>CM050512.1:41787500-42987500 GCA_027563665.1 Antrozous pallidus | reverse complement strand
AAGAGAACATTTATTTGAGGTAGAAGTAATTTGTGGAAGAAATGGGCTTAGGAAACAAGTTGTAAAGGCAAAGGAAAGACCCTGGGAGAGCATGCTGGAACCTTCATTTTAAGGGTTTTTAAAGGTTTGGGAGATTAGGGGGGATCTTAGGGGAGGATCTCAATAGAATATTCATCAGTTTATGCTGATGTGCCAAAATGAGATTTATTCCGTTAACTTCATCCGTCCTTGGGTGTGGCTGGTAAATGGCACTCGTTAGATTTCTGCTATCTCCCTGAGTAGGGTAACTTAAGGTATTTACTCCCTGGCTGGGGAGAAGTACAAACCATTTGCTCTTAAGTGTCCTTGGTTTGGGGAAGATAGGATTTACTAGATGGTTACAAAGTGCTGTTTAACTACCTGTCAGTTTCCCTGTTCTGCTTTCCTGGCTTACTAGCCTGTCTCATAACTGCCTACCACAGTACTAGATAATATTTGACGACCACATTTCTATCATTTGGGAATTATATATAGGAGCATTTGCCAATAGCCCCTTTAAAAAGATCATTTCTTGTTTATCCCTGTGGAACTCCAGGGGCCAGCACATGGTAATTTGCTCTTGCTCAGTGAAGGGGCAGATGGCTTTGTTATTTGGTTGGCGCTATGACTGCCCAGTGGAAAAGCTTTATAATGGTGATGATGTGAACAAAGAAAATCCTTGGCATTCTCAAGCTAGGTTCATTTCAAAAAGCATGTGCTGCCTTGGACATAGTTAGAGAACCGACCTACACACCCAAGGATCAATTCCCAATCAAGGGCACATACTTTCGAGGCAGGTTAGTTCCCTGGCCTCTGCTTTGGGCCTGGGGGCATTTCCCCAAACCTGAAAAGGATGAATAAATGATTGCTTGCTGCTGGACAGCTGAGGGCATTCAATCTACATGCTGTTGCCTCCTGCTGGCCAAACACCTGAACAGCTGAAGGCAGTTCCCCCAAAGCCATAGTGGTTAAGAAAGTTCTCGAGGAGGTAGACCAACGCAGGAAAATACTGAGCACCAGGCTCCACTCCCTGGAAGAGAAATCTCAAAGCAATTAATTTGAGACACAAGAGCTAGCATATGCCAAGTGCTTTCCAAGAAGAGAACGCATGATATATCTGTCCAGAAAAATGAGCAAGTCTAAAAAAATGTCTGTCCCTTTGTCTTTCTGTTACTGAAATATAACCTCTAGCCATCAATAGTGCTATCTCCCATTCATCTGGAAGAATGTCACGTACAAATGTGATGACGATATTTGAGTACCTTATAGAAAATGTTGTCAATTCTTTGTATTCAATAAACCTTCCTTCAGCAAATATATATACACACACACACACACACACACACACACACACACACACCCCTTGGTTAAGTGTAAGTGAAGTTAGGGTTCAGAACCACTACTTTAAAGATTTTAAAAATTTAGGGGATAGAGACTGCTCTAAGTTTTTTTAAAAAAATGCATAAAATCCCACAGTAGTTTCTCATAGCAATCAGTATAAATTTCAAATTTCTCACATTAGCACCCAAGGAAGACCCTGAGATCAATTAGGGAAAGAAGGATAGAAACATCAATGATAAGAGAGAATCATTCATTGGCTGCCCCCTGCATGCCCCGGACTAGGGAGTGAGTCTGCAACGTGGACATGTGCCCTTGACCTGAATTAAACCCAGGACCATTCAGTCTACAGGCTGATGCTCTATTCACTGAGCCAAACTGGCTAGGGACAAGGAAGACCCTTTCTGTTTTTGAGTCCTATCTATATCTCCAGCCCGGTGTCCTGCTCTTCTACATCTTACACTTTGTGGTGTCCCAAACTACTGGCATTTTTCCCAAACACATCCTGTTGCTTCATACCCTGTAGGGAGCGGCTCTAGGGTCAAGCCTCAGGCTGACCTGTGGCAGGGCCACAAACAAGTCCCAGCCTGGAAGGCAGAGCTCTCCTAGCATTGTTAAGCCTGACCTTGGTAGCCCTCCCTAATTCCTTCCTAAGTAGCTAATGGGCTGTGGGAGTGCAGCAAGTGTTGCCAAAACATGAACATTTGTACATGTGTTATTCTTGTTATAATCAGACTATAAAATAAATAGCTCTGAGTCACTGTCTCTCCATCAGAGGACAGTTCTCCCACCTGGCCCCAACTTTTTCCTTCGTTCATTTTCTCAATCCCCAGACACCCCCACTCAGGAACTGGATTGCTCTCTAGTCACGCTGGACCCAGAAGAGAGAGAAATATTTATAATATCCCAAGACTTTGGTCGTCCAAATTCTCTCTTCCTCCATTCTTTGCCTTATTAAAGACATGACTCCGAGCCTTCCTCCATCCCATTACTTTTGAAGGGAATTATTTTTGTTTTTAAAGGCAAAACTTAAGGGTTTTGTTTAATGCTTCCTAGTAATTTGTATTGTCAGCCACATCCCAAATCCAGGGTCCCAAGCAGACTCGGCCTATTGTCTCCTATAAACCTTGTCTTCCAATGACCATGCTGGGAAAATGTTATAATCAGAATGTGCTAATTCAGAGATGACCCTTAAATGTTGTTTAAAGTTCATCTAAACCCCAGCAAATGCAAAGGCCAGTGCCGCTGGGCAAGAGAAATAATCAATCTTGTCTCTTATAAACTTATTGTATACTAGTGGCCCGGTGCATGAAATTCATGCACTCGGGGGGTGGGGGTGGGGGTTGTTTCTCAGTCCGGTCCGCATCCTCTCCAATCTGAGACACCTGTGGGATCGGGCCTAAACTGACACTTGGACAACCCCCTTGCAATCCGCTCCTAACCGCTCACCTGCCTGACTGCTTGATCATCCCTAACCACTCTGCTTGCTAACCACTCTGCAACTGGTCCCCTCTGCCAGCCTGCTCAGCCCAAACAGCCCCCCCACCATCAGCCTGATCACCCTCAACTGCCCACCCCTCCTGGCCTGATCACTCCCAAGTGCCTTCCCCTCCTGGCCTGATCACCCCTAATGGCCTCTGCCTTGGCCCCTCCACCATGGTGATCTGGGATCCCTGTGTGCACACGCCCTTCACGATCTGTGACCCCCGTTGCCCACAGAGAAGCATGGCGGTAGCCGGTTCCACCCCCTCCCTGGCCTCCCGTGGCCCCGCCCTTCGTGTGTGCACCAGTGATCTGGGACCCTTGCACTCTCGCCCTTCGTGATCTTGGAGCCCAGGCGCCCACGGCAAAGTACGGTGGTGGCTGGCCTTCCCGCCGTGCCTCCGCCCAGCATGGGGAACCGGTACCACGGGCTTGCTGGGGCCACCAGCGCAGTGTCCGCTCCCCAGGCCCATGGTGCTTGTTCCCCAGGCCTTGCAGAGGCAGTGGGAGAGGCAGGATTGTGCACTGCGTGGCCTGCCCCCCGCTCCTGATTGGCTGGTAGCATAGCCAATCAGGAGCCAAGGTATGGTCACATTTGCATGTTACTCTTTTATTAGATAGGATACCTAATATACACAAAACAGAAAACCTCTCTTTTATTAGAAAGGAGCTTTCAGTACATCATGAATCTTGCACATTTAAAATGTAATTTGACATATAAATTGCTTTTTCTCACTTTTGACCAATTTTTAGAAGTAGCATGAAATGAACATTGTTTTTTTCATTTATTTCTCTATATTGAGAATATTCTTCCTCAAATAGAACATGAGGAAATTTTTGGATTTACATGGCATGATTTGGTGACCCATTTTAGAATATGTAAACTTTGGATCAAATTAAGTGAAAGTTTAAAGGTCCCGGAGAAAGGAGTTAGACTTTCTCTTGCATAAGTAGTATGAGCTCTTGTAAAAAAAAAAAAAAGTCTAAACACCTTTGAAATGTGTTTATTTTTTTTCTCATTTTTTCTTATAAACTTTCAAGAGACAGGAAAAGTAATACCCAGAATATATGTTTCTTCTCTTCAATGCTTTTGACCTCTAAATTCTCCCTGTTCTATCTGCTAGGAATTGAATTGAGGGAGACAAGAAATATTATTCTAAAGAAAAAAATTAACAGTTGGGAGGCTTCCGGTCAAGATGGCAGAATGGGTAAATGCAATACTTGTCTCCTCCCACAACCATATAAAAATTGCAACTAAACTACAAACCAACCATTATTCAAACTGTCTGAAGTCTAGCTAAATAGAAGTTCTATAACTAAGGATGTAAAAAAGAAGCCACATCAAGACTGGGAGGAGGGGCAGAGATGGGGAAGGGCTGGTCCCACACCCACCTGTAGTGGATAACAATCAGAAGGGACATCTCAGGTGTAGAGTCCCCCTGAAGATGGCGGGATCTGAGCCCCACACCAGTCCCCACAGCCCAGGGTGCCAGAGCCAGGAAGAGAAGTCTTCATAACTTCTGGCTGTGAAAACCAGTGGAGATTGTAGCTGAGATGGATATCTGCTGGAGTCCCAGGCAGTTCCTCTTTAAGGGCCTGTGCATGAACTTACTACTTCTGAGCTCCAGCCCTGATGCAGCAGCTTGAAAGGCTCCAGGCACATATGGGAAGGAACTGAATTTTCTGGCTCCAGAACAGGGCTGGAGGGGCAGGTTTCTCCCAAACCCAAGTGCTGGCAAAGGCCATTGTTCCTTTGCTGAGCTGAGCCCCCCAGACCATATCTGAGTCTCCTGGCTAACACACTATTGCCCCTGGTGATTCCCTGAGATCCTGCCCAATCCAACTTTTAGGCCCACCCAAGCCCTTTCCAATGGTTTTTCCATACAGATGGCCTGTCTTGTCTCATGCTGTTGACTTTCCTAACACCTCTCAAACAAGTAGTATCTGGCCTTAGCATGCCCTGTACCTCTGGCTACGTGGCCTCAGGTGAGCACTAGTAGCAGCCAGCCTTGGTTCACAGTAGGCCTCTATCAATAACCTCTAAGCCCAGAGAAGTAGCAGTTATCTGTGATTCCTTTGTAGCTCTGGGTGGCCATGGGCAGGGCACAGACAGCAACTGACGTTTGGCCTGTACCTCCCAGGAAGCCCCAGAGTGACCACACCCAGTGGACAGTTTCAGACTATACCAAACACCACCAACCACCTCCACAATCAACACACTCAAGGGGCAGAGCCCTGCTGAAGAAAGTCCTGCTCTGTGGGGTCAGCCCCTGCATCGGTGCTGCTCCACTGTAGTTGCTGCCCGCCCTCACAGCTGATCAGCGGGGGTGATAAATCCCTCCCATTGACATGCCAATAGCTATCAAGGCTCAACAGGAGAGTGCACATAGCCCGCAGTGGGGGAGGGGATGTTCACTTAAAGTGGCCGAGAGACTACACCATGGGTCCTACAGGTCACCCATGACATAGGGCCACTCTCCTAAGTCTGGGAGGTATAGCAGCTCTGCTTCATACATAGAAACAAACAAAAGAGGCAGCCAAAATGAGGAGACAAAGAAACAGAACTCAAAGGAAATAACAGGAGAAAGCTCTGCTTAGAGCTCCTTCCATCTGAAGCAGAATTAGAAGCCACTTAATCTCTTTAATAGGAAAGAAGCTCCTATAATTTAAGTATGATGAGCATCTGTCTTAGAATTTTGCTAAGTTCTAGTCTCATTTGAAAGTAGATATATTTTCGTGATGTTCTCTGACAAACCAAAAAAAAAAAAAAAAAAAGTATTTAACAGCTTGAATAAGAGGGAAACTTCAAGCAGTACATATGAGATTTGAAATATTTCTTTCAAGGCAACATATTAAGATATACATTATTTATTAATACTAGCAATTAATTATGTGTATATTCTACCTATAAATGGCATTAGCAGTGGTTCTCAATCTTTTTAATGCCGTGACCCTTTAATACAGTTAGTTCCTCATGTGTGGTGACACCCAACCATAAAATTATTTTTGTTGCTATTTCATAACTGTAATTTTGCTACTGTTAATTAATCGTAATTTATATATCTGTGTTTTCCAAGGGTCGTGGCATTAAAAAAATTGTGAACCACTGCATTACAGTATCTATAACTTTGAAGGAGATAACTGAATAATAAGTAATTAAGTTTGGATATATTTCTGCCTTTAGATTAGCTTGCTGCTTATCTCTCCTTTCTTCTTCAGTTGATCTACAAAGTAATCATTACAAACAACTGTCAGGGCTGCACCCTGACCACAAATTGATTAAAATCCACTTCATTGTCCTTATTGGCGTCCAGGTCCTGCACTAGCTTATCAATCAACTGAGGGTCCTTTTGGCACAAAAAGGAAAAAGAAAATGTCTAATTCCCAGGCTTTGAGATTCATAATGACAAGTTGAAATCACATCTTCCTTTTACCTATATTAAGTCTTTTATTTTCATTTTGGGCACCTAAGGACAATTCCAAAGGGCTATTTGCAGAAAAGTTTGAACCAGGCACAGATTCTAAATGAGTCTAGCACTTTGCCCAGGGCCACATACTTCTGGCTTAGACCTAAACACTCAGGAGATCAAACAGCAGCTCATCAGGAGCGAGAGCGAGGTGCTGATGCTGAAAATGCACTCACTACATGACATCACAGGTCAAGGGCCAGGACTCGGGAACACAGGCAGGGAACACAGAAAGAAGGTTTTGCAGCCAAAAAGGGACAGTGTGAGCGGCTCTACCAGTCATCAACAATGGGACTCTGAACAAATCACTTAACATCTTTAATATTTTGTATGTATAAATGAGGAGAATTAAATCTCCCTACAAATTTAAGGGCTATGTCAACATATTTTTAAATGTGCTTAGCCCTAACTGGTTGGGCTCAGTGGATAGAGCATCTTCCTGCGGATGAAAGGTCCCAGGTTCAATTCTGGTCAAGAGCATGTACCTTGGTTGCAGGGCACATCTCCCATAGGAGGTTTGCAGGAGGTAGCTGATTGATGCTTCCCTCTTGTCAATGTTTCTAATTCTATATCCTTCTCCCTTCCTCTCTGTAAAAAATCAATAAAATATTTTAAAAAATATATAGCATCAGATTGCTATATTTAACAAATAAAATACAAGACAAGGGAATCAAGATGGCAGCATAGGTAAATATCCATACTGCTGCCCCATACATCAATTTCAAAACTACAACTGAAAAACAAAATGGACATCATTCAGAACCACCAGAGGGCTGGCTGAGTGGACATTCCACAAATAGAAAAAAAGATAAAAGGACACTGAGACTCGGGGGAGCTGCGGAGGGCAGAGTTGCAGATACTCACGGAGTCAGAGGTGCGGAGCCACGCGTGAGCAGATAGGAAGGGCAGCTGCAAATCCAGCTGGTTTTCTCAAACTGGGAAGGAGACAAAGGCGTCCCACTGCACAGAGCCCCAGTTCCAGGCAAGTCTCTGGGAACCCAGACTCATACGAGATGAAAATGGACAGTAAGGATGAGGCACACTGAAACTCGAGTGCTGCAGAGGTGTGCAAGCTATCAGAGAGGGCTCGTGGCTGGCTATCTCGTTCGGGAGAAAAACAAAAACAAAAACTGCAGGACTGCTTTGTTTTCCCATTCCGGGTGAGTCTTTGGGTGTCCAGACTCATTTGGGGAGAAACTAGACTGTCTGGCAGTGGGCAGAGCTCCAGGGAGGTTTCTCTCAGAGGTGCATGCAGCCGTTGCTGCAGAGCACAGAGACCTAGGAGCTATTTAAGGCAGGGCTGACTAGAAACCAAGGCTCCCTGCTCAGCCCAGAGTCTCCACCCCATCCAGGCTGAGCACAGACACTCTCCAAGCATAAACACAGCTGATTCTCACAGCCAATTGGCCTGGAGGTCAACCCCTCCTAGTGATAGCAACAACAAGCGAGGCTTAACTGCTGCCCATAAAGGGGTGCACCAAGAGTATCCACCTCGGGTAACTGGGAAGGCTGAGCCACTGTCCCCTAAAGAACACCTACCTACTGGACCAACTCAAGAAAGCAGCCAAAATGCAAAGACAAGGTAACAAGTCACATTTGAAAGAAATGCAGGGAAAAAAACACACGCCTGGACATAGGGTTCAAAACCATGGTTATAAGGTTTTTCAAGAGGCTCTTAGAAAAGGCTGACAAATTTAACAAGACTCTTGAGGATATGAGCGAAACCCTCAAGGATATAAGCGAGACTCTGAAGGATATGAAAAAGGACCAACTAGAAATTAAACATACACTGACTGAAATAAAAAATATTCTACAGAGACCTAAAAGCAGACTAGAGGACTGCAAGAATCAAGTCAAAGATTTGAAATACAAAGAAGCAAAAATCACTCAGCCCGAAAAGCAAGAAGCAAAAAGAATTTAAAAAATTGAAGATAGTGTAAAGAGCCTCTGGGACCACTTCAAACATACCAATATCCAAATTAGAGGGGTGCCAGAAAAAGAGAGAGAGCAAGATACTGAAAACCTATTTGAAGATATAGTGACCGAAAACTTCCCCCACCTGGTGAAAGAAATAGACTTAAAAGTCCAAGAAGTGCACCAAACCCCAAACAAAAGGAATCCAAAGAGGACCACACAAGACAGATCATAATTAAAATGCCAAGAGCAAAAGACAAAGAGGGAATATTAAAAGCAGCAAGAGAAAAACAGTTAGTTACCTACAAGGGAGCACTCATATGATTGTCAGCTGATTTCTCAACAGAAACTATGCAGGCCAGATGGGAGTGGCAAGAAATATTCAAGGTGATGAATAACAAGAATCTACAACCAAGATTACTCTATCCAGCAAAGCTATCATTCAGATTTAAAGGTCAGATAAAGTGCTTCCCAGATAAGAAAAAGCTAAAGGAGTTCATCAACACCATACCAGTATTATATGAAATGCTGAAAGGTATTCTTTAAGAAGAGGAAGAAGAAGAAAAAGGTAAAGATAAAAATTATGAACAACAAATACACATCTATCAACAAGTGAATCTAAAAATCAAGTGAATTAAAAATCTGATGAACAGAATAAACTGGTGAATATAACAGAATCAGGGGCATAGAAAGGGAGTGGACTGACAATTCTTAGGGATTAAAGGGTGTGGGGGGTACGGGAAGAGACTGGACAAAAAGCATATACCTATGGATGAGGACAGTGGGGAGGGGGGAGGTAAGGACAGAGGATGGGATGGGTACGGGGGAGAGGGGAGCTATGGGGGGGGGGAGGGAAAGAGCAACATTGTAATAATCTCAACAATAAAAATTTATTTTAAAAAATACAGGATGCTTAGTTAAATGTGAATTTCTGATGAACAATGAATACTTTTTTTTTAAGTATATTGCATGGGACATATACTATTTATCTGGCAGCTTTACTGAGCACAATACCTGACCAATAAAAGGGCACCCAATAAAGGGTGGAACTTACAGAATGACTGCAGTTATGGGTGGGGAGTGAAGCAGAGGCCTCCGAGCGCAGGGCCCAGAGAGGCTAGGACTGTGGGGCACTCACCCTTCCTCTGATTAGCAACAGATGAGATTCTAGAAACAGTTCATTTTTTCCCAGATTTCCTCACTGCCCGCTCATTAGCTGCCAACCGTCAAATGGTTGGAAACATTTTTAAATCGATCAAAATCAACTTGATCAAAAACAACCATAAATTTCACTTGAATAAATCAAGGTGTAAGTCTGACCCACTGAGCCTTTTATTCCAAATCTTAACTAATACAGTAGCCAAACTGAATTCGAAGGAAAAAAAAAATTCCCGAGGAACTCTAAAATCACTAAAAAGGTATAGTGAAGAATTACAATATTAACACACAGCATGTGACTATAGTTAACAATACCGCATATTTGAGAGTTGCTAAGAGAGCAATAGATCTTAAAAGTTCTCCTAACAAGGAAAAAATGTTTGTAACTATGTATGGTGGCAGATGGTAACCATACTATCTGTGGTGATCATTTGACAATATATACAAATATTGAATCATTATGTTGTATATCTAAAACTAATGTAATGTCGTATACCAAATATACCTCAATTTTTTAAAAAAGTTCTAGAAAAAATATATCAATTACCATTTGTTCTATCAATATCAATGTAATAAAAATAAAATTGTTACTTGGAATTCAAAAACAAGTTCCTAAAATATTACTGTTAACATTTTTTTGCTTACATTTTCCCCATAGAGGGTGGGAAGAAGACTGTTGTGAATACAGTCACTGTAGTCTTAATGTAGGGTTTGTGCAGAATAGCATCATGCACAGGCAGCACATCCTGCTCAAGTCCATTTGAGGCGGCGCCATAAACATCAGAATGAAGAGTTTTAAACCTCGAGGAGGCCCCAAACACTGCACTATAAGGTTTCATGTGTAGATTTATTAACTAACTTCTGGCTGTCTTGAGATGTGAATCAGTTTGCTACCCAGCTGGTTTCTGGCCAGACACACCCTTTCCGTCCATCCTTATCAGCCTATGCTTGGTTGACAAAGCTTTCCGAGTATTTGTCACTCATTAGAAAATTTGCTGCCACAACATAAAGTACCTCAGGCTTCATTTCTGGCCCTCCCAAAAATATCAATTTACAGTCACCTGGACAAAGCTCCAGGTGTAACTAGTGTGACTAGTGTGGACGAAAGGAGCCACATGCTGACCTGGCCAGCTCAGAGAGGCCTGCGTGGTGGTCCTGCAAACTCAGAGACCTAAAGTAACCACAAAAGATGGTTTGAAAATTATATAACTACAAACAGGTTATGATGGGTAGTCATGTCCTGGGCCTGTATTTTCCCTGACAGAGTTCAACTTAAATCTCTAACTGAGCCATTGGCCTTTCTGCCTCTAAGATAACATATCTATGAGGTTGTCTGGGAAACTCGTAGTTTCCCTTTTTCTGGAACCCCTGGGGCACAGCCAGGGGTGGTGGGCGCTAGGATGGATGCCACAAATTCCTTCATTATCATGTTAATTTTTCCTGCATTCACCAATGTGTGTGTCCATCCTTTTACTTTTTATCCAATCCCAGGTGGGATTTCTTATCCCTCCTCCTAAATCCATCACCAATGAATTTCATGTAACCCACCTATGTCCCTCCTTTGATTTTGGTGTATAAATACAATTGTAACCCGAGATTCTGCGGAGCTCTAACTCAATTCTTTGAGGTTCTGCTTCCGGGCATATGTCGACAGTTTTGGCTCAAAATAAACTCACTAAAATTCTTCACAGGTTTCAATGGTTTTGTGTTTTTTTTTAATTATCACTAGCTATAGCTGTAGTTATAGTTGCTGTTTCTATCACTATAGCTACATCTTTGCTGCACCAGGACGATGAGAATTGAAGAGAGCCTCACGGAGAATTTACAATACATGGAAACCCACAGGTGATGCAGGATAGGCCACACACGGACGAAGTGCACAGAAAACAAAAGTTCTCGTGTTTGCACCCGTTTCCAATCCCCATATAAATGGTGCTGTGGCTGTGGCAGTCACAGGAGACGATGTGCACAGAGGCTGTCCTGGATGTGCGCCTCGCCCGCCTGGACCGAGGGGGCAGGGAACCTGGGACTCATGGGAGGCATTCCCTGAGCTCTCTCTGCAGCAGCATCTTATTTCCCCTTGCTGACCCTGCATCTGTCCCCTTCCTGGCAGGAGCAGCGGTGGAAGATTCTAATCATGTTGTCCATGGCCCTCACCAGCTGGGTGGGCAGGTTGGCAGCAGCACAGACACTGCCGGTGCAGGCCACCAAACTCAGGTGGGGAAACACTGACACTTCCATTAAAACAGAATAGTGCTGCCCTAACTGGTTTGGCTCAGTGGACGGAGTGTCAGCTTGCGGACTGAGGGGCCCCAGGTTCGGTTCCGGTCAGGGGCATGTACCCTGGTTTCGGGCACATCCCCGGTAGGTGGTATGCAGAAGGCAGCTGGTCGATGTTTCTCTCTCCTCGATGTTTCTGGCTCTCTATCCATTTCCTTTCCTCTCTGTAAAAATTCAATAAAATATATATTTTAAAAAAAACAACAGCTTTGTGCTGTGTTTGTAAGCTAGCTACCAGATAACAAATACAGAGCCACATTAAACACAGCCTAAAAGTAAACAAAAAGAGGGAGAAAACACCTAACTTCCTACTGGTTCCGCCAAGCACAGCTGTCAGCAGGTGTTTACAATTAAATTATGCGCATGTATAACCCAGGTTCCCACCTCTGCCTGTTCTCAGAAAGATGAAAATCACCGGCACAAGAGATTCAAATAGAAGTGCGTCTGAGCCTGTTTTTATTCACCAGAAGGAACAGGCGTGAGCTGCTGCCCCCAGGGCCATAAGCAAGGCTTGGTGCCCACCCTGTGCATTAGATAAGAAGGCAAGAAGGGCGAGAGGAAGCCTTCAGGGATTTCTCACCATAGGGAATAGAAATGTAGTCAGTTGCTAGGGAGTTGATGAGGGGAGGAAACTCTAAAAATAAAGAAGCAAAGAAAAAACACTGGTTTAAACCTGAAGGCTGCTCAGCAAAGCCAATAGCAAGGTAAAGGGAATAAGCTCAGAGCAGATAGTTAAACTACATCAGTGGGCAGTTGGCAGCCATAAAGAAGAATGAGGACACTCTGTGGCGACTTAGAAAGGTATGAGCAGGACCCTGGCTGTGTAAGAAGGAAATGAGAAAAAAACAACAACACAATTTTATGTGTATGTACTTGGCATTTGAACAGGGAGTCGTTGAAAGGATCTGTAAGAAAGGAATAAAAGTGGTAGCTCAAAGGGGCAAGGGGGAAAGAGGGTGGGACAGCGAGGCTGGGAGTCCTCTTTACACACTTTCAACTGACTTTAACTTTTTCAGTTATAGGAATATATTGCCTAGTCAACAAATTGGAATAGAATAACACCCAGAGCAGCTGTGTATGCAGCAATCCACAGGCTCAGACCTCAGGGGCAAGGGCAGGAAGGAAAGTGCGAGGGAGGAGCATGGATTTACAAGTGACAGAAACTTAAAGAAAAATGTCACTGAAAAAACAAAGCCAGAAATTGACCACTGTGCCTGTCCTATCCATTGAACTCATTCATTTTTCTCTGTTCTTTACCACCTTCAGGACTTCATAAATGTTGCTCCCTGTATCTGCTCTCTGTTTTCTGTCTATTCCCTACATTCTGGTCTCCATTCCAATATGAGAGTAGTTTGAATACCAATGACCTTTATTTTATATATATTTAAATATATTTTATTGATTTCAGAGAGGAAGGGAGAGGGAGACAGAAACACCAATGAGACTCATTGATCAGCTGTCTCCTGCACCCCCCCTACTGGGGGTCAAGTCTACAACCCAGGCATGTGCCCTGGACCCGAATGGAATAGAACCCGGGACCCTTCAGTTTGGAGACCAACACTCTCCCACTGAGCCAAACCAGCAAGGTGAGAATAGTTTGCATAAAACACAAATCAACATCCTCACTCCTAGGCATTCAAAGGTCTGACCACGCACCAAAGCTGACTACAATGTTGGGTTCTCTCATTCTTCCGCCTTTGTTCTAGGCCCACTACTTGAAATGCTAATTCTATTTACTCCTACGACTCAGTCACCCCAATAAAATTGAGGGGGGGGGGGGAAGACTCAGTTCAAATGTCTCCTCTTGGAAGTTTTCCTGCACTCCAGCCATCTCCCCAAACTCCACCCCGTCCTCCCTTATCCCCCAGAGCACCTCCTTACCATTTTATCATGGCATTTATCACACATTCCTATAACCACCTTTATCTGCCCAGACACTCTGCACTGATGACTCTGAATGAGTCCCTTGATGGCAGACTGATATCTGGTTCATCATCAGACCCCATACATTAACACAGGATCAAGAAAACGTTGGAAATGCTCAGAAATCTGTGCTGGTGGATGGAGAGATGAGCAAGTGTTGGAGAGGGAAACTGTGAGATCTCCAATGAGTTAAGTTTGTCTAGTTCAGTGGTCAGCAAACTCATTAGTCAACAGAGCAGCAAACCGAGGCTCCAGAGCCATGGTTTGCCTTTATTCCAAATTTTAAAATTGCCTCATCAAAGGGAGAGAGACAGAAAGAAAAAAATGGTCATTTAAAAAACTATAGAGTTTGAATTTGGAAATAAATATTATCAGGTTAAGCTGCTGAAGTCATAAATACACTAAACTGAATAAGTCTTACAGAGTATGTGGGTCTCAGAAATATATTTATTTTTTATTTTAGAGGAAGAGAAAGGGAGAGTGATAGAGATAAAAACATCAATGAGAGAACAAGTCATCGATTGGCTGCCTCCTGCATGGACCCCAATGGGGTCAAGCCCACAACCTGGGCATATGTCCTGACCAGGAATCAAACCAGCGACCTCTTGATTCTTAGGCGGGTGCTCAACAGTGGATCCACACCAGCCAGGCAGCAGTATTATATTTGAATAATATTCAACCATAAATTAATTTATTTGAAGAATTCAGTTGGCAGGCAAACCTCTTGATAGAATAGATACTTAAAATTGTAATGTTGTATACATATGCACCCCTATGTTCTGCAGCATCTATATTAATAACAGCCTACGTGGTCATCACACCCTCATGCCATCGCAGTCCCACAATCCATCTCCAGGAGATTGTGTGCACAGAAGGCACGCGTAGGTGGATGGGGACTTGACGCTGTGTGTGTGGTGTGGAGACGGGCCACCCAGCTCCAGCCTACCTTTTTGGGGCAATCCATCAAGAAGACCCAAATGGATGGGTAGGGCCTACCTCTTTGGGGCGATGGATCATGAGTGCCCACACTGTGAGAGGGCACAGGCCAGGCTGGGGGACCCCCCAAGTGCACAACTTTTGTGCACTGGGCCTCTAGTTATTTATAATAGTCAAGATATGAAAGTAGCCTAAGTGTCCATTGATTGAGGAATAGGTAAATAAGATGTTATATTTATACATATTTAAAATGGAATATTACTCAACCATAAAAAGGAATGAAATCTTGCTATTTATAACAATATGGATGGAACGGACATGGAGAGTATTATGCTAAGTGAAATAAGTCAGACAAAGATAAATTCCATATAATTTCACTTATATGTGGAACCTGAAAAAACAAAACAAACAAAGCAGAAACAGATTCATAGAAACTGAGAACAAACTTGGTGATTGCCAAAGGAATTTGGAAGTAGGGGGGAGGACCATGGATGAAAAAGTTGAAGGGTATTAAGAGATTCAAACTTCCAGTTATAAAATAAATAAGACACAGGGAGGTAATATAAGAGCATAGGGAATATAATCAGTAATGCTGTAATAACTTTGTATGGCGACAGAAGATAACTAAGAGTTATAGTAGTAATCAATTTGTAATGTATATAAATATCAAATCACTATATGATACACCCCAAAACAGTGTAAGGCCATTGTCATCAATAACAACTGTAATGTGCTAATCTGATTTGAAAGATGAGAAGATGGCCTCTACATCCTTTGTTCCTGGGGCGTAGAAACAAGGTAGTTTCCAGCTGGTTACTGCTTGGCTTTAAAAGCAGAGCTAGCGCCTTAGCCGGTTTGGCTCAGTGGATAGAGCCTGTCCGCAGACTGAAGAGTCTGGGGTTTGATTCTGGTCAAGGGCACATGCCTCGGTTGCAGGCTCCATTCTGGCTCTGGTGGCAAGGCAACCAACCGATGTGTCTCTCTCACATTGATGTTTCTCTCTCTGTGTCTCTCCCCTCCCTTTCACTCTCTAAAAATCAACAGAAAAATAGCCTCTGATGATAACAGAGCTATTTCCTTTGTACATGCTGCCCCCTAGTGTCAGGCTGTGGGAGTGCATCTGGAACCCTCTAATTCCCAGAACATGCTTGAGAGTGTTTGAGTGACCCTTCTGCCGGGCTTATCTGTGATGTGAGGCAGGTCCAGCCGCTGTCCCTCATGAGCCTTTCAGAAACAAAGATCAAAACGCTCTAAATGACTCTTCCAGGCTCTGGACACATATATACAGGTGACTAAATCCCAGGGTGGTCAGGGGGTACTCAACTGATTATAGCACAGGAAGTCCCGGTAGCACCTCACTTACTCTATTATTACACTTTCCTTTTTAATTTCTGGCATGAATCATAACCCTGAGGGCTAAGAGATACAACTTACCCAAGATAGTATGCAAAGAATGAGAGAAATGGAAGTATCATATCTGGGGGAGCTTGAAAGTAAGGATTATTTTAGAAAGAAAAAAAGCTAGCACAAATCCCTAGGTGGGGGCCAGGAGAAGAGCTGTTTGAAAATGGGGCTTTGACCATGGAGCCTGAAAGGAAGGGCATACGTGAAAAGCGGGCCATCCCGCCAAGTGGGACTGGCACCTTTCTCCGGCCAGAGACAGCCCAGGTGCCCGAGCCTGCCAGCAATTCCCGGAAGCGGCTGCCTTGGGGCGAAGGCCAGAGTACAAACAAAATGGAACCAGAAGCATGGATGCATGGCACAGACTGACGGATGCCCGAGGGGAGGGCATGGGGGTGACTGGATAAAGAAGGTGAGGGGAATAGCTAAAGAACACATATGCATATTCACTTACATGGACGATAGTGGGGTGAAGGACAAGGGAGGAGAAGGGGGAGTAGGAGAAAGGGGGAACACCTACAATAATGTCAACATTAAACATTTTTAATAAAAAATATTTTTTGCCCTAGTGGTTTGGCTCAGTGGATAGAGCATCAGCCTGTGGAAGGAAGGGTCCCAGGTTCAATTCCTGTCAAGGGCACCTGCCTGGGTTACTGGCTCAATCACCAGTGGGGGGCATGCAGGACTCTCTCCCCCTCTCCCTTCCTCTCTGAAATCAATAAAAATATATTTAAAACAAAATATTTCATGAAGTGTTTTAAAAGTTATAAAATTGACAAAAAGCATTTGAACCACCCAAATGTTGATTTGGCTGTAATACTCTCTGACTTTCCTATCCAGCTTACAAAGCCTTTTTCACACACACTGTGCAGCAGCAAGCACTGGCCCAGGTGGCGAAAGATTACAAAGACAAATGTCCCGAGCAGTACTGAAGAATACACGTGGAGTACTACTCCATAACACACCGAACAGAGGTGCTGGTCGGCCCTCCTTTTTCACTACAGCCGTGGGCTAAGTGTCCTTGAAATTCCTTTCTCGGATTCTTTTTATTCCAAAATTAGTTTAAGGATCAGTGTGTGCATTTGTATGTGTGGGCGGGCTGGCGTGAGGGCTTCTCATCCCTCAGAAAACAGACAGTGAAGGACAGAGGTCCCTCAGGAACTTCAAAGAGAACCTGATGGCACACTTTCCCCCTCACCGAGGTCCGGGAACACAGGTTTAGGGAATGTGTCCCACATTTCTGTCAGGGAAGTCAGGTGTCTGCCTCCAGGACTCCAGGAAGGAGAGGTCCTTTCTCCTTGCCTTACACGGTGACTCCTGCGCCAAATGAACGCACGCTCCCTTCCCCTTCCCTTTCCCTGCACACAAAGCTGAGAGTCAGAGAGAAGGGGACTTACAAAGGCAAGAGTGTGAATATTAAGTTTCCTTCCGCCGGTCACACATTTATTTCCCTGGGTGAAAGGAGAAGATTTCTGCAATTTGCTTGAAGATAATCAGGGTGTGGAGGGAGGTTGGGAGGGTGGGTGGCGGGCAGAGAAGCACTGGCCGTGGGTCCTCTGGCTATTGAAGCTGGTGCTGGGTCCATGGGAGTTCTTTAGACAATTCTACTTTTCTTTTTTTTTCTTTTTTTTAAAAAAATATATTTTATTGATTTTTTTACAGAGAGGAAGGGAGAGGGATAGAAAGTCAGAAACATCGACGGGAGAGAAACATCGATCAGCTGCCTCTTGCACACCTCCAACTAGGGATGTCCCCGCAGCCAAGGTACATGTCCTTGACCGGAATCGAACCCGGGACCCTTCAGTCCTCAGGCTGACGCTCTAGCCACTGAGTCAAACCGGTTTGGCTAGACAATTCTACTTTTCTATAAGTTTACATTTTTCCTTAATAAAAAGTGTTTACACACACACTCACACTTATCCCTGGGAATGAGAGAAACATTAAGGAAACTGGAATTATTTCACTGGAGGAAGAGAGGTCTCTTAATGGCATTGAGTATATGGAGGATCATATAGAGGGGAAGCTGCCACTTGCTTTTTGTCACTCTAAAATTGGGTGAAAAATAACCTAAACCAAAAAAAGGAATAAACATACTTCCTAATCATGGAGGCTGTTCAACCCTGAAATCGATTACAAATTCTTTAGCTGAAAACGGAGAGTGAAACTGAGTTACTCAGACTGATGGCTAAGCAGCGGAACAGTAATGCTTATTAGTTGCCCAGATTTATTCTTGGGCCAAAGGGGGTAGGCGAATTGATCTGAACTCTAGCCAACCACATTAACTCAAT
Source organism: Antrozous pallidus (assembly GCA_027563665.1). Lineage (NCBI taxonomy): Eukaryota > Metazoa > Chordata > Mammalia > Chiroptera > Vespertilionidae > Antrozous > Antrozous pallidus. The sequence goes on along the minus strand of CM050512.1, from coordinate 42,969,295 downwards.
GAACATAAGCAGCTGGAACGTATTTGGGCAAGTGACATGCATCCATGCCACAGGTCTTCATTTTAGCTCATTTATTGTCAGGACTAGCTCTTAGCAATTCCAGCAATTCCACTTCCATTGTTAGCTGAAACCACACCCCTTCTCTGCAATGATGCTGAGACTGATCCCAGGGGTAGCCAGCCTTCAGAACAGTCCCCAGGGATCCTGGTCTCATTCACACCTGGTGTCACCTCCTACACCCAGGGAGCTGGCCTGGTTACCAATAGGATATTGCATGTGCCTTGGGAGACTAAGACATAAAAGACATCGTGGCTTCTGCTTTGCTTCCTCTTGGACCACACACTCTGGGGGCAGTTGGCGGCCATGTTAGGAGGACACCAAGAAGCCACGGGGAGAGACCCAGGTGGCAAAGAACTTAGGCCTCTGGCCAACACCCAGCTGAACCTGTGAGGATCCCCGTAGAAGCAGATCCTCAGCCATAGTCACATCTTCAGGTGTTACAACCTGCGTTTTGGGAAACCCCACACCACAACCACAGCTGCACAGCACCTGATTCCTGTCCTACAGAACTTAAGAGGTCCTAATGCCATTTCAAGCTAAAGTTAGAGTAAACTTTTATGCAACAATTGATCATTTAAGAATTAAGAATCTGTTGCTTTACAAGTGTTTTTTTTTACATGACAGTAATAATGGTACAATGTAAACAAACATTCCTTTTATGAGCAGTTCTCAGAGATAAGGATGCGAGTGATGCAATTCTGTGTGGCCTTGGGATACACAACCCCAGCTCTTACCTCAGGGCACTGTTCCTGCTTTCTACTGCACGTTCTCCCTAGGCAGGAATGCAAATGTCCTAACAATGGCTTCTCTGCCCGCTCTCCCCCCCACCTCTGTGAATATCTTCACAGAAATAACTCAGGGCTTAAAAAAATCACCGTTTAACCAATAGCCACTGTTTCTGCTTCTGAAAGCGTCGCCTCAGATCACCAAGTAGCACTGCTTTGTCACTCTTAGTGTCACCCGAACAGCATCTGCTTTATCAGAGCCTCTTGGATGATTTCCAGAACACATTTGCTATGAGTCTGTCTGTACGATATGCAACCAGAATCCCAAAAGCTTTCCCCCAGCCCCTTCCCACGGTGAGCAACTGAGCAGGTAGGCCCTCACCGTCTCCAGGGAGAGACTCCATTCTACGCTCTTTCAGTAAATGACCATCCTAAAAGTTTTCTGTCCTGACGCTGGATTTGTAGTGAGGCCCATTTTCCTGCTATTTCTGCCACAAATGGGGTTAGAGATCTTGATAGAGGCACAGCATCTATAGGAGCGCTGCAGGAGCAATGGCTGCAAAGTAGTGTGGACGATGGCCTCGGGGCCTGGTGGTCACAGAGGGACCAGTTTTCTCATGCAGCCAATTCTGTAGTGTGGCTTTGGACATCCTTCCTGAAGATTCACCTTGCGCATTGTTTCCTCACAGCTCTCACAAGAGTTTTGTGAGCCATTCATGTTCATTTCAGGAAATTCCTTCCCTGCCTCAGCAGCTGGAGTCAGCTTCCATTGCTTGCAGTTAGGGGCCCTGACTAACTCCTCATTCAATACAGACTCTGCTAAGCTGGTCAAGTGCCCAGGGAGCCCTCCCAGGGTCCGGAAAGCATCAGAGCCCCTCTCCCCAGGGAACTGGTCTTGATAGACTGGATTTGCCAGTTGTGGGTTAAGTTACAAACTTAACAAAGTCTGACAGGCTATTGTGTTGCACCTTTCTAGACCACTAGATTCTCTGGAGTATGGCGTGTGCCTCCACATAACTCAAGCTTTCAAGTGTGTGTGTGTGTGTGTGTGTGTGTGTGTGTGTGTGTGTGAGTGTGTAGGAGGGGAGGGGGAATCCTAGATATGAAAATACTGCATTATTTCCTTTGGGGGGGGGTGGACTTTAATATTATATAAATGCAAAAGACCTGGGTTTGGCTCAGTGGATAGAGCGTCAGCTTGCGGACTCAAGGGTCCCAGGTTCAATTCCGGTCAAGGGCACATCCCCAGTGAGGGGTGTGCGGGAGGCAGCTAATCGATGTTTCTCTCTCATCGATTTTTCTAACTATCTCTCTCCGTTCCTCCCTGTAAAAATCAATAAAATATATTTTAAAAAATAAATGCAAAAGACCTGGGTTTCAGAAAACATGTTTGCTTATATTCAACATGCTAACTTCTTTTCCCCCAGCAGTTTAGAAATAGATTAATGGTGGTAAAAAGAGCTCAAATATCTTAATCTTAGTCAACTCTGATCCCACAGTTTATATAATAATGATATATTTCTCCTGTCTTGTTTTGGCTCCTAATTATATAAACATCATGTGCTAAAACATTTGCCTTTCTCCAGCTGAAACAAACAATTTGATTACAATTGCATAATCTCTTAGGTATTTATGGTTTGTGTATCCGCCAACTTGCTACGTTTCTCTTTACAGGTTCCCACCTTACCAGGACTGTTTCTTATGTATCATCTCTAAAGGAATGTGAGCTGAAAACTCCTGTGCTCGCTCATTTATAAACGCCATTCGTATTGTGAAGTGGCAGTGCAGAGGCTACCTCTCAAGAATGTGTGTGTTCTTCACAAATTAGCCCCCACCTTGCTTCTCATTGACCTTGGATGGTGGCCACATTGGATCTCGGTGGGATCAGTCCTTTCCCTCACTGCCTCCTGGCATGATGCTCCCGGAGTCAGTCTGTGCCCTGGCTGGACTGGGAGAGTAGACAGCAGAAGGCCGAGAGCAATAGGGAACTAGCTGTGTCCAATAGCCCTGGGGTTTCACCATTTTGATTGCTTCAAGAAAGAGTCCACCCTTGGACCTATCAAAAGATAATCGGCAAATGGACATTGGTTCGGACAAAGACATCTTTTCACAAACAAAAGGCATCATTGCTTCAAATTCTGCTCAGAACTTCCAGGAAGCCATTTTAAAAGTTGGCTAGTGGGAGGAACCATGATGGCAGCATAGGTAAACACCCATACTGCTGCCCCGTACAACAAATTCAAAACTACAACTAAAGGACAAAACAGACATCATTCAGAATCACCAGAGGGCTGGCTGAGTGCACATTCCACAGATAGAAGGAAAAATAATAGGACACTGAGATACCGGGGAGCTGCAGACACCCACGGAGTCAGAGGTTCGCGCTGCGTGTGAACGGAAAGGGCTGGCAGCTGCAAACCCGACTGGTTTTCTTTTCTTTTCTTTCTTATTTTAAAATATATTTTATTGATTTTTTTTATAGAAAGGAAGGGAGAGGGATAGAAAGTTAGAAACATCAATGAGAGAGAAACATCGATCAGCTGCCTCCTGCACACCCCACACTGGGGATGCGCCCGCACACAATGTACATGCCCTTGACAAGAATCGAACTCGGGACCTTTCAGTCTGCAGGCAGATGCTCTATCCACTGAGCCAAACTGGTTTTGGCCCGGTTAGTTTTCCTGAACTGGGAGGGAGACAAAGGCGTCCCACTGCACTGAGCCCCAGTTTCGGGCAAGTCTCAGAGAACCCAGATTAATATGGGGTGAAACTGGACTGTAAGGAGGAAGCACGCTGAAACTCAGGCACTGCAAAGGCATGCAAGCTATCAGAGAGGGCTTGTGGCTGGCTCTATCGTTCGGGAAGAAAAACAACAACTACAAAAAAAATGCCAAACTCCTTTGTTTTCCTGACCTGGGTGAGTCTTTGGGTGTCCAGACTCATTTGGGGAGAAACTAGACTATACGGCAGCGGGCAGAGCTCTGGGCAGCTTTCTCTCAGAGGTGTGTGCAGCCATTATCACAGAGCACGGAGACCTGGGAGCCGTTTAAGGTGGGGCTGACCAGAAACCAAGGCTGCCTGCTCAGCCCAGAGACTCTGCCCCATCCAGGCTGAGCACAGACACTCTCCCAGTGTAAACACAGCTGATCCTCACAGCCAATTGGCCTGGAGGTCAACCCCTCCCAGTGATACCAGCAATAATCTAGACTTAACTACAACAAGACACTGCTGCCCATAAAGGGGTGTACCAAGAGTATCCACCTCAGGTAACTGGGAAGGCTGAGCCACTGTCCCCTAAAGGACACCTACCACACAAACCTACTGGACCAACTCAGGAAAGCAGCCAAAATGCGGAGACAAAGTAACAAATTACATGTGAAAGAAATGGAGGGAAAAAATGATTGAACACAGAGCTCAAAACCATGGTTATAAGGTTTTTCAAGAGGCTTCTAAAAAAGGCCGATAAATTTAACGAGACCTTTGAGGATATGAGCAAGACTCTCGAGGATATGAGTGAGTCCTTATTAAGCTTAAGCTATTTTTATTTAGTTATTCTAATACTTGCTGACAAATGCATCTTAACTTGCTCAGTCCATAACCAATTCAAGTCCAAAGGAAGAACAATAAAAACCACAGAAAGCTCATTTGTCTTCCTGAGGCTGTAAGTAAGAGGCAAGTGACTGGGCTGTGAACAACACTGGCATGTCACAGTTGTGGGTCTATAGGCGAATGGAAGTAAAGCAGTACTGGTACGAATCTCCGGGTCTCAAGTGAGGGTTGGGGAAATAGACATGGGAATTGGAACCATAGTTTGTAGGTAAAACCATTACAGTAGATGAAATCGCCTAGGTTGACCACATAGGCTCCAGCAATCATTTTATGGACACTAAAAATTGCCTGGCTGATACTGTGTCCTGCTGTTGGCTGCTAGAAGGCCCAGGGTGAAATCTGAGGACCACCTAGGCCCGTGGTCGGCAAACTGCGGCTTGTGAGCCACATGCAGCTCTTTGGCTTCTTGAGTGTGGCTCTTCCATAAAATACCACGTGCGGGCATGCTCTTCCACAGTGTGATTGAAACTCCATGACCTATGCACAAAAGTTGGTTTTTGGCTCTCAAAAGAACTTTCGATCATACTGTTGATATTTGGCTCTGTTGACTAATGAGTTTGCCGATCACTGACCTAGGCCAATTACGTGATTTTACCACCTGTCATAAGCTCGAACACTTACAGGTAGTTATGTTCAAACTGCTTCCCAGCAGGTACAAGACAGGACTGATCAAAATGGGCAACAGTTGTCAGCAGTGAGCATCAGCCTGCCTCTGCGGCCAGGCGGCTAGTGTAGACAGGCAAAAGAGAGTGGGAACAAGGGGAAAAATCTCAACTTATTTTTGTTTCATTCACAAGTGGATAGACAAAAACAGTTCTGAGAAATAGCTCACAATAATAAAGGGACTGACACTCCACCGGAATGCTGGGGATACAACTGAAGGCTGAGGGGCCTGATGGAGACCCCTCTTGAACATGGTGACGCTCTTTAGGTCCAGGTTATTGTTGCCAGTAGACAGAATATGGCTCAGAGCTCCCAGAACTTCTAATAAATTTTAGAAAAAGCCAAAAATCCTGATTTTTGAGGACACTGGATTTGAAGACTACAACTTGAAAAAATAAACACACAACTCAACCAAAAATAAGCAAATAAACAAACATAAAACTTAAACTTCTTCTAACTTAAACTTCTAACTCCAACTCAAGCAGTAGAGCTCAACTAAACCCTGCAGCTATGACTTCTGCTCTCCGCCATGTGATTTATATTAACTTCCCTCCACCATTTTACATTCTATCTTTTTTCTTGTTGCTTTCTCTAGTATTTAATTTATAATAATTCACTATTTTATATGTCCTTACATATCCCTTTATTTTTCATTTAAAAATATTTTTATTTCAGAGAGGAAGTGAGAGGGAGAGAGAGAGAGAAACATCAGTAATGAGAATCATGGATCAGCTGCCTCCTAAACTCCCCCTACTGGGGATCCAGCCGCAACCCAGCATGTGCCCTGACTGGGAATTTAACTGTGACTTCCTGATTCACAGGTGACGCTCAACCACTGAGCCAAACTGGCTGGGTCTTAAATTATCACTTTAAATCCCACCTGGGACAGAGCGGAGTAGACATCAACTGAGTACAGGACATCTCCCCTTAGATAACTCACCGGCATCTCAAATTCCCAAGTCCCATCAGATTGATCGTATTCACCCCTTTGCCCCCTCACTGCTCTAGACCAGAGAGGATCTTCCTTGTTTTCCACAGCAGTACCCCCATTTACGCCACAAACTAGAAACCTGAATGCCATGCTCTTCTTGGCTCCTTCTCCTGTCAATCGGTTGCCTGGCTTTACCTCCTTGGTCTCCCCTAAGCACAATGGTTCAGGGCCCTGCCACGTCTGGCCTTCCTTGCTGTAAGAGACCCAACTTGCTTCCTGCACCCACTTTGCCCTTCTTCAAAAGCTCAGCTGACTCCTGCCTTCCTTAACCTCACGAGGATCCCCCACCACCTCTGGGTGAAATCTAAGCTCAGTGACGTGCTCCCCTACCTCACCAGCTCCACGAGCTCCCACTTCTGCTCCTTGGACACTCAGTTCACTCGGCTCAGGCATCAGTCTTCCCAGGAAGCCCCCTGACACCCCTCAGCTCCCCAGAAAGCCTGACACATCTCCTAGTCACCGTATGCTTTCCTCTGTCCGTACACAGGAACTAACATTCATGAGCACATACTCTGGCCAAGCACCGTTCTAGACAATTTAAATGGAGTCATTTAAATGTTGAGATTTCATCCTCACAAATCTCATGAGGAATGATCAGCCCTGTTTCACAGCTCATTAAGCTGAGGCACACAGAGGTCACACAGCTTTCCAAGTCACTCCATGGTGAAGCGAGGATGGCACTTGGCTTCAGGGCCCATGCTCTTCACCAGTAGGAAGCGCTGCTGGGAGCGTGTACCTCAAGCAGTTTGTTGAGAAACTCGCAAGCCTTGCCTTTCTGTTTACTCAGAGATTTATGGGCTCTAACCCATAAGCTCCAGCCCCTCCTGCTTTCTCTCCCGATAACCACCACGTGTCCGCCAGCCCTGAGTCTGGACTTGCACAGCCACAAAGGCTCCTTTCCAAGGCCCGTGCTGTTCCCATCCTGGGTTCCTCACTGCCCTGGCTCTCAGGGAAGATTGCTTATCACCCAGAAACCAAGATAAACGCATTCTCTTTATCTCCCCAGAAGGCCCTTGTAAGGGTTACAAACAACAAAGCGGGGAGACTGTACCTACATCTAGCGCAGTGGTCCCAGTTGGAGGTGGGAGGGCTCAGGGCCACAGGGCGGGGCTGGGGAGGGCCAACAGGGCAGAGGATGGTTGCCTCTCTGAAAGGTGCCCTTACTTGGCCACCAAGGAGAAAAGCACAAAGAGAGAGAGTGCCAACAGTGTGATGACGGCTCAGAGCCCTGGGTTTCTGATAGCCCTTTGCCCTACACAGTTCATTTCCTGCTGGCTTCTGTGACCATCCCGGCCTCCTGTCTGATTTCACCATGAAAAATTCACGTTCAAGTTCCTGTCTGGGCAAAGGATCCAGAAGAACTTTCAAGCTGTGGCTTGTTGTCCCTAGCTGTCTCAGGAGCTTTAACTTACAGACAGCTCATGTTGTCCCAGAAAACAATGGAAGGCCACTCCTAAGAAGACACAGCAGCCATTCATACCCCTCCTCAGAGAGGCCAGCGTGGGGTAGGCCTGTACCATCGGATCACACTTGGCCTAGAGCCGTGGTTGGCTCGTGAACCACATGCGGCTCTTTGGTCCCTTGAGTGTGGCTCTTCCACAAAATACCACGGCCTGGGCGAGTTTATTTTGAAGAAGTGGCGTTACAAGTTTAAGTTTAAAAAATTTGGCTCTCGAAAGAAATTTCAATCGTTGTACTGTTGATATTTGGTTCTGTTGACTAATGAGTTTGCCGACCACTGGCCTAGAGAACTGCCATTCAAATGGAGATGGGCAGATACAGGTCAGGAAATGTCCAACCCATGTAAGAGTATCTTGAAAGAAGGAACTCTAGGAGAGATGCTGAAGACTGGAACATCTCTTTCTAAAATAACTATTTTATCCCCTGAAAATGAAAATTAAGAGGAGCCAAACTTCACACGATAAAATGATGGATATTCTGGAAACATCAGAATGAATCTGCAGAAGCAGAAAGCAATGAGGAAATGTCTGCATGGCTGGCTGATGACAAATCCTGTCGGAGTGGAGTCCCCAGGCACAGCCAGCCAGATCCAGCGGGTGGCCTGGGGTCCTGTTCTTTTAGCTCTTTGGGAGCTTATTAAGATCTCCTTGAGGCAACCACCACATAGCAGAGCAAAAGAATGTTAGTATCCCAGCTGCTTCCATCAGTGCAAAATGAACAGGTGATCATCAGAGCTTTTGTTCATCTTTTAACATCTGTAATATGGCTTTTAAATTGCCAGTGGAGTGCAATTAGCAAAATCCAAAGTGTAGGAAAATCTATATTAAAGAATTGCTTTTTTTAAAGGTGTGATTTTTAAATGGCTTATCTTTTAGAATCACTGAAACATTTACAAGTGAAATGTTATGATTTCTGGGATTTGCTTTAGAATAAACAGGATGGGAAGGTGGGTGGATTAGAACTGAACAAGGATTGATGGTATGGGAATGAATGATAGGTACAAAAGCTTCCTTATATGATTCTGTTGACTTTTGTGTGGGTACAAAGTTCTCCATAATGTTTTTAAAAAGTAATGAACAGAAACTATCATTGGAATAAATATCATCATTTCTTTCCTTGCTCTGCAATTCTAAACCATAAGTTCTGATAAAGCAGTTATACTTTGAACAAAGTCTCCATTTTACAAAAATCTTTGGTCTGAAGGAAAATCTGTCACCAATAGGGACTAGACAGTCCCCTCAGATCCCAGGTGGCTTCTGAAAGAGCTCAGAACACAAGGCTTGGCTAACACTGCTTTTCTCAGGATTAAGTAATTAAATCTACTCAGTGCTCCTAGAAGCTATTATAAACCCTTTTATGGACTTAAATCATTCACTCCAGGCTACCTAATGGAGCTGGTGTGAGAAACTCAGACCTGAACTAAGACCCTGCAATGTAGAGAATTAATTTCTCACCTCCAGGACTGCTCAGCCTCCAAGCTCCTAGGTACCAGCTGTAGCAGTTAACACTCTGACCTCAAATTCTTGACAAAAGAATGACAGAAAACTTTCTAAAACAAAGGATGTCTCAAATGGTACAGAAATTTTCTACAGCCCACCCAAAATAACAAGTTTCCTTTCAGACATATTACAAAGAGAAACAGGACTGGATTTCCCCAAGACCAGCACCTTTCAAATGTCACTGCCTGAGCGGCAAGTGGTTGCAGAAGAAAAATATGCCTCAAACACAAAAGCAAATGAAGGAGGAAAGACATAGCTTCATTTCTTCCAAGATGCTCATAGCTCTGCATGATCATTACACTCAGAATTGGTCAAATCCAGGTGGGCATGTATTTGAGACCATGAAAACTCAGTGTTTACAGTGGTGTGGATAAACAGACACATTGTTGACAGGTATATAAACTGGTGTATCATCTTAAGAAGGCAATGATCAAAATTACACATACCCTTTAACCTAGAAATTCTACTTCTAGAAACACAGTATATCCAAACACTCCCATCATCAATCTCTCTCTCTAATGAATCACTCTCATTTCCATAGTCCTAAGATAACAATCACTCTTTGCCTCTCTTGCCCCACAATCCTCTGCTCCCTTTCACAATTATACTATATGGAATCATCTACCACGATTGTGCCCTTCTTTCTCATTCTTTCTTGGACACAGCCCATTCTGGCTTCCTATCCCCACCACCGCTGAGACAGGTGGGCTGGTCAAAGTCACCAATGCTCTTCATGTAGCACAACGCAATGGTCACGTCTCCGTTCTATCTCACTTGACCTCTCACTAATATTTCACATGATTGACCAGCCTCTCCTTTATACCCTTGGTGGCATATCCTCTGTTCTTTCTTCCTGCAAAAGTGGACAGTCCTCCTCAGTCTCTTTTACTCGTTCCTTTTCTTCTCAGAGGGTGCTAAGTGCCCAAGGCCTCTGAACTAGGCCTCCTTCTCTTCATCTATCTTCTCTCCTAGTACATCTCACCAAGTCCTTTGCTTTAAAAGTGCTAGTAATATGGCAAAATGTGTTATTTCCAGCTCTATTTTAAAATCCAGATTCAGATATCCAAGTGCCCTACTCAATAGTTTACTTGGATGTCTAATGGGCATCTCAAACTCTAGAGGCTATGGCCAAAATTGAACTCTTGACTTTCAACCCCAAAACATGCCTACTTGTTACTTCACAATCATCCATCAAACAGAAAAATCTATGAATGATCTGACTCCTCTTTTTTTCACTCCTGCAAACTTTACTTCCAACACATTGCCCAAATTAGTTCCCTTCTCTCCACCTCTATCACCCTAATTCAAGTCAACCTCATCTCTCGCTTGGATTGGTGGAATTTCCTCCTGTTCTTGCTTCTTCTCTTGTCTTTCTGTAATCCATCCATACTTCATAGTAGCCAGTGTCTTTTTTTAAAAAGTGATATTAGATATACCTTTTAGTTTTTAAAAATATATATATTTGTATTGATTTCAGAGTAAGAGAGAGGGAGAAAGATAGAAATATCAATGATGAGAGAGAATCATTGATCGCTGCCTCCTGCACACCCCTACTGGGAATCCAGCCTGGGACTTTCCAGTCCGCAGGCTGACAGTCTATATCCACTGAGCCAGTGGTCAGCAAACTCATTAGTCAACAGAGCCAAATGTCAACAGTACAATGATTGAAGTTTCTTTTGAGAGCCAAATCTTTTAAACTTAAACTTCGAATGTCACTTCTTCAAAATGGACTCACCCAGGCCGTGGTATTTTGTGGAAGAGCCACACTCAGGGCCCCAAAGAGTTGCATGTGGCTCGATCACTGCACTGAGCCAAACCAGCGAGGGCTCCAGTGTCTTTAAATTGCCAGTAAAACAACCCTATGGCATCCATCTGAATGAAAGCCCAGCTCCTTACCCCCTTCAGTTACCGAGGACCTGCCTCTCTCCAACCACCTTGGTCACTCTCCCCTCACTCATTCCCATAAAGCCCTTGCTTGTGATCCATCCATGGCTGGCTCTTCCTTAACCCTTGTATTGCAACTTAAATCTTACTTCCTCAGAAGTCTTCTCTGATCCCCTAATAGAAACTACTCTTAACCTTTAGTCTTCCTTAGAATTTATTACTACTGGATATTTTTCTTCTTTTCAGTTTCTTTCCAAGTAGAAAGTAAACTCCATGAGAACAGGGTTCTCATTTATCTTGTTGAATGTGACTTGGCACATAGTGCATGGTGGAATAGTGAATGAACAAGCATGTAAAGATACAGAAAGATATTCACTCAAATATTGCTTGTGTAGGAATACAAGTGTAACAAACAAAACCCCACCAAAACAATAACTACTTAAAAGCCAGAGGAGTTTGTATTATAATACATCTATATAATGAATGCATTTACTTAAAATAATGAGGTCAATCTATAAGTGCTGATACAGAAATAATGTCCAAATTGTGTTCATATTAACCTAAAAATTAAAGGGCCTTTCAAAGTGAGATATGCAAGCCTTGATTTGAGATCAAAAGAACAGCTAGCTATTAGGACACACTGACTCAGATGGCAGCTCAGAGAGTGCTCAGATCGGGAGACAAAGGCATTTAAGAGAAAAGGAAACCACATCAATAGAAGGCTTTTCTGCTCGTGCAGATAGCGTGACACAGTGATATTAATTCTCAATAATGATTTTAATTGTCAGTCTGGTCACCTCTGGGAGTGGTCACATCTGCTTTACTGTCTTTGCAAAAAGTTCTCTGGCACACAAGATTGCTTTACGCCGTCAAAGGTTATTTTAACATTTCCAATACTTCAGACATGAGGCAGTTCCTCCAGCATGGCTCCATTTTTTTAAAGTGGATCCATGTATTTGTTTTTGTTTTGACAATACACATACTTGGTAGCCAGCTTCCAAAATGACTCCTGGTGATCCTTGCCCCCTAATGCTCTTGGGTAGTCTTCTCCAAATTGAATGGAAGCTAGACTGTGTAATCAAGAGTTTCATGAAAATGGCGCTGTATGACTCCTGAGATGAGGCTCTAAAAGGCATCGCAGCTTCCCCCATATCCCCTTGAGTCACTTTTTTTTAGGGAAGCAGCCTTTGCGTTATGAGGTCCCTTGAACAGCCTTGTGGGGAGGCCCATGTGGAGAGAGATGAAGGTCTTCTGCCAACAACCAGCACCAACTTGCCAGCCCTGCGAGGGAGCCACACTGGACATGGATGACTGCAGCCTCACAAAGTCCCCAAGCCAGAGCCACCTGGCTGAACTGCTCCTGGATTCATGACCCATAGAAACTGTGCAAGTTAATAAATGTTTATTGTTTTAAGCGAGTACATTTTGAGGTAACTGATTATGTATAGATATACCTAATACATAACTCCTCTTTTACTTAAAAAAAAAAAAAGCATACAAGTACACAGGCATACACATGAGTAGAACTATCTCACAGGACACACAAAGGGAGCAGGTGAGTTCTGACATGGTGGGTCAGGAGGGGAGGTGTTCACTTTTTACTATTTGCTCATATTCTCAGATTTACTAAAACCACATTGTTTCTATGATTTCAAAGTGTTTGTTTTTACAAGGTTTAAACAAAACAGTGATAAGAGGGATAGGCCCATAGTAACGGCCCTTCCTAAGCTTTCTTGTCCTTCATTTTAGTAGATTTTTGTCCCACTCCCAAGATGTAGCTTTGAAATAGGGTATTCCTCAAAGGCCTTTGACTAAACCAAAATTGGAGGATTGTTTTTGCTTTTAATGCTGATACATTTTCACTGAGAATATCAGCCCCATGACTGGACTGCCTCTAAGGCAGGAATCCCGATTTAGTTGTTTGCATTTAATAAGGCAATAATGTGGCAATAACTTTGTGGGATGAAGGAGTGAGCCACTCACACCATGTTAGGTGCTGATGGTTTGTGTTCATGATGGAGCACATGCTGGGGCTGTGGTTTCTGCAGAAGGAAGTCCAGTTGTGTGATTTCTCACCAGTAAGGCCAGATCCTGGGAGATATGCTACATACTGACCAAGTGGTAGAGGCCAGGGCAGCTCATACCCAAACCACTGAATCTTCATCCTCCTCAATGAAGACATTTCCAAAGAGTGACTCCAATGACAGCATTTACATATAAATAGAATTCGGTGGGCCTTGAATAAAATGGAGAACTCCATTCCTGAGGCTTTTTTTCTCTCTTCATTTCAGAATTGGGGGTGAGGGGTGGTCTAGAGGCATGCTTTTGACTAGTGTGGAGTCAGAGAGTTCTCTTTTAAGACATCCAAACTCTGCAGCACAAACCGGTAATTTTAATCAATGAGACCGGCCGCAGTGACAAACTACCTTTGATTTGGTGATACAGTCATTCCACTCCCCTCATGAGCCTCCTACGGCTTAAAGTTTCAGGAACAAAGATGTAATCACTGAACTATGCATACTGATGAGATTATAGCCTCAGGATCTATGAAATTGAGATAACCGGGAAATTAATTACTTCTGAAACTCCTGCTGCAAACAATCATAACATTCAAGAAAATGCCCAGTAACCCAATTCCAATCAAGTCAGTTTAGTTAATGTGTCCTGCACTATGGAAGGCAAATCCACATACTTTAAAACTGAGAGAACCCTCTTGGTAAATGGAGCCTGTGGAATGCTAAATATTCAAACTTTGAGGTGGTTTAGAAAAATCAGACCACAATAAGACTCTATCACAGGAGCAAAGACAACTGCACCCAGCACTTCTCTGCTCAGAACCTGAGTTCTCATAGGCCCTATGGAGTGCAATTCAGGTAGACCAGGGCTTCATGAACCACTTCCCAGAGGCACAAGAAACAAATACAACTGGAAAAGCTTTTGCTTTAGCAAAACACATTCTTATGACTGTATTTCTCAAATTATTTCCTTTATACTTCTTACTGTAGATTGAAAGACTTGGTTAAAAGGAACCAAGAAAAATACTTCATCTTCAATGGGGCAATGATTAAATTACAATTACCCATACATGGAATACTACCTAGTCATTAAAAATGAGAAAGATCTATTCCATTTGTACTGATTAAGAACTTGGTGTGTGTGTGTGTATGTATATACACACTTATATACATGTACATATTTATATACACATATTCTTATTTTAACATTCATTCTCATTTGAAGGGTTAATATACATATATCGTGTACAAACAAATTATAAAAATTAACCTTCTGGGAGATGAGAATGAGCATGGATAGCAAAGAAGAAAATGTTTTAGTTATATATTTTTGTTCATTTTGGGATTTTTAGCATGTGTTATGAAAATTACTAATAAATAAATGGCAAATACCAAACATTTTTTCCACTGAATCCCTCCATAGAGCACCCACAGGGCCTGTGAGCCAATTGTTCCTGCTCCCCTTACTCGGTGTCCCCCATCTTTTGCTTTCTTACCTGTAAAATGGAGACAACCCCACAAGCCTGCTACGAGACTCAAAGCAGAGGAAGCAAGAAGGCAGGCAGGATACAACTGGCACTGACATGAAAGGGGGCAGACCAGAAGTGAGATCTCATTAGCAGACAGAGGAATAATAATAATATTAATGCTACTAATATGTATGACTACATAAATGTGCCAAATGTCAAATGTTTAATCCTAATAACTCAGTGAGAAAGACATTATCCTCACTTTACAAATGAGGAAACTGAGGCACAGAAGTATCTTCCCTAAGGTAACAAAAAATAAAGAAATGATAAAGTCAGAACTCAGCCCTGTCTGGTAGCTCAGGATTGGTATTCTCAGCCAGTAGGCTGTGCTGCTTCAAAACAGATTGAAAAAAGCTCAAAAGATTCATGAATCAAGTGTAAATGAGCATTTCAGTAAACAGGTACAAAAGCACTTTTTAGTAGAAATATAAATTACTGAAGGCAATCTGGCAAGAGATACCAAAATTTAAATAGGTGTGTAACTTTTTACCTGGCCATTCTACTTCTAGGAACACATCAAAAACACCTGCACACGGATGTTCAATGCAGCACCATTTTAATAGGGGTTCGGGGGGGAGGAGTGGAGCCATAGGTAGGGAAATGATTAAATACACCACAATATAGTCAAAACATTAGTCTGTATCCTTTAAAAATGAAGGTCAACCCATGGGTGCAGACATGGAAAGAATTCTGAACTGTAAGTAAATGAAAAATAACTACCATAGAGCAATATGTACCGCATGGCCCTTTTTATGTAAAAATAAGGTGTGAGCCTTGCATAATTTCTTCTTAGAAGAATGATGTTGCTTGCCCTTTTACATTCCTTCCCTCACACACACACATACATTCACACACACACACACACACACACACACACACACACTTCAAAAAGAAGTTGTAAAAAATAGTCATGTGAGCCCTAGCTGGTTTGGCTCAGTGGATAGAACATAGGCCTGTGGACTGAGGGGTCCCAGGTTTGATTCCAGTCAAGGGCATATGCCCACGTTGTGGGCTCCATCCCTAGTAGGGGGCGAGGAGGAGGAAGCCTACCAATGATTCTCTCTCATCATGGATGTTTCTCTATCTCTCCCTCCCTTTCTCTCTGAAATCAATAAAAATATTTTCCAAAAATAATCATGTGATTTATAAATCATACAATAATAAAATAATTATTTCAAAATGTCACAAATACAAGTTGTATAAAGATATATTACTGCAAATCACATCTATTTTAGGTTTTTTTCCCCAAACAGATGTGGTTCAAACCCAGTGAAGGCTTTATAATTTCATATTTGATAACAAGGGAACAAAACTGACAATTAATAGTCCAACAATAATTTCTTAAAATACTAAGTGATAAATTCTGATCCTAGTTGCAAAACTCTGGCTACCTGAAGATTTCACTGAAGTCAGTAAAAGGTTACATAACATTTGTATTTTCAAGTTTGAAATCCTGTTGCATTTTCCTCGAAATGATAATGATACATATAAATGCTCAAGATTAATAAAGAAACTGAAAGACCCAGCAAGTCAACAAATCAATTTCCTTATAGGCTGAACATAAAAGGGACACAAAGCATTGTTTGCTTCTCTTTTTAAAAACAACCAGGACCCTTTGTCCAGTAGCAGCAGCAGCCAGACCAGTGGGTCTCAGAGCTGGTGTGCCAGAGCTCTGCACAGAAACGTGTCAGCACACAGGTTCCTGGGCCTGTTCCCAGACCCCGAGCTCTCATTCCTGAGTCTGAAGAGCCTGCATTTTTAAACAAGAAGCTCACTGACTTGGATGAAGTGGTTCAAGAACTCCATTGACCATTCAAATGCTGCTGCCCAATCCTAGCTTGCTGTCCCTGGTTAGAAGTCTGACTCTGGGATGGCGGACGCTGACAACACCTTGCCATTCTAGCAGTTGGCAGCTGTGCGTGGCTGCAGGTGGCCCAGGACTAAACCAGAGAGGATGGATCTTGCATTGCCATGATGTGTCCACTATCTGGATACTATTGCTGACATGTACACATGAAGGACTATTTGACATTGAAACTGGGACTCAGAACAGTTGGACATTGAAACTGAGACTCAAACATTTTTTTTGTTCTTATACATTTGTTTCTAGTATGCAGAGGCAAGATATTTTTGAAGAAATGAAACAGTGGGGAGTGACTGATATAGAGGCAGGGAGACATTGAACAGGCTGTCAATCTACAGGGGGAAGGCTGGAGTGGATGGGAGGCGGATGCTGGGGGAGATTAACCGAAGGACTTGTATGCATACATATGAGCATAACCAATGAATGAAAGACACTGGGGCAGGGAGGGGAGCAGGTGGGGACATGTGCTGGGGGATAAGGGAGACTGGGGGGAGGATATTGAGGGGGGGGGAAGGAAAACATATGTACTACTATTAAATATAAGTTATATTGTAAATTAAAAAAAAAAAGAAATCTGACTCTGGGCAGCTCCTTCACCTTTTTAAAAGTTTCTTCCTCCATCAACTCAGTCAATTGGACAGATTATCCCTGAGGGTTCTTGAGCCCTAAAAGACTGTGCTTGACCCCAGATGTCCAAGAAATGTAGTTTCCACTAAGAACTTAGTCTTCATGCCAAAACCAGTTTTTGCAAGTCCCTGGGTTTCTTCTGCTTGTTTGTTGTGTATGTGTTTTTTTTTGGGGGGGGGGGCACTTTCTAAAAAGTCTGTAAGTTCCATTCTGGGAGCATCTGAATAGAGAAATTCTGAAACTGGCATTTATGTTAACTTAGTGGATTTTCTTCATGCCAACAGGGCAGCTTCCAGCGATCCTGAAAGGCACTGCATACACATAGTACGTGGTAAGACCCTCTTGGTTAGGAAACAACAGAAACATCCCCATCACATTGAGCAAGCTCCAAAGCCTCCTGTAGAAATTGCATCTGCGGAGCTGGAAGACTCAATAGGAGGTTTTAATGGTGGTTGAACTTGAAGAGTAAGAGCTGGATTTCCTGGAGGATTTCTTTGATGTGAGGGATATTTGCATCCGCTTTACCTTACGGACACTTCGACAAAGAAGAGCATTCTTTGCATGATTCCTAAAGTCTTCTGAAACAAAGTAATAGACAAAGGGGTCGATGCAGCTGTTGAGAGTGGAGAGACAGAGGGCTAGGATGTACAAGGCATAGACGGAGCTCTGGCCCCAGTGCTTAATCGTGAAGTAGTGCACTACCAGGAGAAGGTTACTAGGAGTGAAGCAGACCAGGTACATGACCAGGACAGTAACAATCAGTTTGATGGCTCTCTTCCTCCTCTTTCCTGAGTTCTCATCGATGGCAGAAGACTGAAGCGTTCTGATCATGAGCACATAGGCAGAAGCCATGAGGATGGCTGGGAACAGGAAGACTCCGATGGCCAGAGAGAGGAAATAATTGAACATGTCCCCCACCAACACCTCCTCAGGTAAGACATCATGGCAGGTTGTGATGTTGAGCGCTGGGATGTAACTCGTCTGCTTCACGAGATACAAGGGGATGGTAACCAGCTGAATCAGCAGCCATATTCCCAGGGAGATACCGATAGCGATGTTTGCGTTCTTCCTGGTGTGCGACATGGGGTTCACAATCACCCAATACCTCTGCACGCTGAGGCAGGTTATGAAGAGAATGGAGCAGTACATGTTGCCATAGAAAAAACCAATGAGTACCTTGCAAAGAGGTTCCCCGTAAGTCCAGTTGTTGCCATGTATATGATAGGCAATCTTCACAGGGAACCAGATGATAGAGAGGAGGTCCGCCAAGGCCAGGTTGGCCATGTACACCACGGCAGGGTGCTTCTTCTTCGTTCGGAAAAGAAAGATCCACAGGGCCATGCCATTACTCGGCAAACCAACCACAAATACAACCGTGTAGACAATGGGAAGAAAGACAGTAGTCAGCTTTCCAGTCAGGAGGGAGGCAGAGATCTCGTCCACAGAAAAGCCTGGCTGCACGGGCGCGCTTTTCCCCGGGGTTCGAGATGAGTCATCAATTCTACCACCAATTATACTTCTTCCTTTAGAGGATTTATTGGCTCCTGTGCAAGAAAGGCAAGGCAGACAAGGGTCATTCCAGAAATCAACGTTTCAGCAGTCATGCTGGTATGCGCAAGCAAAAGCACTGCAGCTAAAGGCTGAAGGAGCACACACAATGCTAACGGGGCTTTCTTTGGGTGATTGGATTAGTGGGATTTCTGTTGCCTGGTTTTCTGTTTATACAGTGAACTTCTCCCCATAGAGGGTTGGGGAGTATGTGTGGAATATAACGTTGATTTCTATGAATCTCGATAAAACGGACAGTACTCAATTTATTTTTACAAACTGTCCCTAACTGTTCTTATAAAGACCATCTCACTCTGGCTGAGAAAGGATCCAGCCTGGCTTATGTTGATCATTCCTTATGCCAAAGCACCACACAGGGAGATTCCCAGGAGCACAAGGGACATTCCCGCTGGATCCACAAGGACAGCCTCAGGCAAGGCAGGGATTCCCCCTTCTGCGTGGGCCTCCCACTGGCAGGCAAGCTTTCTGGCATCAAGGTGACTGGACAGGTGGGAGCACCAAAGACAAATATGTGTTCTGAATTCCAAGTAAGTAACATGGCGAGCTTTAACAACTAACCCCTCCCCATATTATGTAGTTTCTAAACTTTAGAAACTACAAACGAATGAATGATACTTCAGCCTACAACCTGCCTCAACTAAGTGTTCAGGGACCTGCAGAAGAAAATGAAGGACAGTCTGAGGACACTGCACAACCTTATTTTAATTCTGAGGGGGAGCAGGCCTTCCACCCTGCAGAGGAAACAAGGCAAAGTACACCAGGGAGGACGTTAAACCTACTCCCTAGTTTATCTGATAATTTTCATGCTTAGTCATCACTTTTTCTTCTAGCGCGGCACCCAGGTTCAGCAGGAGCTGGGTTGCGTGGAGGGTTAGAAGGTGTAGAGATCAATACTTCACTTTTCACTTAGTATAGCAGGTTGAAAGGTGGCCCTCAAAAGGTATGTCCATGTCCTAATCCCTAGACTCTGGGATCACTGCCTCACTGAGGGTCTGTGTGGATGCAATGAAGGATGTTAATACGAGATCATACTGGATTTTCCAGGTGGGCTCCAAATCCAAGGGCAAGTGTCTTTATAAGAGAAAGGCAATGGGAGATTTGAGAGAGAAGATAGAGAAGAGAGGAAAGAGGCGTGAAGAGGGGGGCAGAGATCGCAGTGATGCCAAGGAACACCAATAGCCACCGGAAGCTAGAGGAGGCCAGGACCGGATTCTCCCCTTGGATCCTTCAGGGACAAGACCTGGATTTCAGACTTCTGGCCACCACAATGGTGAGAGAATAAATTTCTCTTGGTTAAGCCACCATTTTTTTTTTTCAATTTGCTATGGGACAGGAAACTAATATACTTAGGATAGTATATTGTTCCAATTTCTTTTATAATTTTTTAAAAGAACATGATTTTTAAATAAAAATAATAATCCTATATATTACAGTGTTCTTTATATACTTGACTATTGCCTATAGGTTACTCTGTAGGATAACCTATTTCCAATACCAAATCTGTAATAGAAAGAAAAGTTTATTTTAATTATTTTTTTAATTATTACCCTCATTTCACTCAGACTTTTTACTGTGTTCTAGTCCATGCTTATAAAAAGCCAATCACCACCCTCTACATTGATTTCATGAACCACTTATGTGTTTTTCAAAAACCAGTTAAAAGAATGACCAATTGTGACAGCAGGAGGGGGTTACAGGATTACAGTTCTCCAAAATAAACTACCTACTACCAGTAAATGCTGACTTTTCTTCTTCTTGTTTATTTTTTTTTTCAGACTTCAGCTTTTCATTGAACATGTTTCAAAAGAGCGTTCGTTGAAAGGCCAGCCCTGGCCTGGCAGTTAGCTGATGAGAGCACCATCCCAATACGCCAAGGCTGTGGGTTCAATCCTGGTCTTTCTCTCTCTCTCAAATCAATAAATAATAGTAATTTTTTAAAAAGACCAACACCCATGTCATCATCAGACTCCTCAGATTTTTGGAGAGAGAGAGAGAAGAAAGTGGAAACAAGAAGAATCTGAGGCTATGACACTAGTAAATGTTGAGATGCAGCTCAAATGTTGCTGAAGGCCTCTCAGCAAAGTGTGCAGGATTTTACCCTGTACAGAGCCCTATACCAGCCGATCTTCAACCGGTGTGCTGCAGGAATTTTTAAAACATACAATACCTGACTATTTAGTCTAGAGCCCTGACTTCTTTTCCCTTAGATTGTCAAATTAAAGAAAAATAACAACCAACACTAACATAGGCATTTGGGGTGAATGAATCAAAATTATACCTATTTTTTGTCAGATTGACAAATATATATATTTGTCAATTCTGTGGAACACCAAATACAGAATTTCAGTAATTTTACTTTATGTTTGCCATGAGATGAAACAGGTTGAAAATCGCTGTCCTATACCATTCACCAAACTCTTGTCTAGAATTAATGCTATTCCAGCTCCCGACCATCCGACCTACCCACCTGTAAACCAGATAAAATCACTTCAAGTCAGAGAGTGGATTAGAAATTAAATAATTGCACACATGAGGTTTAAGCACATTTAAAGTAGCTGGCTACAAAAGCCCTTCATTTGGGAGCTGTAATCAACAGTACCTGCCCAAGTATGCAAGGACACACTCCCACCGCTGCCTAGGGCAGCACCTCAGCCTCAATGACAAACAAGCAGGAAATGCGCTACGCTCACCAGCCCCCAGTCCTCACTTACCGTATCCCCAGCCATCCATCCTCAGCTTCAACAGTAGACACTATACGATTCAATAAATACTGAAAACAGAGCCACCATATACTGTCAATTGAAAAAAGCACTGGCAGAACATACTTCCATCTGCATAACAAAATTATAATCTATTTGCAAAGTCTGAAGTTGAGAAGGATACCCAAACTCTATGTCTGGGGATAAAACTGCTGGGGAAGGCACAATTTTCTTTTTTTTATTCCACACCTCTCCATATTGTAGAGTTTCTTTTTCAAAGGAGTACAAACTGGTGAAATATTTTTGAAGGGCAACTTGGCAAAACATGTCAAAATTTAAAGTGTGGCCCTAGCCAGTTTGGCTCAGTGGATAGAGCATTGGCTTGCGGACTGAAGGGTCCCAGGTTCGATCCCGGTTGGGGGCATGTGCTTTGGCTGCGGGCACATCCCCAGTGGGGTGTGTGCCCGAGGCAACTGATCGATGTTTCTCTCTCATCAATGTTTCTAACTCTATGTCCCTCTTCCTTCCTCTCTGTAAAAAAAAAAAATCAATAAAATATATATATTTTAAAAATTTAAAGTGTGCTTGCCTATGACCGATCAATTTATTTCTAGGAATTTGTCCTGCATGTATACTAGCTAAAGTGCACAATAATACTGTATGTAGCTGACTATTTACTGGAATCTTGTTTATCATGATAAAACAAAAATGTTAGTCTTAACATCCATCAAAAAAGGGACTCCGGTATATAGTAGCAGTTCAGTCAAAGATGAACCACATAAAAGATGGTGGTCCTATAAATTGTAATACGGCTGAAAGATTCCCAACACCCAATGACGTCATAGTGCAACACATTGCCCACATTTGTGGTGATGCTGGTATAAAAAACCTACTGCACTTCCAGTCATGTAAAAGTACAGCACATGCAATTATGTACAGAACATAATACTTGCCAATGATAACAAATAAACATGTTAACTAGTCTGTGTATTTACTGTACTGCACTTTTTGTTCTTTTACTGTGTAAAACAGTATGCTGCATCACACCAGTGGCAGCCTTACACTGTGTCCCTTGATTGCATCATTTTCTCTTGTGGTTGATTTCATCTCATGTTGTTTTGTACAGCGACACGCTGCATAGGCTTATAGTCCAGAAGCAACAGTCTATATCAGATAGCTTAGGTGTGTAGTAGGCTATGCAATCTGGGTTTGTGTAAGCGCCCTCTATGACGTGCAAGCAATGACATAATGGCCTGGTGCCCATTACATTTCTCAGGAAGTATCCCCATCATTAAGTGGAGCATGACTATAGCTCAATAACTTACGACAGTTACACAATGAATAATATTCTCCCTGTAAGAGGGTGGATAAGCCATCACTGCTCTGTTTCCTGGGCACCTGTGTCTGTACGTTTGTCCCAGCTGGTGGTGGCCAGGCTGCTTTCTGGTAGAGGTGTGGTGTTGGTGGCTGTGGCCTCTGAGCTGGGTGAACCATGCTCTCAGTGGAGGTAGGAGCCCAGTGGAGCCGGAACCATGGCCGGCACAAGGGCAGCTGGTGCACTGTCCATTGCTGGTGCAGAATTTGCAAGCCACTTTGTTTTGCAAGCCAGGAAGCATGTGGGGCCTCAAGTCAAACAAGTTTTTCAGAATCTACCAAAATCTGCCTTCAGTGGGGGCTGTTACAGTGGTGGGTTTGAGCCACAATGACAAAACGGGAAGCAGAATTAATGCTAGGTGTCAGCCCCACTGTCAATAAAGGAAAAATAAGAGATGCTCATGGGCATAGTGTGCATTTATTTATTTGAGAGAAAGAGAGGGAGGGAGGGAGGGAGGGAGGGAGGGAGGGAGGGAGGGAGGGAGGAAGAGGGGGGAGAGAGAGAAAGGTGGAAGTGGGATGGGGGAGAATTGTTATTGCACTTATTTATGCATTCATTGGTTGCTTCTTATATGTGCCTGGGAAGGAACCAGCAACTTGGCATACTGGGGTGAAGCTCTAACCAACTACTGGACCAGAGTAAACTGTGAATTATGCTTTCAAATCACCAAGACAAGGGAAGATCTCCTAATATAGCAGCCAAAAATCAATGAAGCTAAAGATTTATGTTAAGTCAAGCAAAAATAAATGAATAAAAGTAAATGTATGATGAATTTTAACTTAGTTTATGAACGAGGATCAGCTTTTTGTAATAAAATGCCTCAGAGTTATAAATTTTAAAAAACAAGTTAGCAGAAACGAAATCAAAGCCTTGGATTAGTTTCTTGTTTAAATTTGAGGATTTTAAATCAGATTATAGAAATAGAGAGCCCAGCTATAAAGCCACATGTATATGGACAGATAATTTTTTACAAAGGAGACAGAAACATACAATGGATTAAAGATAGTCTCTTCAACAGATGGTGCTTGGAAACCTGGAAAGCCACATGCAAACGAATGAAACTGGATTAGTTTGTCCCCATGTACAAAAATTAATTCAAATTGGATCAAAAACCTAAATATAAGACCCAAAACAATAAGTTAATAGAAGAAAATATAGGTACCAAATTTATGGACCTTGGTTGGAGAGAACATTTTATGAACTTGACCCCGAAGGTAAGGAAAGTAAAGGCAAAATAAGTGAATGGGACTATACCAAACTAAAAAGCTACTGCAGCAAAAGAAACTGCCAACAAAACAAAGATACAGGCAACCAGATGGGAGATGGTATTTGCAAACAGTAGCTCCCACAAAGGTTTAATTTCCAAACATATAAAGAACTCATAAAACGCAACACAAAACCAACAACCCAATCAAAAAGTGGGCGGAGGACCTGAAAATACACCTCTCCCAAGAAGACATACAAACAGCCAACAGCTATATGAAAAGATGTTCAACCTCACTGGCAATTAGGGAAACGCAAATCAAAAGTACAATGAGATACCACCTCACACCTCCATAAGACAAGCAATAATAAGTGTGGGACAGGTTGTGGAAAAAAAGGGAACCCTCATCCACTGTTGGTGGGAATGTGGACTGCTACAACCACTATGGCAATTCCTCAAAAAATTGAGAATAGAGCTACCATACAACCCAGCAATTCCTCTCCTGGGTATATATCAAAATCATTTATCTGCAAAGATATATGCACCCCTATGTTCATTCAATACAACATTATTCATGGTGGCTACGACAGGAAACAACCAAAGTGTCCTGACATAGAAGACTGGATAAAGATGACGTGGTACCTGCACACAATGGAAAGGGTCAGGTTCAAACAAAGAGCTGCAGCTCATATAAATTGGCGACAAAGGAACGCAAGACAGATTTTTTTTCCCATTAGAAAGAAAGAGAACAGCTTTTTCCTATTTGGAGGTCCCTTCCCAGAGGTCCCCCTTTTGGGACACCCCTGCCCACATGGAGTTTGCATATGCTTCCAATAAACTTCTACATTTTTTTTTAAAGAAAACTTTTAAAATTTATTCTTCATCTTCATCGGACAAGAACCCACAAGAAGAAGTCTGCACCCCAAACCCCACGTTGCATTATAGTACAGACTCATCTCATTGGGAGGAAAGGCTGTCAAGATACAGAGAGCCAGCTGGCTCAGCTGTTTGGAAAAATTGAATTTAAAAGTGAATTTAGCTTCAACTTTGACCTAAGAAAACGATCTAGGTATGTATATATCACTGACAGAATTCAAATTTATTCATTAAAAACTTGATTAAAAGTATATAACAGATTTCTACACACTGACAATAAATACATGTATTAGGTTAAATAAATAAATTATAGGATGACATGTACAGAATGGCAATATATATTTGTGCATAACGTAGTCTGTGGAAAGGAGAGATGGGAGATTTTCACTTTTATTAACACTTCTAATTTGTACAATTGTGGGAGGAAATGCATATAAAACTTTTAACTTTCAAAGCACTTGTTTTTTACTTTTCGCACTCCCACTAAACCAAGTATAAAACAGCTACTTTATTTAGCTCTCCTCTTATATCCTCTTTCCCTACTATCTCTGACCTCCAAATCTTCTTTTGTCCCTATCCTTTAGGAGCAGAAACTGAAAAATAACAAGCGTCAGTTACTGAGGACCTCTTCCTAGGTACACTTTGGTAAATTCCTGTGTTCTTTCAGGATAAATGGTTCTCCTCTGCACACTTGCCCAGCTAATAAAACCATAAGAAAGTCAAACACAGACTTCACTAAAACATCCCCTATCAAGGTTAATGAGTAAACCACAAGGCAAGCTAGAAAACCAACACAAATTTAAAATCCCATCTTCAGGTTCATTATAGTGTTCTGTCTTATTACAACACCTTGGAAATACCCCACATGTCTAGCAGCAGAGGACCAATTATAAAAGTACAATACATTCTCCTATAACATATTTTAGAGTTGTTGAAAATGTTTTATATCACTTACATGCTACTGATACTTATATAATCCCAGATTTGTGTGAAAAGATTCTCTATGTGCATGAACACATATCTTATGCATGGATCTATGAAAGCTTGGGAAAGGACATATAATCAAAATGTGAACGGCGGTTACTTGGGTGACTTAATTGAACTTTTCCCTTTTATCTGTCTCATTTTTTTTTTGGTCTCCAGTGATCACATATTACTTGTATCATTAAGAACCACCAATAGAGTAGAGAACAGAAGTTTCAGTCTCCAAAAGAAAAATAGAATGTCTATACCCGGGGTCGGCAAACTGCGGCTCGAGAGCCACATGTGGCTCTTTGGCCCCTTGTGTGTGGCTCTTTCACAAAATACCATGGCCTGGGCAAGTCTATTTTGAAGAAGTGACATTAGAAGAATCTTAAGTTTAAAAAATTTGGCTCTCAAAAGAAATTTCAATCCTTGTACTGTTGATATTTGGCTCTGTTGACTAATGAGTTTGCCGACCATTGGACTATACCATAGGGGACCTCCCAGGCTTGTGATACAGAAAGCAGTAAGTGCCTGAAAGAAACCAATATATATGCCCAACTGCCATCAACCCACCAGGTCACTCTGGGCAAGTCCCCTCACTTCATTCCTCATTTACTATTTACTGAGGTCCTTCAGTAATGACTGTGCTGGACCATGGCAGTGAAGATGACCAGAGGGCACCTGGCCTCCAAGAGTTCACAATCCAGTGAGGAGACAAACATATTTACATAAATCATTATCACTTGCTGTTGTGACAGGGGAAAAAGGGAAGGCTTATGGCATATTTTCCTTAACCTCCCTCCCCCTTACAGTGGCCACATCTGTAAAATGAGAAGGTGGTACTCAAGGCCAAGTTTCCTTCCATGAAGCAGTCTTTTGGGGTAAGGCCTTTGGGAAGTAAATCAAAGCTGTTATCTGTTCTATAGCAAACTGAGGAGCAAGCATAAGGGTCAACTAAAAGAGGATGAGAAAAGCCCTGGCCAGTTTGGTTCAGTGGATAGAGCATCAGGCTTCGGAATAAGGGTTCCAGGTTTGATTCCAGTCAAGGGTGAATGCCCCAGGGGGGGCATGTAGGAGGCAGCCAATGAATAAATCGCTCTCATCATTGATGTTTCTGTCTCCCTCTCTCTTCCTCTCTGAAGTCAATGGAGATGTATTTTTTAAAAGAATAAATAACAACAACAATAATAAAAGGGGATGAGCAAAAGTGTGGGCTGAAGGTCAGAAAAACATTAGTGATGCTCTATTAATCAAAATCAAATTGGTCTCAAGTTGGGCGGAAAATTACCCTACAATGGAATAAAAGTATGCACCTGAAAAAGGAAACACCGAAAGTGCAATATTAAATAGTTCTGGTTAACAATTAACTTGATTTTGTTGCTGTTACATTAAGTTCACCAGGAATCCCCCAGTCACTTTGTAAACAGGAACAAACCAATACTCGGAGC
Organism: Antrozous pallidus; assembly: GCA_027563665.1. Taxonomy (NCBI): domain Eukaryota; kingdom Metazoa; phylum Chordata; class Mammalia; order Chiroptera; family Vespertilionidae; genus Antrozous; species Antrozous pallidus. The sequence continues at coordinate 42,942,231 of CM050512.1, read as the reverse complement.
AAGCTTCCTATAGGAACTGTCTGAATCATAACAGTGTTTGCACACTTTCATTACTTTCTGGAAATGAATAAATGCTGACAATAAAATGTATGCCGTTGGTGCCGTTTTCAAGAATACACCATAGTATGCTTTTCTGTAACTCCAGAGGTAAAACAATCCCGTTCTTCAGTCTCATTCAAATTCACAGTGACTGCTCTTTCGCAATGTCTTTATGAAAAGGGGATAAAGGTGAGAAACTGCCTTTTACAGCGGGCCTACGAATTCCCCAGGGAAATAAACACCTCCATTGAAGGCTACGCGGCAGCCCCAGTCTGCGGGGGTCGGTTAGCATCACCGGGGCGGGTCTCAGGCCGAGCACCCCCCCCCCCCCCCGGGAGGTCCCGCCGCCAGCAGGATCCCCGCCGCACAGCCGGGCAGCACCATCGCGGAACCGGGCGGCCGCCAGCAGTTCGGCACCTGGGCACCAGCCCAGTCGGCTCTGGTGCCGTCTCCTGGGCTGGCAGCACCGTCCGGAGCGGCGGCCAGGGTACATGCCGTGCGGCATGGAAGGCCCGGGAAGCCAGGGCCCTAAGTTCACCCAAAGGTAGGTTTAAGGAGCTGCGTCCGTAAATCTGCGTGACGCCTAACTGGCCTAACAAACTTGAGGCTGAGGCCGGTTCCCCGGGAACCCAGCGGAGTGCGGCAGATCCGGGCCGGGGCAGCCGCGGGCCGCGCTGGGCCTGACTGCCACCGGGCACCCCCACCACACACCCCTGCCAAAAAAAGGGGGGAGCTCCACAGGCTGCAGGGGTTGGGGATGGGGGGGGGGGGGAGAGAGAGAGAGAGAGAGAGAGAGAGAGAGAGAGAGGTGGAAGGTCCTAGGCGCGGGCTCCCATGCAATCCACCCACCCCACCCCGAGCCACCAGCTTCGCCACCCAGGGGTGCCCTGGGACGCCCGGAGGAGGTCGCCAGGGTGTGCAAAAAGCTCGTTAGTGACTTCCTGTCTGCAAAGAAGCCAACCCAGGGGAAGGGAGACGGAGCCTCTGGGTACCCTTTAGACTCCAGCACTCCGTCCCCTCCCTGCTCCCCCGCCCACGCCAGCCTCTCCGGGGTGTCCCATTCGGCGGCTCCCCGGGCGCTGGGATTCCCCATCAAAGCCGCCGAGAGGAGGCTGCGAGGCGCAGGGGAGGTGGCTGGAGGTAGCAGGACATCCTTCGCGCACCTGCCCCCGTTCCACCACCTGCCCGGACCCCGGCTGCCCCGCGGGCGGCACCAGCCCTCTTCCGCCCCGAGTCTCACCGTGGCCGGTGTAGTTGCAGGAGGCGGAGGCCGCCAGCAGGAGGGTGCCCCCCAGCAGCCACGCTGCGCCCCGGCTCCGCATCCTCCCAGCTGGCCGGTCGCCGGGCGGACGGGCACTCGCCGCCGCGGATTCCAAACTCAGACCTCTCCGCTCGCCGCTCCGAGCAAAAGCCGCCTCCACCTGCCCAGCCCGGAGCCTCTGCGCTACTCCTCGGGGCCGGTCAGTTTCAGTGAAACCTGAGCCGCTCGCTGCACCTGCGGGAGGCCCCGCCCCGGGCCCGCCCCTCCCGGCCTCGCTGCTGAGCACCTGGCCCCGATGATTCCCCTCCCTCCCCCGCCCCCCCTCCCGCACGCGCCCGCGCGCTCCCAGCTCCAGGTGCGGAGCCGCTGTTGCAGGGACGGCCAGCGGCGCCCGCGGGCCGGGGTGGCCGAGTGAGGTAGCCTCGCTGGAATGCAAATGACAGGAACGCTGGGACCCAGGGTTCCTCCGGGCTTGGGCGACGCCTAAGACTGCCTTTAACCTTTAATTACTCCGAGGAACCCGAGCCTTCCGTTTCCCGCCTTCCCCTTTCCTAGTGGCTGAAAGCCCGGACCCCAAGCTCACCGCACCGACAGTCTGTCATTGGCAGGGGCTGCCCAGGGGAGTGGTCCCTTGGGATGAGGAGTGAGTTTCAGTCTGCGGAGGAAAGATCGGGCGCTGTGGACACCCAGGAAAGCCGTGGGAGCAGGAAGAGTTCCCAGCCGGAGGGGTCAGAGATCTGGGTGAGGTTTCTGCTCTGCTGTTACTAGCTGTGACCCCAACAAACCTCTTCACCTTCATCAAGGCGGCTTTCTCACCCATGAGGTGGAGGAAGAGAAAAACCTTGGAACAACTACTTTATTTCTTGCCATTTGTCAACATTTCATAAATAGGCGCATTATTTAAGTCTTATGCACAACAAGAGTCCCTTTGCATCACAATGCGAGGACACAGGTATGAGGGCAATGATGGCACTGGACCTCTGGTCCCAGTGGGAGGTGAATTCTCCACAGGAGCCTCAGAGGAAGAAAGCATCCTCGGCTCTGAAGGGCCAGCTCCTCTAAATGCCAAGTGCCAATGATTTCACTGCACTGTCTAGTGTAACCTTCCCCCTCCCCCCCCCCTCAACAGCCAATAAAATAAACATGATTACTGTTCCAGTTTTACAGACAAGGAGAATGGGGTTTAGAAAAGTTGCATACGGTTGCCCACAGTTACACAGTTTATAGACACAGGTTGTAAATGTCCATCACGCTTAAACTCTAGTCTGTGCCTGCCACTTGATTCTGTGAATCACTGCACTATAAATGCTTCCACCACAGTCTCTTCCACACGGGGATCCCATAGTCCAAACAAGTATATAAGCAGATAGAGGAGGTGGGGAGAGAAGGTGAGTGAGATTAGGGATGGATGCAGGGGCCTTCATTGTATTGGTAACGTCTTACTCTTCATTCACATTCTACCTCTTCCCATTGCCTGGACAGAGGAGTTCACAAGAGGAGGGAAATAAATAATTGAAAAGGAAGAAATGCGACTGGTCTTGAACTTGCCACGCGAGTGTCATTGCTCCCTGAGTAACAGAAATGGGCTGCCTCCCAACTCACACAGACCAGGATGGCCAGGGAAAGCTGCCCAGTGAGCGAGACAGCCAGTGGCTGCCTTTCACTAGTCCCGTATCTTAGGAATCTCTCATTGCTTTATCTCAAGTGAGTTCTTTTGGGAATGTGGGAATGGCTTGGCCTTTGAAATCATGTTACCCTGTGGGCAATTCTGGTTTCTCCTCTGACTAGCTGTGTGACCTTGGAGAAATTTCTTTACCTCTCTGTGCTTTAGATCTCTTACCTACACACTGGGGTTGTGCATCAGCCCATGCTCTCTCCCTCCTAGGAAAAGTTAACTTCTAGAAGCAGCACCCAGACTCCCCTATCCTGTCCCGGAGACAGTTCTAATGGGGATCAGTTTACTCCTGAGGGTTCCTGTGAAGTCCCCTCAATCTTTCCAAGCTTCCATTTCATCATCTGTAATCTATTACTATTACATCTAAAATCAGAGAAAGATAAATATCACACGACCTCACTCATTTGTGGAATATACTAGTAATGAACAACATAAACTGATGAACAAAAACAGATCCAGAGACAGAGAAGCATCCATCAGACCATCAAACCTCAGAGGGAAGATAGGGGAGGGTGGGGGTAAGGGGAAGAGATCAACCAAAGGACTTGCATGCATGCATATAAGCCTAACCAATGCACACAGACACCGGGAGGGGGGGGGGAGGGGTGAGGGCATGAGGGTTTGGTGGGGGGCAATGAGGGGGATAAGACACATATGTAATACCTTAATCAATAAAGAAAAAAAATAAAATCAGGGGGTAATTAATTACAGTACTTTTCCTGTAGGGTGGTTATAAGAATTCATTTTCCAAATGTCCATAAAGTGCTTCTTAGCATTATTCCTGGTATATAAGTAAATACTCAAGGGAAACGGTACCTACTATAACCCTGGCTGGGTGGCTCAGTTTGTTGGAGCATTGTTCTGTACACCAAAAAGGTTATGGATCTGATCCCTTTAGTGGCACTAAGGAAGGTAACTGATAGATGTTTCTCACATCAAAGTTCCTCTCTCTCTAAAATCAATAAAAACATATCCTCAGGTTTGGATTTAAAAAAATTTTTTTAAAAAGGGTACTTACTATAAAATGACTCCTTCATAGGAGAATCTTCCTCTTTTCAGAAAACAATGCATCAAGACCCAGCTGTTTTGGACTGAAATATTCACTAGTACCTTATATACTCTGAATCATCAAAGTTCCCAAGAAAATACTTCTTTTGAACAATGCTATGAATTAATTATCTCAAGAATGACTATAACCCAGCAGCATGACTATATAAACTACATCCATTTGAATTAGTTTTCAGATGTTTTCCTGTGAGTTTGGGATTACAAATTTATTCTTTAGAAGTTGATGACTCCTTTGCCCTGACGGGCCTGGGATTTTGTATGCCTTTGTTGAATTGCACAACAAAACAACCACAGGCAATTCCAGCTACCCCAGCTTCCAGGACTCGGAACTTCGTGCAGTTTCCCACACTCTACAGTTCTAAGGAAAGTAAAGTAGGACCTGGCGTAGGTCAGACACTAAGGGAAAAGTCATTTCACTCCATTAAATCTACAATCATTTCTCAAACTCTTTTGGAGAAACAAAGATATGGTCTGTGCACTCTGAGTCTTCATCAAATATAGATGGGAAAAGGTTACATTTGTTCCTCATCAATTCATTGAACAACATTCTGGACAAGGTTAGCCATGGATTGTGGAATCTGACACAACTGATCTCTCCTTGAATGCCATGTTCACCTGGCTTCCTGGGCCGTTCTTGATTCTCCTTCTAACTTCACTGGCAACTCAGAAGGGATTCTTTTCTGATTCTCACTCACCTCCCTGAATTCTACATTCTGAGTGTCCCTGAACTTCTTTTCTTTTTAATGTACATTCATCTCCTGTGATTTTACATAAATCTGTATGCTGACAACTCCCAAGTTTGTATTTCTAGCCCATATCTCTCCATTCCAGACATATAGTATATCCAGCTACTACTCAACATCTCTCCTTGGCCATGACCATAAGCATATCAAGCATAAATCCAAAACTAAATTTCTGATCCACATCACTCCTCTCATAGCTTTCTCATCCCTTTAATTGCAACTTAATCATTCCAGTTGCTCAAGTCAAAAATCATGGAGTTATCCTTGACTTTTATATCCCACATCTGATTCATTAGCAAAACCTATCTTAAAAATATATCTCAAATACTATGAAGTATTTGGGTTCAAGTTACTATCATCTTATGCCTAGATTATTACAATAGGCTTGTAACTTGTCACCCTCATTTTGCCCAGAACCCTTAGTCTTCTCTCAACATAGAGGTCAGAGTGAACCTGGGCGTTAGATCACTTCCTTACTTAAAATGCTGAAGTAGCTCCCCACTTCCCACTTATTTCAAACCAAATTCTGTCAAAGGTTTATACATCCTGTACTTCTCCCCCCCCCACACACACACACATACAGACACACACCTCCTTGATGCATCTCTCCTATGACCTTCACTCATTCTGCTCCAGCCATGCACACCCCCATTTCTTTGCCCTTGCTCTCCTTTGCCTGGAATGTGTTTCCCTTAAACTCCTGCAAAGCTTCAGTCCTCACTTTCTTCAAGAATTTGCTAGCATGCTATCTCCTCAGAGGGGCCGTCTAAGAATGCTTATTTGAAATCCTTCTCCCATCCTCCCTCCATGCTTTATTTTCCTCTATGACATATATCACCACCATTGCTATTCTACATTTACTTTACTTATTTATTTATTTATTATCTAGTTCCCCTGCTGCAATGTGAGCCCCATGAGAATGAGGATTTTTTTTATTTGTTGATTTATTTAGTTTGTAGCATTTTCAAAAGGATTGATGAAGTAATACCATCTGAAGCTGGCAATTGCCTCTTACACACACAACCCTACCCAGGAAGGGGCAAAAGTAGGTTTACAGTTGTGAGTATGTAAAACACAGAGTTTATTCTTGTGTTATTATTAATTAATTACTGGGGTAATTAATTCGTGCACTGGGGGTGGGTGGTCCCTCAACCCAACCTGCCCCCTCTCATATACTGGGAGCCCTCAGGGGATGTCCAACTGATGGCTCACCCCCAGCCTGCCCAAGGCCTAAAGCCTCTGATGAGGCTTTAGGCCTTGGGCACCCAGCCATCGCCCTGCTCAGCTCAGCCCCAGCTGTCTGCGATCACCCGGCTCCCGTGCTCCTGCTACTTGGCCCTGCCCCCACTCCTGATTGGCTGGTAGCACAGCCAATCAAGAGCGAAGGTACGGTCAAATTTGCATGTTTCTCTTTAATTATATAGGATTGTATTATTTTCCATACAAACAACTGTAAACTTGCTTTTACCCACCCCAGTAATGTCAAGTTATTATTTAAATCCCAATTTAAATCACTTTTGTTAAGATACAGGAAAGCAAATGTCTAAAACACTGTAAAAATCAACCTTTAAAATGCAAAGGACAAGAATTTTTAAGCTGTTTTGCTCACTTGCTGTATTCTCAATTCTAGAACAGTGTCTAGAACATACAATGAGCTCACAAATACTTGTGAAGGAGTGAATTTTTACATATTGTACATCTACCATCTTTCACTTATTCTACTAGGCTCTGGAATTGCAAAGATCAGTATCTCTGCCTCCACTGAGTTAATGGCTGAACGTGAAGAGAGGTGCATAAAGGAGTCAAGCACTGGATGGTAGAGGTGGAGGGGGTCAGTGAGCAATGAACCATTGAAGGTTTTGGACACACAGACAAAAAAGTGACTCTTGCCTTGAGAAGTCAGAAATGGCTTTATGCCCTGGCTGGTTTGGCTCAGTGGACAGAGTGTCAGCCGAAGTGTCCTGGGCTCAATTCTGGTCAAAGGCACATGCCCAGGTTGCAGGCTTGCTCCCCAGTAGGGTTGTGTAGGAGGCAGTTAATCAATGATTCTCTGTCATCATTGATGTTTCTATCTTTCTCTCCCTTTCCTTTCCCCTTTGAAATCAATAAAAATATATTTAAAATATAATAAAATAAAAATATTTTTTAAAAGCAAGAAAAAGAAAGAAATGTCTTCCTAAAGCAGGGGGCATCTGAAGTGGGCCTTAAAAGATGAATAGTTCGCCAGGTATATTATTTAAGATGAGGCTAGCTGCCATTACAGATAAATCTCCAAATCTTTTTTAAAAATATATTTTATTGATTTTTTACAGAGAGGAAGGGAGAGGGATAGAAAGTCAGAAACATCGATGAGAGAGAAACATCGTCAGCTGCCTCCTGCACAACCCCTACTGGGGATGTGCCCACAATCAAGGTACATGCCCTTGACCAGAATTGAACCTGGGATCTTTCGGTCTGCAGGCCATTGCTCTAAACACTGAGCCAAACTGGTTTCAGCAATCTCCAAATCTTAATGGTTCACTAAAATAAATGTTTATTTCTTACTCATTTAAAGCCAAAAACCAAGGTTATGTTTGATGGGAAGCTTATCTACTTGGGGATAAATGAGCCAGGCTCCTCCCACCTTGGGACTCTGCTATCTTCTACCCACAGCAGAAGTAAAAGATCATGGAGGATTGTGTATATAATGTTTCATAGCCCTGACCTGAAAGTGATGCACAATCATGTCTATAACCCACTGACCAGAACTCAGTCCCATGGCCACAGCTCACTGAAGGGAGGCTGTGCACCCAGGAGGAAGAGGAAAGGAGTTCAGTGGACAGCAAACCAGTCTGTTATTCCAGGTATAAGGGAGTAGGGACAGACTCCCCAGAGAAAGAACAGTAGGAAAGTGTGGCGTGTTTGGGGAGCACTGTGGTGGGAATCCAGACTAGATGAAGGAGACTTGCTACAGAAAAAGCTACAAAGACAGGCAGCCCTTATCTATGAAGGGCTTGTGTTTATCATAAAGACACTTTCATCCTGAGGGCATTGAAGGTTGAACCAACAATTTTGGACCCTATCTTTACAGCACTGATATTGGCAGGATGGTCTTTCGGAGGGGGGGGGGGGGAGGATAAATTAGGTAGAAGTCATAGGTGGAAGCTATAGGGAGAGGAAATTGAAAGAGAAGAGGAATAGACTCTTACATGTGCTGCCTGAGTGTATCAGCCCCACCAACCAACCATTCCCACTTAAAAAAAAAATTGATTTTAGAGGGAGAAGAAGGGAAAGGAGTAGGGAGAGAGAAATGCAACATCCGTAGGCTGCCTCCTGCATGCCCCCAACTGGGGATTGAGCCTGCAACCCAGTGACCTCCTGGTTCATGGGTAGATGATCAACCACTGAGCCATACCGGCTGGACCCCACCTTTTAAATTACCATATGGCATAATGACCATTCTCCACATCTCGATCCCATCAAGTGCTTATTTCCTTAAGTAATCACTGGCACAGATGCCATCACCTGACTTTTCTTGAAGGGTGGGGTGTCACTTCTGCTCCCCTTAGCATTATCCTTTTTCAGCAAGGTGAAGATTGTGGCTGCATTTCCCATGACATCGTGACCAACTCTATACTCCTCTCAGTGATGCAGTGCCCACCACAGTTCCAGCCCAATTTGAAAGTTTTCTAACTCTTTCCCTTAAGAACAGTTTTCTCCATCATTTGAATGGCAGAAACAAAACATCTAAAAAGTAAAATAAAACAAAACACACACATACACACACACACACACACACACACACACACACACACACAAACCAACCAAGCATCACAAGCCTAATCACTAATGCCTGAAGTTACTGTCATTCAAAATCATTTCTTTGGGAGACTTCCATTTCTGGTCCCATCTTTAATTATCATCCAGCCTATTCTCTCCTGCTGACAAGATGAGAAATGGGGAGGGGAATGAGGCAGCCCCCTAGAGCTCCCCTTTCACACACCAGAGGGCTTCTAAGATTAGCCCCCCTCCCGCTAGCCCTCAGATCTGATATATGTCAGTGCAGTAAACTAACACCTCAGATAGATGCGTTGAGAGCATGGGGAAGGAGGCCTTCTGAGAGAGAGTGCAGCAGGATGGGGGCCCCCAGGCTTCCTGTGGAACAGGAGGTGGTGCCAAAGACCGACTTTGCCACCTTCCTCCTCTCCAGAGCTTTCTAAATCAGCGCTCACCTAGTCTAACCACCAGCCCATGTCAAAGAAGACTAATTGCTAACTTTTCTTGTAAAATCATTCACAACATCCTCTTTAGATAGCGGTAAAAAAAAAAAAAAAAAGAAAAAAAAAAGAAAGAAAAAGAAAAAGAAAAAAGAAAAGACATTTGATCCCAGAATATAGTTGTTTTCCAATTTGGGAGCTTATAGACTAGTTGTTCTATCTTCTTGGCTCCAGGCTCTTGCAATAGCTCCTGAGTGGTGCCTTAGAGTCTCATCTAGAGAAACATTTCCGCACCCTGACAAGGTAGCTCAGTGGGTTAGAGTCATCCCAATCTGCCAAAGTTGTGGGTTTGATCCCTGGTCATGGCAGGAACCAACCAATGAATTCATAAATAAGGAGAACAATAAATCAATGGCTCTCTGAAAATCAACAAATAAAATAAAAATGAATAAATAAATATTTTCCTTTCAAAAAGACTGGAAAATGAAAAGAAGGAAGGAACAAAGGGAGGAAGGGATGGAGCGAGGAAAGAAAGGAGGGAGAGAGAGAAGGAAAGGAGAAGGAAGGAAGAACCCAGAGATAACTGCTCTTAACAATTTAATATACATCTTTCTAGTTAGATGTATCTTTTTAAAATAAGGTTGAGTGTAACTGTTTTGTTATTTATTTCCCCCCTATCAATAGCATAATGAACATTTCCTCAAATTCTTAAATATTCTCCCATAGTACCATTTTCAAGTACTGGAGAATATTTAATCTTTTGGATAGATCTTAATTTATTTAACCTGTTATAGAATATCCAGATTATTTTAAGTTTGTTTGTTTGTTTTGGGGTTGTTTTAGATAACAGAAATAAACATATCCTGTATACACATTTCTGTCTGTAGTCTCCAACTATTTCTTTAGGAAACCAGTCCATTCCCTGCATATCACTGGGGATCCAACAAAGAGGAGATAGATGCATGTGCAGTAAAGTTGGGGTGACAAGGCATGGTGCCTGTCAGTCTAACTTGGAACAGAGATTATTGGCCATAGGGGGCCACTGCAAGGTCCCCAAACCTTTGGAGGCTAAAATATGCAGACAAAGGTCTTGTCACTCTCTTGGCTCCCGTGTTCCTCTGGTTTTGCACCTGCTTCCTCACAATGGACGGATGGACTGCAGCAGAGAACACAAGCTAAGCTAGCCTGACTTAGGATTGGACTGGGCTCCAACATGGAATAGAACTCCATGGAATGGAACTCAACAAATAAAATAAAAATGAGTAAATAAACATTCATTGGACACTAGCTATAACTCTAGCTCTGCTAGAAACAAAATAGGACATTTTCCTTGGTGGGATGGAGGGTGAAGGGAACTTGGAAACTTTAGGGGTTTAGTTCCACAGAAATAAAGCTTCTTACAATATCTCATCCTCCCATTTGAGTGTCAGAAAATTCATTTTCTCCTGACATCAAAGACGCCCACTTCTACTGGCAACAAGTGGCAGGGAGAGCTCCCCCTTGATAACACTAGTTGTTGAGTCCTGACAGAAGGTTCCTACAAATCTTTGATAAAGAACATACACTTCCGCCTGGTGGGCGTAGCTCAGTGGTTGAGCATATGCCTGTGAATCTGGAGGTCACGGTTCAGTTCCCGGTCAGGGCACATGCCCAGTGTTTCTTTCTCTCCCTCTCCCTTCCTCGCTGAAATCAATAAAAATATATATATATATATATATATATATATATATATATGTAGATATTAAAAAAGAATATACACTTTCCTCATATCCTCAAGCCACAAGCAGAATTTCTCTAATGATTAGTATATCTATATGCAAGACTAAGCAGAAGCTATTAGCCTAAAGGACAGAGTCCAACAGGCTGGGTTAAACCTTGGCTCTATCACTTGTTCACCCTGGGTCTCTGTTTCCTCATCTATAAAATGGGACAGTACTCTTTACCTTACAAGAATGCTGTGAGTATTCAAAGAACTAAAGGGTGTTGCCAATGGGACCCCCTCAAGAGTGCTGGTGAGAAGCTGTTGTTTTCCTGAAACACCTGGTGAAACTACAGAGAATGACAAAGGCCTGTGAGAAGCTGTCAAGGAGAAGTGGCTTGGAGAGGTGGGGGGATGGAGGAGTGGCGGGGGTGGGGGAGAGGGAGGCGGTGTGTGTGTGTGTGTGTGTGTGTGTGTGTGTGTGTGTGTGTGTGTGTGTGTGTGTTTGAGGTGAAAGGCAATCGGGAGCTAACACAGGCCAGAGAGAAGTTACAGCTGTGGGCTGGTTCTTGGCCATTTAAGTACAGCTGGTGGGAATGTGGAGGAAGGGAGGTTCTGGGAAATCTCGGGGAGGAAGAATAGGGCAATAATTTCCAGCTGCTCCGGGCGGCAGAAACTAGTTTTGGCCTGCTAGTTGGCATTGGTGAGTTTCTCATTAGCATTTGAAGGAAGTGCCTGCAGAACACCCACAGAGCCTTCGGAGCGCTGTGGAGGCAGGCTGGCTGGCTGGGCTGTGGTGGGGGTGGGGACAGGGGAGACGTCCCGGCTCTTACAACAGCCTGGTTTCCCAAATTCAGATCCACCATAACTTCTGAACTTCATAAGAAGGGGCTAAATCTGTTTCCACCCTCCCTAAAGCCAAAATTCATTGTATTTACAACACTTCCCAAGTTCTCAGCTCTCTCTGTCATTGGACCAATGTAGAAAGCATTGCAATTTTGGAAAGAAAACAGTGATTGTAATAGGAATAGGTAACACGTTGAATTATAAACTCACTTAACTTTCACTGTATCTTATGAAATAGACAAATATGACTTGTTAGAAATAACATGTTTCAGAAGCGGATGCCAGACTCAACCTTACTACAGTGGAGGCATTCCTAATAACACTAAATGCTTATGTTATCAGACGCTTCCCTAAAATTTTTGTACTCTAATTAGAAATTAAGGGTTTATTTCTTAGGGAAAAAAATATATCAATTTTGGCTTTGGAGCTGGAGAGTGGCAATATATATGCCCAGAGATTCAGGTTTGGGTTTTTGAAGAATAGCAGCCAGGCCCTGCATATAAAACAGTCTTGTCCTTGTTTAAAACACAAAAAACCCAGCTCTGTCTTGCCAGCTCTGCAGCCCATTTACACACACCCGAGGTCCAGCCCACTCATTCTGAAATGAAACTCACTTTAGAAATGCAAATGACTCACCCAGGAGTGAGGGACTCTTGCTCCTGGCAAGTGAAGTAGGGCTTTGAAGGCCAATTGAGAACCAGCTGTATTCAGACAGGAAACCCTCCCGGGGTTGTTGTTGGAGCCAAAGAAGATCCAGACTCTAACAGGCTTGGTAACACGTGAAGTAATAAAGAACATTCAGTTTAGAACTTAGCTGTAGAGTTCAGAATAACTCGCCGCCCATTGAACTAGCCAATGGATAAGACAGGATTTTGCAAAGACTCTATTCCATCAGCCAGGATAGACAGTCTTGGTCTGGAGCTGCCTCTGTTCTTAAAATCTGACTTTCAGTCTCTCTCTACCATCCAGCCCCCACCCTCTCCTTCACCACATTGACTGGGCCCTTTCCTGGGTGTGGTTCCGTGCTGGGTTGAGCATTGTCAGAGAAAATAGATTGCACCCCCCAACAGCAAAGCCTAAGATGTCCAGATAAAAACATTTAGAAACATGAGTGAGAGTGAAGTGGAAAAGCCAACAAAGGAAGAAGCTGTAAAGAGCAGGATAGGGAGAGAAGCCCAAGGTTCAAGAAGTCACAGATGTGCCCATGCTAATTATTCACTGCTCAGTGCTCAGCAGGCTCCCCAAATAACCCCCAAAACTACCGGATGCTAAAATCCCTCTTTCTGTGGTAAATAATTTCCATTTCAAAGGGGAGTTTTTATTTCTGAAAAACAACAACAACAAAAAACCTGTCATCATTGGTTAAGAATGAGGATTCCAGTGCAAAACTGCTTGGGTTTAAATCTTTGTTGTCAGTGGGTACTCTCTGGTAGAAATGGGCTTCTTGGGGTGCTGTAGGAACAAGAATTTCCTGAAGCCCCCATGGGAGGATGAGGTATCATGGAAAGCTTTTTTCCTGTGGAATTAAACCCTTGAATGTCCGAGGTCCCATCATCCATTGTCTTCAGCAGAGCTAGGATTAAAGCCACTGCCCAGAGCACAGTCCAGTCCGGATTGTGCGAAATGGCTTACCTGCCCAAATTTCAAATGATGAACTAGGCAACAGAAGCATGGCAAAAATGAGACTTTTAATAACACTCTCAAGAGCGGGCGCCCATTGCTCTGGGGAAATTCAGTAGCCCCCTGACCACATGCTGTTTCTTTTCTATGAAGACAAATCAGAGGCATGCTTCCTACAAAATGCAGTCCATTGCCAGAGGGGTCTGAATGGCTATAGTGGGACATGGATGAGTACCAGGAAGCAGGAACAAGAGGGAGAGAATTCCTTTGTCTGTGTATTTTAACCTTCTAAGATTTTGTGCACTTGGCAGTGGCTCCACCCCCTCTACCCATTATCCTTTCCCCAGGTTAGAGTGACATGCAAGTATTTTCTCTACATCACCATGACTTCACTGCCATGGTCTATATACCTCTTTGTTGGACCCTTCCCCAGCGTTTTGAAAGGAATAGACCAGTAGTTTCCTGTGGAGTGTGAAGCTGCAGCTTCCTGGTGAAGCTGCCCAGATGATCTTGCTTATAAGATCTTGCTTATAAGATTGCCTGGCCTTCAATTTGCTCCTTTCCTATTACTAATATTAATAACTAGCTCATTATGACAGTAACATCCTGACTTTACCACTTATGAGCTGTGTGACCTTGGGCAAGATAATTAACTCTCTGTGCCTGAATTTTCCTTATCTGTAAAACAGAGGTAATAGTAATAACATCTGGTTCTTAGATTGTTGTACGAACTACAGGTGCTAATCTTTGTAGTGCTTAGAATAGGTCCTGGCACATAATTTCTTTATAGTGTGTTTTTTGTTTTTTGTTTTGTGTGTGTGTGTGTGTGTGTGTGTGTGTGTGTGTGTGCGTGCGCATATATATATAGTTTTAATAATGCACCTTCTTGACTAAGAGCAGGAGCACTATCTGGGTTTGCTTATAACTGTACTTCTGGTGCTTACCACAGCGTTTGATAAGCACTCAACTCTTTGCTTGGACAAAGGGAATCTCCCAAACCATTCCTAGACTTGGAATGAAACTCCAGCTCTACCCGCCCAAAAGATAAAAGGTATGCCAGCTCGCAGTCCACAAAGCTAAAGAAGAACCCCAAGAGCTATCTCATTACACAGTTCCCTGTTCCCAGACCCTCTGCCTTCTGCTTGTCTTTACCACACAGGAAGTGCTTGGTCTCTGAGTCAGGAGTGTCTGCCCAAATCAGGTGTAGACCAAGTGTTTGTTGCCTGTACTTGGTCTACTAGGCTTGTGGCAGAGAGCCAGCCTTCCTCCCCTGCTTCCAGTCACCTTGATCCTTCTGTAAAGGCTCAGGCTGGATGCATCTATAACAGAGCGATAGCTCCAGCCTACAGTTTCTAACGGAAAATGTTGACACCGCTCCCTCAGCTCATGAGGCAAACAATGTTTTCAAGTCCTGCTTGGCTCTCTCTAATGGAAAACTCTACTTGGGATCAAAGTAAAGTGACATCCCATAGTTTACTGAATCCAAGTCACCTTTGATGTAATTATATGTGGAATGATATTGTACACAGCACAGAGAAAAAATAAATACTAACAAACAGTGAGCTGATTTTAAGATTTACTCCAATGTCCTAGATGCTAAAATATGAAGATCCATCTTAGAAATGGTAAACATCAAGCACTATTACTACAAATAGCAGGAAGGATCTAGAAGCATCAGAAGAGAATGTTCACATATTCCACCAACAAATCTACCCACTACATCTCTGTCCTCCCTCTTTTGGCAATGGATGAACTAACTGCCCAGGCTCCTAGCTACCGCAGTCTCTATACACACGCACTGGGTCCCATCCTCTCAACAACTGAAGGACCAGCAATACTCGTCTCCTCTACGTGGTCAGTTTATCCCTCTGTACTGATTCATTCCCATTGCCTAATGTCTTCCTTCTTGAGCCCTTTCAATTCCATTTTTACCCAAAATTTCTTAAAAGAGATGTCTGCCCTTGTTATCTTCTCATCCTGTTTTCCCTCCTGTCACCACTATTTCATCTAAACAGGTCTCTGTCAAGGTCCCCTATGACCGTTCATTGCCAAATCCCATAATTAATCCTAGTCCTTTAGCTTACTCCCCTCTCAACAGCAACTGGTGTCCAAGATGCCACTCTCTCCTGGTTCTGCTCCCTCCCTGGTGGCCCCTCCACACACTAGTGTGACCCAAGGACCAGACCTCTTCTCTGCCTGCCCTTCCAGATGACTTCACCAGTCCTGTGACTTTAATTACCATATTTACTTTAATAACCACTGTCCCCACTCTGGCCTCTCCCCAGAATGCAGGACTTGTCTATCTGATAGGCATCTCAAATTAATATGTACCAAAGCGAACTTTTGAATTCCAATCCCAAGAAGTCTTCTCTATCTTAAGAAATTGCAGTTGTTCCAGTTACTTTGGCCAAAAACCTTAAAATCTGAATCACCCACAATTGTTCACTTTCTCACATATCTGATCTACCAGCAAATCCCTTTGGATTTCAAAATATCTCCAAATAGGATTATGCCTCACAATAGCTGGCTAATGGTTTCCCTCTGTCCATCCAGTCTCCACATTGTATCTCTGAGTCCACAGGCCAGCACTCTATCCGCTGAGCCAAACCACCTAGGGCAAAATTGGAATTTTCAGGCAGCAAGAGCTCTTAAGGCAGTATCTCTGAGAGGTAATAAGGCACAGACTTTGGGGTCAGCCAGAAGCTAAGTTGGAGCATGGAGCTGACCCTTACAGCAGGGTGACCTGCGGGCAATGACTCAAGCATTCTGGCTCTTGCTGTTCAGAATGGGAGCTTGTTAGACATGAAGAATCTCAGGCCTCCAGACCAGGTATTCAGCTGTTCATCCCCAGATCTACTGAACTAGGATGTGAATTTTAGCAAGACCACAGGTGGTTCATAGCACTTTAAAGTTTACAAAGTTATCATCTGACCCCTCACTCCTCCCATCAGTGAGACTGGGTAAACAGCGAAATGAGAAATTAGTACCTTAGCACAATGCCTATTAAAGAGTTATTAGCTATCTTTTTTTTTCTATAACACCCTTCCATTTCCCTTATATAACATACATCTTAATGTTTTATAATTGCCTGGTTAGCTGTCTATGCCCCTCATCAGAATGGAAACTGAGATCAGGGACAATATTTATGTTCATTGTTGTATATTCAATGACTGTTATTAAGAACCACATGGTAAGGGACTGACTAACTGAATGAATAAATGAATAAGGTCCAGGACTATTTTCTACAGATTCTCTGAGGCACACGCAGGATGAGTACATTGTGTTACACTATTTGCTCAATGTCAATAAACCAATGACTTTATCCAGTCTCCTCATTTTATAGATGAAGGAATTGATGCTCAAAGTAGTTATCTGCTGAAGGTGTCTGCATCTGTATGAAACCCACGTCTGGGCACTAGCAGTGCCTTCTCCTCTGATTACATCTTTATTTTTAGCATCTCGTATGCATAGCAGCCATCCAGAAGACAGCCCTTCTGGTTTGGAGATGGAGGCACTGCCTTCATTTCTTAGCACTAACATATTAGAACCCATTTGCAGGATGGATTGCTCTCCATGGTTAAAAGGGGATTTTATTAGTGCTGCCTACTTATTTATTTTATGTGTATTTATTTTGTCTTGTGGAATAGCGTTTCTACCATTGTTTCTAAAACAGCTGAATAACTGGTCTGTTCACTCAGCTTTGCTAAGTTGCTATCATTGCTTTCTCCTAACTTATCTTTAGATTCCTATTTCCACTCACCCTCAGGTCTGTCTTTGTAGAACAGCGACCTTAAGAGTTAATCTGTTGTTCTGCTCACCCTTTTGCATTTTTGTGATCTTAATGAGAAAAAAAATCTCCCAGTAGCTTCCAGTCTGCAGCAAATGAAAAAACGCATGCAGGTGCAGCAGACCCAATACAACTCAGCCTGAACCCAAGCCCAGCCAGTCCAGCTGAGTACCCGGAGCCTCAGCAGATCCAGGGAAGAGAAAAAGAGATGTTTGCTGTCATAAGCTGTTGGGATTGTGAAGTTGGTTATTATGTGGTAAAAACTGATTCACTGTGATCATCTTTGAATGATGAAATAGATAGGATTTTTATTTTCTTTCTTGTTATTTTCTGTATTTTCAAGTACATTTTTATGAGCTTGCTTTACTTTGAGGGGGAAAGAATATTTAAAACATGAGGAAACATGCATTTTTCTACTAGGTTCTTCACTATTATGATGCAAGATCAAACCTATCTGAACTGTACACTCAAAGTATACAATTTATAAGACTGTTAAAAGGCAACTTTAAAAACACAAGTATGCTAACCCACATGCATTTCTCTCATACTGCTCTCTGCACAGCTCACAATGAGGCTCACAGTGAGGCTCACAACTCCATTGCCTTAGCATATACGAGTTTTGAAAGAGCAGCTATTTCCAAGGTTTTTATAGGATACTAGGGACCCGTTGCATGAAGAGATTCATGCAATAGACCTTCCTTCCCTTGGCTTCCAGCACCGGTTTTCCTCTGGCACCTGAGGCCCAGGCTTTTGCTCTGGCAGGAGTCTGCTGCCTTTGCTGTAGACTCTGGCCAGAGTCTGCCTTCTTTGTCTTTGCTGTAGGCTATGGAGTCTGCAGTCTTTGCCTTCGTTGGGGACAGAGTGCCACTCCTGTAGATCCCTTCGCCCCCTGTTCTCCCACTCACAGCAGGCATCCTGCCCCATCCAGCCACTCTGCACCTAAAGCAGCTGGGCAGCTGCCATCTTTGTCCTTCTAATTTGCATATTCCCTCCCGATTGGCTGGTAGGCATAGCAGAGTGATGGTCAATTTGCGTGTTTCTCTTTTATTAGTGTAGATTATTAGTGTAGATGATCAGATGGCATACAAAGGCAAGCTCTGGGGCCTGGGAGAACTTACCCGGTCCAAGAGAATTAACACAAAGCCAATTCTCTGTCAAGGATTGGTGCTCTGAAAACCCCTTCCTTCCAGTCATCATCAGGCAGAATAATTTTTTGCTTTCTAGATTTTTGGCATTCATTATGGGATGAAGATGAGAATAACATGAAAGGGGCAGGAGAGAAACCATCAAAGGAAGGGATGAAGGAAGCAGATAGGAAGAGAAAGAAGATATAAGAATGAAGGAAATGAACTAGAAGATGAAATGGATGAGGAGGGAGAAGTGGGGAAGAGGCGGTGGGTGAAGTGGGAAGGGCTGGGGCTGTAGGCAGGACTAGCCAAAATGGCTCCAGATACTTTGTGTTGCTTGCTTGGTTCCCCACACCTGCGCTTACAGTCTACACCTGTACTAAGCCAGTGCAGATTAGTCAAGTTCTCCCTGATTTTTCAGGTCTCCACAGCCTGACCCACCCCTCTGTCCTCCGTGAACCCACCCTTCCCACCTTCGATTTCCTGATCCCAACTTAGGCATTCTGTGTCTGCCTTTCCTTCCAAAATATCCTCAGTTCTTCTTGTTCCTTCCAAATTCTGACCATCCTTCAAGGCCCATGCAAGCCTCTGCTGCTCCCGGAAGCACTCCCAGCCCATACTGATGTCACCTTCTCTGATCCCTGAGCTCTGGTCTCTTTCCTGAGCTCCAGACTCATAAATCTGATCTCCCCTTCAGTGCCCAGTAGCATCTCACATGTATCTGAGTTGTGCAAACCACACAGCAGCCAGATTTGATTTGGTTTGTTCACTGCTATATCCCAGTGTCCAGAAGCGTGTTCAGTACCAAGCAAGCACTTAATGACTATTAGTTCAATGAATGAATGGGCAGTGACAGGCAGGAACACAATTTGCTTTTATTGCATTGCATACTGATGTTTATTGACCATCTAATTTTTTCCTGGCTAAACTACAAAAATCATTTAGGACCAGGGATCCTGTGCTTTAATATTCCTCTGGGTTTAGCACAAATCTGTGCCCACAGGTAACTTATTCCCTGATTAAACAGCCACGTCCCACAGCAGAATAAGCCTAGGCTAAAGCTACCCTCTCAAATCCTAGGAACCACATGCTGACTCAAGAAAGAAAAAAAAAATCCATTCCTACCCACTAATTTTTAACCATTGCATCTTGACTCCTGTATCATGCCAGTGTTATACTTTTCACGTGTTTCATTCTCATCAGTCTCTAATGGGGTATGTCTTAGCTACAGATCTGGGTTGTGAGCAGGGTCTGAATCTTACTCTCCTCCTTTTGAAACTGAGGGTCTTAATGACTGATTAAATTTAGCTTTAATTCCTAGCTTTAGAAATTCTCTCTCTCTCTCTCTCTCTCTCTCTCTCTCTCTCTCTCTCTCTATATATATATATATATATATATATATATATATATATATATATATATATACCTACCTTCAGAGACTAGGCTTTCCCCCCATAATCAGACCTTAATCCCCCTCATCTCCACAAAGCACCAGAAGAGAAAGCCAGGACCTGACCATACGGAAGATCACAAGTCCCCGACCTCCTCAGGCTAAAGATAACATCTTGACCTAAGTCCTGAGCCCTAAACAGGGACAAGCCCCTGGCTACTTTCCCATGAAACCAGAGGGATACAGAAACAGACCTCAGAGCTGTCCTCAAGACCCAAAGCAATGATTTATGACCCTTACCTCATCTCTGACCAATGAGCTCCCAGCATAATCCCGAACTCCTAACCTACAGGTATCTTGTGATTTTGCTCTACATAATCTGTAACCTACAGGCTATTAGAGAGTTGGAGTTTTTAAGTTTTCTGTTCTCCTGGTTGGCACCATTCATCAATAAAAGCGAATTTGTCCACTGCAATTCTCGTTGTCTAGTGTTTGACTGCCAGCATCTGGTGGATGCATTCTTCCTGTTCACTTTCCACCCGTCAGTGGTCAACCAGGACCACCTAGGAGGCAAGCTCTGTCTGCATGACCCTTATCTCTAGGAGAAGTTCAGCAGGGGCTGAATGAAAGATAAAGGCTATGCTGAGCTGGAGACCCATTGTCTCTGGGACACAGCCCATCAAGAGGCTGAAAGAAGAGGTTCTGATTTGCTGCTGGTGACGTCATAGTTCTGGGAAAGTTCCTCCCTAGATGTGTCTGCTCTGTTTGTCTTAGTGCCCCACTTTCCAACGGCATCAAGACACAACAGGATGCAAATGTCTAGAGCTGTTCCATCCACTGCAGATTCAGGGTTTCTCATCACATCATCCTTTGTCACAAGAGCGGCTCCAAGTCAATTACATGCACTATATTGGGAACTTTTCCCTACTGCGTTACTGCTGTGGTTGGTTGGGCTGACTTCATGTTCTTGCTTATTTGCTCTCTACATGAAAATGCTATTGGAGTGACTAATGCTTTCACATCATTGCCACATTAGGAAGCAATTATCTGAAAACAAATTCATTTCCTGAGTCATCCATAGCCTGAGTCCTTCTCTTTCTCTTTTTAAAAAATCATCTCAACAGGAAAGAAATCCAAACTTCCTATAGGACCTCCTGTGGTATTTGTCAGGAGATTATATGTCTGGTTTAGAAGGACTAATAGTTATTACTTTTGTCTGTGTTACTCAGTCTGTCCTATTCTAATCCTGGATTTATTTTCAAAAGACAAACGTTTTCAGAATTAATGTCTTTGCCTTCAACTCCTTTGTGTGGTAGATGACTAATACTGCATGGCTTGATTTCTTTCTTTTTTCTTTCTTTCTCTTCCCCTCGCCCTATCTTCGTCCCCCCGACACACACACACTCCTTTCCTTTTTTACATTTTGTTTTAAGATGCAAGTCCTTTCATATCTTGTTCATGTTCTGTTTGAGTTTTCTGTGGCTGCTATAACAAATGTCCATCAACTTGGTGGTTTAACACCACAGAAATATATTCTCTCAGAGTTCTGGAGGGCAGAAGTCTGAAATCAGTGTCAGTTGATGGAAATAGGGGTGTCAGCAGGGCAAAGGTCCCTTAGGAGGCTCTAGGGAGAATCTGTTTCTTGCTTCCTCCAGCCTCTGGTGCCTGCTGGCTTACCTGGGTTTGTGGCCTTGTCACCCCGTCTCTGCCTCTGTGGTCACATTGCCTCCTCCTCCTCAGTCTGAGTCTAACTTCCCTTTGCCTCTGTTGTGTAAGGACATTCATGATGGCATTTAGGGCCACCTGGACAACCCAGAATAATTTGTCCATGGCAAGATCCTTCACTTAATCACATCTGCAAAGACTCCTTTTCCTTAGGAGGTAACATTTACAGGTTTTGGCCAACTACACTTTCCATTCCCAGCTCGCTGCAATGCACAGAATATTTGGTATCTACATGAAAAGTTAGTGGTAAGGATGTGAGGAAAAGAAAGCAAATTTATAGGAAGCAGAAGATATTTAAGAAATCCTCCCTTGCTTATTAATTCCTTCTGACAGTGTGGTGGCCCTCCTGGCACCAGTCCCTGCTTCCAGAGGAAATATGGGGTGGTGGGAAGTACCCCACTCTGCAAGCCACAGGGCCTGACATATGACACAGGCTCAACCAATCAGATGCTCTCACCCAGGAGTTTTGACTCAGGGATGTGGTACCCTGATGTCTGGGGAATAGATTATTTTCAGGGCAGCAGTGTCCAGGGCAGGAGCAGCACAAGCCAGGCCCCTGGCAGTGGCTCCCCTGGACTCCTGCAGTAGTAGGATCAGGCTGCATTCTTGCTCTGCTTTCTCATCTCCCCAGGTTCCTGCCCACATCTCCACCCTGGTTCTCCAACATTTCTATCCACTCGATGAGCTCCTGAGCACCTGCCAGGACATAACTCTGTTGTTGACATTAGCCCGAGTTCGTCTCTGTTGTTTGTAACTAAGAACCTTCCCTAACCTAGAGATCACCTGCTCCAAAGCTCTCCTTTAAAAGCCTAGCAGCAGCCTTCCTCCAGGTGAGGAGCCTCATTGGAAATGCACAGGGTTAGGGCTAGGGTTATGGATAGGGTTAGAGTTGGGGCTAGGGCTAGGCTTAGGGCTAGGGTAAGGTTAAGGCTAGGGTAGTGTTAGGGCTAGGGTAAGGTTAGGGCTAGGGTAGGGTTAGGGATAGGGTAAGGTTAAGGCTAGGGTAGTGTTAGGGCTAGGATAAGGTTAGGGCTAGGGTAGGGTTAGGGTTAGGGTATGATTAAGGCACAAGGAGCTCAGCCTTACAGCGGAAGAGCTCAGAGATGGCCCAGCATAGGGGGTGCTGGTGAAGAAGGTGAAAGCTGTAACTGCATTGAGGGTAATTGGGGTGCTGAGTCTGCCCTGGGGGGTCTGGTCCCTACCTGGTGAATGAATTCCATACTGATCTCCAGAGTATTGGGGATGGTGCCCTAGATACTGCGTTTGAAACACCTACCCAGGTGGTTTTGAGTAAATGCAGAGCAGGTCACCAGAATCATTGAAAACACCGCAGCCCAGGAGGGCTGGAGCAGGTGTTGGATGCTTGAGGTCACCTGCACCTGGGCACTGGAATATGGTGAATATTGGCTCAGACCAAGGGAGGATGGGACCCGAGGGGTGAGACAGACAGACCTAGAGCCCAGGGAATCCTCCTTGTCCTTGTTAGGGCCCTGAAGGCTGGGCTGTTTGGGGAGTGGAAATGAGACAAAGGTGTGCTCTACAAAATTAATAACTATTCTATGGAAAGCGTTCCTTTCCTTATCTGTAAAATGAGGATAATAGTTTACTTACCTCATGGCATTTGTTAGGAGTAAGAAATATGATCATGTATGTCAATTTAAAAACCTGAACAGAGATTTCAGCACCTTCCCACCATGAGGAAGTCACAATTTGGAGTTAGGGTTTATCTCCAGAGGAACGTAACAGGGATTCATAGCCCTTACAACTACAATTGCATCAGCCTGGGTTCTCCAGAGAGACAGGCCAATGGGATACATAACACGGAGATGACTCACACAGTTACGGAGACTGAGAAGTCCACACACTGCCGTCAGCCCGGGGAGACTCCAGGGACCTGATGTGGAGTTCACGTCTGAGTCTGAGAACTGAGGACCTGGACAGCACATGGTGTCAATTCTAATGTGAGTCAGAGTCCAAAGCAGAGAAAGACTGAGGCTGCAGCTCAAAGACAATCAGTCACAGAGACAACTGGCTTGCTCTTTGTGTCGTATTTGGGCTTCAGCAGGTGTGAGGAGGCCCACCTAAACTAGAGAGGACAACCCTTTTGCTCAGTCTGCAGATTCAGATCTTATTCCCTTCCAGAAACACAGACACACTCAGAATAATGTTCTAGCAAATATCTGGCACCTATGACCCAGTCAAGCTGACATAAAATCAACCATCATGACAATGTCCTGGATAAAATCCAGAATCTTATTTAAAAAGATCTTCATTGTTGAAGGTATTAGATATGTCTCCTTTTCCCTCCATTGACTCCTTCTAGCCTGCCCTTAACCCCCACCCCAGGCCTCCACCACCCTATTGTCTGTGTCCATGGGTTATGCATATATGCATACAAGCACTTTGTTTGATCTCTGCCCCATCCATCCACCTACCCTTGCCTTCCCTCTGAGAAAATCCAGAATCTTAATAGCAGATGGGGAAGGTGGGGAAAGTTTATGAAAGTGAGGATTCTTAGGCTCCATCTATAACCTCCTAAATCAGAATGGTTGCTCAGAGAAATCTGTGTTTGAAAAAGTCCTCCAAAGTCTTCTTGTTTACAATATAGCCAAAGTACTGCTGCTTAGATTCTGACAAGCTTTGGCAATATGGACTTAGCAGCCCTTCTGAAGGATGTTAGAATCACAATAATAATCTTCTTCAGATGGCATATGGGCCCTTTCTGAGTAGGAAGAGAGGAGTTTATGTGGGATATAACTGTTGCTCCACCACAGAGCAGAAGCCAGTCTGGGTGAATAATGCCCCAGGGCACACCCCTCTATCACCTCCACCTCATAAAACGCCACAAACTTTTGTTCAAAGTCCACATGACTTAGCACAGAGCCAGATTCTCAGTGCTCTTGTGTGAGTCAGACTATATTGCTGATAAATTCCTCTTCCTCCTCAGACGTACTTCCTTTCTATCTCCGGAGGGTGTTTTTTGGTGTTTCCAAGAATCAGACTCCATACATGGGAGCCTTTTTTCTGTTATACTCCCAAGTCTTCTACCCCCACCTGCGTGTGTGTGTGTGTGTTTTCCTGAACATTGGAAAGCTTTTATGAAGTTTGTAATAATTCCCCCCTCCCAGTGAATTCCAGCTTTAAAATACAGTTAATTTTTTAAATGTATGAGAAATTGTTCTTCACATGTTACATCCCTACAAAAAGTGCAGCGTCATGCATTTCTGCCAAGTGAACCAGCGCCCACAGTAAGAAGCAGAGAGCCACAAGCACCCTAGCCCACCCTCATACTCTTCCAGTCATTAGTCCCCACGAGGGTAACAACTGCTCTCACTTCCGGAAGAGTAAATTAGGTTTCCCTGTTTTTTAAATTCGAATTTAAAAAGTGGAATCATTTTCTCTGGCTTCTTCTGCTCCTCCCTTATGTCTGTGAGACACAGCCACGTGCTCCCTCACAATTGTAGTTTCTTTTGTCCTCATTGCTGAGTGCCGACCATTCCATTACATGGCTGTACCACCACTTACTTATCCATACACTTTTAAAGACCTCACTCGAAGATATGTTTTTATTGATTTTGGAGAGAGAGGGGAGAGAGAGAGAGAGAGAGAGAGAGAGAGAGAGAGAGAGAGAGAGAGAGAAATATTGATGTGGGAGAGAAACATCCACCAATTGCTTTCCTGCCTTAACTGGGAATGGAACCCAACACTGGGTATGTGCCCTGACCAGGAATCGAATCCGCAGCCTTTTGGTGTATGGATGATGCTTCCATCAACCGAGCCACCCAGCCAGGGCTTATCCACCCAAATTTAATGGGCATTTGAGTTTCTGGTTTGGGGATATTGCAAATTGTGTGAAACAGTTTTTATCCTAAGTCCTGGTTTTAAGAGGGAGTGTTAGATATTCAAGTTAATAATAAAAAGGAAGATTGTGGTGGCAAATAATAGAAACAAATAAACATTCTCCAGATTCCTCTGCTCAGCCTGAAAATGGCTCCCCGGGTTGGAAGCCATGAGGGAAGGGAGGGAAAGGAAAGGGAGTCCAGAGCAGACAGTGATTTACGGTCCTGCCTGACACCACTCTTTGCATCTCCAAGGTAACGCCTTGCCCATCCTGCTAATTTGCCAAAATCAGTAGCTTTTCAAAGCACCTGCTGGGGATCCAGATTGACCCGTTTAGGGGGCTCTGTGATGGATTCATTGTTATTTGGCCAACAGATTACCAGAGGGGTGGGTGGTCAGCCAGTCCAGTGAAGTCCTACCAAGGGCTGCCTAGTGTTCTGACCTTCACTTCACAAGTCAGAAAAGATCTGGTCCCAGAGGATCAGGAAAAGTTTGAGCTGGAGGGACCTAAGGGTGACTACTCCAGCTCCTCAGCTTGTAGCTGATGAAGCCAAGAACCAGACATTTGAAGGGCTGGAGATCACACTCTGAGTCAGGATTGAGCTGGATAATGTGACCTAGAACCAGGTGTTCTATTTCGGGGATTTTTGTTTGCTTGCTTTACCAGGCCACATGGCACTATCACATTACTGCTTCATAGTTATTTTGCAATATGATGCTGGTTGCTTTACTTTCCTGATTTCTTGCATTTGGGATAGTTTTTTTCTGGTTGAAATGTTACTAAACTCTTACATGCCTTTGCCATTTTGGTTTGGTTTAGTTTCCTATTGTGCCCACCAGTGTGCAATCAATAATGTTAATATGGTTTGGACAGGGGAGGGGGCATCCAGAACCCAAGTTTTCAATAGTCAGACAAAGAATTAAGCTGTGTAGCTATGAATATGTATATGTGCTCACAAGACATTAAATTCAAAGAATAAAACTACATTCAATACAGTAGTTTTGTAATACATATTTTTATAGATATATATAAAGAAAAGATCTGGAAGGATATAAATGTTAGTGTTTTATTAGGTTTATGAAATTATGGATAATTTTTAAAAAGAATTCTCTGAAGTTTTAAAGTCAGGAAAAAAACTGACAAAGGTAATAAAAAGAAAGTAATACTTTGAAAATGGAACACTCTAAGTGAGAGCCTGAGATGAACTTACAGTGACTCTGGAATCCAATATTAGAGGCTAGATGGCAAAACAAACAAACAAACTTATTAAAACTATGAAGTGGGTGGAGCTTGGCTCTGGTGCCTCCTGTCTTGTTATCATGCCTAAGCTCTAGGTAGCATACCAAATGTTGCCCATCTCATCCGATTTTCAGGTTAAATTTGTTATCAGTATTGCTTAGTAAATATCCATCTGCTGCTCAGTCTTCAGATAGTTTTGCCCAGATGGGTAGCAGAATGGTGACAAGATTATCCTAAATATGAAGCCGGACTTTTCTGAAGCCCAGTCTGTAAGTATACTGGTATAAGAAAGGTACCTAAGAAAGTTGTTTTTTTCTTTTCATTTTAACATTAAGAACTCACTATTTGCCAAATACTAGGCCAGACATAAAGGCTAATGACATGAAGTGAACTCAAGAAGCTCACCATCCTAAGAAGTGGACAAAGGCAGGTAAACCTTTGGAGTCCAGAACACTAAATGCTGGAATAGCTTTACATCAAGGATGCTGTGAGAACTCTGGGGGGCGGAAACGGGTTGGGGGGTGGGAGGACACACCCAACACTTGTGGGAGAGTCAGAGATAATTCCAAAGGTGGTGCCTGGTCCGGTTTGTTGTGGGAAAAGGAATCAGTTACAGCTTCTGCTCAGGTCTTTTGTTTTCTTCTGTTTATAGGCACCCACTTATCACCAAGTTTTTAAGTTTTCTCCATATTGTTCTGCATACACATAGTTTGGGGTTTCTAAGACCTGCATAGTGTTTCATAGTGTGTGCCCCACATTTTCCTCTGTTCCCACAGTGATGGTCACCTAGGTTACTTCTGACTCTCACTACCACCAGGAATGATGAACAAACATTCCTGTTTTTCTATCTTTATAGTTTTGTGTGATCAATTCTCTAGGATATATATTACTGAGAAGTAGGCCACTGGGTCATGGGGCATGCATATAGCTAACTGCATTAAGTATAACCAGGTTGCTTCCCAGAATGCTGTACCGGTTTATACTCCTACTAAGAGGGCATCTAGTCTGCAGAGGGGGTAGGGATGTGTTGAGTGTACACCAGCTTCTTAAAGGCCCTGCCATGGACGTGACACATACATTTCATTGGGGAGAGGTGGTAACTTTGGGCCATTTAGCTGCAAGGAGTCTGGGAAGTGTAGTCCTGGGCTGAGCAGCTGTTTCCCACTACAGATCAGTTGTGGTGGAAGGCGAGAATGGATTTTGATGGGAAAATGGTCTTGTAAGCTTGGGCTTTAACTCTGAATAAGAGGAGAAGAAGCTGAGCGTCGGTTGCAGACATTATATTTTACCCCTGAATACTTCAGCATGCATCTCCTAAAATAAGGACACTATATAACCACACTGTCAGTATTAGAGCATTAACACTAGCCCAAATACAATTTAATACCCAGTCATGTTCAAGTTTCCTAAATGGTTATGTAACTAATTTTGGAAATAATATTTAACAAATGATTTAAATAAATGCACATGGTGGTCTAAGTTGAATTGATTTTTCCTGCCACTACTTTCATAAGTCTCTCTCCAAGCTCAAAGGATCCTCCCCCACACTCCTACTTGTTTTTAAAACCCCCGCCCCTAGAATGCTGGCCAAGAAGATGTAGTTTGTCAGCAGGACAGTAGGGGTCCTCACAAGCCCATTCTGCTATTTCCAGAGCGGGTGATTCCCTAGCTTTGAAACCGGTGTCCAGGTGCTAGGGTAGTTCCCACTGTATCACACGTGCACCTGTGATTTCAGGGTGTGCTCAGGACCCCGAAATGTCAACGGTTTCCTTATGGGAAGTTATAAAAGCTTCAAAACAAAATTTAATTTTCTGTCACTAACAAGCCAGTTCAAGCCATTCATCAAGCCAGTTCAAGCCAATTTTTCTGGTTAATTTTCCAAATTGTGCTGTGAAACCAATTAAGCAAAAACTATAATTCATTGTGCTAACTACTTAAAGGCAAGTACTATGACAATTTCAAAGATGGCTTTACAAGTCAAATTGCCAGTAGGTAGCCATAATTCAAACATTACATGCAAATTTTAAAAATATCAAAGTACACAATGGACATGGTTAAAAAAAATAACCCACCAAATTAAATTTTTAAGAAAAAACAATTGTTTTCTCTTTTCCATTTCTTCTTACTTATCAAACACGATCCCTTTTTAGCAATATTTGTTCTTAGTGTTTCTAGATATTACCACCATAAAGCTTCTATTTCTATTTTTTTAATTTTTAACTTTAAAAGTATTTATTGACTTCTACCAATGAGATTAAAATTTCATTTACTAACACTAAAATTTACCTTTCCTCTCCCTCGCCTCAATTTTGTGGATAGCTATATGGTTGTTTTACATTATTTCAAATGGCTATTTTCATAATTCTAATTAATTTGCTTTAATGTCCAATTGTTAGTCCATTCACTTTAGACACAATCTCCAGACTCCCCACAATGTAGAGTGAAGATATTAGCATCTCCATCTTTCCTCTCCCTCCTTCCATCTCCAACATCTGCCAGATGTACCTTCGCCTTAAATGATCAAAGCTGACAGTTCCCTTGTGTTCTGTAATCATCAAGTCCTCCCTGTCAGGTAGGATCTAAAAGCTGAGATTCAGGAAAGCATGATTATGTCATTATGACAATGTAAATATGGTTCACAGAAAAGCCTACCTTCTTTGCTTTAAGCAATTACTACGTTTTCTTCTCCTGAGACACAATGTCATATTCTGTAGCTGGGTGAGATGCATTAATACAGCTATTTACAGTACTTTGGCCAGAAACATACGTAGCTCTTGCTCAAAAAATATTAGCTATTATTATAATTATTGTTCAAGTTGGAAATTAGTTCCAGTTCAATGTCACCTGATGTGGTACATCAACATTGTTAAATTACTTTGATCGTTTAGTTTTGTTTGTATTTAATTTGTGTGTTTTTTATATTTGGACAAGCATAAAGTATTTAAACTTACTTTTGTGAGAGGACCAATACAAAAAAGATAATTTCAGTCAATATTTTAGGTCCATGCCTTCCTCAGGATTTTTTGGAAACCCTGGTCTCTATTTATGACATGTACTTTGTAGAAGAGACTGTTATGCTTTTCCTTTACAAATATTTTAGCAAGGAATTAGCCATTGTGTGTGTGTGAGGGGGCGGGGGCAGGAGGAAAGGGGAGAATGGAACCCTTGGTGGAAAACCAGACTTTGCAAGGACAGTGACTGGGGCTGACCCCTTTAGACTGAGTGGGCACCCCTGGAGTTCCGGGGCCTAGCCAGGAAAGAAATCAGGGGAGCAAAGACAGACTTTCTCATTCCAATTAGGATGGGTCACGAGGTCATAATAATTAAAGTATTAAACAGAATGAAGTGGGACATAAATTCTGCAGCCACTACATTTTCTGTTGATTTCTCTCTTCCTTAGAAAGCTGAGCTGGAGAAAGGAAGGGAAGCTGAGTGGAGTCTTACCTGTGCGACCACAGCAGCAGCAGGGACCCTGCTCTCGGTGCTGCCACCTGGGAAGGAGACAGAGCTGGGCTGGGTCCAGAGGCCGCTTCGCAGACTCAGCCCTGCCCGACCCAGCTGGGAACCACGAGGGAATCCCACCCGGTTAATCCTGTTAGACCCTTCTCACCTTCAGTCGGCTCCCTGTAAACTATGAAACAGTGGAGGCCTGGTTCAGTGGTTGAGCTTTGACCAATGAGCCAGGAGGTCACAGTTTGATTCCTGGTCAGGGCACAGTCCCCGGATTATGAATATATATATATTTAAAAAGGAGCAATTGGGACTGGCACCCACAGGGAGTTGATGGCGGGAGTGGAAAAGTACTATGTCACTTCTCTCGGAATGCAAACAATGCCATGTCCAGAGGAAAGGAAAACAGGGTTACAGAATGAGAAAATTCTTCGAATTGCCTGTGGGAAGACTCCCCTTCATAGGCAGAAGGTACAAGCCCCATTGGATCCTGGTTAAGGAAGCAGCTACCAGCTCCGGGAAACCCCGCTGGGCTCTCTCAGACTGGAAAACCCCCAAACTGAGGATGACCTGTGGCCCCTCAGGTTGTAGTTGGGGTGCTCACTCATGTCTGTTTCTGCGTGAGAATCCTGCTCTGCTGGAGCGGGAGAGCTGTGCCTTGGAGAGTCAGTCACTCTTCTCTTTTATCCTCTGTGTGGTGTTTGGGGTACTGCTCGGGTCTTAATATTGGAACCAGTGGCAATTGTTAAAGCCCATGTTCCCCACAGCAGTCCTCCAACAAGAATCACCCCTCCACAAACACCCAATTTGGCTCCAGGCAACTCTGGGAAGGTGCTTTGTATGTAGAATGAAAACTAAGTAAAGTGAAGGGACATAAATCTCTCCCTCACCCCACACCCGGGTTCTGGCTAGTTGTCAATGGTTGCAAATTCCACAGTCCAGAATCTTTTACCGTGAGCTTTATTTCCTGTCATTCCAACTGGTGGTGGGGGTGAGGGTGCGGATGCAATGTGTGCCTGCACCGAGGAGCTTTCAACAGCCGGAGAGGCAGGGAGCCGGGCTCTGTCCACCTTTCCCGAGAACATGACTAAGGGCTGCAAAGCTTAGACCGGCACCCTGAACAATCCAAAAGTCCATGCCAGACCAGGGGCCAAGGTCAAACCACTGGCTCTCCAGGGAGGCCAGCTCGTTCAAAGGCTAAGTGTTCCCTGAAAGAAACTGACCCCAGACATGAGCTTCTTTCCTAAGTTAGGTAATCTGCAAAGTGGTTTAGAGAAAGCCAAATGAACTGATTTGAATGGATGACCTGCCGGACAACATGCAGTTTGTAGGGTAGAAGTTCTGCTTTAAAAACAAATCTTGGCCGAACTGTCTGCACTATCTTGCTTTGGCCTGTGTCTGTCAGATGCACAGCTTGAAACACAGTCCTTATCCTCCCGCAAATCAGGTGCAGAGTGACGAAGAAGGCAGGCGATCAGTTTCAACCAGAGCTCAACAATAGCTGGATGTGGGTCTTTGCAGATGTCACAAGTAGATCTGAGCTTAGGTTCTCTGGATGCTTTGCCATTTGTTTTGCAGCGGAACTGACACCTGGAGGGTTTACCACCTGTGAAGTGTGTTACAGGAAAGCAAACCCACAGACCCGGGTCTTAACCTGGCAGGAGTTAACAGTCTCAGCTCTCAATAGCTGCTATCCTCTGACTCTCCTTCCTTCCCTTTCTTCCTTCCTCTCTGTGATTTTACTAAGGCTTAGTGGAAGCAGGAAGGACTTTATAAAAAGTTACATTCTTTAGTGTGTGGTTCTCTCTTTTTTTGGTGACATTTTATTGTTATTTATTTATTTATTTAATTCTTTAAATTCTTACAAATAGTAGTACATATGTTTCCCCCCCCCCCATTGTCCTTCCTCCAGCCTCCCTCCCCCGCAGCACATGTCCTCACCTGCCCCCACCCCCCCACCGCCCCAGTGTCTTGTATCCAATGGTTATGCTTATATGCATGCACACAAGTCCTTCGGTTGATCTCTTACAGCCCACGCCCCCCACCCTCCCCAGCCTTTCCCCAGTAGTTTGACAGTCTGTTCAATGCTCCTCTGCCTCTATATCAATCTTTTCCCTCTGTTTCTTTTCTTTAAAAAGATCTTGCATCTGCATACTGGAAATAAACGTATAAGAACAAAAAAATGTTTGAGTCTCAGTTTCAATGTCCAACTGTTCTGAGTCCTGGGTTCAATGTCAAATAGTTCCTTATGTGTACATGTCAGCAATGGTATCTGGATGGTGGACATATGGTGGCAATGCAGGTTCCACCCTCTAGTGTGTGTTCTTGATCTGACTCTGAACCCATTGGCTCCGAACAGGAGTGAGATGCCACTGACTTCTAGGTCATTCTGACACCGGTCACCTCACTCTCATCGTGGGCCTTTGCAGAGATCCCCAGGCAGACAGCACTCAAATTTAGCACCACACACACCCACATCTGTGCCCACTGCATGGTCTCTGGTTCTATAAGGCAGAGCGATAGCCCTCTTATTAATGAGTCCCCCGCTCCCCAAATCAAATCACTCAGAAGTACTCTGAAAATATACAAAATGTAACTCCAGAATTGTTCTGTTTGCTTGAATTTTTTTTACTTTTCACTTTTTTTAAGAAGTTGAAAGTGTATTTTTAAAATATCATTTAAAACAAAGGCTTTGACAAAGCAATTCAGGGGGAGCTTCTACTGTGTGTGGGAAGGAGGGTGAGCTGTTTTTACAGTGGGCCCAGTTTTGTTTCCAGGACAAATGTGGGAGAGGCATTACAACACTAGACTAAGAGCCACAGGCCACCCACCGCTGTTATGTGTAGCTCTGAGTTATCAAACCTTCTTGTAAACGAGGACTCTGCCCAAAACAATGGCTGAGGTCAGTCCTCTCTCTGGTGGCAGGATTCTGGGAGAGGCTGAGTGTCTGCCATCTGTTGGAGTTTCCTTAACACCACTACTGCTCTGGGCTGCGGCTGGAGAAGGCAGACCAGAGGGGGGTGGCTGTGGTGGTGGTGCTCCCCTTTAGACACCCACAAAGCTGAATCCAACAGCGGCCCTCATCTTTCACCTTCTCTTTTTGCTTGAAATGAATGAAAATACTTGCCTCTTTATTCACTCACCATAGCTCCTGTCTCTATCCAGATCTGGACATCCTTGGTCTCTTTGTGCTTACTTAGAGCTCCGAAGCTTGAAGACAAACATGGCTGAACCTGGAGTTGGTCTTTGAAAGGTGGAACAGGAAGAAAGCTATGAAAGGAAAGCCTTTACAGCCACATAATGCAACATCTGGAGCAAGAGAGAACATTTCTTCCTTTTCACATCCAGGAAACTTCTTTCCCAGAAGTTTCTAGGATGCCTCCCCTGTAGATCATTGGCCCTAATCAGGGCATGTATCCATTCTTAAATAACTGCTGGACCCAGGGGATTGGATGACGTTTACACTTGTCAGGCCCGTTCCAGGCTCTGGAGGTCAGAAAGCTTTATCGGGAGTTTGCTTTCTATTGGGCACTAACGATGCTAATAACATTATTTGTGGTATCTTGATGTCTGCTAAATGCGGTGTTTTACATACATCTTTCCTTTTAAATCTTTAAAACAGTGTGGTGAGTGCAGGTATTATTATCTCAATTTTATAAATTAGAAATCGAATGCTCAATGGGCTTTCT
The DNA here is from genome assembly GCA_027563665.1 of Antrozous pallidus. Lineage (NCBI taxonomy): Eukaryota > Metazoa > Chordata > Mammalia > Chiroptera > Vespertilionidae > Antrozous > Antrozous pallidus. Next base: position 42,908,836 of record CM050512.1, on the reverse strand, counting down.
TTTTTTTAAAAAAATATTTTTATTGATTTTTTTACAGAGAGGAAGGGAGAAGGATAGAAAGTTAGAAACACCAATGAGAGAGAAACATCGATCAGCTGCCTCCTACACATCCCCTACTGGGGATGTGTCCGAAACCAAGGTACATGCCCTTGACTGGAATCGAACCTGAAACCTTTCAGTCCACAGACCGATGCTCTATCCACTGAGCCAAACTGGTTTCGGCTCAATGGACTTTCTTAAACACACAGTATTGCCCTAATTGGTTTGGCTCGGTGGACAGAGCGGCAGCCTGCAGACTGAAGGGTCCCAGGTTCGATTTCGGTCAAGGGCATATACCTTGGTTACAGGCACATCCCCGGTGAGGGGTGTACAGGAGGTAGCTGATCGATGTTTCTCTCTCATTGATGTTTCTAACTCTCTATCCCTCTCTCTTCCTCTCTGTAAAAAATCAATAAAATATATTATTTTTTAAAAAAACACCTGCTAAGTGACTGTGAACAAGTCATTTCATTAAAAAAAAAAAAAAAAAAAGGCACAAGACTAGTCAAAATGAAAGTGAAATTCAAAGTGTGGTCCCTGAGGAGTGAAGGATGTTTAGCCACTACCCATACAGCTGCACCCATGCACCGAGCACCTATCCTGAGCCTCATAGCTCGTGGGTTTTTCCCTGCTACTGGCCTTTACCTCAACGGCCCACTCCTGGGCCCACATGCCACCTTGTCATGTCCTCAAACAGCTCCAGCTCTGAAACTTGGGACTCTTGCTTCCTTTGTTCACACCTTCAGGTATTTTGCTCTTTTCCTGCTTTCCCATCACGGCTCTTCTTGACCCTGTGTCCTTTGTCTCTTGCCCATCATCCTAACCTTTCAGCCCCTCCTGCTCCTTTTTCTTCTCTCACTTGCTTGGACTCCTTGGCAATGCTTCACTTATGTTCTCATTGGCCCCTCTGTTTCCTCACACTGTCCCTGCAGACAGGATCCTGGCCTTGCTGATTCCTACCCAGGAATCCATCCCACCCCAGATTCCTGCACTGGAGTTTCTTACTGATTTTAGAGAAGGAGGAAGGACGAGGGATAGAGAGATAGAATTATATGAGAGAAAAACATTGATTGGCTGCCTTCTGTACAACCCCTACTGGGAATCGCGCATGTAACCCAGGCATACTCTGACCGGGAATTGAACCTGTGACCTCTTCGTTCATGGGTTGATGCTCAACCACTGAGCCACACCAGCTGGGCTGGAGTTTCTTAATGCATTGAGAGAAAAGGAATCACAGCTTTGTTCTTGGCACTCTTTGTCTATGACCCCTAGTTAGGAGGCTCTCCACAAGTCCCGCCCCTGCTACTGTCCCTCCAAAGAGAGATGACAATTGGGTCATCTCTGGGGTGAATTCACCACTGAGCCAATGCCCTTCTCCCACTCGAGTCTTACCAGGCAGGAGCTAGATTTGACTGAGGAGAGACCTGAGGACAGGGCGATGGGGTATTGCACACTTAGGAAGGTGGCGAGCAGATTCCAAAATGAGGGTGGAATTTCCAGGAGAAGTGGCAAAAGTAAAAACCAGAAGAGCAACTCCTACATTAGTTCACTAACACCTGTGGCTGGGCTGGTGCTGAAGGCTGAGGCCTGGAACCACAATGGGCGCCGGGAGAGGTCACGACACCAGAACAGCCGGGACGAGAGCACAGAGAACAGGAAGGGGAGAGTGGTGGAGGCCAAAGAAACTTGGAGAGCAGTGTGCGTTCCAGGGCCTGCCTCGCACGGCAGGTTCATTTAAGGGCAGGGCCCCCCAACGCAGGTGGACCTGGTCCTGGGTCCACTCTGGGTTTTCCTCAGGGTTTCTCTTTCCTTCTGATTTTCTCCCTCTTTCAGTGCCCCCTTGCTTCCCTGCTCTCCATTCTTTTTTTTTTTCTTTAATTTTTTTTAAAAAAAATATTTTATTGATTTTTTACAGAGCAGAAGGTAGAGGGATAGAAAGTCAGAAACATCAATGAGAGAGAAACATTGATCAGCTGCCTCTTGCATGCCCCCTACTGGGGATGTGCCCACAGCCAAGGTACATGCCCTTGACCGGAATCGAACCCGGGACCCTTCAGTCCACAGTTCGACGCTCTATCCACTGAGCCAAACCGGTCTTGGCTCTTCATTCTTTTTCTTTTCACAAACCTGTTCAGACTCCATACTTATCCCAAAGTCACCTCTTCAACACAAAGAATAACGAACTTTCAAAGAGGCAGAAATGGCTTCTGAGGAGCCAGATGACACGAAACCTTCCAGCAAGCCCACAGGAGGTCTCCTGGCTGTTTTGCCATCTTTTTTTTTTTTTTTAAATAAACAAAAGCCAAGTTTATTTGTTCACTTCTTGCATTTGAAGTACTCACATCCTTTGCCTGAGACTCTAGGCCATAGTCCTTAACCCCCACACAACTGCAACCAGCCATTCACTTTTGGGGTTTCCCTCTCTGCCGACTTTACAGAGGCCACCATTCCCCTTTCTTTTTAAAAAAATATATTTTATTGATTTTTTTTACAGAGAGAAAGAAGAGGGATAGAGAGCTAGAAACATTGATGAGAGAGAAACATCAATCAGCTGCCTCCTGCACACCCCCTACTGGGGATGTGCCCCAAACCAAGGTACATGCTCTTGACTGGAATCGAACCTGAGACACTTGAGACCGCAGGCCGATGCTCTGTCCCACCGAGCCAAACCGGTTTCGGCTCCCCTAGTTTCTTGTTGTCAACCTTAATTAGGGTGATTTGGGGTTCAGCACAAAGAGCCTCCGCCAACTTGCCATAGGTAGGCTCATCACAGGTGGATGCAAGGACACAGAGGTGGGCTGGGCGCTTGTCCGAGGCCGGGCAGCTTTGCACCTCCTGCGCTGGGCCATGGGGGGGGGGGGGCGGTCTTCACCTCTAGTAAAGCAGTACTACCCCTCCAGCAGCAACGCCTTCCTCGGCCATGGCGGTGGGTTATGGGTAGAGCTGCATCTTGCACGCACCCAAGTCTCCGCCTCCACTCAGCTCCGTGGCGGCAGGGAAAGCCCTGTAGATTGCCACTTTTTCCTGTTCTGCTCACGGTTCCAAAGAGCTCAGTTCTCTCTCTGCTTCCCTGCTCCCCAAAGACCCGAGCCCCTTGGGAAGAGGGGTGCAGCTGATGGAGCAGGCACTCTGCTCACACCCACAGGTAAGAAGAAGAAGCAAGACCTCTCAGCACAGACACAAGAGTTCAGAAGTTTCCAGAGGCTGACAACCCTATTGTTGAAAGCAACTCATTCCACCGCCTCCACAGCAGCTGCAACAGAGAAGGCAAGATAACAAATGCTCTGTATGATGCTGCTTAACCATGAAGCAAGGATTAAATTATGTTCCGTGTACTGTGTTGAACAATTTCGGGGACGGCTCAAGTGCATTTTGGGATTAATAACTGTCGTGGCCCCGTTCACATTGCTCGGACTCACTGATCCATTCTCCTTTCTCCGGCTGACGTCCAACAGTCCGTATCAGCACTGAGGGTTTTCTGAAACCAAAAGGCTGCCTTCCTGAATGCGGTGCCGCTCAGGACAGGGTGTCGGGGAAGTGAGACCCCCACCCCAGGGGGCTGCGGGCCAGCGGGCCAGCGGCCACCCTCAGATGCTGGTGCAGAAATCCATGGGCTCCTTGCCACTGCAGGGGCGCCTTGGACACCGCCTCCCGGAGTTTCTGCCTGGGTCAGCTCCTCACTCTCTGTCGGAACCCGGTTAATAGCGTGGCCTTTGTTGGCTGAGCTCCCAGCCGATATCATTCCCCTGTGCTTCCCAGATACACTATTTGTACTCATATCCTGTCTCAGAATCTGCCTCTGGAAAAATCTGTACGAATGTAGCAACGTTAGCTTCCGTTATGTAAGCAGTCATATATTTGAAACAAGACCTTTTCTCCATTGTTGCACAAAAATGAGGTGTTCAGGAAAAAACAAAATGCTGTTCCCACCACCCACCTTTTCCTGGGGACTCTCTCTCAGACATATCAGTTATGTAAATATAGAAATTTATATACATAAATTTATTTATGTAAGTATAGTTCTACATGAAATTAAATTTCTATCTAAATATTTATAAATGTGACTATTTATGTAAATATGTATAAATATAAATTTCTCTGCCCCCTTCTCTCCCTCCATCTCCCAGCAAGTCAGCTCGTAGATTACTTAGGGGCAACCAGGAATTTTCCTTTAATTCTGAATCATCTTAAAAATTAGCCAGGTCTGCCCTAGCCAGTTTGGCTCAGTGGATAGGGTGTCGGCCTGTGGACTGAAGGGTCCCAGGTTCTATTCCGGCCAAGGGGGCATGAAGGAGGCAGCTGATCAATGATTCTCATCATTGATGTTTCCATCTCGCTCTCCTTCTCCCTGTCTGAAATCAATAAAGAAATGTATTTTTTAAAAAAACAAAGACGAACAAACAGCCAGGTCCACAGTATTTGGGCTTTTCTCCTCTTGGCTGTTTGGATCTTGGTTTTCGAGTGTCTGTCTGCTGGTTTCCAGGTGTCCCCTGTGGTTTGGTGGCTGAGCTGCCGGCTCCCCAGTCCTCTTGGGGAACATGGGCCACAGGAGGCTGTATGGGCGGCGTTTGCATTCGTTCAGCAATGCAGAAGCCTCTGTGGGCCCACCTGTCCTGTCGTGGGATGCGTGGCCCAGTGAAAACCATCATCCTGTCCCTGACAGAGGCTCGGCTTCTGCCGCGCTGTGAACACCTTCTCCCTCTCGGGGCGGCAGCCACAGCTCACGGCAGAGCAGCTGTCTCCATGAGCCTCTCACGCCTGCCTGGTTGTGAGAATCATCTGGTGCACTCCGTAGTCAGCTCCCCCAGAGAGGGGCCTGGGTCTGTTTCACAAGCTCCCGGGGCACTCCCTGGAGCTGGCCCACCAGGGGGAGGATGAAAGGAGGAAGGGGCAGACACATCTTACAGCAGACAGAACTCAGCTGGTCAGGTATGTCCCCTCCTGCGGTTAGTCCTCACATCCAGAAGGAGTGGGAGGGAAATCCTTGCTGGCCTGGGGGCCTGCTAGGGCCTCTGATGGTTCTGAGAACCCAAGGAAGCTCTAGTCCCAACGAGATTTGTTTAAAGCATCCTTCACAGCCCAGCTGACCTCATGTGGCACTTCGAATGCTTGCGGTAGCTGAGTGATCCCGGCTGATTAGGGAGGAGGAGACAGGAAGAGAGAGCAGACTTGAAAAAAATGTTCTTCATGAGGAATGCCTTGCTTTGTTTTCAGTCATAGGTCATTTATTTTGAGATTTCTGAAATGTGAAAAGTGTGTGAGATTTCAATGTTTCTGAAAATGAATTATAAGTGTGAAATGTTTGTGGGTTGACTGGGAAAAACTGAGAACTACTGGTCAGATGGGCTGGGGCAGCTCTGGAAGAGCAAGGACCCGCTGAAGCTCACAGCCTGGCCCTGCCTCAGCCTCCACCTCCAGCCCATCTCCCCTCACCAGTGCACTCAGCATAATATGGCGGGGATTCATCCAAGTTGTTTCTTTTAATTTGTTTGTTTCTTTTTATTGCCAGGTAGTATTTTATTGTATGGATATCTCACCGTGTGTTTATCCATTTTTCTACTGATAGACTTTTGGGTTGTTCCCATTATTAAAGTTGTTAGGAATACAAGGTATAATAAATATTTGTTAACAAGTCTTTATGTGGAATATGAGTAGGAGTAGAATTGCAAGGCCATAAGGTAAGTGTATGCTTAATGTGATAAGAACAAACTGCCAAACTATTTTTGAGAGAAGCTGCGTCACTTTACAGATACCTGCTGCCAGCAACGTAGGAAAGTCCCCTTTGCTTCACATCCTTGTCTGGGCATCCTCCCATCGGGAAATCTCTCTCACTTCCTCTGGAGCCCAGAGGGACACCAGCGATGGGTTCTAAACTATGCCTCTGGGCACCAGTGGCAAATATAAAGGGAAAGGACAAAGTGGAGAAGAAACAAATGCTGCAGCATGACCGTACACAGATGATGCTAGATAAAGTATCTTTGCATCTGAGAATATGGAGCATGTTGGTTGCCCCAGTGGTCAGCAAACCATTAGTCAACAGAGCCAAATATCAACAGTACAATGATTGAAATTTCTTTTGAGAGCCAAGTTTTTAAAACTCAAATTTCTTTTAATGCCACTTCTTCAATATAGACTTGCCCAGACAGTGGTATTTTGTGTAAGAGCCACACTCAAAGGGGCCAAAGAGCCGAATGTGGCTTGTGAGTCGCAGTTTGCCGACCTCAGGGTTGCCCCAATCTAATGTCAACCGACAACAGTTTACCAAGGAAATATCTGTTCCATCAGGTGCTAGCACAGGTCCGAAACCCCACCTCCACACCTACAAAAGTTTTCCCAACTTGTACATTCATCTCTAGCCTCATTACACTATGACCTGATTACTCGGTGTCAAATTCCTACCTCTCACCTCCTTCTGAGAATTCTTAGTTACTCTAATTACTACATACCAATCAGGAGTAAATGTAGTTGGGTCAAGAAATACTAAATGTCTAAATAATGCCACAGGCATATGAAAGTATTTGAAAATTCTAGTTTAAAAGGTTACTTTAAAAAAAAATCTGGATGAGGCTACTGATAGCATCTGAGGCAGTGTTATCTTAAGAAACAAAGTTCATCCGTTAAAATAAGCAAAATAGCAATAGAAATTAAGTTAAATCAGAAGCAGAAACTAGCATCACCCCTGACATTTGTTTCAGAAGCCTTCCTTTAGGAGATGACTATTTTTATTTTTAAAAAATCTAAAGATTTGAATCAGTACTGAAACACTAAATCTCTCTCACTCTCTCTTTAAAAAATATTTTAAAATTTGATATTTAGAGAGAGAGAAAGGGAGAGGGAGAGAGAGAGAAACAATGATCAGCTACCTCCTGCATGCCCCCTATTGGGGCAGGAATCCTGACCAGGAATCAACTGGCACTGTTTGGGTGCACAGGCAGATGCCCAACCTGCTGAGCCACACCAGCCATGGCTAAGAGCAAATCTTTAATTAAAATGCCCCTCTTCTTGGGTAGGGCTTGAGAGACCACCAAGTTTATTCATATATTGCCTTCGGGTCAGTTCTCATCTTCCTCTCTTATCGCATATGACAGTGTTAAGGCATGTGCTGCCTGACATGACCTAGGACCTTGGCCTTGAGATGTTCTTAAAATCCTTCTGTTGATACTGAAAACGAAACAACTGCAAGAGCTCCAGAAATCTTGGCTGTGTGTTAAACAAGCACAATGTTTGGTTGCTAAGCCATTCCTTTAAGGATCATTATTATAACCTTTTCAGACATTTTGTTCATTAGATTTCTTTTCTTTTTTTTTTTTTACACCAGAACCTATAATTAATTATATTTTATTTCAGTTTTTATTCAGAATTTTTCTAATTATGTTTTTGTAAAGTAAAAGTAAAGAACTGGCTCTTTCTTAACAAAAAGTTTGAGAGTATATGGCCACTTTATGTTCCCAGGAGTAAGAATAAATGCTTTTTTGGGGAGGGCATAGTTTTGTTTATGCCATAGAAGGCAGATAATACTAAGGTCATTATGACTGTGAAGATTAACCCAGCATATGAGAATTATTCATACAGACCTCACATCTAACTAAGCATTAGTGTCTTTGTGAAACCTCTACAGAAGAAATAGGGATTTATGTTTCATCATGTTGCTGCAATTCTGATTCTTTTGCTTTAATTATGACTGTTACTTCCATGCTTACCTATTCAGAAGACACTGAAAAGAGTGCTATAGATTTGTCTGACTTTTATAACATAAAGGAACTTTTGTGTTTAGCCTTTAATGGCTAATGAGAGAGACTAGAGTTCTCTCCCTACTTGGCTCACCAGCAAGAGAGACAACCATCTCAGGTAAGCAGTTAAGAAACGTCTGGACCTTCCCTTTTTGCCTTTAGGAAGTGAGCACGCTAGATTATATAGGTGATCCTAGACCTCTTTTAATTTTTTCTTTATTGTTCAGTTTATTAATTACATTGTTTCCCCTTTTTATCCCACGATAGCTCCCCTCCACCCTGTACCTATCCCACCTTCCACCCTCCCCTCCCCCTCCCCAATGTCCTCTCCCATTGTTGCAAGATTTTTGTCCAATCTCTTGTTGTAATTCCCACAACCCTTTTCTCCCCAAGAACTGTCAGTCCATTCCCTCTCTATGTCCATGTTTCTGTTATATTCACCAGTTTATCTTGTTCATCAGCCTATCAATTCACTTGAGTTTTATGTTCATTTGTTGATAGATGTGTATTTGTTGTTCATAATTTATATTTTTACCTTTTTCTTCTTCCTCTTCTTAAAGAATATCTTTCAGCATTTCATATAATACTGGTTTGGTGGTGATGAACTCCTTTAGCTTTTTCTTATCTGCAAAGCACTTTATCTGATCCTCAATTCTGAATGATAGCTTTGCTGGATAGAGTAATCTTGGTTGTAGATTCTTGCTCTTCATTATTTTGAATATTTCTTGCCACTCGCGTCTGGCCTGCATCGTTTCTGTTGAGAAATCCGCTGACAATCGTATGGGTGCTCCCCTGTAGGTAACCAACTGTTTTTCTCTTGCTGCTTTTAATATTCTCTCTTTGTCTTTTGCTCTTGGCATTTTAATTATGATATGTCTTGGTGTGGTCCTCTTTAGATTCCTATATTTTGGGGTTCTGTGTACTTCTTGGGCTTTTAAGTCAGTTTCTTTCACCAGGTGGGGGAAGTTTTCAGTCACTATTTCTTCAAGTAGGTTTTCATTGTCTTGCTCTCTCTCTTTTTCTGGCACCCCAATAATTCGGATGTTGGCATGCTTGAGGTTGTCCCAGAGGCCCCTTACACTATCTTCAATTATCTGAATTCTTTTTGTTTCTTGCTTTTCCAGCTGAGTGGATTTTGCTTCTTTGTATTTCAAATTTTTGACTTGGTTCTTGTGGCCCTCTAAACTGCTTTTAGGACTTTGTGTATTATTTTTTATTTCAGTCTGTGTAAGCTTGATTTCTAGTTGGTCCTTTTTTTTATCCGTGAGGGTCTGGTTCATATCCTCAGAGGCCTTGTTCATTTCCTTGAGGGTCTCATTCATTTGCTTGAGGTTCTCATTCATTTCCTTGTAATTCTCATTCATTTGCTGGTTGGTCTTGTTTATTTCCTGGTAATTCTCATTAAGTTGATCAGCCTTTTGTAGGAGCCTCTTGAAAAGCCTTATAACCGTGGTTTTGAACTCTATGTCTTGTCGTCTTTTCTCCTCCATTTCTTTCACACCTGATTTCTTTCCATGTCTCTGCATGGTGGCTGCTTTATGTGGTGGATATCTTCAAAGGGACAGTGGCTCAGCCTCCCCAGTTACCCGAGGTGGGTACTCTTACTGCAATCCTTTATGGGTTGTATTCAGTATTTTTGAATTTAAACCCAGCTTGTTGTTGTTAGCCCTAGGAGGGTTTGACCTCCAGGCCAATTGGCTGTGAAGGGAGACTGTGTTCAGGTTGGATGGGCGGAGTCTCTGAGCTGCGCAGGTAGCGTCAGCGTCAGCTGCGTCCTATGCGTCGCTCGCGTGCGCGGGTCTCTGTTGGATGGGGATGGCTGCAGACTCCTCCAAGAGAAAGCCGCTAGTCTCTTCCCCTTGCCAGACCACTCCGCCTTTCCCCAAATGTGCCTGCACACCAAAAGTCTAGCTCAGGATTGTAAAAATAAATGGTTTCCAGAACCAGGAGACAAGTTTCCAGGGGGCAAGTCGCGGGTTTGCGCGACCCTTTCACGGAAACTCGCAGTTCAGGAGCCTCTGCCGCGCCCCCGCTTCCAGGGTGCATTCCCCGGACCTCGGCCGGACCTCGCCCGGCGCTGGGGGATCCGGGCAGTGGGACGGATCTCGCCTGGTGCTGGGAAATCCGGGCAGTGGGACGGGCATTGCTGCTCCAGCCCCAGCCCGTGCGCGTGCGACCAGGACGGCTCCTAACCTGTTTCCGTCTGAAAGACTGCGCTCCCGCCGCTTCTGAGTTTCAGTGTCCCACCTCTACTCCAGTTAGTGGAGTTTTCATTCAGCCAGCTTTCTGGCGATTCTGGGTGCTGTCTGTTCTGCTGTTATGTTGTAGTTCCTAAATCGTTGAGCGGGGCAGAACAATAGGTGTTCACCTATGCCGCCATCTTTGCTTCTCTCCTGTTCAGTAGATTTCAATGATGGCCTCAATTCTTCTTCACTCCCTGTAGCCACACCTTTGCCATGTGACTGCAAAATTCCTTTCATTACAGAAGCCTGTTCCCTTGAATCTGGGATGGCCTAGGGTCTTACTTGGGCCAATGGAATGTGACTAGAGTGCAGAGGTGCCACTTCTAATCCTAGACCTCAGGACGTCCTACTTGTTTTCTCTCCTCTCTTGCTCCTCTGCCATTGCACGAGACTGCCAGGGTGAGCGTGCCTGAAGATGAGAGACTTGCAGAGCACAGCCAAGTGGAGGTCTTCCCAAATCAGTGATGAGCTTCCCAGAAATGCCAGCAGAACCCCAGAGCACCAGCCAGGGTGCTTATTATTACATGCCTCTGGGCTTTGTGTGGCTTGCTGTTTAGCAATACCTGACTGATAGCTCCATGTCAACTGAAGTTTTTAAAAGTCCAACATGCAACTTAAAAATAGAAGCCACTCATTCCAGCAGCAGGCAGACTGACTTCCACCCCCTGCATGTTCCTGAGGTCACGGTTTTTCAGCTAAACCCAGAGACAAGACCGTATCCATATGTGCTTTCTGGTAACCAGGCACCGCTGCTATCTGCCAGGCACTATCTTTACACACTGGAGTGAAGTCGCCACTGTAAACCCCCAGCCTCTTTGGCAATGGTTTTATGTGTGAGATTAGAATAGAACCTCCAAACTATCTTTCTCCCTAGGAAAGAGCCCAAGAGGGGAGAAAATATATCACCTAAAACAAACTCGGAATGAGCACCTATATTACTGCTACATTAAAATTACCCCAATTTTATCATCATTTTAAAAATTGCTCCGGAAGATGACTTTAAAGAAAGGAAAGATGAATTTCTCCGTGCTTAGACCTCCAGCCTGGCGAGCTATATTTTGCCTCGGGGCTCTATCGTACGGCCTTGCTACACCAAGTTGTGACCTAAGGAATCGCTATGTCAGCATCATCTGGGAATTTGTTAGACATACGGACCCCCCCCGACAGTGCCGCACTAGTTTACAGTTGGACAAGAGCCCCAGAGAAGACGAATGCATGTTACATTTGAGAAGCACCCTCCTGAAGCAATGGTAGGTGTCTACTCTGGCTTACACAAGGCTGGAGGAGCTTGTAAACAACACCCCCAGGCTCTGCCCCCAAAGACTCCGATTCCGATTTGTCAGAAGGACTGGGCACTGGAATGGTTCAGAAGCTCTACGTGCAGCCAGGCATGAGCAGTGACTTACAAAGCTTCTAAAACTTCCAACGAGGCAGAGTTGATAAAACTCTAAAATCGGAGGTCTTCAAATTCCATGCTTCTATTATATAATTAAATAAAAATTAAAAAAAAAAAGCAGTTACCTCTTGGGGGACAGGGATCTATTAAAAAAAAAAGTTTGTTTTTTTGACATCATGTTGATCAGTTTCAAGAGCAACGAGGTACCTCGGGATAAGAAAAACACAACGAAAAAATGCAAAAACCACAACAAAAAACAAAAACAATTGAGAACCTGCCCCTACATGCATCTTAGTATTGGCAACCCCACCTTTGGTCATGTCCTCCTTTCCCTCGGTGGGACACAGAGCAGCACACGAAAGAGCCCAATGTTGTGGTTATTAAGAGGGACAAAATGGCCTACGAGCCCTGTCACCACCCAGTGTCTCCAGCTAAATGCAGCTTTCAAAGCTCATCTCCTTGGGGCTTATGAGTCATTTCCTGAAGTGATGAACACACAGAGCTGGGGAGACACGTACTGTGCTATAGAGTTCCAAGATGTTGCTGACTCTGACGTCTGGTTTTGTGTGTCTCCAGAAGAGCTGCATGCAGTCACAACAGTCCTCAGGGCAAGAAGCGTGGAGCCTGGTGCTCACCTTATAGTGATGGCACCGTGGTGGTGCCCGGCAGCTGGATGGAGACCAGGCCTCACACACAGCTTGCCAGCCTCAGGCCACACCAGCCACACAGCCCCACCGCCTTGAATCAGTTTCTGGTGAGCAAGTTACTGACCCCTCAACTGTGGGACTGACAGAAACCCAGGGCGGGGGGGGGGGGGGAGACCTGCAGAAGTGAGCCAACTGCCCACCCCTTCTGTGCTTTATAATTATGACCAGTTTCCATGTCTTCTTGAAGGTGATATCATTGGAAAATCTTGCATAAGAGCAGGGTTCTAAAACATTTTTAGCTCAGGTCACCTTAATATTAAAAATTATTTAAAACCCCCAAACATTTTCACATGTGTGGGTTATATTGAGGGGCTGTACCAGCTCATGAGAATTAAAGCCAACTGTTTAAACCACTGGAAGCTTAAAAATGGCAACAGAGGAAGTATATATACATCATGGAAACTGGCAAATGCTAAAAATTAGAGGCTTTTTTTTGAGATCAGATTTAACAGCAAACCACTGATTATATCTACCAATAATTACCACATTAAAATAAACAACTCTGGAAAATATTTCTTTTACTTAAAAATAACAATAAGCCCCATTACATGTTAACAAAAAATTTTCTGCAAAAGTATTTTCTCCAACCCCCACCCCCAAGCAATAATTTAAGGAGAGTTGCACTGTTTTATATGTTTGCAAATCTCTTTAATGGCTAGCTGAGTAGGAGACAGTCAGACTTTCATATCTGCTTCATTATCAGTCTGTCACACTGTCTGGAAACCTCAACAGTATTCTCATGAGAGGATCAGACCAAAAAAGGACAGATAATGTCTCAGTGTTTTAATGTAGTTTTGACCTCATGTGTGGCCCGAAAGGGTCTCCAGGACTCCAAAAACCATTGCATTGGAACATTCTCCACGCAGCTCAGACCGCAGCTTACTTGATTGCAACTCCTTTATTAAAGACAATTAGGTTGATCCCTAGGCCGAGTAATTTTGAAAGAACAGCCACACAGCTAGGCCAATCCGCCAGGACTGATTTTTGATTCTAGCAAAACAGGAACTTACCATTGGTGACTGTGTTCCCTCTTCATTTTTACTCTGACACCTAGGTAAATGGAGATAAGTTACTAGTGGAGGGTGCAGGCCTCAGAAAATTAAAAAGCTTGGTCACACACACTGCTTAACTTTTTCCACTTGTTTTCGGAACTCAGACTTCCTGAAGGACGTTTTTCTTAATTTCTTGAATTCAGAAGTATAACCTAAAATTTTCCACTTATATACTCAACAACCAAATATTCCATTTCCTTAAAGCCTATTTTTGACCTGGTGGGAAAAACAAACATTTTTGTGTTAACAAATTCCAAGTGTGTTTTCTTTTCTTTTTTTAAATTCAAACATATTTTGAAAACTAACAATAGAAGAGTTTAAAGGTCCCTTTCTGCTTAGAGTCGGGGTAGCCTGTTTCAGTGAAGCTGGGCAACTTCCTTCAATATATCTACTCCTGAAGCATGTGTGGGGCCCAGGCCCCAGAAATGTATGCTGTTCCCAGAACTCTTATTTAGTTGAAATAATTTTCCTGTTGACTATGAATCTAGAAATACATTAGCAGAAGTTTTATTGATTTTCAATTCTCATTTTGCTTAATATTTCCCCTCCTTCCCTCTACCCCAGAGTGCTGATGGCAAAGAATCGTGACTCAAGGACATCCCTTTTCTGAGTCTCAATATATCATCCTGGCTCTGATATTTGTTTCTCTCTAGGAAGGAACTGTAGACTCTATCCTCTGTGCCTGTAACTTAAGAACCTGAACATATTATCAATGATATAACCTTGAATTTTCCTAAGAAGGGATTAAAAAAAAGAAAAAAAAAAAAGACCCAGAAAGCGAACCACCCAATGCCTTCGGTAGAAACTGTGCTCCCCTGCCCTTAACCCTTCCCCAGGGTCACCAAGTTCTCTTGACCTCTGGGTTTGGGTTAAGATCAGGAGCAATGGGAGGCAGCAGAAAAAATCAGAGAATGGGGGTCAGGATATGCCATTCTCCACCTGTGGTCCTGGGGTAGTAACAGCTTCCCCAACTGCTAGGTCCTGAGGAGCTTCACTAGCCCCTGTTGGTGACTAACCCAGTCCACACCTCTGCAAATCACACCTTCATTAAACACTCTTCAGCTAACCCTTTACACTGGCCTTCCTGCCAGGGCCCTGAAAGATACAATAAAAATTAGTTCCAAACAGGTACCAAGCAAACTTTTGTGTTTATTAATACAGGTTACACACATTTTTTAGAAAGAGAACATAAAAACAGTGACATATTTTACAACTACAAACTGATAATAAAGTAGTGATGGCCATATTAAATCAGAGGGATTTTGATATATATACACATACACACAGACTGAATAAACAATGACAGTAAATCTCCACTGAGTTGGATAAAATGAATATAGCAACTAAATTAATAAAGTCAATGTTAGCTTCTCTTTACAATACATTTTAATGTATATTACTCTATGGCATTTGGAAATAGTTTGTTCTTTTAAGTAAGCATTTGCCTTGGAACTTTCCGTTTCTTGGTTTAAGATGCCAACATTTTTATATGGGAAAAAAGATACATTTCAAATTATTTTGTCAAATCCTTGAGGATTTTCTATACTTGATACTCCTTATGGGGCAAAAAAAAAATGCTTTTAAAATGATCTCATTATTAAGAAAAGTGAATGGAAAATACAGAATAGTTTTGCTAGAATTAAAAGTCAATTTAATTTTCATCTGTTATTTTTAATCAGACTGACATAATTCTTTTTTAAAACCTGGTTTGGGTAATTTATTGAAAACATCTGTAAACAAACAGTGTCCATTTATATAGACTGAAGGACTTACTTATAAAAATACACTTCCTATATTGCATTGTGTTTTCATCTCAAGTTATGACTACAGGAAGCGGTAATCCACATGTTCAAAGTTTTTCAGCTGACAGGCTATGTGAAACTGGCTGGATGACATTTGGCTAAAAACACTTCTCTGTATAACGACATAATTATTAAACACACATCACACTCTACGTCTGGTCTGCTTTGCTCCTCTTGAGGGGAGGACCTATTCTTATTCACCTCCATTGCCCAGCACCCATCAGAGTGCCGGAGCACATAACAGGTGTTCACGCTTTCTCCATGGGTGCCTCCATCTGAGAACGGACCTTGCAGGGTAACTGCTAGAAGTGAACATGTCTTCTTCCTGTTCTTACAAGGATTGGGCATAGAAGTGTTTCATATTCATTATCTCCCAGGATAGCACATCTTATTCTGCCAGTTCCTACCAAACTTGGTCATTCATAGCCAACCCGAGGGGACTCCAGGAGAGTGAATGTGGTGGTCCCGATCCCTGTGCTCCCTGGGAGGCTCAGCTGCAGGGAATTTGGACCAACACTGCCATGTATGTACTGCTTGAAGTCCTCTATCCTGGGCCAACCTCAGGTCACTAGTGGGGCCTATGCTCATTTCATTCTTGGTTTATATATACAATGTGTAAAACATCAAAAATGCTACCCAGCCCTAGCCCATTTGGCTCAGTGGATAGAGCATCAGCCCATGGCCTGAAGGGTCCCAGTTTTGATTCCCGTCAAGGGCACATGCTCGGGTTGCGGGCTTGATCCCCAGTAGGGGCATGTAGGAGGCAGCCGATCAATGACTCTTTCTCATCATTGATGCTTCTCTCTCTCTCTCCCTCTCTGAAATCAATAAAACATTTTAAAAAATGCTATCCATATCATGTTTCCATGATTTAAAGAATTCAAACTTTGATATGTTTCAAATGAAAAACAGAACTTTTTCTACACATAGATAGCACTCTTCTCTCAATAACTTAAAGCTGTTCAACACCTTCAAAATAAACTTATTTGCAAAATCCATGTATGTCCAAACTACAGAATCCTTCACTATTGATGGACGTCTTCAGATGCTCACGGCTAACCTCCACCACCTAGACTTTGCATATTAAATCAGAGCATCAGAATTTATTTTCATAATCTCTTGGGGTGAAAAAAAAGAGGGTTTCAAAGTGTCTAATCTATACTGCATTGTAAGCATGTGTATTATACATATATATACACACATATGTAATTCACCTAAATATAGCAGAAAGCAATATTCTGTTATTATTGTAGCACTGGCAATACTATCTTGGAATAACATTGTTTCCTATTCATGTTACCCTTTTCTGTTATAATAAATATGTATACCCTTAATGGTCCTCTTAAGAAGGAGGCATGCAAATCACACATTTATTGTTTAAGAGAGTAAATACTTTTGTGGCAGGGACTAATAGAATCCTCAGGTTCTTTGTGTGTGTGTGTTTTTAATGTTTCTTGGTCATCCTCCAGCAGTGTCTTTCCTAGGTTAACAGCTTTTTGTAGATGCTGTTATTCAGGTTTGTAGAGCAGGTGTCCACTTTACTTGCCATCAACTGACCGCTGCTGCTGCTGGGATCAGAACTTTCTTTGCAGCAGAAGATATTGTAGAGGTACCTCTGGCACTCAGAGGAAGCGTAATAGTAAATCAAGGGGTCGATGCAGCAGCTGATGCTGCTGACACAGACACAGAGGAGGTAGGCGAAGTAGGCAGCCTCTGTGCTGGGATTCTGGGAGAGGAACGCATAATGCAGAATCAGGAGGACGTTGGTGGGTCCAAAGCAAACGATGAAGATGCAGAAAACCGCCGCGGACAAGAACAGAGCCCGGGTCTTCTTGCTCTGGGTGGCGACTGTGGAAGAGCTGAGACACTGGATGATAGACACGTAGCAGACCGTGGAAATGATCAACGGCACAAAAAAGAAGATAGCGGAGAAGGCCGAGAAGTAATACGCGTAATAGCCTTCGAGCAGGGTTTCGTTGAGCACGTCATGACAGGTGGTGATGTTGAGCCCGGGCACCCGGGCGGTTTGCTCCTTGAGGAGGAGCGGCACCACCCCCGCGATGGCCACCGCCCAGATGGCCATGCACGTGAAGGCCGCCCGCCCCATGGTGCGCCAGGAGAGGGCCTGCATGGGATACACCACGGCCAGAAACCGGTCGATGCTGATGACCGTCATGAGCATGATGGAAGCATACATGTTACAGTAGAACGCTGCGGTGACGAAGCGACACATCTCAGACCCGAACTTCCAGTCATTCCCGGAGAAGTAATAGCTGATCTTGAACGGGAGCACAGACACGAAGAGCACGTCCGCCGTGGCCAGGTGCAGCATGTACACCACGGCCGGCTTCTTGATCTTCATCTTCACGATGAACACCACGATGGCCGTGATGTTCAGAGGAAGGCTGATGATGCACACGCCCGTGTAGACGGAGGGGATGAAGACAGTCAGCCAGGCGCTGGTCAGATACCCCGAGGCATCTTTTGAGATGAACACAGGGTGTCGTTTCTGAAGAGGCCTGCTGCGATTGATGGAGCGTAAATGGTCATCAGTGAACCCACTTCCATTTTTGTCCTCATAGTCGTCCAATGGGAAAGGTTCAAATACATCCTCGGAATTCCTGAGGAAAAATGTCCGGACACCCACAGTACCATTTGTTTCTTTTAAATCTGAAAAATATTTTTTAAATAAGAAAATGTAAAAGAGAATGAATTAAAAAGGCTCAAGAGACAAACAGAGAGCGCATTTTACCGTTGCTTTTTGTTTTCTTATGAGGAGAGTGGGTGGGAAACAGCAGGTGATGCACAGATGGATTGCAGACTTTATCAGAGAATTAGCTAACTCAAAATACATTATGTTTTGACACAAGTGAACACTTTCAAAACGCTGCTCCTGAGAGGAACAGAGGTGAGTGATACACTTTTCAAGATCTGGCCTGAGAACCTGACAGGGAGGGAAAAGGTGATTTCTATACTATAGCAGCCGCCATCTACATAAACGAGTCATTTCCAGGCTGTATGACTTCTACCTCCACATGCTTTCACGTGTACGTTTTCTCCCTTTAGTTTCTTCTTAAAACCCATCTCTCCCAGTGGGAAATTACATCGAACATTGAGGAGACTTCTTAAAGGTTATGGAGTGACAGGCAAATTCAGTGTAGGACCAAGGGCTCCAATTGCCATGACCATTATCCATGTGTCTGTAATTTTCCTCTACTATCTTTAGCTTGTCTGCACAAGAGAACATCCCAAATCTTTCATCATATCTGGGCCCAACCCACTGTCACTTGGGTTATCTTCTAATATAACCACAAGGAACCCCGTTATCTTCTTCTCTCCTTCCTCAGCAGGTCAGTGGAGTAGCAGATGGTCTAGGCTGATGGCCTTCCTTGGCTTAGTTCCAGAATGCTACATGCACTGTGGCAGATGCCAGGCCAACCAGGCTCTTTGAGTATCAGCCAGAAGTCAAAATAAAGGCTCAGTTGCATGCTTCCTCCTTTTATCACTTTCTTCCACCCAAACCATCCATTTTAAATGTTCATCAAAGAAATGCAACTCTTAGCTGCTGGCAATCAACCAGCTTTTCTTTCCAGGAAGCTTTGCTAAAATTCTGCCATTAAGGAGAGTCAGACAGAGAGCTTTTGTTGATCTTGGGAAGCTGAGGAGTGGGGAGATATACCACTGAGGAAAAAGGGCAGGGTCTCCAACGCTGGCAGTGTTCACAACAAAGAAGGGATTTGCAGGTCACCTATTATTGATGTTAGAAAATTAAAAAACTGGTTTGAAATGGGATAAATATAGTGGATTTTCAAACTTCTGGTTTTATTTTTCTGTGGTGGAACCTTCCTGCAGACAGAAACTCACACAAAGGCATAAGGCTATAAAAGACAGTTCTGGCCTGGCCAGTGTGCCTGAGTGGTTGAGTGCCTATGAACCAGGAGGTCACAGTTCAATTCCCGGTCAGGTTACATGACCAGGTTGTGGGCTTGATCCCCAGTAGGGGGCAGGCAGGAGGCAGCCAATCAATGATTCTCACTTATCATTGATGTTTCTCTCTCTCTCTCTCCCTTTCCCTTCCTCTCTGAAAAAAAGGGAAAAGATAGTTCTGTGAGGTTCTACCAAGCCCAGCCATCCCTCAGAATAAAATTACAACTCCTTTCCTCCCTGAAATCAATGATTTAAAGGCATTGAGGTTCACAGGGTGGTGCTGGGAAGGGCAGAAATGAACGATATTGAAAGGATGACAACACTGGGTTTCTTGTTTTCACTGGTGTTTAGCTTGAGAGAAGGTCAAAGTCAGTGACATAAAGGGATGGCTAAGACTCAGATAGGAAGCCCACAGCTCTTCTACCCTGATGAACCAAAGGACAGAGTTCAGGGCAACCATGGAAACTGAAAAGTGAGATGAGATTCCCAGGGAGGGGCACCCCTAAATTCCAATGTCATTTCTGCCTCAGGCATTGGGTGACTCTTGAATGAACCATGCATGTGTTGGAAAGATAAGAGAACTTAGATGCTATTAGAACTTTTTGTTTATGAGGAAGAGTCTGTAGTTTGAGTCCAAAGACATTAATTGTCTGCAATAAGTTAAATAACAAAATTCTTTGTGAGAATAAAACAAAATTCAGAATCTTTACAGTATGACAATGTCTAGCACACAATCCGAAATCATTTGATAATTTTAAAAAAATCAGAAAGTGTGACCCAGTCTTAAGAAAAAAAGATAACGAATGCAAACCAATCCCAAGATGATCCAAATATTAAAACCGGCAGGTAAGAATTTTAAAGGATATACTGCAACTATGCTCAATGAAGTAAAGAAAAATATTTCATTAAAATAAATGAAAAAGTAGAAAATATCAGGAAAGAAATCAATAAATGGTTGCCCTTGCCGGTTTGGCTCAGTGGATAGAGCGTTGACCTGTGGACTGAAGGGCATATGCCAAGGCACATGCCCAGGTTATGGGCTCGATCCCCAGTAGGGGGTGTGCAGGAGGCAGCCCATCAATGATTCTCTCTCATCATTGATGTTTCTCTCTCTCTCCCTCTTCCTTCCTCTCTGAAATCAACAAATATATTTTTAAAAAGAAATTAATAAATGGAAATTCTAGAACCAGAAAATAAAATACAATAAATTGACATACATTTCCAAAATAAAGAGAAAAACTAGAGTAGTACCAGCTGAGAGATAGCAGCAGGACAGGGCCTGGCAGTAAGGCAGTAAGGGCCTGGTAGGTCAAACTACCTCAGCAAGGTCATCAGTGGGTCCCTGAGGGTGAAGGGGTAGTGTGAGTCAAGACAGTACCTAGAGGAGTGACAAATGTGAAAACTACTCTAGATACACAAAACCAACTAAGCTTCTTGGATACTATCGCTTACTCTGAAAATAAAACTCTTAGGCTTTACTCTATATTTAGTACTTTGGCAATAAGTATTTGTTTTGAAAAACTCCTCCCCTGGCTAGGCCAGCTTGGGCTCTATGGGGTTTATGACCAAGTCACTAATAACCACTGAAACATGAAATTGCCGGGCTGGAGCCCCTTCAGAATGCAGAATCTGTTGATTAAATATTATTGCCCAAGTTGTCACCTTTTCTTGACATTATAGGTTTGATATTCTGAAAGCTTTTGTAGAATTAAAGAATCTCAGCAAACTTTTTTTGCTTATTTAATTATGTACCAACATTGAAAAAAAAAAAAAAAAAGCCAGCTCTCCCTCCCCACTTCTCCCCTCACAGGGTGTTAACCTTCTCCTTTCTCTTCCTAAGCTGCAAGGGCCCTTCTTTTGTCTCTGCTCACTTTCCCTACCTCTGTGACTTTGGAAGTAAACTTTCTCTATAAAAAAACAAAAGAAGAACAAAACCAATTCCAGGTGACTAGATACATCCAGCTAGCTCAAGGCCCTTAGGCTGAAATTGAAGTTTGTGTATCTTGCTTTTCCTCCGGTCCCAGCACAGCTTACAGGTCAAGAAGAAAGTGCCTGTCAGCACGCCAAAAGCTCTTTAACTCATCAGTGCTTTTCTTGTTAAGCTACAATTTCACACAAAAAGCTTCCACGTCCTAAAACCAATTCTCATACTTCTTGCTAAATTGCACTTCATTTAGCTTTCTCTAAATGACTCTGGAGTCATTCTGTTATTGAATGTAGCATATTGCTATGCTTTTTCTGACTCGGACGAGATCTGGCCCCACAGCAGAGTGAAGGAGATGCTCTTTCAGGGTCCCATGGATTCACACCATGCCAGCCTCCAGGGACACCCGGCCTCGGTTCTGACGCAGAGCTCTGCCAGGTGGGCTTTTTGGGAATTAACGAAGCAGAAGTTCCAGGACCTTGCCCACACAGAGCAGGACAGTTGTACCCTTTTCTACAAGTGAATCAACACTACAAGCTAAAGAAAAATAAAACAGAGGATGATGGGGAGCGGGGGGGGAGAGAAGCTCCTTTGGGGGAAGGTCCCTGTACACATGACAGAAGTCCTTAATCTGGCTAGGTTCCCAGGAGGAATGCCACACAGCCTCAACTGCAAACACACGCCATTTTCCAATGAGAAGGACCAGTGCTCCTTAAAGAAATGGTTGGTCCCAGATCTGGAGCAGGAAATATACAAGATGAGCCTTGAACATCCTCAGCAAATATTAGGATCAGGTCAGAAAGACTCTGGAGTCAATCTGACTGGGTTCCCACTGGCCAAGGTGCGACAATCAACCATCAAAAGAATAATGGCGGAAATGCATTGAAACATCTGAAACAGGACAAATGCGCTGTGATCCATGCATTCATAATTACACTCAAAGGAAAACGAAGCCCTTTTGGTCACCTATGGGGGAAATTAGAGGACGCGGTCTGGAAACTGGTAAGACCAGTTTCAAGCATTTATCCTGCCTTTTCTATCTAAACAATATTTTGGGAAAACCAAACAGTCAGTAAAAGTTCTTCTTTATAAAATAACTAGAGGCCCAGTACACAAAATTCGTGCATAGGAGGTGGGGGATGTCCCTCAGCCCAGCCTGCATCCTCTCCAATCTGGGACCTCTCGAGGGATGTCTGACTGCCTGTTTAGGCCCGATCCTATCAGAACTGCTGTCTCCAAACTGCTCACCTGCCCGACTCTCTGATTGCCCCTAACCGCTTCTGTTTGACAGCCCAATCACCCCCTGACCACTGCCCTGCCAGCCTAATTGAAGTCTAACTGCTCCCCTGCCCGCCTGTTTGCCCCCAACTTCCCTCCTCTGCCGACCTGATCACCCCTAACTGCCCTCCCCTGCAGGCTTGATTGCTCCCAACTACCCTCCCTTGCAGGTCTAGTCCCTCCCAACTGCCCTCCCCTGCTGGCCTGGTGCCCACAACTGCCCTCCCTTGCAGGCCTGGAACCTCCCAAAGACCCTCTCCTGCTGGCCATCTTAAGGTGGCCATCTTTCGTCCACATGGAGGCAGGATCTTTGACCACATGGGGGCAGCCCTCTTGTGTGTGGAGTGATGGTCAATCTGCAAATTACTCCTTTATTAGATAGGATAGAGGCCTGGTGCATGGGTGGGGGCCAGCTGGTTTGCCCTGAAGAGTGTCCCAGATCAGCAGGGTGGAGGTTCCCTTGGGGTGAGGGGTGGCCTGGGCGAGGGGCTTGTTGTGGTTTGCAGGCTGGCCATGCCCCCAGCAACCCAAGAGGAGGCCCTGGGATCTGGGATTAATTTATGTTCTACAATTTAAACTTTGTAGCCTGGAGCAGAGCCAAGACTTCTGCTCACTCCATGGAGACAGCCATTCTGTTTGTATTTATTTAAACTCTATAATTGAAACTTTGTAGCATTGAGTGGAGGCCTAGGCCAGCAAGGGCAGGCAGAAAGCTTGGCTTTTCTCCATTGCCGGTGAAACCCAAGCCTCCCTCCTGCTCTCAGTGGCAGCAGCCATCTTGGTTGGGGTTTATTTGCTCCTGATTGGTGTGGCTGTGGGCAGGACTTGATCGGAGGCACGGTCAATTTGCATATTACTCTTTTATTAGATAGGAGGATTCTAAATCGTAAACACAGATGCAATAACAGATTTAGAAAAGCATCACTTTGAAGCTCTTAGTGTAACGATTTTAGCTCAGTGATCATCAGTGCTTGCTAAAACTGTTAGGTGAATGGGTGAAGAACTTTTAGCTGTATCATGCTGACAATACAGAATCTACTAAGTAATGTTAAGATCTAAAAGAAAAAAACAAGGGAGAGAGAGACCCTGGAGGTGATGTAATAGGAAGTACAGAGCATCACTGCTGAGGTAGGCTTGCATAAAGCAGATCTACATTTGATTAGTTTCTAAATGTACCTACCACATTTAAAAAAAAAAAAAAAGTGCAGGGGACAGATAAGCTTATTAAGCAATCCTACAAGATTCAGCTGGCCAGATCCAGCATGTAGGAGAGTCCATAAGACATGACCCAGTTATTTGACAAATGGCAATAAAAAAGGAGGAGAGGGGAAACAGTTACAGATGAAAAGATTTATTGATTGAGACATGTCAACCAAGTGCAGTAGAAGGCCTTGTTGGATTCTGATTCAAATAAACCAACTGTAAAGAAGGTGTTTATGAGACAATCAGTAAAATTTGAACATTGACTAAACAGTACATGATATTAGGAAATTGTCCAGTTTTGTAGGTGTTATAATAGCACCATAGTGATGTGAAAAAAGCAGGTAATATCTCTAAGAATATATACTGATATATTTATAGATGAAATGATATAATGTCTGACATTTGCTTTAAAAATTGCCCAGTTTATGGATAAGAAAAGCAAGAGTACAGACAAACAAGATATGAACGGTAATTATACTGTTTACTTTTGGGTATCTTTGAAAATTTCATAATAAAAAGTACATATAAAACCCAAACTTTTTGTGTGTGCATATTTACTTGCCACTGGAATCTAAGGACAAGGGTTTTTGCTTTCATTTTTCTTTTGTTTTGAAGGGGGAGAAGTTCTTGAACATTTGTGTGAACACAGTTTTACATTTAGAGAATTTGATACCAACTCTTAAGGCTTCTCTTGGAACATGGAGGAACTGGTGTCTGAAAAACACTTAATATTTGTTGAGCACCTACTATGTGCCTGGCACTTCACTTACCTTACCTCATAGAACGCTAACATTTTTACATAAACATAACCCTCACTTTGTGGACATCATGGAGGTACAGAAAGGCTGAGTAACTCATCCAAAGTCACAGCTTGTAAGTGGAGGAGCCAGGATTTTAACGTAGATCTGCCAGGCTCCAAAGCTCATCCCTTTGAACCACACCACACTACCCTGTCTCTTTAAAAAACAAACAATTTGTGAATTCAGGACCTCCTCCTAAAAGAGCACTCTTTTTTTTTTTTTTTAAAGCATTTCACCCAACAAAGGAACCTGCCCATCATTTTAACAATACAGGGAGTTCATGGCCATCTGAATGTGTAACTTAAGTCAATGATGCTTACAGCTGCTGCTGGAGAATTAGGAGTCCTGTTGACCCTTGCTGCCCACCGACCACATACCAACAGTCCAGCCCTCACGGACAGGACAAATGTCATAGAGACAAATTCAAGAACAAAACAGAAAAACAAATCTTTAAAATATTGCTCAAGATGGAGTAGAAGCAAGAGGAGTAAGGGAACAAAACTCTCAGCTTCGGAAAAGGCAGAATTAAAGGAAGAAGTCGGTGAATACTGGCTGCAGAGTTAAGAGGTTGCCAGTATCAGACAGAGGTTGCACCCTTCCCATCCCACAGCCCACTCAGCTGGAAGCACAGGAAAGTAAACCTCAGAGGAAGCTGGGAGAGGGGAGTTACAGGGAAGTGCAAAGTAAAGACAAAGGGAAAATGTAAATACCAAGGCCAGAGAGGAGTGCAAAGATGATAGTAGGGAAGTGTGTGTGTGTGTGTGGGGGGGGGGGGGGGGGGGGGGGGGGGGAGAATGTCCGGCCCACAGGCCATAGAAGGCCCAAGAAATCATTTGGTCTAGGGGTGGGTTAATTGAATGTCTGACCAAAGCAGTGGGTGAATCTTTAAGTTGGTGAATCTTTAATTTTGTAGAGCCCAGAAATGATGTTGTAAATCTCCAAATGGCCCATGGCAGAAAAAAGGCTCCCCAGCTCTGGAAGGCCTAAGCAAGAGGGGGCAAAGGCCAAATGAAAAAAACCACAAAATAGGAAAAACAAAACAAATCCAGAAAACTCTGAATGTTAAAACTGGACTCAATCCTAGCATCATGGCAAAAAATAAACTAAAGCCGTGGTTCCTCATGAGTCTTGTAGGAGTTTCTGTGAGTATCCAGAGCTGAGGGGGAGCCCAGGCTCTCAGGAAAACCAGTTACAGGGTAGTTCCCCAGACACGAAAGGCCACACACTGCCTGAAACATGGAGCAGAGGGAAAATCCCACAGGGATAAAAAGCAAATGGGTGGTTGCTAGGGAGAGGGAAAATGAGGGCTTAGTGCTGGAGGGGGACAGGGTTTCCTTTTGGGGCGATGAAAATGGTTTGGAACCAGACAGAGGTGATAGTTGCATAACATTGCAAATGCATAAACACCACAAAATTGTATATTTAAAAATGGTTAATTTTATGCTCTGTAATTTTTACCTCGCTTTAAAAAAGAAAGAAAAAGAAAGAGAATTTCAAGGTGGGGGAAAGGGATGTGTGTCCAACATGAGGAGTAGGAAGATTAGGAACCCAGGGTGCTGGTGACTTCACTGTCTCCGTGGAACTCCAGCTCCAGGCTCCACGAGTTCCAGTCTGTGAGGGTGACAAGGGGTGAGCTGGCTGAGGGAGGAGGAGGAGGGGCACAGGGAAGGAGAGTAGACAGAGCACTTTGGAAAAGGAGCAGATTCAGAGTTGCCGAAAAGCTGTAAGTTAGGGTCAAAGCACACTGCTCCTCTAATTAATTAATTAATTAATTAATATATATATATATTTATTTAACACATATATTATTGATTTCAGAGAGGCAGGGAGAGGGAGAGTTAGAAACATCAATGATGGGGGAGAGAATCATTGAATGGCTCCCTCTTGAACACCCCCTACTGGAGATGGAGCCTGCCACCCGGGCATGTGCCCTTGACCAGAATCAAACCTGGGACCCTTCAGTCCACAGGCCTAAGCTCTATCCACTGAGCAAAACCGTTCTTTTAGACGTAGAAAACTGAGACATGTTGAATTGGAAAGTTGGAGGAGTAGAATGGTGACCAGCAGAGACAACAGGAGAATATTCCTGACAAAGGGATAGGAATGCCTCAAAAATGCCCTCACACCAAGGAAGAGCGAACAAATTAGGAGAGAACTTACTATTTTAATACATCCTATAAAAATAAAGCCAAAACCACCAAGGAGTGAACAAATGAATTTGAGGGAGAAGGAAGGAAAAAGGAGAGAGGGAAAGAAGAATTTGGATAAATATTAGAGAATTACTTGCTACTTAATGAGAAATTGGACTTTCAGAGGTTTCTGGTCTATTTTAAGCAGAATCACTATCGATTTGTATATTTTTTAAAAGAGAGAGAGAGAGGAGAACAGCATGTGCCCTGACCAGGAGTCAAACTGTTGCAAAGCAGTGACTATTTGGTGCATGGGACAATCCTAACCAACTGAGCTACACTGGCCAGGCCAGTTTGTATCTTTTATTTGGGCTAAAGCCCACAGTCTCTCAGTAACAGTCAATTAATTAGTATATTGTGCTAGGGATCTATTTGTAGCCTGTTTTATCATCTGTTTTTTTAAGGCAAATGGCAGGATTCCACAGACAGAGCATAAATGTTTACTAACCACCTCCATGTGCTAGGCCTGGCCTACCAAGTCAATGGGGCACAGTCTTTGCCTTCTAGGGGGACTGGGGAGCACAGTGGAGTGACTTCTCTATTGGAAGAGGGGCTTCTGGCCTGAAAAGCTTCCTCTCTATAGGGGGTGATAGAGAAAGCTTGCATTCCAGAGAGGCCTATGGTCAAATCCCAGTTCCACTTTTAACTGGACTTGCCACTTAACCATTCTGGGTCTGTTTCTTTACCTGTAGGATGGGGATGACACTGACCCAAAAGGCTGTTATGAGGAATCAATAAGGTAGGAATTGTAATGTACCTAAGCAAGTGTTGGCTGTAATGGGTTCTTGATATAAGGCAGCTGTTTTAAATTAAATGTGAACATGTGGGGAGGGCACTCTGGCCAGAGGGAGTGGCAGGAGGGCAAAGCCATAGAAACCATTTCTCTTGGGGAAGGAACTAGAAATGGGGCTGACGTGTAGGTAATATAATATAGGTATGTAATAGGAGAGGATCTGTAATAAGGCTGGGCCCATCCTGCAAGGGGAGGGGACCTCACTCTGGGCTAAGAAATTGGGTTTGACCCTGTGGGCAGGGGCAGCAAGTGGAATCTCCCACCCAATCCCCTCTGCTACCATCACCATTAGTCATTCTTGAACCTTTTCACCCTCCAGGCCTTTATAAAACTTACAAACATCACCTCTTGGACCCTGGTCCTCTCTGATGAAGGCAAGTCATCTCGCTTAAATTGTGTGGACAAAGGAAAGTAAACTGGTTGGTTATGAACTTAAGTATTTCTCAGTAAATATCTGCTGAGTGAACATTTGTTCCAGGCTCCAGGGGGATAAACAGCAGTTTATAATCTTAGCCCGGGAGATGCTTGGCCCACAGTGACAGTACAGGAAATGCCAAAAGGAGAGGGATAAAAAGTGGTACAGTGGTTCGGCAAGGCTTAAACTGGTGAGCAGAGCCAGCGGGGAGAGGGGGTCCAATGCTGGGGGTCTCAGAGCTGCTTATGACAGGTAGTGTTTAGAATTGCCAATGTACAGAGAGGATAAAAAGCAGACCTTTAGTGATTTCAAACTCTCTAAAGTCAAGGCCCCACTTACTGCCTGCACCCAGAACCCCATCTTCCACTTGGAATTTTCATACACTGTCTCTGAGCCTTCGATTCAGAATTGGCAAATGGGGATAAACTCCCACCTAACGGTGTGCTCTGAGAAGGTGAAATGAGGTCATCTGAAGTAAAAATGCCTCCTGGCCTGGGGCTTGACCCAGAATATGGCACTTAACACGTGTTCCTCTTCTTCTGTCATCCTCCTTTCATCTTTTCCTCCCCAAACGGTTCCAGATCCAGTGTAGATAACTCAGCCAATGTTTGGTTATCTTTCTGTCTACATCGGCCCTGACCTTCTATCTAGCATGCGCCATCTAAGTGGATGAGAAAGCAAGAGGCATGACGAAACAGCAGCTTTACCTTCACTCCCTAACAGGCCAAACATCTTTCACTCTAAGGCAGTGATCGGCAAACTGCGGCTCGTGAGCCACATGCGGCTCTTTGATCCCTTGAGTGTGGGTGGCTCTTCCACAAAATACCACGTGTGGGCGCACGTAGAGTGCGATTAAAAACTCGTAGCCCATGCGCAGAAGTCGGTTTTCAGCTCTCAAAAGAAATTCCAATCGTTGTACTGTTGATATTTGGCTCTGTTGACTAATGAGTTTGCCTACCACTGCCCTAAGGAAAGGTGATTAAAGTGGATGCACCATCCAAATCTCATGCTCATGCCACCCACAGGTAGGCTGGCCAGTTGCTGCAAAACTCTGGGCTCCTGTCTGGGACGCTTGACTTTTCCTAAAAGCATCGCCTCAAGATGACTCTGAGCAAAGACAGGGGGCGGAGAAAATGCTGTCACCTCTTAATCTTGATGCCTCTACACTGTTTCTAGAGTGGAAGCAATGAGTGCACACTCTTTCACAGACAACAAGCACACCAGCTAGACTTCGTTTCTGCATGAAGAAAAGTGGCTGAAAGCTTGCAAAGCACTATTACTATCAAGACAGTACACCATCTTTTTTTTTTTCTCTCTCACTTTGTAACTAATGTCTTTACAGGCTACAGACAATTTCTCTGCCCTGCTTTCATAGGGGGCAGAGGTTGGAAAATACATTTATTTGGTCAAGTGGCCAGATAGTTAAAAACACACTCCTCCTGGTAAATGCATTCTAGTGAGCAACCTCCACCTTGAGCAGACCAGACACTGAAATCCCACGGTGTCTGATGAGAGCCGAGTTTCCATCTCTTTCCTCAACTCACCCGGGGACTGCGTTCTGGTAACAAACAGCCCGTCTGGACAGGGCTCCGTCAGCGCACACCCGGCCCACGCCAGGGGCAGCTGGTTCTGACTTTCTACTAAACGTGCCCAGGGCCTGAGCTTTCTCCAGACCATTTTCCTCACCTGTAAAGTGTTCACGAAAAGCAATTCCAGCAAACCAAACTTCAGCGGGAGAGGGCCTCCCCTCCACACTGAAAAGGCTAGAAGGCTTATTGGGGGCGACGGGAGACTTTCTTTTGGGTGTGGTCCTGGGAGAAACACTGACACAAATGCAAGGAAGCGGCGCACGCTTCCCCAGGACAATCCGACCCCTACTCCTCCGCACCCAGCACCCAGTTCGCAGGCCGGCGCACCTCCAAAACCCAGTGCAAAGAGGCTTCAGCTGAGCCCAGAAAGCGGGGTGGGTGGGTGGCACGACCCGCCCGGATAAGACAGGGGGCGGGGGGGGGGGGGGGGGGGAATCTGGACCTCAGCCCAAACGCCTGCAGAAGACTGAGGCTGGGGGTGCGGTGGGCACACCCCCCTCTAGGAGGTGGAACCACCTGTCCCCACTTGGTCTCCCGCAGCGTCCCGCCGCCCGCCCTCCCCATGCCCGAGGCGGCCCGGACTGCGTGGCCCGAGGCGGGCAGGAGGCAGTCCCCGGGCAGCTCTCACCTGGTTTGAGGCTTGAGGCGCGGGCCGACAGCAGGGGGCCGCACAGGCTCAGCCCCGCAGCCACGAGCAGCAGCCGCCGCAGCCCCATTGTCCGAGGCTCGGCCGCACCGCGCGGCGCGCTCGGAGACTGTCCCGCCTCCTGGAGGCCCTACTCCGCGCTCTCCCTCCTCCCGCCCGCTCCAGCCGCGGGGGGTGCGGGCCCGCAGACCGCTCGCCGCGGGTGAGAAGGGGAGGCTCGGCGTCACTCAGCTGCTCGATCGGCGGGTCGGTGGCTCTCAGAGGGCGCGGGGCGCGGAGGGGCGGGGCGCGGGCGCCGAGCTGCGCGAGAGGGAAGGGCGCCCCCCAGCGCCGAGTGTGCGCCTCGACGTGGTCCTGGGACCCCGCTTCTCACGGGTCGCTCCACAGCTGCCCAGCTGCCCCTGCGGCTGGGCGACCCCGAGCCCGATTGCGCCGGCCCTCCTTCCCCAAGTCCCGCCCCGCTGCGGTGAGCCGGGGCTTCCCCGCCCTCCCCGCCCCGGGCTGTCGGCCACTGCCCGACGGGGGAAACGGAACGAGACATTTTTTCCTCTGGGAGCCTTTGACTCGAGAAAAATCAGTGACTCAGTCTGGCGGGGCCTTGGAAGTGGGCCCCGCGGCCTGGGCGGCTGCCCTCGGTCTCTCCTTGTCCCCCGGGGAGCAGAGCCGCGCGCGCTGCCCCAGGGGGTGTCAGGAGTGCGCCCCAGGGCGCGCCCCTTCGCGCGTGCAGAGCGCCGGACCTCAGGCTGAGCGCTGCGGGCGGTTTGAAAATTCGCGATGTAATTGCCAATCTGAAAGCGACTCATATTTTTGTAATTTAGGAATAGCAGACTTAAAGGTTTGCGCTGGCGTGGCAAAGTTGCCCCCAGGATTCTTATTTGGCGAAGTTACGGTCCGTACGCAGAGCACCTAGTTCATGGGCACCCTGGCTGCGAGGGCACCTCTGCTCCCTCCCGCCCGCAGGGAAGAGCCTTTGTCCCCCAACCCCGAGGCCCGTTAGAAGCACATGCGCAGCCTTTCTCAGGAGAAGGGCACCCCCCGTGCCCGGAGCAGTCCCTGGCGCCGCCTGCGAGACGATGCCCAGAGGACGAAGTGTCCATTTTCCAGGACCATGTACCACAGATTTAATAGAGTTGGGCCCATTTCAGGTCACAGGGCAGGGGACTCCCCTTTTCCCTTTGAGGGCCGCTGGAGGAGGTCGGGGCCAGCCTGCGGGGAGGAGCCGCTGCTTATTTTGCTTAGAGAGCGTATCTGGTGTTCTGGGAAAGTTCACCGCAGATGTGCGAGTCTGTTCTGCACCCGGGGCTGATAAGCTGCTCTGAGTCACTGATCAGATTTCTCAGCGTTTTATAGAGGGAGTTTTGCACGGAGAGGGTCCTACCCCACGAGCCCTGACACAGAAGCCAGTGAAGAAAATACAGTGAAGAGACTCCTTCTTCCCCATATCCCCCCCCCCCCCATCTTCCTCAGAGCACAGCACCTTGTTGTGTATAGAAGTAGCTCAATAGGTGACTCCATAACCCAATAATAGAATGCTGCTTCAAAAGTTCCCTCATTCAATTCCCCAGTAGATCTAAACCATTAAAATGGTGTATTTCTCCACTCCCTATTAATGGAGACTATTTTCATCAATCTTAAGACCGCATTGATTAAAAAAAAAGATGCCATTGATTTAAAGATTAATCCTTTTCATTTATATCCCACAAGTAAGAAAAAATGCTGTCAATTAAACTGTGACATATTGATAGTAAGTAACAACTCAATTTCAGGATTGTTTAAACATCAAAGGGAGAGGAACTAAGATGGCGGCATAGGTAAACACCTATTGTTCTGCCCCCGCACAACGATTTAAGAACTACAACATAACAACAAAACAAAAATCACCCAGAATCGCCAGAAAGCTGGCTGAGTGAAAACTCCACAAATAAGAGTAAAGGTGGGAGACTGAGACTCAGAGGAGCGGCGGAAGAGCAGCCTTTCAGACGGAAACAGGTTAGGAGCCGTCCTGGTCAGGCGCGGTGGGCTGTAGGGCTGGAGCAGCAACCCCGGCTGGATTTCGCCAACGGGGAGGGCGGAGAAGTCCCACTACACGGATTCCCCAGCGCCAGGTAAGGGCCGAGATCCGGGGTACGTGGAGACGTCCCACAGCACAGATTCCCCAGTGCCAGGCGAGGTCCGAGGTCCAGGGGACGCACCCTGGAAGCGGGGCGTGGCAGAGGTCTCCTAGTCTGTGAGAAACCTGGAGGCTGGGAAAAGAAGTTTGGGCGCAAGTGTTGCACAAACCCGCGACTTGCCCCTGGAAACTTGTCTCCAGGTCCCGGAAATCATCTATTTTACAACCCTGGGCTAGACTTTGGGGGTGCAGACACATTTGGGGAGAGGCAGAGTTGTCTGGCAAGGGAAAGAGACTAGTGGCTTTCTCTTGGAGGTGCCTGCAGCCATCCCCATCCAACAGAGACCCACACGCCCGAGTGCCGCATAGGACATAGCTGACACTGAGGCTGCCTGCGCAGCTCAGAGACTCCGCCCATCCAACCTGAACACAGTCTCCCTTCACAGCCAATTGGCCTGGAGGTCAAACCCTCCTAGGGCTAACAACAACAAGCTGAGTTTAAACTCAAAAATACTGTACAACCCATAAAGGATTGCAGTAAGAGTACCCATCTCAAATAACTGGGGAGGCTGTGCCACTGACCCTTAGAGGATATCTACCACATAAAGCAGCCACCATACAGAGATATGGAAAGAAATCAGGGGTGAAAGAAATGGAGGAGAAAAGACAACAAGACATAGAGTTCAAAACCACGGTTATAAGGCTTTTCAAGAGGCTCCTAGAAAAGGCCTATCAACTTAATGAGAACTACCAGGAAATAAACAAGACCAACCAGGAAATGAATGAGACTTACAAGGAAATGAATGAAACCCTCAGGGAAATGAACAAGACCTCTGAGGATATGAACCAGACCCTCACGGATATGAAAAAGGACGAACTAGAAATCAAGCATACATAGACTGAAATAAAAAATATTACACAAAGTCCTAAAAGCAGTCCAGAGGGCCACAAGAACCAAGTCAAAGATTTGAAATACAAAGAAGCAAAATCCACTTGGCTGGAAAAACAAGAAACAAAAAGAATTCAGATAATTGAAGATAGTGTAAGGGGCCTCTGGGACAACCTCAAGCATGCCAACATCCGAATTATTGGGGTGCCAGAAAAAGAGAGAGCAAGTTAATGAAACCTACTTGAAGAAATAGTGACTGAAAACTTCCCCCACCTGGTGAAAGAAACTGACTTAAAAGCCCAAGAAGTACACAAAACCCCAAAATATAGGAACCCTAAGAGGACCACACCAAGACATATCATAATTAAAATGCCAAGAGCAAAAGATAAAGAGAGAATATTAAAAGCAGCAAGAGAAAAACAGTTGATTACCTACAGGGGAGCACCCATACGATTGTCAGCGGATTTCTCAACAGAAACGATGCAGGCCAGATGGGAGTGGCAAGAAATATTCAAAGTGATGAACAGCAAGAATCTACAACCAAGATTACTCTATCCAGCAAAGCTATCATTCAGAATTGAAGATCAGATAAAGTGCTTCGCAGATAAGAGAAAGCTAAAGGAGTTCATCACTACCAAACCAATATTATATGAAATGCTGAAAGATATTCTTTAAGAAGAGGAAGAAGAAAAAGGTAAAAATATAAATTATGAACAACAAATACACATCTATCAACAAATGAACATAAAAATCAAGTGAATTGATAGGCTGATGAACAGGATAAACTGGTGAATATAACAGAAACATGGACATAGAGAGGGAATGGACTGACAATTCTTGGGGAGAAAAGGGTTGTGGGAAGTGCAGCAAGAGACTGGACAAAAATCTTGCAACAATGGGAGAGGACAGTGGGGAGGGGGAGGTGAGGGTGCAGAGTGGGATAGGTACAGGGTGGAGGGGAGCTATAGGGGGATAAAAAAGGGAAACAATGTAATTAATAAACTGAACAATAAAGATAAAAAAATCAAAGGAGCTATACAGTATAAATTATAAACATCAGCAGCATGCATGGCAAGAGATTATTGTAACAGATCAAGGATATAAAATGAACCGTCAAAAATATCTCCATCTTCTAAGAACCACATACTTCTCCATGATAGGCATGTTAAAAGTTTCTGTCCATCATTTAAGATATTGTAACCACATATAGGCATCCTATCTAATAAAAGAGTAATATGCAAATTAGCCATCACTCCACTACACACATAAGCCATTCCCACAAACCATGCCCATCAGCCAATCAAAAACAAGTACTCAAATTAACCCCAATAAGATGGTTGCAGCCACAGAGAGCAGGAAGGAGGCTTGGGTTTCCCTGGCAATGGAGGAAGCCAAGCTTTCCATACATCCTGGCAGGCCCAGGCCTCCACTCAAGGCTACAAAGTTTCAATTATAGAAGATAAATAAATTCCAACAGAAATGGCTGTGGCCATGGAGCGAGCAGGAGACTTGGCTCCACTCCAGGCTACAAAGTTTCAACTGTAGAAGATAAATAAATCCCAGATACCAGGGCCTCTGCTTGGATCATCGGAGGAGTGGCCGGCCTGCAAACCACCACAGGCCCCTCACCCAGGCTGCTCCACGCCCCAAGGGAACCCTCACCCTGACCTGGGACACCCTTCAGGGCAAACCAGCTGGCCCCCACCCATGCATCAGGTCTCTATCCTATATAATAAAAGAATAATATGCAGATTGACCATCACTCTAACACACAAGATGGCTGCCCCCATGTGGTCAAAGATCCTGCCCCCATGTGGATACAAGATGGCCACCATAAGATGGCCAGCAGGGGAGGGCAGTTGGGAGGAACCAGGCCTGCAAGGGAGGGCAGTTGTGTGCGATCAGGCCAGTAGGGGAGGGCAGATGGGGGTGATCAAGTCTGCAGGGGAAGGCAGTTAGGAGTGACCAGGCCAGCAGAGGAGGGTAGTTGGGGGTGACCAGGCCTGCAGAGGAGGGCAGTTAGGGACAAACAGCCTGGCAGGGGAGCAGTTAGTCATCAATCAGGCTGGCAGGGGAATGGTTAGGGGTGAACAAGCTGGCAGGCAGAAGCAGTTAGGGGCAATCAGGAAGGCAGGCAGGTGAGCAGTTGGGAGCCAGCAGTCCTGAATTGTGAGAGGCATCCTAGATTGGAGAGGGTGGAGGCTGGGCTGAGGGACACCCCTTCCCCACCATGCATGAATTTTGTGCACTGGGCCTCTAGTCCTATATAATAAAATCCTAATATACAAATCGACTGAACTGTGGAAAGACTGGTCACTATGAAGCTCACTGCCCATCAGGGGGCAGACTCTCAATGCAGGAGCTGCCCCCTGGTGGTTGGTGTGCTCCCACAGGGGGTGTGCCCCTCAACCAGAAGCCAGGGTCACAGCTGGTGAGTGCAGCGGCACTGGCGGGAGCCTCTCCCGCCTACACAGCAGGCAGGAGGTAACGAACAAGGGGTCCTGGACTGCAAGAGCCCCAGATTGCATGAGAGATGTCTGCCTGCTGGCAGGCAGACACCCCCTGCCCCTCCAAGGGGTCCTGGACCGTAAGAGGGCGACTGTAGAGCTGAGGGACTCCACTGCCCCCAGTGCACGAATTTCATGCACCAGACCTTTAGTAGATATATAATTATGTAAATCCTTAAAATAAAAATGGAATAATACTCTGGCTATAACATTTTAAAATTTTGTTTCATTGATGGGAAATGTTTTTAATCATTTTACAAAACTGTAATTTTTAAAAGGGCATTTTATTTTTGCTTAGTTATCAGAACAGAATGTACCTCTACTGACATAAAAGAAGGTTGCTGAAACAATGAAATGCTTAACTCTTTTCTGCACATTAACTACAGAGAGAGAATGCCGAGTACAGTTATTTCTCTAAAATAGAACCTTCAGGACTGACCCATTAGCAATGTAAACTGGATCACGCAGCCTATTGCTCTTGCGTTGGCTTTAGACTTGGGGCTGAAATACAATGGGCCAGGTGAGTGGGACAGAATGAGGTATTTCTTCCTCACTTTAGGATATCTAAAAGGCTGTGGTCACCTCACTGAGTGGCCACCAAAAGTTAACCTACTTCAAAATCGGTAGCTTTCTCATGCACAAGTGCAGATTCCTGAAGTTGGGGGGCGGGGGTAGGTGGTGACAAGTGGAAGGGACACACTTCGAAAACTATTGCTTTGAGAGGTAAAAGAACTGAACAGGATTTCATGTAGTAAATGACACAATACTTCAAGCATAGTAAATTATAGAGTCCAATATCTGACATGACCTAACCCAGCATTTATACATTTTAATTTTAATAAACATACATTTTAATCCAGTTAAGCTTGTTTGTACCTTTTTTTTTTATTCCATTCTTTTTCTTGCCCAGAAGACTTTCTCTCCATGTCTTTGTACTTTTAGTACATTTATGTTTTAAAAAATACTATTGCTTAGTACATTTTAAATATTTACATGGAGTAAAATATTCTTAGAAGTATGTCTACAGTTTCCATTTTATAGATTTACCTGTTTGATACATGTATATTCAGTTCTTTTCTTAAAAATATATTTTATTGATTTTTTTTCAGAGAGGAGTAGAGAGAAAACATCAATGAGAGAGAAACATCGATCAGCTGTCTCCTGCACACCTCCTACTGGGGATGTGCCTACAGCCGAGGTATACGTCCTTGACCAGAATCGAACCTGGGACCTTTCAGTCCACAGGCTGATGCTCTCTCTATCCACTGATAGAGAGAGCCCAAACCAGTTAGGGCTATTCAGTTCTTTTTAAACTAACTCTTTATAGTATCCACTTGAATTATATATCACATTTTATTCTTCTAAAGCTATCTATTTTATCTGCCGTTTAGTCCCCACTTTTGTACCTAACACATTTGCTTGTTTTCCTTGATTAATCTGGTCAGCAGTTGAAAATTGGCCATTTTCAATGCTCATCTTTTTGTTTTATTGTTTTTATTCTTTTCAATGTCATTAATTTTCACATAGGCTTTTAATTATTGTTTTCTTTCTACTTCCTTAGGACTTATCCTTTATTTTGCTCACATTTTGAACTGGCAGGTTAGCTTATTAATTTTCACTCCTCCTTCAAATGACCACTTCAGCTGCATTTTGCAAGTTTTGATGTATATTTGTATGCAATTCAGACCTAAATAGTTTGTCAATTTCATTATATCTTCTTCAACTCATAAATTGTTGGAAGTTTTGACTGGCTTTTTTGTGACTGATTTCTAATTTTCTGTTATGGTCTGTTGGTGACATTCTGTTTTCCGTTCTTTTTCCTCAGACTCTTCAAAGTCTTTATAATATTTGTTTGCTCTTTAGAGCTTCTTAAAAAAGCTATCAGTCTCTACTTCATTTGTTCCATGTCACCCACACCAAAACCTCTTTGCTGCCAGTTTTAGGGCAAGCCCTAGTAGTTTCTCCAGGGCAGGCATCTGCCTCACCAGAGCGGGTCCCCTCCCATGTTGATCCTCCTCAGAACGGAAATCTTATTTGTTTTGGAACCACTTGATATCCATTCCAAGTTCCCGTTTTCTCTGTTTGAACTTGCCTGGCATTAAATAATATGAGTCATTAACTATCCTCTCATAGTGGGTATGGTAGTGTTTATGAATGAACATGACATCACAATTGTGAAAGTTTTAATCCCAAGATGAGGGCAAGAAGTTTCTTTTAAACCCATAGATGATCTACCTGCCTCAGGTATTCTCATTACCACTCCTCTCTCCAAGCCCTGCAAGGACAACAGTATATCCCTGAGAACCTGCCTGGTCATTTCCTTGTGGAAGCTGATGGCAATGACACCAGGACTCAAATGAAATGCGATCAAGTTGTAGTCAAAGCAGCTGTGTGATGCTCCAGATTCTGTGCAGCTACCGTCATGTTTGTTTTGCAAGTAAACAGTAGGTCTGTAATGAAATTACAAGCTACCCAGCAGGAGACTGGTTTCTGCCTTTTGCTGCTATAAACCTGCATTGGTGTTTTGGGCTTAGCAACTGATCTCATAATGGGTCAATGGTAGTATTTCTACTAATTACATACTATGGTAGACTACCCCCCTATGCTTGGGGTGTTAACTAAAGGTCAAATGAAAAAGACTTTTGAGTTATATAAAGTGAACTTGGTATCTTTTACTTCTTGTATCTGCTCATTTTCCTTCTGCATTAGTGAAGGAGAACCTTCACTAATGAGAAACAGAACCAAGATATAGATATATATGAAGAGATTTATTATAGGAATTGGCCCCTGTGCTTGTGGAGGCTGCGAAGTCCCACAGTCCGATGTCTGCAAGCTGGAGAAGGTGGTGGCATAGTTCTGTGCTAGTTTAAAGCCCTGAAAACCAGGGCAGCGACAGTGGAACTCCAGAGCCCGGAGGCCTGAGAACCAGGAGCTCCCATGTCCAGGGCAGGAAAAGATGGAAGTCCCAGCTCAGGAGGAGAGAGAATTGGTCCTGAGTGTATTGGATGATGCCTGTCCACATTGGTAAGGGTGATCTCTACTCAGTGTTTGGACTCAAATGTTAATGTATTTTGGAAACACCCTCACAGATCTGAAACAATATTTTACCAGCTGTCTAGGCATCCCTTAGCCTGCCCAAGTCGACAGAAAATGAAGCATCACACCTTCCAATGGGGTAGAGTTCAGAGATTTTGTACCCTAAGGAAAATGGCCGTGAGACCACCTGTCTCCCCCTCAGCTTGCCTTTGGGACTCTACCTCTACCATTGACAAGGCACTGCCAAGGCTCTGGGCTCACAGAGGGACTGAAACCATTTCTGTCCTCTGGGGCTTAGAGACTAGTTAAGAATATTCTATCTTAACCTGTTACTAAGTCCTGGTTTCAGTAACAGAAGCAATGGAATTTTCAAAGCAGCCATCAGCAGTAAGACCATCCAATGCTCACTAGAATCTCTCAAAATATAGACAACTTCACTATTTAGAGTTCTGTGGTTTGCCTCTTGAGATGTTATAGGAGTACCACAAATCCCTACTAAACCACAGCCCAAGTCATACAACTTACATCATGAATAGCACCTCTAATTACTATCCAACCACACACACACATTATGGTTCTGGTTTTTCAGTGACATAAGGGATATGTCATGTCAGAAAACCCAGTTGTTCTCTTTACTCAGGTGTGCACTGGGTTTTCTTCTCTTGGAGATCACTAGAGCGTATCCTTTGAGAGGGTGTGGGAGGCAGTTAGACAGACATGAGCAGAGCAAGAATGATGGACCAAGGACAGAAGGGCACGGAAAGCCCCAGGTGCCCAGCCACAAGCTAAACTGGGAAAACAAGGACCTCTCCCCCAGGGTAACCTTTCTTACCCCAGCATTTCACTGGTTTCATGCGGTCATGGCCCTTGCCTGACCTTTCCCCCACTGGCATGTGGTTAGTCTACTTAGAGGGGGAACTAACAAAGGGGCCTGAAAATGTCCCTTATGCATTAAGCCCCCACAAAAAATGAGGTTCAGACCTGCATCGAATACATCTGGGCCTCAGTTGTGTTTCAGCTCCGGGTCCAGAAAAGCAGCAAAACCAAACGAGGGAAGCCATGGCTCAGGTCAGGGCCAGCTGCATTGACTAATGATCTCCAGCCCTCTTACTGTGCTGACCAATCAGCAGAGAGCACTACCTTGAAGGATACACCTGGAAAGCTGATTAATATTCTATTGGAATCCTCTCCCGAGACCTCCAGATAAACACTTTCAAGCCAGAGGACCCAGTTCAGCTCTTTCTATGATGCACACTTGTGCCTTTCCTGCCCCTCCCCCCAGGTGTTTTCCTGGTCTTTCCTAAGCTCCAAGCCCCCCCTTTTTTTCTTCCCTAACGGACTTCCTAAGCCCATTTCTTCTACAGCTTACTAATCCTACCACTTACGTCTTCCACCTCTGTGACTTTCTATTTATTTACTTATTTATTTATTTTTAATCTTTATTGTTCAGTTTATTAATTACATTGTTTCCCTTTTTTTATCCCCCTATAACTCCCCTCCACCCTGTACCCATCCTACCCTCCCCGCCCCCTCCCCACTGTCCTCTCCCATTGTTGCAAGATTTTTGTCCAGTCTCTTGCTGTACTTCCCACACCCCTTTTCTCCCCAAGAATTGTCAGTCCATTCCCTCTCTATGCCCATGATTCTGTTATATTCACCAGTTTATCCTGTTCATCAGATTATTAATTCACTTGGTTTTTAGGTTCATTTTTTGATAGATGTGTATTTGTTGTTCATAATTTATATTTTTTACCTTTTTCTTCTTCCTTTTCTTAAAGAATATCTTTCAGCATTTCATATAATATTGGTTTGGTGGTGATGAACTTCTTTAGCTTTTTTCTTATCTGCGAAGCACTTTATCTGATCTTCAATTCTGAATGATAGCTTTGCTGGATAGAGTAATCTTGGTTGTAGATTCTTGCTATTCATCACTTTGAATATCTCTTGCCACTCCCATCTGGCCTGCATTTCTGTTGAGAAATCCACTGACAATTATATGGGTGCTCCCCTGTAGGTAACTAACTGTTTTTCTCTTGCTGCTTTTAATATTCTCTCTTTATCTTTTGCTCTTGGCATTTTAATTATGATGTGTCTTGGTGTGGTCCTCTTTAGATTCCTATATTTTGGGGTTCTGTGTGCTTCTTGGGCTTTTAAGTCAGTTTCTTTCACCAGGTGGGAGAAGTTTTCAGTCACTATTTCTTCAAGTAGGTTTTCATTAACTTGCTCTCTCTCTTTTTATGGCACCCCCATAATTCGGATGTTGGCATGCTTGAGGTTGTCCCAGAGGCCCCTTACACTATCTTCAATTATCTGGATTCTTTTTGTTTCTTGCTTTTCAGGCTGAGTGGATTTTGCTTCTTTGTATTTCAAATCTTTGACTTGGTTCTTGCGGCCCTCTAGACTGCTTTTAGGACTTTGTGTAATATTTTTTATTTCAGTCAGTGAATGCTTGATTTCTAGTTGGTCCTTTTTCATATCCTTGAAGATCTTCTTCATATCCTCGTAGGTCTTGTTCATTTCCTTGTAGGTCTCATTCATTTCTTTATAGGTCTCATTCATTTCTTTGTAGATTTCATTCATTTCCTCATAGATCTCACTCATTTCCTTGTAGATCTCATTCATTTCCTCGTAGGTCTTGTTCATTTCCTCATAGTTCTCATTAAGTTCATCGGCCTTTTCTAGGAGCCTCTTGAAATGCCTTATAACCGTGGTTTTGAACTATATGTCTAGTCGTATTTTTTCCTCCATTTTTTTCACACCTGATTTCTTTCCATGTCTGTTCATGGTGGCTGCTTTCCTGAGTTGGTCGATTAGCTTTATGTGGTAGATGACCACTAAGGGAGAGTGGCTCAGCCTCCCCAGTTACCTGAGGTGGATACTCTTACTGCAATCCTTTATGGGTTGTACAGTATTTTTGAATTTAAGCCCAGCTTGTTGTTGTTAGCCCTAGGAGGGTTTGACCTCCAGGCCAACTGGCTGTGAAGGGAGACTGTGTTCAGGTTGGATGGGCGGAGTGTCTGAGCTGAGCAGGCAGCGTCAGCGTCAGCTACACCCTATGTGGCGCTCGGGTCTCTGTGTTGGGTGGTAATGCCTGCAGGCACCCTCAAGAGAAAGCCACTGCTGGTCTCCAACGGTTTCCAGACAACTCTGCTTCTCCCCAAATGAGTCTGCACCCCAAAGTCTCGCCCAGGGTTGTAAAACAAAGCAGTCGGGTGGTCTCCCGGACCAGGGAGCAAGTTGCCAGGGAGCAAGTTGTGCATCTGTGCTGACGCACACTTTACGCGCACAAACTGCTGTTCCAAGCTACTGGCACTCTCCTCAGACTCGGAGATCTCTGCCACGCCCGGCCTTCAGCGCACATGCTCCTCAGACTTGGAGATCTCTGCCGCGCCCGGCCTTCAGCGCACACTCTCCTCAGCCTCGGAGGCCTCTGCCGCGCCCGGCCTTCAGCGCACACTCTCCTCAGACTTGGAGATCTCTGCCGCGCCCGGCCTTCAGCGCACACTCTCCTCAGACTCCGAGGCCTCTGCCACGCCCGGCCTTCAGCGCACACTCTCCTCAGACTCGGAGGCCTCTGCCGCGCCCGGCCTTCAGCGCACACTCTCCTCAGACTCGGAGATCTCTGCCGCGCCCGGCCTTCAGCGCACACTCTCCTCAGACTCGGAGGCCTCTGCCGCGCCCGGCTTTTAGGGTGCACACTCTCCTCAAACTCAGAGACCTCTGCTGTGCCCGACTTTTAGGGTGCGTACCCCGGACCTCTGACCTCGCCTGGCACTGGGGAATCTGTGCAGTGGGACGTCTCCGCCCTCCCCATTGGAGAAATACAGCTGGGATTGTTGCTGCCAGCCCTACAGCCTGAGCGTGCCCCTGGCTCCGAACCTCTGGCTCCGCACATATCTTCAAGGCTGTGCTCCGCTGCTCTTCTGAGTCTCAGTGTCCCACCTTTGCTTTTATTTGTGGAGTTTTCACTCAGCCAGCTTTCTGGTGATTCTGGATGATGTTTGTTTTGCTGTTATGTTGTAGTTTTGGAATTGTTGCGCAGGGCAGCAAAATAGGTGTTTACCTATGCCGCCATCTTGGTTCTCCGGCCACCTCTGTGACTTTCTACAGAACCTTTCTCTTACAGTTTGAGTCTTGGCTCTGAATTATTTCCTAGCCAGAACTTAAGTACCAAGGTTGCTGGACCGAAGTCTGGTCTGGCAATGGTGTCGTTTTCACCACCAACAAGGGCAAGTTGAGTTTGCCACCCAACAATATGCCTTTTGGGATATTATTTTAAGTTGGTTATTTTTAAGAAACAAAAAACTAAAAGAACCTTTCCCCTTACCTGCCTAAAGGAATTCAGGTAGAAATCTACCTCACGGTACAGACAGGAAGGACTCAAGCAACTGTTTGATAGACTCCACCTCTGTGTCCCATTGTTTCTGAATGGCCCCAGCAGGAATTTGTTTACCAAACATTTGTTCTCTCTCCTCTCTCTGTGAATTGTCTACTTTCCTGTTGAAGTCCCAGACTCCTGCTTCTCTCGCCTTAGTCCAGAATAGCATGTAAGCCTCAACTGCCCAGTTTGCCTTGGGGTCCCATATTCTTAGGGAACCTCCAAAGGAAAATTATTTTTCTTCCCTCATAGTAGCTAGAGTGCTCCTAAAGTCTGTTTTGCCTTTTTACATCCAAGGGGCTAAAAAGTAGAGCTCAGGGGAGCATGGGACCCTCTGTACCTTCAGACCAAAGGCCATTTTTCTTTTTGTAATAGTGGAAACATGATAAACATGTCAAAATACAGGAGTAAGCTATGTAAAGATCAAGTTATTGTTTCAATTTCTAAGTGGAGGAAGCTGGACAAGGATAGTAAAATGCATCACCCCAAAATATGCCTCTTAGGCAAATCTTACCTTTATCGGATTATTCTGAGAAACTACAAATACAGGAAAAGCTCTGATGACAGAGTAGAAATCACCCTCTGAAAGGGAACATTCCTTAGAAAGGGGGCCTCTTCCTGGAAGAGAGCTATTAGGAGACCACAGTTTCAATTGGGGACATCAACGTGGCAGGGCATCGGTGGTTTCATCTCCTTACCTTCCTTGAACTGTCCCCTACTCTTTCCCCAAGTCGCCTTTTGGTCTAGTTGAAGGTAGTGCTGAAGGTGGCAACTTGGGCAGTTTCTCTGTTTTCCTGGGTAGCTCCTACGTACATGAGGCATACATGTTAATACATTTCCGTGTTTTCTGCTGTTAGTGTGTTTTTGTTTTTACAGGGGATCTCAGCCTAGAACTCAGAAGGACAGAGGGACAATTGTTTTTCCTCCCTGCATCGATCAGGAGCCCTAGATCATGGTTATGAGGAACGGCTGTCCCTGGTGTG
Source organism: Antrozous pallidus (assembly GCA_027563665.1). Taxonomy (NCBI): domain Eukaryota; kingdom Metazoa; phylum Chordata; class Mammalia; order Chiroptera; family Vespertilionidae; genus Antrozous; species Antrozous pallidus. Next base: position 42,865,200 of record CM050512.1, on the reverse strand, counting down.
GGAAATGGCTCCACCCTCCTGGAAGAGGAACAATGTCCATGCCTCCACTGGCTTCTTGTTTGTGCTCCTCTTCTTCGAATGCTTTCTCCTCTGGGTCACCCGTTCAGCAGCCATTGGTAATATCTTGAAAAATAACCTCATCTGTGGTCCAACAGAGAAAAACAGTCGGCTCTCCTTGAGAGAGTTGGCAATACACAAAGATCTTTTAAAAAATATATATATATATTGATTTTTTTACAGAGAGGAAGGGAGAGGGACAGAGAATTAGAAACATTGATAAGAGTGAAACATCAATCAGCTGCCTCCTGCACACCCCCCACTGGGGATGTGTCCAAAACCAAGGTACATGCCGATGCTCTATCCACCTGTTAGGGCTACATAAACATCTTTATTCATACAAATAACACTCAAGCAGTTCACTCACTGTTGGAATAAGTTGACAAAAGCCCCTTTTATTATTATTATTATTATTATTATTATTATTATATATTTGTAATTGTTTTCAAGGAGGGAAAGAGAGATAGAAACATCGATGAGAAACATCAATCTGCTGCCCCCTGCACCACTCCCTACTGGGAATCGAGCCCACAACCTGGGCATGTGCCCTGACTAGGAATCAAACCAGCAATCTCTGGGTGCATGGGTTTACATTTAACCACTGGGCCACACAATCCAGGCGACAAGCACCTTTTAGAGAGGCTACAAAAGGTTAGCTTTTGCCTCCAAATATTTTTCCCTAATTTTGGCTTTTACCATATATCCACAAAAAGTCCTTTCTGCAGCATGAACAAGGAAGCTTAACCTACCTCCTACTATCCCTCGGCTCCTGTTCCTCGGCTAATACTGGGAAAGGGAGGCTTATTCTCAAGGTGAAACTTAACTATCATTTGATTCCTTTTACCGAAGTCTGTATTAAGGTTAATGCAACAATAACACAACACACACCCACAAACCGATGAGACAATGAGCATTGTTTTGTAGGTTTACCTTTTTGGTCAAAAATATGTATATCCTGAAACAATCACTAAAGTAGCAGGTTTTACTTTTTAAAGTTTCAATCTTCCAAATTCTATTGGTCTAATACTGAAAGTTAACTTGTGCCAAGTGTGCAAAAGCTAGCCCACTTTCTCGGCATTTGGTAATCCCTGTCGAAAACAAAGCCTGTTGAATGAATGAACAGAACAGGAAGTGTCAGGGAGGTTCCAGCCCGGAAGTCTGAATTAGTTTTGTGGTGGAGACTGCTAAACTGTCCTCAGGAATCACTCTCCCTTTCAATAATAGAACCACTGCCCTCTCTACCCCAGGTTTTAACTGGGAACATGGCTGCCTAGTTAGGTTTTAACTGGGAACATGGCTGCCTAGTTAGGGACCATAGTTCCCAGCCTCTCTTGCAGCTAGCTCTGGCCACATGACTAAAGGTTTGTTTGGTCAATGGGATATAAGCAGAAGTGACATGTGTAACTTAAAATCCTTGCCCTGGACTTCTTTCCCTCTTCCTGCTGGCCAGGAATCAGTGTCAAGGACAGAGACAGATCCCCGGAAAACCTTGTGGGCCTGCTCACTGCCCATGGAGCTACTGAATTTGAGAGAAACATCCATCTTGTTTCAAACACGGTTTTGGATCTCTTGGTCACAGCAGCTTACTTGTACCCTAACGCATACAACTATAGGTGTATTCCTACTTTCCCTGATAAGCACCCCCAAGTACCTTCTCCACTAAATTGTTCGGATTTATTGAGACAACTAAAAAGCCAAATTAATGTAATTCAGTAACATTTATTTTACATGAAACAATTTTCAAAGAATACATTTAAAAACCATCTAAATACTGATTTTATTGCATTACAAAAATTGAGAGGCACAATTGAAGTATTCAAATAAATCGTGAGGGGAAGAGGTGGGAGCCTAAGATTGCTATTCACGATGTTCCTTAGTCACTCACAGGCTCTGGGTACAAGAGTCTTTACCATGAGGCACTAGTGCACTTCATTTAGTAGGAATAAATCACATAAAATATATACTTTTATACAGAAAGTGTTATTGTCACTTTCAATTACTTATAAAAACTTCATTTAAAATTGCACAAAAGTTCTCTTTAAATTGATAACTCCCAGAAGACAGGGCTTAGAACTAAGTATCTGTCTAAATAATTCACTACAAATAATTAGGTTTCCATTTCTTCACAGATTAAAAAAAATCTATGAAGAATTACATTATTCAAATGGGACACTTAACATTTTTTCATAGGAAAATAGGTTTACACATTTGTCCCTAGTCAGCTAAATTCATTTCTCCCTACTTTAACACTAATCACAGAGTGTCCAAAGTTTTAAATCAGAGTACCTATCCCACAGTATAATGTGGAAGTGTTTCCATTAATTGATTTTGTGTGTCATTCTAGTACAGTATCAAATTATCCAAAAGGCACAATGGGTACATTCTTCGGAACAGTTTTGGTCTTAAAAAAAAATCACACGTTTATGAGCAGTGATTCCAATCATGTTTAAAAACAAAAATACGAAACAGATTCATTTCCCGATCCAGGTGATAACGAATCCACGGAATTTCTGCAGGCACTTCACTTTCCATAGAATTTCTTGTTCAGCAGGTATATGAGAAGGTTTACATTCACTTTAACCTTATCAAACATTTTCATTACAGCTACTCCTTCATACTGCATCTCAAGTAAATCCTGAAATTTAAGGAACACCATTAAATCTCAAACTTGACATTAAGCACATTTAAAAAACACCACACCAGAACAATTTGTTGACGAAAAGACTCAAGTGACCTAATGACCTAGGTGGGAGTTCTTATATTTTACTGTGTATCAGAATCACCTGGTTAAAACAGGGGCTAGTTAAAACACGTGGGGCCCCACACCCAGGAATTTCTGATTCTGTAGCTCTGGGGTGGGGCCCCAATATTTGTATTTTAACAAGTGCCTATTCATGATGATTATATTGTTGGCCTGGGTACCATACTTTAAGAATCATTTACCTAAATGGAAGGAAACAGATTTTTAGAATTGATAAAGACCATTTGAAGAAAACCATTCTGATTAAGTTAATTCAGATATATAATTTTAATTTTTAATTGAAAAATTCAAAACAAATGTTTCAGCAAGATGGGGTATATCCTTTAGAGCAACAGTGTTTTCTAAAGTGAACTGAGCAAAACAATTCATTAAGGAGTAAAAAAAATATTAGAACTATTTATTTTTATTTTGTTCACTTTTAAAAATGTTTAAGTTTTGTATATGTTTTATAAAGTATATTTTTAGCGTAGTGATAGGAATAAGTATACTTGATAAATAAATATATACAAATCAGGTGAAGTGATCGTGCTATTTATTTTTGAAGTTGCATGACTGAAATTTGGAGAACTGCTATACAAAGTTAACTCCTCCTGACCCAGACCACTTCTGTTCCAATACTGAGAACAAGCCCTGTTCCCAAGTCAGTCTGTCATTCTGTGTTCCCCTGCCACCATATAACAAAGAAGATAAACTCACCTGCTAAATTCATAACTGGGTCACACCAGCCATTTGCATGAGACTAAGCAGTAACATTTCAAAATACACAGGACAGGAGACCTTTGCCAAATAGAACTGCCCTAGACTAATACCCAGGTCTTGTTTTTTTATTTATAGCTCTGGAAACTTCTTGGTTCTTAATGATAATGTCTTAAGGAAGGCCACCTGCAGAATCATTTTTGCGAGAACGTGGCTCTTGTTAGCTTCCTCCTCTACTTCTTCAAGGACCTCCAACTGCACTCAACTAAACCCTTACATTATTTAGATACGCTTCTGAGACGGAAATTCCTTAGGGAACCGAAGTTCTTTCATCAAGAATGCTTTTACCTACTAAAGTGTACTGGTGGCTCACTTTTCCTTTGGGAAAGCCAAAGTCTGTTAATCCAAATCTCTTAGAAAAGAAATCAATAGAATTAATTGAGAAGGAATGGCTGATGCACGGGGAATTAGCTGGGCCCCCCAGGTGGGGAGCAGAGAACATCTGCCACTCGAAGGCCAGATTTTAGTCTTAGCTCCACCATTTGCTATCCTGTGATCTTGCAGTGTCACATAACCCGTTTCCTTGTCTGTAAACTAAGGGTAACACTCTTAACCTCACAGGAGAGTTACTGGACATAAGAGATCAAGGTATCTGCAAACGCTTTTCTTGTCAGTTCAGCTGGAACCTGTGAGAGAGGCAGTGGAGCAGAGCGATGAAGACCATGGACTCCGGCTGCCTCTTCCCTAATCAGCTCTCAGCACCTTTGTTCTTCAACTGGGAAAGGGAGAATGCCAACCCTACAGTCTCAGTGAGACAGGCCATTATTTGTATAAGCAGAGCATGTTCATGTACATCTCACCCTTCTGTTATGTATATAGCCTATAGCTATCCTGTCTAATAGAGAGGGAATCTGCTAATTGACCCTTACAGTGTCACAAAGATGGCAGCACCCACAGCCAGTAGGGAAGAAATACGCTAATGACTGCCCTGCCCTCAAAGATGTCGGTGTGCCAGCCGCCCAGGGCCACCTAAGGCTCAGGTAATCAGGGTCGGCCAAGGCTTGTGCTGCTGGCAGTGGCAGCAGTGGAGGTGTGATGGGGCATGGCCTTTCCCCTGATCCCCAGGCTGCCTCCTGCCTGAGGGCTCCAGGACTGTGAGAGGGGGCAGGCCAGGCTGAGGGACACCCCCTCCCTTCAGTGCATGAATTTTCATGCATCAGACCTCTAGTAGGATATAACCTTTAGGAACTAAGGGAAGAGTGGGCTGAAGTAAACCTAGACACAATGCTACACGACATCTTCCTTAGACCTGTTAGAATCTTTTTTTGTTAATCCTCACCCGAGGATATTTTTCATTTGTGGAAGGGAGAGGGAGAAACACAGAAAGAGAAACATCGATGTGAAAGAGAGACACATCAATTGTTTGCCTCCCGCATGCACCCTGTTTAGACCTGGGGACTGAGCCTGCCACTGAGGTACGCACCCTTGACTGGAACTGACCCTGAGACGCTTCAGTCTTTGGATCGATGCTCTATCCACTGAGCCAAAGCAACTAGGGCTGTCAGAAACTTTTTTGACTCATAGTAAAGATTTGGCCATCATGATTCTCTTGGTAATTCCCTTGATAATGTAATTGTCTGAAAGCTATATGTATAGAAGACTGTGTCTGACAGCTAATATATGCAGGGCCAGCTCCTTAGACATTCAACTTGTGCAAAGTCTCATCATCAGAAGGGCCCTGTACTTTAATGTCTGCTGTCATCATCTTGAAATTCTCAATAATTATAAAAATTGAATATTATTTTCACTTTATATTGAGCCTTGCAAATCTTATAGATGGTCTTTAGAAATAAAGGGGCTTATTAGCTAAGGAGTATCGACACAATTATGTCAATAAATGAATGGTACGAATAGCTGATCCCACTGCATACTAAATCCTTAACAAAATGTGGTATTTATATCAGTGTTCAAAGGCAATGGTATGGAATTTCTGAGGCCTTTCTAAACAGGGGTGTCTTGGTCACTTGGCATTCATCCGTCCAGTCGATACTGACTGGTCTTGGGCCTTTCCTGTCCGGCAATCGCAAGGTATGCCTACCATCTCTGGAGAAGAATCAGTAGCCAAGGAGGATTATTTTCTCTTCCCCTATTTGTCAAAATGTTACATGAAGTAATTCAAGACTTCCAGTTAAACTGTTAGATGGATACAGTTAGTGATATTTAAATTCAGTTAGAAAACAATACTGTTTATTTAAGTCTACTTTTCATAATTATATAGTATCTTTTATTTCTCTTGCTATACTCTAATCTGCTCCATTACCTCACTGTTTTTATCATGCCCATTTAGCTCCCATTTTCGTCTTAAGTTACAAGCAGGCTAGAGAGAAAAGAGGGCTCTGGTATCGGCTCCCTGGAGGGAGGTAACTTCAGGGTGCTCAGGGCTGGGTTGGGCTGGGCGGGCAGTGAGGCTGGGACATCCATCATGCCCCGGGGCTGGTCAAGATGATTCATGTAGAACACCTGGAAACCATTTCATACAAGTAGTGTGGGACCCAGGTAAATAGGCGTTATTGCCGTTTGAAAATTCTTATACAAAAAAGAAAACTCAATTGCTTCTCTAAATTGATTCTGTGTTTAGCTTTTCCTTGTTTCTCTCCAAACCAGGCATTTAGTTTTTAGTCCTCTCTAGTCTAGTAAGCCTGCACTACAGCTATATTTATTTTTTATCTTTGTGTTGCTAATTCTGTCTCCTCTGTTATTTTCTCCTTTCCAGTTTTCTTTTTCACTGTGGTCTTAAAGTTCTTTTATAGCTTTAATTTCATTTTAGTGTTTTGTGAAATGTAGGTATTAATCCACTTTCCCCAGCTGGATGTTCTCCCCCAATACATAACTCATTTTAGTTGTTTTTATCAAACCTGGAGGACTTGTCAGAAACAGAATCATTTAAGCTATTTTATAAACAGAGGATACTTCAGTGATGTGTCCCAAAGACTCAATAATGTTTTATGTTGAAATGTTACTTTACCTCTTCCAAAATTAATTAGGTATGCCATAAAATGTTTTTCTCTAAACAAAGACTGAAAAAAAAAGAAGCTAATTTTGTTATTGTGTGAGGAATAATCTCTTTTGTTATTGTGTGAGGTTGTTCATAATATCATTACAACTTAATGTAATTAAGTTCAAAAATATTTTAAAAAAAATAAATTGATTCCATGCTAAGAATTAAGGAGTTGGCAGCAGATGAACTTAAACGCTTGGTTGTACCCTCCCTTCATTTTTTGGAGGATGGCGACACCTAGACTGGGTTTCTCAGTTTCTGTTCAAGTATATTTGGCTTACATGTAGTTCTTATGAGAAAGCAACAGTAATTCAGACTGCAAATATCACTTTTTATTTATAGTTACCTGTTTTGCACAAAGTCGTTCATTCATATGATGCCAAGCAAATGAACAGATTTAAGAAACATGTAAAAAACACTCCAGGAAGGAGGGAGGAGGAAGGAGGAGAAATGCCAACGGGAAAGCTCCAATCCTGGGTACACACAGTCTTAGAAAGAAGGGCAAGTTCCTAACAACAGGAAACTCTCCAGCCTCTACTTAATAGCTCTGAATACTTTCATGTTATTCTCTACTCTACGCTTCAAAATGGAAACATGGTTTTACCACCTAAAAGCACTTTAAGCTCCAATTAATTTGAAAAAATCATAGCCTTTAAAAAATAATCAATGCACCAAAAGCTAATATTGGCTAATAAGGCTTACATTGGCCTTCTTTGCTGAAGTTCATTGTCGTCATGAAGAGGTAATTTCAGGGCTCACCCTCAGTTCTCAGAAATCCCAGCTTACCTGAATATTGAGCTGCACCTTTTCCATCTCCATGCTCAGGAATTTGGATTTGACATCGAAGATGCCTACATCGTCAGTGGATGAGATATCAAATGTAACATTTTTAAACCTAATGAAGAAAGGGACAGTCACATATGTTGAACTACAAATATATGGAATCCTCAGTTATCATTCTCAGTGAATGGTCTAAGTCATCCCACACCGCCCATCCTTCCCCATTCTGCTCACTGAAACTGCGCTTCATGGCTCTCGTTGAGGTAACTCACAGAGCACTGGAGTGGGTGCTTTCTGACAACAGAAATGCAAAATATGGTCCTTGCTCTTAAAGAGCATACAATAGAGTTGGAAGTACAGGAGAGTCACAGAATATGAGAACTGAACATTGACTTATACCACTGAGAGGCTAGTTAAATATTTCAGAGGGTAAATTTTATAGGAAGAAGCATTTTCTCTGAGTCAGTGCGGTCAGGAGGTTTGATGGGAGAAATGGAATAGAAGCCACACCCTGAAGGTGAGGAGTTAGGAGCAGTGGATCTGGCTTCCCACAGACCAAGGACAAGGGAGTGATGGGGCATCAGGTTGATGGTCCCTTTATATTTTTATTTCTAATTAGATTTACTGGGGTGACATTGGTTAATAAAATTATGTAGGCTTCAAGTGTACAATTCTATGATACATGATCTGTATATTGCACTGTGCCCACCAAACCTCCTTCTGTTAACTATGTTTGACCCTCTTTACTACCTCCTCTATCCCTCCTTCCCTCTGATAACCACCATACTGTTATCTGTGTCCATGACTTTTTGTCGTTTGTTCATTTGGTGCTTTCCAGGTCCCTTTAAAAAGGAAAACCTGATGGCGCCTGGGGCGTGGATGCAGAGGAGGGTGCGGCTTTCTCCCCCCCACCAAAGGCAACCCTAATAGCATAGGGCTGGAGTGTCGGACTCAGGTTGGCATGCAGTCCGTGGCTTTGAAATTAGAAAGGCAGTATTTTTCAATGGTAAATCACCTAATTTATCAAGACCAGAGGCAGCCTCCATTCTCACTGCTATGACTCCATTCTTTCGGAGGAAATGGGGAGGCTGGCCAATCAGGACACACTGGAGAGGCCATGGGAAACACAACTTGGTAAGCCCTTCATACAACCCACCAGATGCCCAAGGCCTGCTGGGAAGACTAGAGATGACAATACACATATCTCCCCATCACCTGTAATCAAGGGTAAGCCTTGACAGACCAAAGGGAACGGGAAGCAGAGGAATGTGAGTGAGGTATTAGGGGGCTCAGAGGGGGCATATTCTGAGTGGATTCCAGGTCACACTCACTGGTTGGTCTGCAGGTCATCGATGTCCAGCAGCACACCCTTCTCATGCAGCTTCGCAGCCGTGTACCTCACTGGCTTCGCCCTCTTCATCCCCTTGGACTCTCCTTTCCCGTCGACTTTAATGGACCTCCGAGAATTCCTAACAAAAGGAGAACAAGCCATCTGTCATCATGATGGCAAATTTGGATGTTCCTGGCAGCGCAATAACCATGCCCGAGGTGTACAGCACTGTGCAGACCTGGCCCCCATGGCTTCAAATAGCAACTTTCTATTTTCTGGTAGTAGGTGACAGTTTTCCCCATGCAGTAAAACCTCACTATGTACTGCTTAAGGGAAAGCTATTTCCAAAGTGACGAAGTTTGAATTACAGACTAATGTTTTTCATAAAACTTGCACTCTATTTCTCAGACATCTCAAAGTGGCTCTATGAAGTCATTTTGCGAGCAGCGTTGGTGCAATAACATGAACTGTGTACTCCTGAGTAAAGGTACCCCTAGGGCTGCTTTAATTCCTTCGACAGATACAAGAGCTTTATAAACATTGCCTCCTCACACGTACAAGATTAACATTGCCATAATGCTTTGAAATAAAATTCCTTTCCTCTATGCTATTCCATTTAGCTGTGGGGCTGGCACTCCTCATTCACCTTACATGAGACACCTGGGGCTCCAGAGAAGTTCACCAGACAGGTTCAAGATCACACAATGTGAGAGAGAATCAGAACCCAAATCCAGCTCACCTGGCTGCAAGAGCTTGTAAAATGCCTTCAAGCAGTTTAGTCTGTAATTCAAACTGAAGTCTGACATAGTCTGCAATAAATACGTAAAGAAAACCTCTAACATTTCGTAAGTTTCTAAAACTTCTAATATTCCTACTGAATATTAACTTGACCAACTTTTACTCTAGGGATACAGTAAAAGAAATTTACAGGCCACAAGCAAATGAATCAAAATTCAGACTTAGTGGGGCACACACAAATGTATGGCTGACATTTGGTTATTTCCCTCAATCAAGCTTCTAAGATTAATGGAATATATTTTTCCCTACAGCACCATTTCCTACTGTCAAGTTGACAACAAGCTTTATATAAAAACACTGTATCATCTATTTAAAAGGGTAATTAAAATTTTATTAAGTATTGACCTTAGTCTAACAATAAGAATAATTATGAGCAAATAATACTCATTGAAAGTAGCTATAATGCATATCCAAAATCTATGCTATACATGCTAATGGGTAACAGAGAACTGCCAAATATTTTCTTTTGTATCAATAATGATTTTTTAAAACCACTAAGCAATTTAAAATCATTAGGCTGCTATGCAATTAGCAAATATCTGGTGTTATCTAACATTACCAAGAATATAAATTTCTGTCTATTGTAAACATTCCAAAAAACAAGAGTAGCCTTTATTTTTTACAATGGTGCTTAAAAGACATCTTTGACTAAAAAAGACAAAAGAAGCAATGAAAGTTCTTCTCCAAGTGTTAAAGCTAAGCTACTTTAATTTGCGGTCTAAAATTATGCTGATGGGGAAATACAAAGTTTCTAAATTCAGTCAGGACTTCTTAGTTCACAGTTTTTTGGTTATAAAATAAAGCAAAAAATTGCTTCCAAACCCAACCCAACAGCCCAAGATTGTAAAAGAATGGACATCCCATATAAATCATGACATTGCAAATGAATATATGATTTTAACTTACTTTATTTTTAAGTTGTCTAGGCAAGTCTTTATGTAGGTGTCATAATAATTAATTTGCTCTTCATAAAATGCTGCCTTCTCGTTAAGTGCTTTCAAGGTCTGCTGAAGTTTGGCCAATTCAGCTTTTCGAAGCTTACGATAGATTCTTTGATTTCGAATATCCTAAAACAAGTAAAACCTATGTGAGATTTAAGCAGAAGTGAGCTTTACAATCTTGCCAATTTGGGACAAGATGAGTGTCAAGTATCAAATCGGAATTTGTGACTGCTAACCTGTTGTTCATCTCAGTCACTTTATTTTAATCTCTCACACCCTTCCCTCTTCACTTCTGAACTGGCAAGTGCCCACGTTCCACTTTAAGAGAGTTGCTAAGGTTTATTTTCTTCTTGATGGAAAAGCAAAGAAGCATCAATTTCTCTACTACACATTCCCAAAGATGAGTATTTTCTGCCCAGAGCTATAGAAAGAAGTGCTGCTTCCCTCGAGTCATCTGCTGGGGAGCAAACCCTGATGCTGGAACTGACCATGGTGTCCCATGGAAGCACCAAGCTGGGTGCACTTCCCTCCCAGAAGTGACAAAGTTTTTTCTCCGATCCCATCACTGCTCTTAACCTTCAGACCCACTTTAAAGGGCAGGTGCGGATAAAAAGAATGAAATGGCCTTTGAACCCAAATATCCTTTGAAACCAAATACTTTCTTATCCTTGGCAAACAGATCTCAGCCGGTTCCTGTGATGTTTCCTTGTGCTAATTTGAGAGCCTTTGCTCAGGAAGTTTCTCAACTGTAAAAATGTGGGACAAGAAAATGGAAACGAATCTTTAAGTCAGAACTGTATTTAGAGGCAAGTTTTCAGGGACATTTGGGCAATAAGACAATTAGGCAATTGGACAATAAGACAATTAGGAACTCCAGAAAGAATTCTCCTAAAAGTGTCACCTTAAGACCAGTAGGTATGGCTTAGAAGATGAAATGTATCTATTACACTTCCGGAGCATTTGTTTCCGGTATGTGTCAACTCTTATAATGACTTGGGGGAATTATGATCATTATTAAAAGTCATCAACTACTCTGAAACCTTTAACAATCTGTAATATTGATCACGGCATATATAAATATGAACCCCTCATGGCACCTCCCAGATTGCTCAGAATGTGACCAATGATTAGCAAATGTCTGCTAAGAAAGAATATTATTTCCAAAAACCTTGGCAATTTCATTGAGAATGTCTTGGTATTTATTTTCGGATGACACGTGTCCCATCTGTTCCAAAGTACGAAGATTCCTCTGGATTTTCCTCTTCTTCTGCTCGAGGGGCAGCTGTGCATCTTCAACCATAGACTGTCCACTCTTCATTTCTTCTGGAGCCTTGGAATCTTTAATTGCGCGGCTCTCCATGTCTGTGGCATGAGCCATTTCCTGAAAAGCAAAATATATCAAGATGTTGTTTTTTCTCTGATTCCCTAATCCCACAGATTCAGAATCTGCGCGAGGCAAGTTAATGTCAAAATGAGAGAAGTCCTCAAACCAAAGTTCAAAGACCAGATGTGTTCTTCATGGGTCTTGAGGTAGGTCTTTGGGAAGGAACTTTACTTCACCATTTTGAGAAACATAGCAGTGGTGTCAGGCCTTTTGGGAATAAATTCCAATAGCTACTTTCCTGCTCAGGTGACAAATTGCCCACATCACGGACATAATACAATGGATAACTGATATTTATAATTCCCTGGATGGAAGGATCTCAATTCCTGGATAGTCCAGTTGAAGAAATTAAAACTAAATTACCCATAAAAAAACAACAACACATGGCTGTGAGAACTCTGAACATGCAGAACTCAGCTAAACTCTCACGCATCAGCCCTATTTATGGAGATTCATAAGCCGAGAAGGCAGTCGGAGACTGAGAGAATCATCCTCAAACTTCCATCTCTGAAAAAGCTACAGGCTTTCTTTGAACCAAAGGAAATAAAAATATTCTAGCAAGTGGTAAGTTTCTAAATAAATGATAAGTAAATGAATGAATGTAATTTGGATAGTTTTAAAAAAACAGTAATGAAAGGGGCTGGCGATCTTCCTATTTCGTTGTACTAGACAACTGATTGACACAGTAGATAAAGTCTAAGAACCAAATGTTATTAGACACACAGTGCACAGGTCACCATTATGGGCACAGGAACAATTTACCAGGCCAGCAGTAAGTAGCAATAGCAGCGGTAGCAGCCGTTATTGAGCACCTAACATGTGCAAGGTATCAATCTACCCTCTAACATGTTTTAACTCATTTATTCCTGTCTGTGAATTGGTACTATTATTCTTCTTCCCATTTTATAATGGAGGAAAAGGAGGCACGGAAATATTTCTAGGTGCCTAGGGTTACACTGCTAGGAGGTAGAGGTATACTTGACCTTGGAAGTCTGTGTTCTTAGTGACTATGCTCCATATGAGAAAAAATGAAATATGAATAAGGACTAAAATTCTCATGCTAAATTAGTAGGACGTTCTACCTACATTAAAAAATATCCATATATTAACCAACATCAGATAACTTAATTTTATTTTATGTTTTCTAAAACTGTGACAGACTGATTTCTTGGCAACCAATTTAATTAGGAATGATTCAGGGAGATTATGTGCAGTTCTTCTAAGAATGAACTAATTAGATAATTTTGTCAACGTTTGTTTAGGGAGTGGTAATTATTGATACCAAAGCAACACTGAAATTAATTCAGAACTAATTAAATAACATGCATTTTATTGTTTTCATTTTTTAAGCCTCACCTGAGGATATGTTCACTGGCAGGGAGAGAGTGAGAGACAGAGAAACATAGGTAGGTTGCCTCCCATACGTGTCCCAACTGGGGATGGAACTCGAAACCTTTTTGGTGTGTGGGATGATGCTGGAACCAACTGAGCCACCAGGCCCGGGCAATGATGCATTTTAAAAGATGCTAATAGAGATTTTAATGCAAGATTGTTATAACACTGCAGTTACTTCCACCAGGATAATGGTACCATGACCCAACAGACTCAAGATATTTGCTTCTGACGAATTTGAAAAGTCTTAATGTGAGAGACTTCTTTGTTTCTTCAAGTTAGCACACATAAAATATCAAAGGCATTTTTCTACATCCTGTCGACCAGAACTCTCTCTTAACTGACTTATCCGCCCATCTACTGACTGATAAAGTTTATGATGAATATTCAGAAGCTTTGAAAGACCCAGAACTATCTTCCTAGTCCAGGACAAAATTACTTTCAGCCTAAATTCAGTGCTGCATTTTCTACTTCACTGATTCTCCATATGGATTTCCCATGTAGCTGAACTCAGTTGGCCAGAGTAATAGATGAAAATTCCTTACTTCCAAATCATGTTAGATATAGTTGCTCTGAGATAATAGCACATATTTGGCATGAAGATTAATAAAACGAACTCATATCTATGGTACGTATTATTTCACACTCCAAGACCAGTACCTGCTGTGCAGTTGCGGGTGTCTCTAAGATTTCCACCAACGTGTTTCCTGGTTGGTTCCGGACCACATCAATGACCAGTTTTTTGGTCCTTTCAAAACAGAGAAAGAAGAGACAGACTCAGACCGCAGCTCCACAGAAATCGGCTTCTCCGAGGGAGTGCATAACACATACAGAAATATATTATCCCTAAAGAAATACAGCTTTGAAAGTAATCCCTGAAATAGCAGTCTCCCAGAAATTCACCACATCTGCTCTCAGGCTCCGGAAAGTTTGTGAGCGCCTGATAATGGAAGCCTGGGTTTTCCATGCCTGATAGAGTAGGATTATACTGTCAGTAACATGGGCACAAGTATGCCGAGCGATTCCTTATCTAAATATTCTTCCTTCTTTTCAGACGGAGGCTACTTTTTGTGGAGGAGGAGGAAAAGGTGCTGCTGATTTGGCCTGCTACCAGCAGGGTGCGGGAATGATACCAGATATTCCCCTTTCCTGACTTCAATAACTTTAAAAACTTAGGAGCCTGTTTAATACATTGCAGGACTTTAGGAGCCAGACTAAGGGCTATTTTTCCTGCTCTGAGAAAGTTCTGAAACGGTTGGAAAGCCAGTGTGAGCAGGCGCCCTGTGTGGGCTGTGGGGGGAAGTCACGGGGAGGAGGTTTGACTGTTGGCCGACAGCAGCCGGGTGTTGAAGAACCTCTCATCTGGTGGAGGAACTAACAGAATGGCTTGGGTCTTTGTCTTCAGGTGGTGGAGAATGGAAGAGCTGCTCAGTAAAAAGTGAAGAGACAGAAAACTCCTCTGGAAGTGCCTTCTTATGGTATTCGGCCCCCGCCCTAATTAAAGATCAGGTTACATAGCTATGTACACAGATCTATAATAATTAAGTGTAACATGCTAATTAGACTGGATGTCCTTCCGGACGACCTTCTGGATAAAGCTGCGGTGGTGGGGGCCGAGGTAGCTGCCGTGGCGGATGGGGGCCAAGGCCCTTGCACAAATTTTGTGCATCGGGCCTCTAGCCCTATCTAATAAAGAGGGAATATGCTAATTGACCATCACTCTGTCACAAAGATGGCTGCACCCACAGCTGTGGCCAAGTTCCCATAAGGAGCCTTAACAAGCAATCAGCAGGGACCTGAGGCTACTCGCTACCCTACCGCCGTGGGGCTTGACAGGGACCTCAGTCCATGTCCCCCACCTGGCAGGGCTTGATGGAGGACCTCAAGGCATGCTCCCTGTCCCAGCCTGGGCTGGGGGACCTCAGGCCATGTCTCCCATCCTGGAACTGGGCCAGGAGACCTGAAGCTATGCACCCTGGCCAGCAGGGCTTGCCAAGGGTGGGACTGGCCGGGTCTGGATCTAGCCCAATGGGGGAGAGGGTGCAGCCAGGTCTGGGTCTCACTTGATTTTGAGGGTGCATGTGGGTAGGTGGGGATTTGACTCTGGGTCCCGTGGTGAGCCCCAGACTCTGGTAGGAGGAAGGTTTTCATTTACCTTTTACTAACTTTCTTTCATTTATGACACTTCTTTATAGAGAAAGGGCAAATAGCAATATTAAATTATTTCCTCTAATTAACCCCTTTTAATGTGCATGAATTTTGTGCACCGGGTCACTAGTTTTAACATAAAAGACAAATGGTCAAGTCGGCTCACTTTAACCTAAATGGGGATAGTGCTACTGGATAGAGCATCCCTTCCAAACAAAGGAAGCAAAAAGAAGTTGCCTGAAGTTACAAACAGGTCTATTCAGTGTCTGAAATTTCACTTTTCATGTGGTCCTGCTATTGCATTTAACCTCAGTTCTTTCAAAGGCATTGCATGGTCTCACTGGTCGATGAACTTTCCCTCAGCTACAGCAGATGTTCACACAGCATGGACAATGGAAACGAAAACAAAACAATGTTCACATTCTGAAGCACTGGGCTTGCAAATGACAGAGGAGACCCTCAAAGTTAATTCCAAGAATGCTATTTTTGAAAATAGGGTAAGTTCCAATAAACCATCTGTAAATATCATTTTCCTCATTTCTTACTTATTGCAAGTCTGTACAAGAAGAATGATGACAGCCATTTCCGCTGGCCCATGACCCTTCCCTGCTGGGGATTTATGGGCTGTCTGGGAGCGCGCAGATAAACACGCTGCCAAGAGTCAAAGGTGGGCACCCAGCTAATTATAGCCACGTGGGAGATGGTGCTGTTCCTAAGGCTGTGGCGGCTCCCTACACAGCCCCATCCCCCAGTCATCACTATAAATGTCTGAAACAGGAACATCGGGTTAAAAATAAAAGCTCTGGATGATTTTAAAAACACACACATAGTGACGTCTCTTATTTAAAGTAATGTTCTAGGAACTACGTATGATATATGCTTCCAGGAAACTCCCAGCTCATCTCCTCAGAGAAGCTATCTATGACCAAAATGACTAGGGCCACTGAAGCGTGCCCGCCAGGGCTAACGGACGTTTGTTTGTCCAGGAGATGCTGGAAGATAAGCCGCCCAGACAGCCCCCCTTTCCCTGGCTGCCTGCTGAATGTCAGGCCTGTGGAATCCACTGCCAAGTTCTAACCCTGCACTTGGGTTACATAGAAGTGGCCATCCAGCTTCATGATGGGGACTCACTTTCCCCCCCGCATGCCTACTGGTTAAGACACCGGGATCAGACAGATCCAGGTTCAAACAGGGGCTCCCGTGGCTTATGTACACTTGTTCGAAATATATTACCCCTATCCTTAAAAAACCCTGATGTAATGGGCATCTCCCTGAGAACTGATGCAAGGAATAAGTGAAGAGCTGCATGGAAAGCTCTCCGTTCACTGGGGTCTGACATGTCGTAAGCACTCAGGTGAGCATGAAGCTGTGCTGCCCAACGTGGCACCTAAGCCCCTGGCCCACGGCAGGTTCAAACTGATAGGAGCTGCCGGTGTGAGACACGCCAGGGTCCCAAGGTTCAGGATGGAAAAAGCATGTACCATGTCTTACTAACAATTTTTTATACTGCTTACATATTGAAGTAACACTTTTGCACATATTGGGTTAAAGTAGAATAAATTTTACCCGTTTCTTTCAAAAATGTAGCTTCTGGAAAATTTAAAGTTAGTTGGGTGGCTCACATTCAATTTCTTTGGCGAGAGAAGCGTTGGAACGCTCCCTTTTTAAACGGGAAGCCCTCTGAGGCCTGCCTTCCCGAGATGTCCACTCCCTGGACCTGGCCAGGCACAGGACTTCAGCACAGGGACCACCTTGCGAAACAGTCTAATCCCTCGTTGCACAAATAAGGCGACAAGGACCTAAGAGGGCCAGTGGTTACAAAGCTCACTCTGTTTCCAAGAGTTGTGAAAACAACAAGTTGAGCTCCCTTTCTTCACCCCTCCTCGACCCACAGGGAGGTGCCAGGACTGTGTCCCCATCCCCATTCCCACCACTTTTCTTTTCCCAAGCGCAGTCCCTCAGTTCCTTAAGCTCCTCACAACTGACTTTAAAGAGAGTTGATAGTTCTGCTCACATTTCAGTTTGCCATGTCCCGCTCCCTCCCCAGCCCAACACAAACACAATATTCCCAATATGATCTGACCATCATAAATCATCTGGGTTAGAGCAGTGGTCGGCAAACTGCGGCTTGCGAGCCGAGCCGCGGCTTGCCACTCTGTTGTCTAATGAGTTTGCTGACCACTGGGATAGGGGCTTAATCACAAGGAACAACAACAGCCTGTAATTATTGGAATCAAGAGTCTAGGTCAGTGGTTGGCAAACTCATTAGTCAACAAAACGGCAAACCGTGGCTTGTGAGCCACAGTTTGCCGAACAGCGGGTTCGAGTATTGGCCCCATGATTTCAAACAATATGTAAGACAGGCTGACAAAACCAAGGGCTCTGGGTCCTATCTGAATGGGCAGGTATTAACTCTGAGAAAGAATTGGAGAAAGAGAGAGAGTAGGGAGGGGGATAGGAAGGAAAAGAGAGGAAGAGAGGGGAAAGGGAGAGAGAGACAGACAGACACACACACACCAGGCTGCTTATTCATCAAAGCTGTGCTCAAATCCCACTGTCGGTAAATGAGACTACATGACGCTTTTAAGCTGGCGTAGCCCATTCGGTTTGGCCATTCCCCTCATACAACATCTGCTATTACACTCTAGCTTTTCTGAGCCTCCCCTTCTACCATCTGCCTTACCACGTACCCAAGGTTGAAAAGAAACTTATGTTGTGGAAGCTAAGGAATATTTCCAGTTGTTTAAACTTCTAATAACATGATTACACATTTGATCACCCAACTTCAAATATCACCTTAGGCATTCAGCTCTCATACCAGCATGGACCAAAAGCAAGGGAAGCTCTCAGCTGGGATGATGGATGCCTAAACGGAATCATGTGATGGGAAACATTCTTAAGAGATGACAATGTAAGCACTCAGACAGCTAAGTATGATTAAAAACCACAAATATTTCCTTCTACTTATACACATACTTTTGTAGAAAAAGAAGCTTAATAACAAAGGCCATACGGATCACATATTTTAAGATGAATCACAAGTTATAATGACATTTACAATTGGATAGTTTTTCCTAATTTATAAGGTGTTAATGAATGGCTTCATTTGCTCATCATGGCCCTTCCTCCCCCTCCCCCTCTTCTCTGATTGATGGCTGAGGACACTGAGGGTCAGGTGACTTGCTCTGAGTCCCATGGCTAATAAGTGACAGATTGAGGCTGTAATCTCAGGTTTTCCCAGGATTCCTCAACCATACTTTTTTTTTTTCTGATTCTTTTACTATCACCATGCTTGGTAGCACTGACAAAATGGCAATCACCCAAACTGAGGCTCCCTATTCCATCGACATACAGAAGGGAGACAAATAAAATGTTCCTTGCTGCTCCAATTACATGCCTTCATGTCCCTCACACTTGTCAAGTTACTCCTCTTTGGCCTAGAAGGATGCTCCAGCATCAGGTATGCAATAACTGCTCTGGTATGGCTCTCAATATTTACTCTAAGATTGAGAGTACAAAGGGCCACAAAGTTGTATAACCTGGTGATCAAAAAAATGGTTCCTGGAAGATTTAAGATCTTTTAAGTTTGAATCTATGATCTACTGACTAGCCACACTCCCTAGAAAAGGGTTTTTGTCTGTTCTGTGTCTAGTTTCCTCATCTATAAAATATAGTTAATAACCTCTACTTCCTGGAGTTGTTGAGTGTATTACATGACATAAAAGTCATTATATATGTTATTATATTACGTATGTTATTATCTATCTATATCTATAGGATAGTCCCTATTCAGGTTATTTGCTGTCATTATCATTTTCATTCTCATTTAATTAGTAAGAATTATGAAACTAGTATGGAATTAAATTTACAGGCATAAGGATTAACAATGCCTCAAATTCTGCTACTGTAGAGACCCCCAAGAATATGAATTTCTCATTGCTGGAAAGCTAGTGATTTTATAATTAATCATAAGAAGGCATTTCTAAAAGAGAAAAACACAACTCATTTAACAAGGGAGCAAAATAATTTTTGATAGAGAAAAGCCAGCTATTTTCATGTTCCAACTATTTATATTCCATGATTATCCACTTCATAGTAATTTTTGAAGGCATTGTCAGAATTTAGTTAAATTTGGTTCTCTAATGAAGAGTCTCAAAAACTACGTTGTATGTTTGAGTTAGGAATTTGGCTTATTAGCTTGGAAAAAATCATCCCCATAAATCAGCATTTCAAAGTGTATATTAATGGAACTTCAATGACATATGATATGAATTTAAAGCCTGTCAGTGATTAACTACTTGCTTCTTAGTATTTTAGACTTTAATTTCCTCACCTCAAAGATAAAGACTCAGACTAGATGGTCTCCAAGCTCCCTATCAGTGACACATTTTATAATTATTAGTAGCAAGATTTAAAAATATATAAAGTATAATGTATTTGGAAGTAAGGCTTGCTTAACCTCTGGAGCTAACTCTATTGAATCTTTGGGCAATACCCAAATTCCACTTTCAGGGACAACTAACTGGTCAGTCTTCAAGTTGATATTCTCATTGATCACGGGGCTAGGTAATGAAATATGCCAACAGCAGGACCTTGAAGCCTGCCCAAAGGAAGGCCCTCTAGACCCCAGAGGTCTATGAGAGCAGTGAATTATCAAGTATTAAGACGCTGGCCAACAGCATTTTTTTTTTTGTATGAATGGAAAAGATTCTCTAATTCACATGGAATAGCAAAGAATCCCAAGTAGCCAAAAGAATCGAAAGAAAGCCACTGGCTGGCTGACTTTATTTAGCATGGGGCAGACTATTTGTTTTCAGCACAGTGGGGAGCTGAGAGGGAACCATTCTAGGCTTGGGGCGAGCAGGACAATGCCCAGGTTTCCTTGGCTAAGACAGATGGGCTTGACTTTTCAGTTTTGCTTTTAAAAATGTGAATTTCAAAAACTGGCAGAACCATGGGACTCACATTCAGAAATAAGCATAAATACATATAATATTTAAATTATTTAATATTTTAGACTATCAAAACTGTGACTTACATTCATTAATGCAGACATTTCACGGAGCACATTTAGAAAATCATGTTCAGATAGCAGACAAAACCAATTATGAAAAAAAAGTCTTTGCATTATTTCTAAGCACAAAGCTTATGAGGTCATAGGATATTTGACTTAATTTAATTTGCATGGCAGAAACACACAATCTGTATTTCCAGTTACTTTTATAACTGGCACTTGCTCAGAGGAATCCAGGGAGTAGATTGCACAATTTCCCCTTTTGCTCTGTTGCTCTGCCCTGTGTCCTGGCCACACATATTTAATCTGCCTGGCTAATCAGTGCAGGAACTGCTTGGCCTCAGTTCTCTGAGGCCAAGGTTATGTATGAGTCCTTCATCTTGTCCTCTGTCCTACAGTTGAGCTGTGATCTTACCATCAGACTTTAAACTCTGGAGGGCAGGGACCTGTCCTGGCTTGTTCCCTGCTGTATCCCAGCATCAAGCCCAGTGCTGTGGACACAGCATCAATACTCAGATATTTGTTATATGAACAAATAGAGCTTTAGGTGACAGGAGGATAAATCAACATGGATGGAGTTGGAGAACATCATGCTAAGTGAAATAAGCCAGGGAGAGAAAGATAAATATCACATGATCTCACTCATTTGTGGAATATAATGAACAACATAAACTGATGAACAAAAATAGATCCAGAGACAGAGAAACATCCATCAGAACGTCAAACCTCAGGGAAGGAGAGATCAACCAAAGAACTTATATGGATGCATATAAGACTAAGCAATGGATACAGACAACAGGGGGTGGGGGGTGGGGGCATGAGTGGGAAGTGGGGTGTAATGGGGTATAAGGACATATATGTAATACCTTAATCAATAAAGAAAAAAAATTTAAAAAAAGTAAGCATAATGGAAGCAGCACACATTATAACACAGCACACCGAGTAAGCTTTTATGGCCATGGTCTGAATATCTGGAAAAAAAATCAACTGGGAATGAGTGCTGTCTGAAGCATGTCAGGGGTAGAATAGAAGCTCCTGTGAAATGAAAACAACCTCGAACTATCTTGGAAGAATGTGTGAAATATTATTTAAAGACACATTTATTTCTTTTGCCTCTATTTCCACGTCCATTCTCTATCTCACCCTAACATGCAACTGTTCTAATGTGCAAACACATATCCTTTGGTTTATGTGAGCTCTTAACTGTATTGTTCGGTGGGCAAGTATTCCTGGTTTATGATGTTTGAATTTATGCTGCCATCAGGGGTCTCATTCTTTCTTACTCTGTGGTAAAGAACTGGTATGGAAATCCAGTAGGCCTTGAGAGAAACAATACCCTATTATTTATAAATTGAATGCTTCGTCTGAAATCTTTGGGAGCGGGAAGTAAGGTAAAAATTAAGTCAAAGCTGATAAGTGTATCCAGTTTAAGAGAAAAGAAGGCTAATAAATCAGATGATGGCATTATGTCATATCATGTGTGTGCCTTTTACATAACTATTTTATACCACAAATCAAATTCAGCTCAAGATTTCCTTACTAATCTTCTGACCACTCTGAAACAGATATTTCCCTTGGGTTAGCTGAAGACTTTTACAGGCTGAGTTAATAACTTCATTTCTTAAAGGAAAACAATCACATTACAATAAGAACAAATAAAAAACAAGTCAGGCTTTATACGCTATTATACTATTTAGCTCTCTTTGCAATTATAAAGAGTCTATTGTCATTTGTTTGGTTAGTTGTTTGATGGGTAAACAGAACGCATTTCAATATGTAGACATTTTTAAATGAATTATTTGGGGAATTTAGCCTTGTTTGAATTCGCAGGGTTTAAGATGCATAATTGGGAACATGCTCTTTAATCCCCAAACTTACTTTATCATGAGGCTTTGGCCATCTATACCTTCACCGTCCCCTAAGTTGTACTTGCTTGTCAAGGAAAGGGAAATCTCAGTCTTTGAGAGCTGGTTTAGTGTATTTGCCTTGTTAGGGTCATTGGGATCAATGGCTCCTTCCCCTGCAGAAAAAAAAAAAATTGTTATTCTCCCAATTCACTCGTTGTGATGGTGCATCAACAATGTAAGATAAAGTTTCTATGGGAAAAGTAGGCTCAGTAGTTAGACAGGAGGACATTCTATCTAACAAGAGTGATATGCAAATTAACCATGCTATACCCACAAGCCACACCTACTAGCCAATCAGGAGCAAGTATGCAAATTAACCCCAACCAAGATGGCTGCAGCCATGGAGAGAGCAGGAGGGAGGCTTGGGTTTCCCCGGTGATGGACGAAGCCAAGCTTCCCACATATCCTGGCTGGCCCAGGTCTCCACTTAAGGGTACAAAGTTTCAATTAAAATGGCGGCAGCCATGGAACTGGAGAGAGCAGGAGGCTAGGGTTGCTCCTGGCAATGGAGGAAGCCAAGGTTTCCGCACACCCTGGCCCACCCAGGCCTCTACTTAAGATTACGAAGTTTCAATTTCTAGAAGATAAATAAATCCCAACAGAAATGGCTGCTGCCACGGAGTGAGCAGAAGGTTTGGGTCTGCTCCAGGCTATAAAGTTTCAATTGTAGAAGATAAATAAACCCCAGATACCAGGGCCTCTGCTTGGGTCACTGGGGGCATGGCCAGCCTGCAAACCACCACAGGCGTCTCACACAGGCCGCCCCGCCCCTCAAGGGAACCCCCACCCTGATCCAGGACAACCTTCAGGGCAAACCAGCTGGCCCCCTCCCATGCACCAGGTCTCTATCCTATCTAATAAAAGACTAATATGCAGATTGACCATCACTCCAACACACAAGATGGCTGCTCCCATGTGGTCAAAGATCCTGCCCCCATGTGGACATAAGATGGCCACTGCAGGGGAGGGCAGTTAGGGGTGATCAGGCTGGCAGAGGAGGGAAGTTGAGGGCAAACAGGCTGGCAGGGGAGCAGTTAGACATCAATCAGGCTGGCAGGATAGTGGTTAGGGGGTGATCAGGCTGGCAGGCAGAAGTGGCTAGGGGCAAGGAGGAAGACAGGAAGGTGAACAGTTGGGAGCCAGCAGTCCTGGATTGTGACAGGGATGTCCAACTGGGATAGGGCCTAAACGGGCAGTTGGACATCCCTCGAGGAGTCCCAGATTGGAAAGGGTGCAGGTTGGACTGAGGGACACCCCCCCCCATGCATGAATTTCATGCACCGGGCCTCTAGTAGTTCATAAAAAACTCACATCCCAATACACTTAAAGTGGCTTTTAAAAGTCTTTGATTTTGCCTGGCTGACATGGCTCACTGGCTGAGCGTTGACCTGTGAACCAGGAGGTCCCATTTGGATTCTTGGTTGGGGCACATGCCTGGGTTGCAGACTTGATTCCCAGTGTGGGGTGTGCAGGAGGCAGCCAATCAATGATTTTCCCTCATCATTGATGTGTCTATCTTACTCTACTCTCAGAAATCAATAAAAGTATATTTTTAAGAGTCTTTGATTTTGCCTTATCCAAGTGGCTCAGTTGGTTGGAGCATCATCCCCTGCACCAAAAGGTTGCTGGTTCGTCCAGGTCAGGGCACATTCCTAGATTGCAGGTTTGATCCCTGGCTGGGACATGTACAGGAGAAAACCATTTGATGTTTCTCACATGGATGTTTATCTCTCTCCCTTCTTCTCTTCTAAATATATTCTCGGGTGAGGTTTAAAAAAAATTCGATTTTAAGTTAAAACAACATGAGACACAGATATTCAAACTATGAAAAGTTACTAAAAGGGAGAATTGTTAACAAAATCCTTAGAGATTTTGAGAACACAGCAAGAAATTTCTAATAAACTTGATTCTTTTCTTTCTTTATGAAATAGGTGACAGATATTATTTATGGGGTATTGAGAACTTACCTTCAAGAATATAAAAGTGTTTTATACTATAGGACACTACAAGTTTAAAGAACCTTTAATGTAGGAAGTAGCTAGTGTACTTATCATTCTTTAAATAAGCTTAGGTGATAAATTCCAAAAAACTTTCGGTCTAGGATAAGAAAGACAATGAACCAACCAACCAATAAACCAAACTATTAAAGACAAGCAAGAAAGTAAGTAGAAGGGATAAGCTCTTACCAAGAAAAGATTCCACAGTCGGGACTTCTCCCAGCAATTCCAACAGTTCATTCAGTAAGTCATTTTTTTCAGGCGCAATTGCATCCTGGTGTTCCAACAGGAGCTGCACAGAGAAAGCAGCACACACAAGTAAATTCTTAACTGATACCATATTTATAGAGTTTCCAGTTTTTCATGATAATTTTATTCTGATATTCTTTGAATCTTAATTATAAGCCTGAGATTTATTAAAATTAGAGACCACAGAGAGGTACAGTTTTTATTTTATCTTAGAGGGAAGTGTCTACTTTAAAAAATATATAGTTTATTGCTTTTTCACAGAGAAGAAGGGAGAAGGATAGAGGGTCAGAAACATCGATGGGAGAGAAACATCGATCAGCTGCCTCCTGGGGAGCTGGAGATGTGCCCACAACGAAGATACATGCCCTTGACAGGAAATCGAACCTGGGACCCTTCAGTCCGCAGGCTGACGCTCTATCCACTGAGCCAAACTGGTCAGGGTGGGAAGTGTCTACTTCTTGTAAAAAAATTGTAGCTTTATGAAAGGTGCTCATAAACTCCCTCTCAGCAAATTCTGCTGAGCAGCAGCCTTCTTCCACCTAATCCTGGTGCTCTACTCCTTTACAGAAGAAGTCACTGTTGGGGGAAACGTTCTAAAATGAGTCAAGTTGGTTAACACTAGTAGCCAACGGGAAGGGCATTCCCATATCTTTTCAGAGAAGAATTATGCAGCAATCAAACACTACAGCTACTTTAAAAAAATCACTACTGTCCGGCTTGTGTGGCTGAGTGGTTGAGCTACACCCATGAACCAGGTCACAGCTCGATTCCGGTCAGGACACACGCCCGCGTGCTCGGCTTAATCCCCTATAGGGGGTATGAGGAGGCAGCTGCTTGATGATTCCCTCTCATCAGATTGCTGTTTCAATCTCTCTCTCCCTCTTTCTGAAATCAATAAAAACACAGAAAAAAATACCACTATTAGCTATTTTAATCTGAATGGCACTGAAGATCTTTCACGGGTAGGGAAGACAGAAATACCATATGGTTCTTTGGCCTGAGACCTACATGTACCAGTTGATTCTCCCTTTCACCATCCCCCTCCAAAAAGACAAAGGTGAGGAACACTGCTGGGTGTTTTGCCAAGTCTTAGAAGAAACATTCTTAACTTGGGGGAGCAGCAGCATTGGAGGGGAAAACTGAAGAACAGCACAGCTGTTTTTGTTTGTATTTAGAATTAAATTAAAACAATGTTTTAAGTATGGGACTTGTACCCCTGGTGATAGAAAATAATTTTAGTTGTTTTGCATTACTATCTTACAAAACTGAATCATAATGATAAAATTCATCTTTTCCATTTTCAATCTGTTTTTAAAAGCTTTAGATATCATTAGCATGTCATCAAATCTACTCATTTAAAATGTGTCATGTGATAACTGTTAGCATATTCAAAAAATCATGCAACCATCACCACTATCTAATTTCAGAACATTTTCATCACTCAAAAAGAAACCACTCATTAGCAGTCACTCTCCATTACCCCATCCTCCTAGTCCCTGGAAACCATTAATCAACTATCTGTCTCTCTAGATTTGGATGTTCTGGCTGTTTCAAGTGAACAAAATCATACAATTTGTGGCCTTTTGTACTGGCTTCTTTCACTGAGCATGACAACTTCAAGGTTCATCCAGGTTGTAGCGTAAATCGGTAATGCATTCCTCTTTTTGGCTGAATAAACAGTATTCCATTATATAGAGATATCACACATCATTCATCTGTGGATTGTCATTTGTTTCCATGTTTTGTCTATTATGAATAATGATACTATGAACACGTATGTATAAGTTTTTGTGTGAACATGTTTTCATCTTTTATGAGTTCATACCTATGCGAATTGCTGCATCATACAGTAACTCCATGTTTAATATTTGGGAATTGCCAAACTGATTCCCCAAATGGCCATACCATCTCACACTTCTACCAGAAGTATATGCGAGTTTTAATTATTCCACATCCGTGTTATTACCTGACTTTATTCTAGCCATCCCGGTGGGTGTGAAGTTGATGTCTCACTGTGGTTTTGATTTACATTATCTGATGACTAATGATTTTGAGCATCTTTTCATGGGCTTATTGACCATGATGACAGGCAAACCTCAGAGATTGTAGTTCAGGTCCAGACCACCACAATAAAGATAGTATTATAATAAAGTGAGGTGCAATCTTTTCACTGGTGGAGGGTCTTGCCTTTGATTTGTAAAAATGTGCAATAATGCAAGGTATGCCTAAATATCTTCCTTGGAAAAATCTCTATTCAGATAATTTGCCCATTACATTTTTTACAAATATGTTTTTATTGATTTTAGAGAAAGAGGAAGGGAGAAGGAGAAGGGAGAGATGGATAGAAACATCTATTGATTGGTTGCTCCTGCAGGCCCTCTCCTAGGGATTGAGCCCACAACCTGGGCATATGCTCTGACTGGGGATCAAATTGTGTCCTCCTGGTTCATAGGTCAATGATCAACCACTGAGCAATACCAGTAGGGCTCTGATCCATTCCGAGTTCATTTTTGAGAGGGTTGAAGGAAGGGTTGGCGTATAGGTTTCCAGTTGCCACAGCACCATATGTTGAAGAGCATTATTTTCCCACTGAACTGTTTTAGCCCCTTGTTGAAAACGGAATGGACCGCAAATTTGAAGGTTTATTTCTAGACTCAGTTCCATCCCATTGGCTGTTATGTCTGTCCTAATGCCAATTCCATACTGCCTTGCTTACTTCCTTTTCTATTCTCTTTTAATCTTTAGGATTAGTGTGGGAGACAGTTTCTGTTTATGGTAAGGCATGATAGTTGTCCCACTATAGTTAGAGGTATTTTATTTTATTTTATTTAAAAAAATATTTTATTGATTTTTCATAGAGAGTAAGGGAGAGGGATAGAAAGTCAGAAACATCGATGAGAGAGAAACATTGATCAATCATCCCCGCTGGGGATGTGCCCGCAGCCACCGTACATGCCCTTGACCAGAATTGAACCTGGGACCTTTCAGTCCGCAGGCTGACGCTCTATCTACTGAGCCAAACCGGTTTCGGCTAGAGGTATTTTATTTTAAAGTAAGGATATATATTTTATGTTGAAAGAGGTGAGTTAATTTAAAGAAAGACATTATATAAATAATAGAGGCAATATAAAGTGAAATGTGGAAGGACCATACATAGGATATTTTTTGGGGAAAGACAAGTTAGAGACAAGAACAAAATAAGCAAGATGGAGAAATTTGTGTTCTTCTGACAAGACAGGACAGGCAATCTGGCTACTGTCCCTGGAAGTGGGGCCAGCTGCTACCTTCTATTCTGATATTTACAGAACACAAAAACTGACTAAAAATGTCTCATTAAAGAGGTTATTTTGAGGTTGTATACATATTCCTTAGGGAACAAGGGGCAGGCATGTGGCCACAGGCTTGGCACGTCACGCTGCTGCATGCTTGTGTCTGCATGTGGACACTGCCTCACTTGAGACAGACAGTAAACAGGACAGTCTTTCTCTGAAAGCACATCACTCCCACGTTATTATGTCTGCTTGCAACCTAACACATAGAGGGACTCCGGTCACGAGCTGTGTTTCCCAGGATTGGGTTCTGTTTTCAATATTTGATCACAAAAGGAACAGACCATTTCCCTTAAGAAGGAACAGCCCAAATGAATACAATTCCAGTTTTCTCTCTGCGGTCCTTGGGAAAGAATCCATCCCTCATTCTAAAAGAGAACTCCCAACACTCTCTGCAGGAGCGCGATGCCCTCAGAAAAGTGCGCCACCATGTGGACATTTTCTTTGAGGTGGATAATCTACCATAGAAATAGACAAATGGGATGCTGCTCACATATGAATGAGTGTACTTGCTCATTAGAAAGTCACTTTTGGGCGGCGGAACGGAGGGATTCGATCTGAATCTGCTCACAGGGTAGAGGGAGGGAGCAGCTGAGAGTCGCACAGGGAGCATTTGTCGGAGACTAGGGGGACAGCTGTGCTCCAGGAGAAGATAGAGGACTGCTGCGCTGGCCTCCCCAGCCTGAGAGGCCCCAGTACTGTTGGGTTCTCTCCCTGAGCCAACTGCGCGAGGAGGCGTGCGGAGGCGGACCAGGACATCTTGAACGAGAGGAGCCGGAAAACATACAGCTGCCGTTCCCGGTACCGGCGGGACATCTGGGGCTCCCGGAGCACCGGCGACCAGGTGGCGCGCAGAGCCCAGGGAGCTCTAAACTCCAGCAAGGAAAGGAGAGTGAGAACTACATAACCACATACACAGAGAAGAGAGACCATGGGAAGACAAAGAAATAGCCCACATATGAAAGAAAAGCAAGGCTCGCCAGAAAAGGAGGTAAACGAAATGGAAGTTAACAACCTGTCAGAGAAAGAATTCAGAGAAATGGTCATAAGGTGGCTGAAAAGAATGGAAGACAAATTTGATAATATGAGTAAGACCCAAGAGGAAATGAGGAAGACCCAGGAAGAAATGATGAAGAGCCATGAAGAAATGAAAAGTGACATTGCTGAAGTAAAGAACTCAATAGAAAGTATTAAGAGTAGACTAGAAGAAGCAGAGGATCGCATCAGTGAGCTAGAAGACCAGGTAGGAAAAAATAACCAAGTAGAGCAGCTACTAGAAAAAAAAATTAAAAAGCAGGAGGAGAGCCTAAGAGAACTTTGGGACAACATGAAACAAAACAACATCCGTATAATTGGGCTTCCAGAAGGACAGGAAACTGAGCAAGGAATAGAAAACCTGTTGGAAGAAATAATGACAGAAAACTTTCCTGGTATAGGAAAGGAAAAACCCACACAAATCCAAGAAGCTCACAGAGTCCCAAGCAAAATAAACCCCAAAAGACCTACGCCAAGGCATATTATAATTAAATTGGCAAACACCAATGACAAAGTAAGAATCTTAAAAGCTGCCAGAGAGAGACAAAAAGTCACCTACAAAGGAACACCCATCAGACTAACAAGTGATCTCTCAACAGAAACCTATCAGGCCAGAAGGCAGTGGAATGAAATCTACAAAGTCATGCAAAGGAAGGGTCTGAATCCTAGAATACTGTACCCAGCAAGGCTCTCAATCAAAATTGAAGGTCAAATCAGGAGCTTCACAGATAAAAAAGGACTAAGGGAATTCGTCACCACCAAACCAGCAATGCAAGAAATGCTAAAGGATCTGCTGTAAAAAGAAATAGGAAGCGAAGAAGGATCACAGGGGCAAAGAACAAAAATGGCAACATATAAGCACCTATCAATAATAACTTTAAATGTAAACGGGTTAAATGCTCCAATCAAAAGACATAGGGTAATAGACTGGATAAGAAAACACAACCCATGTATCTGCTGTCTACAAGAAACCCACCTCCGAAAAAAAGACGCACACAGACTGAGGATGAAAGGTTGGAAAAAAGTTATTCAGGCGAATGGAAATGAAAAAAAAGCTGGGGTAGCCATACTTATATCTGACAAATTAGATCTCAAAGTGAAGGACATAACAAGAGATAAAGAAGGCCACTTCATAATACTAAAGGGAGCAATTCAACAAGAAGAAATAACTCTTGTAAACATATACGCACCCAATACAGGAGCACCCAAATATATACAAAAACTCCTAGAGGACATCAAGGGAGAGATAGACAGCAATACAATCATAGTAGGAGACTTTAATACCCCATTATCACCATTGGACAGATCCTCTAAACAAAAAATCAGTAAAGAAACATCAATTCTCAATGACTCACTGGACCAGATGGAATTAATTGACATCTTCAGATCATTTCACCCCAAAGCCACAGAATATACATTCTTTTCAAGTGCCCATGGGTCATTCTCAAAGATAGACCATGTATTAGGTCATAGGCAAAGTCTCTCCAAATTCAAGAAGATAGAAATCATATCAAGTATATTCTCAGATCACAGTGGCATAAAGCTGGAAATCAACTACAATAGAAACAATCCAAAGAAATCGAACACATGGAGACTAAACAGCATGCTATTAAACTATGACTGGGTTACTAGAGAGATTAAGGAAGAGATAGAAAACATCATGGAAACAAATGACAATGATAGCACAACAATCCAAAATCTATGGGACACAGTGAAAGCAGTTCTGAGAGGGAAGTTCATAGCTCTACAATCCTACTGCAAAAAACTAGGAACAGCGGCAATAAATTATCTAACCCAACAACTCAAAGAGTTAGAAAGAAAGCAACAAGAAAAGCCCAGTGTAAGCAGAAGGAAGGAAATAGTAAAGATCAGAGCAGAAATAAATGACATAGAGACCAAAGAAACAATACAGAAAATCAACGAAACCAAGAGCTGGTTCTTTGAAAGGATAAACAAGATTGATGAACCTCTAGCCAGACTCACCAAGAAGCAAAGAGAGAGGACCCTAATAAATAAAATCAGAAATGAAAGAGGTGAAATAACAACAGACCCCATTGAAATACAAAGGATTGTTAAAAAATACTATGAACAACTCTACTCCAACAAACTGGACAACCTGGAGGAAATGGATATGTTTCTAGAAAAATATAACCTCCCAAAACTCAATCAAGAAGAATCTAAACAACTCAATAGACCAATAACTGTGGAAGAAATTGAAGCAGTCATCATAAAGCTTCCAGCAAACAAAAGCCCAGGGCCAGACGGCTTCACAGGGGAGTTTTACCGAACATTCAAGGAAGAACTAAAACCTATACTCCTCAGACTATTCCAGAAAATTCAAGAGGATGGAAAACTTCCAAACTCCTTCTATGAAGCTAGCATCACCCTAATACCAAAACCAGATAAAGACGACACAATGAAAGAGAATTACAGGCCAATATCCCTCATGAATATAGATGCCAAAATCCTCAATAAAATTCTAGCAAATCGGATCCAGCAGTACATCAGAAAGATCATACACCACGACCAAGTAGGATTTATCCCAGGAATGCAAGGATGGTACAATATCCGCAAATCAATAAATGTGATACATCACATAAACAAATTGAGAGATAAAAATCACATAGTCATATCAATTGATGCAGAAAAAGCATTTGACAAAATCCAACATCCTTTCTTAATAAAAACTCTCAATAAGGTAGGAATAGAAGGATCATACCTCAACATAATAAAAGCCATATACGATAAACCCACAGCATACATCATACTCAATGGGCAAAAACTACAACCATTTCCCCTAAGAACAGGAACAAGACAGGGTTGCCCACTTTCACCACTCCTGTTCAACATAGTACTGGAAGTATTAGCCATTGCAATTAGACAAGAAGAAGAAATAAAAGGCATCCAAATTGGAAAAGAAGAAGTTAAGCTATCCTTATTTGCAGATGACATGATATTGTACATAAAAAACCCGAAAGACTCCATAAAAAAGTTAGTAGATTTAATAAATGAGTTCAGCAATGTAGCAGGCTACAAAATTAATGCCAAGAAATCTATGGCATTTCTATACACTAATAGTGAACTTACAGAAAGAGAGACTAAAAAAGCAATCCCATTTACCATCACACCAAAAAAATTAAGATACCTAGGAATAAACTTAACTAAGGAGGTAAAAGATCTATTTGTGGAAAACTACAGGACACTGAAAAAAGAGATAGAGGAAGATGTAAACAGGTGGAAGAACATTCCATGTTCATGGATTGGGAGAATCAACATAATTAAAATGTCCATACTACCCAAAGCAATCTATAAATTTAATGCACTCCCCATTAAAATACCAATGGCATATTTCACAGACCTAGAAAGAACTCTCCAAAAATTCATCTGGAACAAAAAAAGGCCCCGAATAGCCACAGCAATCCTGAGAAAGAAGCACAAAGTCGGTGGGATTTCCATACCAGATTTCAAGCTGTATTACAAGGCTACTGTTCTTAAAACAGCCTGGTACTGGCACAAGAACAGACATATAGATCAATGGAATAGAATAGAGAATCCGGATATCAACCCAATCCACTATGCTCAATTAATATTTGACAAAGGAGGCAGGAACATAAAATGGAGTCAAGACAGTCTCTTCAATAAATGGTGTTGGGAAAATTGGACAGATACATGCAAAAAAATGAAACTAGAGCACCAACTTACACCATACACAAAAATAAACTCAAAATGGATACAGGACTTAAACGTAAGACAGGAAACCATAAAAATATTAGAGGAATCTACAGGAAGAAAAATCTCAGACATATGCCAAAAGAACTTCTTTGATGATACCGCTCCGAGGGCAATGGAAGCTAAAGAGAAAATAAACAAATGGGACTACATCAAAATCAAAAGCTTTTGCACAGCTAAAGAAACCATCAACAAAACAACAAGAAAACCCACTGTATGGGAGAACATATTTGCAAATGTTATTAGTGATAAAGGTTTAATCTCAAGCATCTACAGGCAACTCACCCAACTCAATAAAAGGAGGACAAATGATCCAATAAAAAAATGGGCAACAGACCTAAATAGAATCTTCACGAAAGAAGACAAAAGGAAGGCCCAGAGACACATGAAAACTTGCTCAAAGTCACTAATTATCCGAGAGATGCAAATCAAAACGACTATGCGGTACCATCTCACACCTATCAGAATGGCTTACATCAACAAATCAACAAACGACAAGTGCTGGCGAGGATGCGGAGAAAAAGGAACTCTCGTGCACTGCTGGTGGGATTGCAGACTAGTACAGCCACTGTGGAGAACAGTATGGAGATTCCTCAAAAAACTAAAAATGGAGCTCCCATTCGACCCAGTGATCCCACTTCTAGGAATATACCCCAAGAAATTAGAAAGGCGAATTAGAAAGGATATATGTACCCCTATGTTCATAGCAGCACAATTTACCATAGCTAAGATTTGGAAACAGCCGAAGTGCCCATCAGCAGATGAGTGGATCAAAAAACTATGGTACATTTACACAATGGAATACTACGCCGCGGAAAAAAAGAAGGAGCTCCTACCATTTGTAACAACATGGATGGATTTGGAGAGCATTATGCTAAGTGAAATTAGCCAGGCAGAGAAAGACAAATATCACATGATCTCACTCATTTGAGGAATACAATCAATGACATAGACTGATGAACAAGAATAGATCCAGAGACTGAGAAAAGTCCATCAGAATGTCAAACCTCAGGGTAAGTGGCAGGTGGCGAGAGTAAGTGGAAAAGTCAATATACTTGAACTCTTGAACTGAGGTAAGTGATTTGTGTTTTTACATCCCTGACAAAGTTTATATAAAATTATAAAAAAATGGCAGCTAGTCTGACATTGAATTGACATGGCCTAGAGCTTGTCATATCCTATGGAGACCAGTCCTTAGGCTAGGCCCTGCTTAACCTCCCATGACACCATAATACCCTTACATGATATTATTCTACAATGTCATTATAATATTTGATATTTGACAACAGCATATTATACAATTATCCCAAATAAACTTACAAACTAATTCTTTGAATGTTGGGCAGCAACTTAAAAAAGAATAGGAAAGAAATTAATCCCTTTCAGAAGGAATTAAGGCACTGGGAAGGCATCCGAGCATTCTATATTGGCCCTTCTTGCCCTTTCTGCCAAGAGGGACCTTCTTGTTACTATCCAAATACACACAGCTGATGCCAGAGTTTTCAGTTCGAGGTGTGGCTGAAGCCTTTGGGCAGCTGGCACCATGGATCTGTATCTCGACCAATGGTGTGAGCTGGGCCCTCTCTGGAGAAGAAACCTGGGTCCCCCGAGATATGTGATCAGTACCGGGACCCCGCCAGCAGGCTAGGGGACCCCAAGGCAGGTACTGGAAGTGGAGGCCACAGGGGGGCATAGACTACAAAGGAGACAGAACTGAACCTCACATCACCCTGTTTGGCCCCGGAGGATGGCTGGTTAGCCAGAGACGGGTAAGATTCCTCAGGGAAGGAACAACCTAAGACAGGCACAGTCGCAGAGGGGCCAACAGGAGAGAACTAAAAGGTCAACAGAGGTGGGGCACAGACCCTCATCCACAAACCTTGCAGGGGTTTGAATTCTCAACCCTCCTAAGGGAGGTCTCCTACCCCCACGGCTGCTTCGCCTCCCACACACAACTCCTACGGGGACCCAGGTGGCAGACAGAGACTCGGCCAGCAATAGCTGCCCTATATCTAAATTTAGTCTATTACCAGGAATGCTCGGGACCTACTCAAAATTGCAAATATTCCTTTCCACTAGTATTCACAGGGTAAACTAAGATTTCTGCTTGAGTATTAAAATTGACAGGAAAATAGTAATCAAGTTTTCAGATTAATTTAAATTGGCCAAGTGAAATATGTGAATACTCAAGAAAATTATAGTGTACTGGACAAAAAGCTTTTCCTAAAACATTAACTGAAAAATCTATCAGTAGTTCATCTCTCTGTAAAATTGCCTAACATCCAAAGAACCTAAAGCAGTCACTTTGTGTACAAAAATTAAAATTTAAAATTATCAAGACTGCAATAGAAAATTTCCAAAAGTCCCCATTAATCAAAGAAGGGGAGGGGACAGCGGGGTAATATCATGAAAGGGACAAAAAAAAATATTGAGTAAGTAAAATACATCTAGAAAATTCTTACTCCAGTAAAGTAAATTCCATTTGTAAAAACAATAGCAGGACACCCATGAAAAAACACACATGGTGTCAAAATAAGCCAAAGGAAAATCATTTAGGCAAAAATTAAAAAGAATCCCAAGTCTATTTTGCATAGAGGATCCCTTTGTTAACTTTTGGTCGAGAATGTGTTTGGGTGTTTTCAGAGAACAACTCCAAGACCACGTGGGTTCCTGCGACGGTGAGGAACTGATGGATCTGTTCCAGCCATGAGGATGGTCCAGAGATGGGGGACACTGACGACACCTTGCCATACTAGCAGTCAGCAGCTGTGCATGTCTGCAGGCAGCCCAGGACCAAACCAGAGAGGATGGATCATGCATTGACACGATATGTCCACCATCTGGATACCATTGCTGACTTATACACATAATGAATTATTTGACACTGAAACTGGGACTCAGAAAAGTTGGACATTGAAACCGAGAATGAAACACTTTTTGTTCTTATACATTTATTTCTAGTATGCAGAGGCAAGATATTTTTGAAGAAAAGAAACAGGGGAGAGTGATTGATATAGAGGCAGGATGGCCTTGAACAGGCTGTCAAGCTACAGGGGGAGGCTTGGGTGGATGGGAGGCAGATGCGGGGGGAGATCAACGGAAGGACTTGTATGCATGCATATGAACATAACCAATGAATGAAAGACACTGGGGCGGGGAGGGGGGAAGCTGGGGATATGTGCTGGGGGGTGGGGGAGGCTGGGGGGAGGATAAGGGGGATGGGGAAAGGAAAACATGTACTACTATTATACTGCAAAAAATCAATAAAAAATAATTTAAAAAAAAAAAAAAAAAAAAAAAAAAAAGAATTAAACCCAGGAATAATTTAAAATTTTTTAAAAGTGTGAAACATCTCATTAATATTTTTATATTATATGCCGAAATGAAGTTTTGGATATGTTGGGTTAAATATGTTATTAAAATTTATTTCAACTGTTTTTAATTATTTTTTTAACGTGTGCACTAGAAAATTTGTAGTATTAAATGACTATTATGAAAAGAAAAAAGCCTATCTTAACAAGGTAGATTAAGAAAAGAAAATCTATATCAGATAATTAAAAATAAAACCTTTTCTAATAAAAGAAAAAAAAAAAAAAAAAAAAAAAAAAAAAAAAAAAAAAAAAAGAAAGTCACTTTTGCAAATGATACATTTCTAGACATGGACATGTCTCCTTTGTGATTTGGGGTGTTTGTATATAGAGAAAAGCAGCACAGCCTCTTCATTTAATCAACCAGCTCATTCCTTCAGCTGGCCATTCAGACCCACCTTTGTTTTTTAATTTTTGTTAATTTAATAAATCTTTACTGCTCAGATTATTACAATGTTCCTCCTCCCCTCCCATAGCTCCGCTCCACCCGGTACCCATCCCACCTTCTGCCCTTACCACTGTCCTCATCCATAGGTGTATGATTTTTGTCCAGTCTCTTCCTGCACCTCCCACACCCCTTTCCCCTCAAGAAATGTCAGTCCATTCCTTTTCTATGTCCTTGATTCTATTATATTCACCAGTTTATTCTGTTCATCAGATTTTTAATTCACTTGATTAAGCGAATTTTAGATTCACTTGTTGAAAGATACGTATTTGTTGTTCATAATTTTTATCTTTACCTTTTTCTTCTTCTTTCTAACGATACCTTTCAGCATTTCATATAATACTGGCTTGGTGCTGATGAACTCCTTTAGCTTTTTCTTATCTGCAAAGCACTTTATCTGACCTTCAATTCTGAATGATAGCTTCGCTGAGTAATCTTGGTTGTAGGTTCTTGTTACTCATCACGTTGAATATTTCTTGCCATTCCCGTCTGGCCTGCATAGTTTCTGTTGAGAATCAGCTGACAATCATATGGGTGCTCCCTTGTAGGTAACTGTTTTTCTTCTTGCTGCTTTTAATGTTCTCTCTTTGTCTTTTACTCTTGGCATTTTAATTATGATGTGTCTTGGTGTGGTCTTCTTTGGATTTCTTTTGTTTGGGGTTCTGTGTGCTTCCCGGACTTTTAAGTCTATTTCTTTCACCAGGTGGGGGAATTTTTCGGTCACTATTTCTTCAAATAGGTTTTCAGTATCTTGCTCTTTCTCTTTTTCTGGCACCCTCATAATTTCGGATGTTGGTGTATGCTTGAGATTGTCTCAAAGGCTCCTTACATTATCTTCAATGTTTTGGGATCTTTTTTCTTTTTGCTTTTCCGGCTGAGTGGTTTTTACTTCTTTGTATTTCAAATCTTTGACTTGATTCTTGCGGTTCTCTAGTCTGCTTTTAGGTTTCTGTATATTTTTTATTTCAGGCAGTGTATGCTTAATTTCTAGTTCGTCCTTTTTCATATCCTCAAGGGTCTCATTAATTTATCGGCTTTTTCTAGGAGCCTCTTGAAAAACCTTATAACTGTGGTTTTGAACTCTATGTCCAGTCATTTCCCCCCCCTCCATTTCTTTCAATTGTGATATGTTTCCTTGTCTCTGCATTTTGGCTGCTTCCCTGAGTTGGTCAAGTAGCTTTGTGTGGAAGGTGTCCTCTAGGGGACAGTAGCTCAGCCTCTCTAGTTACCTGAGATAGACACTCTTGGTGCACCCCTTTATGGGCTGTGTGCTCAGCCTTGTTGTAGTTAAGTCTTGATTGTTGTTGGTATCACTGGGAGAGATTGACCTCCAGGCCAATTGGCTGTGAAGATCAGTTGTGTCTACGCTGGAAGAGCCTCTGTGCTTAGCTTGGATGGGGTGGAGTCTCAGGGCTGAGCAGTCAGCCTTGGTTTCCTGTCAGCCCGCCCTATGCGGCGCCTGGGTCTCTGTGCTCCACGGCAATGGCTGCACACACTTCTGAGAGAAAGCTGCCCTTGAGTTTTGCCCGCTGTCAGATAGTCTAGCTTCTCCCCAAACAAGTCTGGACACCCAAAGTCTCACCCAGAACTGGAATACAATGCAGTCTGGAGGTTTCATTTTCCTCCTGAATGAGAGAGACAGTCACGTGCCCCTTCTGCGAGCTCATGCGCCTCTGCAGCTCCCGAGTCTCAGTGTGCTTCCTCCTGACAGTCCAGCCTCACCCTGTAGGAGTCTGGGTTCCCTGAGACTCTCCCGGAACTGGAGATCACTCCAGTGAGGAGCCTTTGTCTCCCTCCCCGCTAGTTCGAGAAAACCAGCTGCATATTTAGCCTCCCGCACTTTCCGCTCACATGCATCTCTGCGTCTCAGCACCTCTGTCTCCGCGTCTCTACAACTCTGCCCTCTGCACCTCCTCTGAGTCTCAGTGTCCTTTTATGTTTCATTCAGCCAGCTTTCCGGTGGTTCTGGATGATGTCCATTTTATCCTTTAGTTGTAGTTTTGAAACTGTTGTGCAGGGCAGCAGTATATGTGTTTACCTATGCCGCCATCTTGGTTCCAGACCTGCCTTTGTTTGGGGTCACTCACAGTTTTTATGGAGAGCTCTTTGAAATGTTGAGGTTTCCTGCTCTAACTCTGAAAGAGGGAAAGCAAAAGTAGATCCAATCTTTCTTCCAAACCTGTTGTCAAGCTTTAGTTTTTTAGAAGAGCTTAATAATAAAGACTGACTTTTGAGTAGCTGATGTTGCCACTTGTTAGCCTATCTTGTTTGATGGGGCAGGGGTAAGACCTCCAAGAAGTGTGTGTTTGTTATGTTTTCCTCTTAGTTGTGTGTAGCATCCGAAGTTGGGTGTATCCTCAACTATGGCTTCTTGACCTTCAGTGTGTATGTCATCCACCTGGGATCTCATTAGAATGCAGGTTCTTACTTGGAAGGTCTGAGACCCATCTGGAACACATCTCCGCAACTGGGCTCGGAGTGGCAAGGTGCAA
Source organism: Antrozous pallidus (assembly GCA_027563665.1). NCBI lineage: Eukaryota > Metazoa > Chordata > Mammalia > Chiroptera > Vespertilionidae > Antrozous > Antrozous pallidus. The sequence continues at coordinate 42,826,290 of CM050512.1, read as the reverse complement.
ATTAATCTCGAAACGGTTACCTTTTAAGAACCTAGATTTTCCAGGCAATAAGGTCAAACTTGTCTTTAAAAAAACACCAACCCCTCAACAAGCCCTCTCAATGCTTAACGTTTCTTTACGGCCCTTCCCCCAGCAGGCACTTAATACACAGGCGATGGTGCTGTTGTTTGCAGAACCAGATGGAGACATTATGACACAGCACAGACCGAAACGGCCGTTTCTAAGAAATGAGGGTTTCTAGAACAATAGAAGTGATTCTTTGTAGGTGGCTATTATGAGTGTGGGGGTGTCTTCTCATCACTAACTTTGAGCAGTCTGTCTGTTTCCTCTTTATGTCCAAAATTAGAATAGAGAAGACATTCTCATCTTCCCATGGAATTACTGGAAAAGCTGAGAGGATTCCTGAAAGGGAGAGAGACAGCACATGGGGGTGCAGGCAGTGTGGCCTGCCCCTGGCTCAGGGCTTCAACAGCACATTCACAATCTGACTTTGCAAATAGATCATGGCAAAAGTAAGTTTTTCCTGGGAGAAGGAGTTTTATTAATGCCTAAGCGTCAGGGACTAAAATCAAAGGTTTCTTAGAATTAAGAACACGAACATTCTCACATGCTTACAGAAGCCCTGTAGAAAGACTAAGCATTTTCAAGACACAGACGTCTGCACTCAGAGCCTTTTTGAACCCCACTTACTGAATGTGTGTTGATGATTTCTTCAATTGAAATATAAATGACTGGTTTGCTGACGGTCACCACATCTGTGTATTTATCCATATTAAACTTTTCTTCTGGCTCAGGGACATTACATGCTTCTTTGAAATATTTTCTAACAACGAAAAAAAAAGTCTTAAGATAGTCAAATCTAAACAGCCTCATAAACAGTAAGAAAATCTTGAATGATGACTAATTCTTTGTTCTCTTGGTGGGAGGTGGAGTGGGAGTAGAGTGGGGGTGGGTGGGTAGTTGTTTCAGCATCTCCCCGGCTGGCTCCTGACCGTGGAAGCCAAGTCCGAGTCCATGTTTCTGGATGTTTAACCCAGATCCTCAGACGGGCCCTCTAGTGACTCAATATAATCAAATTATGGGCAGGTCACCTAATATATATTATTTTTAAAATGGCCCTAAAATTTAAACAAAAATATCAACACTATTACTCCTTGATCTAAGAATCAAGACTCCCTACAGAAAACAATTCAAAAAACAACCAAATTTGCTATTTATTTTAATTTTTTAATATAATTTTATTGATTCCAGAGAGGAAGGGAGAGGGAGAGAGAGACAGAAACATCAATGATGAGAGAGAATCATTGATTGGTTATCTCCTTCATGCCCTACACTGGGAATCAAGCCCACAACCTGGGCATGTGCCCTGATCAGGAATCAAACCGTGACCTCCTGGTTCATAGGTCAACGCTCAACCACTGAGCCATGCCGGCCGGGTCAAGTTTGTATTTTAAATGGCACAAGCTCTTAGGCCTTTAATGCCCTAACAACCCTTCAGAGCTTCTGTTACCAATTTGACAAAAATTTTAGTTACGTCTTCTCTACTCAGTTGATCCAAACAAGAGTTGTGGCTGATGGAATACTATGAAGGACAGACACACAATTGTGTACAGTGCCCCATTTCTCCAGAACCCAGACTCTAAAAAGTCTATTTTAAGCTATAGGAAGTGTAGACAGAGAGAGCAGGAAAGCCAGGTGTGCTGGCATCACGGTTTTGGAGGGCTCCTCTGCACAGGGAGAGTAGGTGCTCTATAAAGTTGTAAATGTTTCAGATGCCTCAAAGGATTCTTGGGGTAAATCCTAAGGGTACCCCAAGCTTTTGTGCCTTCCCACCCCAAGGCTATGGGAGGTAAATGGCAGGCAGCCACGCTGGGGTGGGCAGGAACTGTTCCCATCTGACAACTGGTCTTCTGCACTTGTTTGTCTATAACTTATCACGAGTTGCTGAAGTACACAAAGGGTAAGTAGTAGAGGCAGAGGGAAAAACAGAGGAATTTAAGAGGTGAGGGGAGGCTTTTGAAGAGTTGGAAACACAGACGGTTAATAGGAATAATCTGAGAAAAAAAGAAGTAGAGGGAGTCTGCAACAACAGGTAAGGGTTTGCAGGGAAGTGGATGTTATTTTTTCAGTCAGTGAGAAGACCTAACCTTAGCAGCTTGAGAAATCAAAACTTCCTGTAGTAGAAGAATTTGGGGGATGTTTTTAATAGGAGGCCACAAATTCCAAATAGAGATCAATAATGACAAATAATCGTCAGGAGATAAATCGTTAACCCAGAACATAAATGGGAAGTTATCATTTTCCAAGTGAGGAGTGGAGAGGCCACAGTTATGTCATGCTGCTCTGACTGAATGGCAGACAAGAGAAAACTGAAGGCCAAGATGAACCCGCTGCCTCAGAGAGCATCATGTGAGGGACTCTTCCTGCTAAACTCACTCCTAAACTCAAGTTTCTTTCCTATCCCTGTGGAATAACCAGTGATGCGCTCTGAAGCTGCTTTGAAAGTCAATAGGCTTCATTCAGACTTACGTGAATACTTAGGAAAGACTTGAGTCTAGAACAGAACATATCCACACACATGACCCTCACAAGAACAAAAGCTGGATCTCCCCAACCATTCTAACCAACGACTTGTTTGATGCAGATAAGGCAAGTTTCTCCTGATTGAACAAGTTCTGAAAAACAAAACCCTTAAGCTATTTTGGTTTTTAATTCTAACTACTATAAGCCTATAGCATACCACCAAGAGTAAATATTTCATTTTTTCAATATGTACAAATCATCCATAGAGGAACTATTCAATGTAACAAGGGCTCTGGGAGTGGGATGGGGAGCACCAGACAGAAGTGACTCAGCCTGCTTGTCCCTCTTCCTCTTCCCCTCAATGCTCACTTGTAGAAGTGCATGCAGCCACCTGAGGTTCCTGTCCCCCAGCTCCAGCTCTGAACACAGAACATACATTATTCTTTTGCACCGCTTTGCAAAGTTCTCCAAAATGACCCTCTCACCTGAACTTCTGATATGTCTCTGATAAATAATTGTTTGTAGATGCGAGGTGCTCATTTTCTCCTTCAAACAGCTTGTTGGAAGCCGCGTGCTGAAGGACCTTGGCCACTGTTCCCAAGTTTCTCCTCTGGTCAGAATTGATCTGACCACCGGCTGTCATGTCGATGATATCAAAGCCGTCCGGAGCGACGATAGCTGGGTTCATGTACCGATAGTACAGGAGGTTTCCAACAATCTGGAGTGAAGGAGAAGACTATTTTAAGACAGAAAACTCAAGGTTTTGGTATTTTTCTAAACTAAATATTAACATTTCCCAAGAAAGCAAACTATTTTCTAATACAAGGAGTTAAATAAAAGTAGTGAATATAATCACACATCAATAGAGGTGACAAAATTATTTTTGGTGAAAAATACACTAATGCTCCTCCAAATGATCTAATATAAAGAATATCAATAATGTGTAAGATCTCCAAGTTAACCTCAGCATAATCAATAATTGTAATAGCTGTTAGAAATAGAGTTGCAACTTATCATAAATAATTATAGAAGGTGAAAAAAATTTTACAAAATGGTGGGTTGGTAATTTTGGCTCATACCCCCAAGAGAAGCTATGGTGAGATTACCCTTGAACATCTACCTTTAATAGCTCATCTTCTGTTGCATCGGGAAATTTCTCATGGATTGAATTCTTCAGTACTTTGGCTATATACCTCAATCCATAACTACATGTAAAACAGATGACAAAAGAAAGTAATGGAAAAAAACCTAAGTGAGAAAGGAATACACAGCAATTGTTCCAGTCAACGAAAGCGGAGCATTTTCCTAAAATTAAACATAACATGAGATGGTAACAGAATTATAGGGCTCCCACGGATGATAGCAACTGAATATCGGTCTGCATACTTTCCTCTTTGGAGAATAGTTATACATTTAAAATGCAAATGTAGGCAAATGATTAAAACGATAAATATGAGAGAAAATTCCTATCTTCACAACTGGGGTTTATTTTACACACTATTTCAAGAACTTTCAGCAAAGAATGTTAAGGTTGCTCTGTAATAGAACTTACGGCAGTAGATCAAGGGAGGAAATGATGGAATTGAGGACTTTGTCGGTGACCCTGCGCAGGCTCTCATTGGACGCATCCAGTTTACTTTTCACTTCTGGGTAGGTTAGAGCCTGTTCTGCAGTCACATCGTAAGGCAGGTTGCTGCAAACACAACATGGGCTTAGACTTTGCAGCGCGTAGGTACAAACATTTGTATCCTTGCCAAGTAGATCCTATAGGTAAGCTTTGTAGAGTGAACTGGACTTTGCCCACTGACCCCAGTGACGAAAGGTTTGCTAAGTGGGGGAAGCCGCACATGCCCTGATGGTCCTCTGCCAGTAGGGGAGCAGGGGCACTGCGGGCTCTTCCTCTGAGCTCTTCTGGCAAAGTAACTGACAGACCCAGCTAACTTTCCTCCTCTTTTTAAAAATTCTTTTTCAGAAAAGAACTGCATATAAGGAAGCCAATAAGAAAAAAACACAATTTATAGACAACCGCTTTTCCTATCTTAGTCCACAATTTTCTGGGTCCTCCACCTATGCATGTGTGTATATGGGCCTCATACACTCATGGGTACAACGCAGTTTGTGTGCACACACATCCCATACAGATCCTACGTGTATTTGTGTGTATTTTTGTGTGCGTACAAGTATTTCCATTTAAAGAAAATGGGTTACGTTACTTAACTGCAACTGAAAACTAAACTGTAAACATTTCTCCATGCCAATAAATAGATTTCTATATCATGACTCTAAATAGTTAGTGACTGCTCCATCATGTTACACAAACATTTATTTGACAAATTCCCCAAAGCTAAATATTTTGACTATGCCCAGCTTTTGCTATTACAAATGCTGCCATGACAAGCAGAGTTCTCTGTGCATATCTTCATGATTTCACAAGACATCCTTTTGCAAGTAATAAAATACTGGGATTGCTTAGATCTAAAAAAAAAAACAACCACCTAGAATAAACCAATCCCACCTGGCTTGTTGATGCTTACACATTCAAGTTACTTGATAAATTTAAAAAAGTATGTGCTGTCAGGTGTACTATTTCTAGATCTAGTTTAGAAACATACAAAGAATAACCAAGAAAAAGAATTATGGAAATTTGGCTTTGGGGATCAACTGGTCCTGAAATTTTACAACATGGACTATCAAGATGAGCAGTACTCTAAGAATGTGACCTGCACCGTAAGTTAAAGGGAGGTGACATCTTGGACTGAATGGAATTTGCACGGTACGTTTTGTTCTTTTAGCAGAGCTCGACAGAGTTTAAGAATATGTACCATACACATGTGAAAATGATCTTGAAACAAGACTGGAAAACGGCATCTTCCTGGCTTGGTTACCTGGCTTCTCCAGTCTGTGTTTCTAGTTGGTTCACCCACGACTTGTACACCTCCACAGGGTTCGTGTTGATGACCAGCGAGCTGTCATCCAGGATCTCAGTCACCACTGGCGCCAGGAGCTGGCGCAGCGTGTTCTGCCCGCGGGCGCCTCTGTTGAAGCTGACGACCATCTTGATGACTGTAGGGTTCCCAGTCACGATGTCCTGTACCTGGTCCACTTTTGATCTAAAAAAAGCCCAACCCAAAACAAACTGGTTTGCCTCTGTGTATAGTTTTAAACAATGTATATTCTCTCTGGCAGGCGAGGTGTTCCAGGGGCTCTATTTTTCTCCTTTGACTATCAAAGATAGTATGACTTAAAAGGAAGCTACCATTTGTAAGATGAATGTTTCTTATTTGAGAAATGTAAGGATTTAAAAATAGGTTCTCCGCCGAAATTTCAATCTAGGAGGCAGGAATGAACAGAAAATGGACCAAGACTGATAACACTGGGGGACACTGTACAGTACTGTGCTCTCTCTAGCTACCAAATTTCAAAAATAACTTTCTTGACTGAATGAACTATCTCCACTTCTTTAAGTCCCACTCAAATTCTGGGCTCTGTGGCTTCTGGCTCCATGACAGGGCTGAGAGAAATCTTCTTTATTTCTGATTGCCAACTCTCTGGCCTTCTTTCTCTCCTCCCTTCCATCTCTGAGGAACCTCTCCCCCTCCTCCCACTTGACCACGGTCTCCCTTTTCTACTGGCTTTTCTTTTAGGGTCTCAGAGTGCCAGGGTCTTACCTAGTCATTCCTTTTGTTTCTTTTGCTGTCTCCTCTTCCCATCTTTGACTTGTTTTCCTTCACCTTCTCAGATCTCTCCTCAGATCTCGCTCAGGCACAACTGCAATGACCTATCTCTGGAGCCTGCCCTTTGATCTGATATCTATTTCCCATCTCTTTCCTGGGAGTTAGTCTTGAATTTCCAGTTTCTGCTGGATATTTTCATCCGCATGTCCTATCTAGTATGTTAAAACCACAAACTATCTTTCTCCTCCTCATTCTCTGATCTATGTAGCTCCAATTCATCCTCTTCATACATGGCCAGCTGGCCAGTCTTCTAAACCCAATGTGGTCATGCCCACATCCCTTCTCCAAAACCTTATAGCTTCCCGGGGAGTAGGAAGAGGCTCAGCGAGTGGTCCTGTCCTCACTATCTTCCATGGTCTTGCTCAACCTGTCTTTCCAGCTTCACTTTTTGATAGTCACTAATTAAGTCACATCTTGGTGAGACTAATCTTCTTTTTCTTGTACCTCGGCCCATGCTGCTTCTATCATCACTGTGCTTTATTTCCTTTTTCCATTTCTTCTTATAAAACTATACTAGTAGATATTATTCAAGGCTTTGGGCCAACTACCTCCTCTTCCATAATATCTTTCTCAACTAACCTAATTGAAACTTCTTACCATCCCTTTGATGTCACACTGTGTGCTTCATTCATTTAGTTCTTACCTTATTCTTCGGCACAGCCTTACTATTTCTCATGAATTCTACTTCTTACACTGGTTTATAGGCACCCTGAGGGCAGAAGGCCTACCTAATAGGCTTCAGGTGTCAAGAAGTCAGGAAGAAAGTTAAGGTCCATCTAGTTGGCTAAGGGCATTCCTCATGTGTTGGTTATTTTTTCCCTTTTGGTGTTACTTTTTGTCCATTCATTATAACTACCTAATTTGTACAGTATGTTTTGCTCTATCATGTTACACAAACATTTTACTTTGCCCAACTTTTGCTATTACAACTTTTTCTATATTTACTGGGTCAGAAAACAAATTAGCAAAAATAAGCTTAAGTTCCAGTAAGAAGGGAACACTATTTAACAGAGATCCTTAGCTTTTGGCTTTATTACTCACATAATTTTATTTATTTATTTTTAAAAATATATTTTATTGATTTTTTTACAGAGCGGAAAGGAGAGGGATAGAAATTGAGAAACATCGATGAGAAAGAAACATTGATTAGCTGCCTCTTACACGTCCCCTACTGGGGATGTGCCCACAGCCAAGGTACATGCCCTTGACCAGAATCGAATCCGGGACCCTTCAGTCCGCAGTCCGATGCTCTATCCACTGAGCCAAACCGGTTTCGGCAACTCACATAATTTTAATTAAGTTAAATTTTCTTACTGACTTTCAAAAAAGCTTTTGATTTTCAGTTGTTGTATAGAATCAAAAGTTAGTTTAGTATTAGAAAAGATATCACTGGTGGGGGAAAGTTGTACCTGCATAACGTGTAAGGATGTATAAGTTTCTTAAGAAACTTGATATATTCAATAGCTGTAAATAACTTACAAGAATTATTTATATACATACTTTACTTCTTCTTCCAGAGCGGTTTTAAAAAGCTTGAGGAGTAGATATTCTTCTCGCTGATTGGAAGCGTAGTTGTATAGTGTGAAAATCACAGTATCCATGAATTTAGTGGACTTATTCTGTGGCATCTGAAAAATCAGCTTAGCCAGGTATAAAGGATTGGTCTAAAACAAAAGGGGAGGGGGAGAAAAAAACAAATCTAAAACCTGTATGTTAATATATTATTAAAGCAGAGAAGAGTACCCAGTCCCTGTCAATGACTTAATGTGGATACAGCAAATAGAAGAGTATCTGGCACAAAATAAGGCTCTAAAAGTTATCAGCTAATCTTAATAGTAATCATAGTACTATTATAGGAAGTTATATTAGAATGTTATGAGAGGATTTAAATTTTATATACCATGTGATATAATAAATGAAACATATATACTTTACACTGTTACTCATTTTGAGACACACATAAATGTTTATTTTCGAAACACAGAAGAGAGAGGGGGTGGCAAATAGAATCTGGTATCTGAAAAGACTGGTAAACATGGACCAAAGGTCTAGCTAAAGAGACTGTCCTAGAAGAAGTGGTGAGTGAATAAAAGTAAACACCCCCTATTCTGAGACTGAAAATAAAAAGAAAAGGGTATGTTTAAATGTGAAGACAGTGGGATGGCAATAATGTTTTACATGGAATGAGAACTAAGGCGTGAAGCAGGTAGGCTACAGAAAGAGGTGGTCAGGATAGTTGATGGGGGAAATGCCAGAAGAAACTGACAAAGATAAAAGGCAACTTAAATACTGACAGAAATTTTAAAAACATTGAAATGGCGCCCTGAGTGCTCAGCTGGAGTCCGTGAGGTGTGGTGCCACTCATATGGTTTTTCTCCAGTAGCTACACCAACCAGATGGAGGATATTAGCAGAGAAAAATAGTTCTTAGGTTATAGAGAAATACTCTTCCTTTTTCATCTTCCTTCTGACAAGAAAGGAAATTTTTCCATACACAGAAACAATTTCATCTGGCATAGAGTCAGCCCTCCATATCCGTAGGGTCCACATCGGTGGATTCAACCAACCACAGATAAAAAATACTCGGAAAAAGGTTACTTTTTGCTGACATGTAACTCTACAATTAGGTCTATGATGGCCATATACAGTCTGAATATGTACAGACTTTTGTCTTGTCATTATTCCCCATATAATATAGAATAACAGCTATTTACATTGTATTAGGTGTTATAAGTAGTATAGAGATGACTAAGATATATGGGAGGATACACCTAGGTTATATCAAGTACTACCTCATTTTATATAAGGAACTTGAGCATTTGTGGATTTTGTTAAAACCTTGGGGGTCCTGGAATCAATCCATGGTGGACACCAAGAGACAACTCTACTCAAATAGTATGGCTTTAGTGCTTTAAAGAAAATCCATATTCTAGCTTACTTTACTACCTAGATTTACTTTCAAGCCTATAAAAATGGGCTGAAATGTTATGAGTAAGCAGCTCAGGACAACTGTTTCTTTATAGCTCTGTAGAGATTCTTTTCCCACGCAAAGCATATGAGATTGAGAAAGTTACTCTAAAGCTAAAGAAGCCCACTCCTCATTGCTCTCAGATGCCCTAAAAACTTTAACTTTAGGCTCACACTGCAAAGCAAACCCAACCTATACTAGCTGATTGGCTACTGTGGCTAATAATTCTTGCCAAGGCATAATCCAAAGGCCAAAGGAATCCAGACCATTTGCTATTCTATAGTTGTGTGTTTTTAAATATATTTTATTTATTTTTACAGAGAGGAAGGGAGAGGGAGAGAGAGTTAGAAACATCGAAGAGAGAGAAACATTGACCAGCTGCCTCCTGCACAACCTCCACTGGGGATGTGCTCGCAACCAAGGTACATGGCCCTTGACAGGAATCGAACCTGGGACCCTTCAGCCCTCAGGCAGACGCTCTGTCCACTGAGCCAAACCAGTTAGGGCTACTCTATAGTTTCTTCATTGATCTTGGGCTAAGTTCTCCAAAGGAGAGAAAGAAAAGGTGAAGGAAAATATATGATTAGAAGAGACAATTCACTGGGTACAACCAAATGGTCATGTCCTGAGACTATCAGTTTTTATTTTGGGAGGAATAAAATTTGGTAGCATTATTCTAAACATGCTCCAGTGTCTTTTCTCTTTTCCATTCATGAGCCTCCACATCCATTAACTGGGTAAACAATACAAGCCTAAGGCTAAATTTTTACTTTCCCTGACACAAATTCTATCAAAGCAGAAGTTCTAGAAGTTTGTGGATGTCAAAAATGACAAATGTCTAAGATTACATTTCCAATTGGTGGATTACTACTAACCTGATTTAGGCATCCAAAAACCCTTCCCTGTCTTTCTGGAAAAGTTGCTGGTATTAAACCCTGGATTCCATGGACAATTCTGTTTTAATGGTGTTTGTTTTTTTCCCCCCCTCTTCTATACTGCCACATGGTGGCCCTCTGTGGCACTACATCTCTTTTTCCAAGCTATTATTCCAAATAAAGAATTATCAATTCTATCAAAATTAACATCTCTTCTCTCAGTGGGTCTAGTCACTCCTCACTATGGTTTGGCTAACATGTTCTGTGTACACCTAATGTCAATGGCATTCTCACACACAGATTCAGGCATCACCCGACAGCAGCTGCCCATACAGAGGAACACCTGACTCTCCAGAAAGAACGCTGATGCAAGTCTTGTGAGAACGTTTCCCTGCTGAAGGGGAGGCTTTGTTTACTTCTATCACTATCGCTTACACAGTTTCCTTCAGGACCTTATGGTCAGGCAGATACACTTGAACCAATGGTCAAATAAAACAACAACTGGTTCACCAGAGTCCAACCATAACCAGTTCAGCTTATCAGCTCTCACCCACACTCTGGAAGTGATGGAGAATTACTGTTCATTCAGATCAGAGGACTGTCACGAAATCAATGAACTAAAAAGATACACTATTTCCCTAATTCAAACTCTTTGTATCTTTGCTCAGAAGAAGGGCAGACTGATTCTGGTAAACACCCATTTTTCAGATAGTTACTTTAATTTTTTCATGGTTTACAGCATCTGCTTATATTATTACCAGATTTATTCCGTTTCTGCAGATAACTGTTGTATAAGATAGTCATGAGGATAATGGGCTCTGAAATCAAACTACGTGGGTCCCAAAGCCCTTGTTTTACCATTTACTGGATCTCTGTTTTCTTGTATGTAATTTGGGAATAATAACAGCAATTACTAATTATTTCTAGGATTGCAATAAGAATTGAATGAGATAATGTATGTAAAGAACCTAGAATAGTACTTGGTACTTAGATTTTCAAAGCATGTAAAATTAAATTATATTCCAATTTTCACATGGGAAAAGATCCATTGTAAACCATAAACATGAAACATAGTATTTACTCAAAACTCATCCTACATAATAAAAGCCTAATATGTTAAGTGTCTGGTCATCTGATTGGCCGTTCAGTCAATCAAAGCACAATACCCTAATGATATGCTAAGGCTGCTCAACCACTTGCTATGACGTACACTTACCACCAAGAGGTAGATGCTCCAACCAGCAGGTTAGCTTGCTGCTGGAGTCCAGCCCATCGGGACTGAGCGAGATGGGCCAGACACTCCCTGGAGCCTTCCTATGGTCCCTCGCCAGACCTGATCATGCAAGGTAGGGTCCCTCCGCTTGGCCTGTGCTCTCCTGCAATCCAGGACCACTCGGGGGATGTTGGAGAGCCAGTTTTGGCCTGATCCCTTAGGTCAGGCTGAGGGACCCCACTGGTGCACTACTTCATGCACTGGGCCTCTATTAGTGAAATAAAATGTTCTCACCTGTAAAAGATAAAACAGCTGCTGATATGTTTCTAGTGTTTTTCTTCGCTCCTTACTCAAACTTTTGATTCCTTGGTTGTCAGTGTTATTTAGTATTTGCATTTCTCCACCTTTTTTCTTATTCAGCTTCGTTCTGTGTGAAATCACATCCTGGAAAACATTTTTATAAAAATGATTTTATACTTTGGTACTTTACCTCTTCCCATCACATATCCCAGACATACCCATAGTTGAAAACATTAATTTTCCACGTTTCCTTCATGAAGAAACAAGGGAATAGAGAATGTTAAAAAATTAAGAAAATCCAGCTTGCAGGTGAACTTGTTTTTTGTAATGTTTATTATCCAAAGTTTAACTTATTTGCTCTTAAGCTGGTGGGACATTTGTTGGGCAACTGGATGGGCACATTCAAAAGAAATAAGTCAGATCCCTACTTCATACCATAAGCAGAAACTAACTCAAAAGAGATCAAGTAACTAAATGTAAGAGCTAAAACTATAAAACTCTTAAAAGAAAACCTAGGTATAAGTCTTTGTTACCCTGGATTAGGCCATAACTTCTTATATATGACACCCAAAGCACTAGTGACAAAATACACTGGACTTCATAAAATCTACAACCTTTGTGCTTCAAAGGACACTATCAGTAAAGTAGAAAGACAATCTACAGAATGGAAGGAAATATTTGCAAGTCATATATCAAATAAAGGACTTGATCCACAATATATAAAAAAAATCAAAAGACCAAAAACCCCAATCAAAAGTGGACAAAAGATGTGCACAGACATTTTCACAAAGCAGACCTACAAATGAAGAGATGCTCAATATTAATGGTCATCAGGGAAATTAATGCAAATCAATACTATAATGTGATACCACTTCATATTAATTAGAATGGCTATAATGAAAAAGACAGTAACAAATGTTAGTGTATGGATAAATTGAAAACTTCATACTGTGCTGGTAAAATTGTAAAATGGTACAGCCACTTAGAAAAACATTTTGGCCATTCCTTAAAACTTAAACACAAAGTTATTATCTGACCCACTAATTCCATTCTAGGTGTATACCAGTGATTTTCAACTGGTGTGCAGCAAGAATTTCTAAAACATGCAGTACCTGACTATTTAGCCAGAGGCACTGACCTTTTCCCCCTGAGACTGTCAAATAAAAAAATAACAATAGCCAACACAACTCAAGCTATTCTAGTGTGAATGAATCAAAATTATACCTATATTTTGGTCAAATGGGCAAAAGATATTTTTGGTGTACTACAGACTTTTAGTAATCATGGTTGCCATGAGATGAAAAAGGTTGAAAATCACTGTATATACCCAAGAGAACTGAAAACATATGTCCACACAAAAACGTGTACATGAATGCTCATGGCAGAATTATTCATAATAGTCAAAAAGAAGAAACAACTCAAATGTCCATCAATTGATAGATAGATAAATAAAATGTGGTATAGAACAATGAAATGCTATTCATAAAGAAAGAGGAATGAAATATTGACTCATGCTCTGCAACAAAAACACTATGCTAAGTGAAAGAGCTGGTCACAATGGACCACCTATTGTGTGATTCCATTAATATGAAATATCCAGAACAGACACATTTAGAGAGACAAAAAGCAGATTAATGGTTGTGTGGCTGGGGTGGGGAAGAATAGGTAGTGATAGTAAATGAATATGGGTATTCTTTTTTTTGTTTTCTGAATTGAAATATTAATGCACATGCTCTATAAAATCATCCCTTTTAAGTATACAATTCAGTGGTGCTTAGTTCATTCACAAGGTTGTGCAACCATCAACACTACCTAATTCCAGAACATTTTCTTTGGGGTTTCTTTATGGGGTGATAAAAATGTTCTAACATTAGATAGTTGCATAATTTTTTGATAATACTAAATATCACTGACCTTTTCAGATTTCTAGGAGGAATGCAAATTTTAAAAGAATTGTAAGACACATGTTTACTAGGAGACCTGAAGTTGCTCTATAAGAACTAATCTACTTCCCTTTACAATCTTTTTTCTCACTAAACCCATGCTCAATGTTAAAAAAGAAAGATAAAGATAAGTTTAGTTTCATCATCCAAAGAAAAACCACTTAACTCCTGTTCTTCTAGCTTTTCTGAAATATAAAATATAGTACAAGAAATGAAATTGTTCTGTTTTGGGTACTACTCCCACCCCACCCCCCCATTATATTGCAAACTGTTTCCCCTACCCTTAATGTTCTTCAAAAAAATAATTTTTAGGGACTGCATAACATACATGTTAAACAAATTCTACTTGTGTTAGGCTGTTTCCTGACTGCTTCACCACTATAATCAAGCTTTAACTGCACCATTTTGAATGTCATCACACTAAACATGCTATAACAGTGATAAGGCTAATGATTACATATTTAACAATCATTAGTTTAACTTCTAAGTGTTTGAAAATGCAAGCTTTATCAATTAGAAATACTTAAAAAAACTTAAAACAATCACGAAGATATGGTAATCTGCTATGATTGTATTTCTACAACTACATATTAACTACCGTTTTCTGTCTTGTCAGCAAACCTTTCTTTGGGAAGGCACTTCCTGTTTACAACTTTATGGCTAAAAAAGGCATTCTCTAACAGACCTTCCAGATTATATTACACTTCAAAAGTTCTCATTTACGTCAGGCAATATAAACATTTTATAAGAAAAAAATTTTGTTGCTTTTCTGGATAAAATAATGAAAATAGAGTTAAATGAAGAACATTAAAATTGTAGTTTTATTCCTTAATATTCAGGAAAAAATGAACTTTTCCTATATTACAATGTGCTCTAGCTTCCTTATTTCCTCTCCAACTATTTATTTCACTGTCATCTCCGTGAGCCTGTAGCTCCCATGGCTGCCTGCCCCCCACTTTTCCAGAAGCACATGTTCGGCCCCTGCAGCCAGCTCCCCCCCTGCCCCAGGCAGCCTGCTCAGAGCTTCAGGAGGGTCCTGGCAGCTCTCGGAAACGGATGCGGCACACAAGCAGGGGCACAGCTTTTTACTGTTTTCGGGAGCTCTGACAGGGTCCTATTTCACACAGCATTATTTAGTCAGAGTCTAGCCTGGGCAGTTCCACTCTGTAGGGACCATTCTGGAAATGTGTAAGAAAATGTTCTAATATCTTAACGCCTGGAAAGCACCATGGGCTTCCAGCAGGTGTGGGTGAGGGATGACAGGTGCTCTGCTGTCCCCGTAGATAACTGTCCCACATCCGGCCTGGCTGGAGTCTGACTGTGCTGCTGGCCAGTCATTCATAGGCAAAAATTCTCTGGGTAATTATGTGCGCCTAGAATCTACCTGTTTGACACAGAAGCACAATACACATCCTCCACAATTGTAATACACACCTAATGCTCTCGGACGATAATTCTAAGTAAACACTCTGCCTAGTCTGAACTTTACCGAGTTGACGTCCATTTTGGAAAACGAAAGCCCCACCACCTCCTGGGCCAGGCTCCTCTGCAGCGCCCCCTGTGTTTAATCTGGGAAGCGGCCCCAGCCTCCAGCAACTTCATCACCTTTCCTAATGACGTCGGGCCTGGGCATTTTCATTTTGAAATATGTGTTTTAATCGTACATTACTTTCTATTTACTTATCTTTTACTTATATAAAGGCCTTCGTCTTGTTATGAAGGTACATATGTAACACAGAAACTGCATTTCAGACTGGTAAGGGAGCCTGACGAAATGTTACAACGGGGGAGGAGACTTTCGCAGTCTGAGAACCACTACTTTGTAATGCCAATGGTCACTGAACTTTGAGCCACTCATTCTGGATTCCAAGTGAGCTTAGCTGGACCAGAGTGCTTGGCCCAGTACACAGGCATCTCCCCTCTTCCGGGAGCCAACAGTCCCACAATCCCCACCGACCTCCAGGGTGATCCTGTTCTTCACCAGGAGCCCAATCTTGATGTCCATCAGGTTCAGGTCTTTCTCCAGCTGTTGATTGCCCCTGATCTTGGTCACCACTTCTCCCCTTAATTGTGCGACCTCCAGCTCTTCCTGGAAATCCAGGTCACTTTGGTCCAACAGGTGCACAAATTTGCGGATTACCGATAACGGTGGGTTTTCAGAGCCAACTGCAGGGAAAGGAATAGGCATGCTTAATTTAGGCATGCTCGGAATTACCACCAATAGGAAAGAGAGCAGGTCTTAAGATAAAGCATTATCAGAAAAATATAGCAATGGAATCACTTGGGCTTTGGAATGAATTGTTCTGTCCCATGTAAAATCTGGACAAGAAAACTGGTCATGTAAATAAAAGCAAAGCACTGACAATGTCTGGCCTCATTATTTTCCAGTTATCTAACCCTCACTTATCAGCCGCCTCTCACACGGTTTCCAGGACTCAGGCACTGAGGAGAGGGTGCCTTACTGATGAGGAGCCTGGGAAAGAATGTCAGTGTTTAAGTTCTGAGAGCCTGTGCATAAGCCAGATAAGAGATTTGTGTTTCTGCTGCAGGAAGCAGAACATGGTTTCTCTCAGCCCCAAAGACCTCTGGGAAGGAGCAAGAACTAGGTGATAGTTGAATTAGAAAAGGCTGATGAAGGGAGAACTAACTATAAGGCCAAACAGAAACCACTGGAATAACAAGTGGGATACATGTTCTACTTGGCAGAAATAACAAGATTTTAATAATTGAAATTTGGTCCTTGTTCTTTCTGCATGGACCAAGGGAAGATGCTCAGCGCCTAGGATTGTGGTTGGCAAACTGTGGCTCGTGAACCACATGCGGCTCTTCCACAAAATACCACAGCCTGGGCGGGTCTATTTTGAAGAAGTGGCGTTAGAAGAAGTTTAAGTTTAAAAAGTTTGGCTCTCAAAAGAAAATTCAATCGTTGTACTGTTGATATTTGGCTCTGTTGACTAATGAGTTTGCCAGTGAGACCAGACTCTCTCACTGACAGAGCCATCTCTGTAAATCTAATCTATTTCCCTTCATGCCTTGAACATTGATTATGCTGGCACAGACTTTTTTAAAAAAGTGTATTTTTTAAGGTGTTTAGTGAGATCAGGGTAAACCGTGAGAATAAACTCTGGACCCTCAATGATGATTAGCCACAGCAATACAAGCATGACTGGAAAAAGCACAGCCCAGGCATGGCGACCTCAACAGCCATCCTCTCCTTAACATGGAGGCCTTAGTCCATCATCCCTTTAAGCCCAGCGTGGTTTTGTGATGTTCTGACACTCAAAAAATAAAGAGTTCAACTAACACCACAAACAACTAACAGCATGAACAACCAAACCTAGACTTCTGGGTTGCTATTTTGCCACACTGGATGATCTCCTTTTGGAGAAGTTACCTTGGATCATGAGGACCTTTGTGAATTTATTTTCCTCTCGTTTCTACCAAAGATGTTGCTGATGACAGGAGCATTTCAGAAAAAGCCTGTTCGATACCCCAGAACTCATTCATGTGGAGAAATCGAGGGAACTGGGCCATCACATTTGTGTCTAAAGTATCTATCCCTGTTCCTAAGTGTATCTTTTTACTGTATATTCTAACTAGAGGACCGATGCACGAAATTCGTGCAAGGGGCTTGGCCCTCAGACACGGCTTGCCTCAGCCCCCACAACCCTGGCTTCATCTGCAAGGTCGTCTGCTGACGGTCTAATTAGCATATTATGTTTTTATTATTATAGGTAGGCTGGTTAGAAATGAATGCTTTAGGATCACTAATTACTTTGGTTCACATTTAATATTTTTCTAATCAACAGTAGGCTTTTTTGGCATCTTTATGCCACCCTGTGGTGTTTTAATGTTAGAAAATCAAATACTTTTGTGGTCAGCACTTACTGGCTTCACTGCAGTTCTAGATAATGAATTAAGTAAATGAAAAGCATCACCCACAAAAACATGTTACCTAGAATGAAAATCAGCCTGTGTTCATTTGGAGAATTAAATTTTCCCCCTTTATTAAGGTATTACATATGTGTCCATATTCCCTCATTGCTCCCCTACTCCCCCACTCATGCTCTCACCCCCCTGGTGTCTGTGTCCATTGGTTAGGCTTATATGCATGCATACAAGTCCTTTGGTTGATCTCCCCCCCTTACTCCACTCTCCCCTACCTTCCCTCTGAGGTTTGACAGTCTGATCAATGCTTTTCTGTCTCTGGATCTGTTTTTACATAAATTGTCTTTCACATGCAAAGGCAAAAACAAGCCCATTTTAGCGTGTAAGGATTCAGAAAACAAACCCTCTACATAGGCTCCTCATAAAAAACATCAATGATACCCACCAACTGAGAGCTGAACCTTATGCATTCAAAGTGGAGAAGACTGGCTGTCCTACCCTTACTTCGCTTTGCCTACTGGAACCTAGTGGAATAGGCATCACCCAGTAGATTTGTCATGCCGGGGGTGGAGCCTGGCCTCTACAGCTTCCCAAGGCTTTTCCTTAACAAGGACCAGGGAAGATTTCTCTGGTAAAAATCAGACAGACTTCATAATTCAGACAGACTTTAGACAATAAAGGGTGTTGGCTAAACTACTTACTAGGCACTGTGCTAGAAAAATTTCTCAACAGCTTTTTACTTTCTCAAAAAAAATTTTTTTAAAAATAAGGCAGAGTTAAAGAAAATACAATAGCCAGTTTCAATACTAAGATACAAGCAATGATTTTTTTTTTCTCTCTCAAAGCTATTTTTTGGAATGACCTAAACAAAACATTTAAAAAAATATTTTATATTGATTTCAGAGAAGAAGAAAGAGGGAGAGAGAGAGAAAGAAAAACATCAATGATGAGAAAATCATTGATCAGCTGCCTCCTGCATGCCTCACACTGGGGAAGGAGCCCACAACCCGGGCATATGACCTGACCAGGAATTGAATCATGATCTCCTGGTTCACAGGTTGACAACTCAACCACAGAGCTACTTTGGCAACGCTTAGGTGAAATATTTAAAAAATGTGGACAAATGGTGTGAGCTGGGCCCTCCGTAGAGAAGAAACCTGAGTCCCCCGTGATGTGTGACCAGTGCCGGGGCCCCGCCAGCAGGCAAGGGGAGCCCATGGCAGATGCTGGGCATGGAGGCCATGGGGGCATAGGCTACCAAGGAGACAGAACTGAACCTCACACCAACCTGCTTGGCCCCCGAAAATGGCTGGTTAGCCAGAGAGGAGTAAGATTACTCAGGGAAGGAACAAATTAAGACAGGCACAGTTGCAGAGAGGCCATCAGTAGTGAACTTGGGGGTTCACAGATGAGGGGCACAGACCCTCTCCCCCCCCAACCTTGCAGGGGCCTAATCCCTCACCCCTTCTGAGGGAGGTCTACTACCCCCATGTCTGCTTCTCTTTCTATGCCCAGCACAGACCGGGACCCAGGTAATAGACAGACACTTGGCTCAACTCAGATGGGGACCCAGATAACAGACAGAGACTTGGCTGACAGCAGTTGCCATATATCTAAAGATAGCCTAGCACCAGGAATGCTTAGGGCCTACTCAAAAATGCAAACAATCCTTTCCATTAATATTTACAGGATAAACTTAGATGGTGCTTAGAGTATTAAATTTGACAGTAAAATAGTAATCAAGTTTTCAGATTAATTTAAATTCGCTAATTGAAATAAGTGAATATTCAAGAAAATTTAATTGTACTGGACAAAAAGCTGTTCCTAAAGTATCAACTAAAATTTCTATTCATAGTTCATCTAATGGTAAAATGGCCTAACATACAATGAACCTAAAGCAGTCATATTTTTGGGCAAAAAATTATAACTTAAAGTTACCAAGACTGCATTATAAAATTTCCAAAAGCCTCCATTAATTAAAAAAAAAAAAAAAAGGAGGAGGATGGTGGGGTAATATAATGTAAGGAAAAAATCCTGTAAGTAAATTACACCTACCAAATTTTTACTTCAGAAAATTAATCTTTATAGTAATCTTCAATACTATCAGAAAGACACCCATGTAAAATACACATGGTGTCAAAATAAGCCAAAGGAAAATCATCTGGGCAAAAATACAAACAATCCCAAGTCAAATTTATAGAAAAGATTCCTTTATTAACTTTTGGTCAAGAATATGTTTGTATACTTTCAGAAAACTACTCCAAGACCATGTGAATTCCTACAACAGAGAGGAGTTGACAGGTCTGCTCCAACCACGAATACAAGAGGAGAAACAGTCTAGAGATGGAAGATGCTGATGACGCCTTGCCATGCTAGAAGTCAGCAGCTGTGTATCATTGCAGGTTAACCAGGACCAAACAACAGAGGGTGGGACCTGCATTGCCAACATTTGTCCACCATCCAGACACCCATTGCTGACATGTTCACATAAGGAGCAGTTTGACATTGAAACTGGGACTCAGAACTGTTGGTCATAGAAATTGGGTCTCAAACATTGTGCTCATATGTTTATATCTAGGCTGCAGAGAAAAGATTTTTAAAGAAAAGAAATGGGGAAAATAAAAATAAATACAGAGACAAAGAAGCATGGAACAGACTGTTGGACTATAGCAGGAAGGCAGGGGAGGTTGTCGGGGGGGGGTGCTGTAAGAGATCAACCAAAGGACTTGTATGCATGCATAAAAGCATAACCATAGTACACAAGACACTGGGGAAGGTTAGGAGGGGGTATGTGCTGGCGGGGGGGGAGAGCTGGGGGGAGGTCAAGGGGGAAAAAATTAGGTACTACTATTTGTAATACTTTAAACAATAATAAAAAAAGAAAATTAAAAAAATAACAAATACAATAAAAAATTTGGACAGTCTTCATAAATTTATTAGCGAGCTCTTTTCGACTTAATCTAAGACATGTTTTTAATTTATCACATGTTCTTGTGATAATTAGAATGTTAAAAATTCAGCATGTAAAGAATAATGTTCACTATATAAAAATCAATGAGAAACATATGTAGAGATGGAACTGTAAAGAGATAGCACAAAATGTGATGGCTACTCCTGGGTTATATTTTATTTTATTTTGCTTTTTCAAACTTCTACTAATGGCTTATACTATTACTAGTGACCCGGTACATGGGTTCATGGATATTGAAAGGAAATTAATTAGAAGGTGGCCAGCAGAGCGAGACTGGGCAACATGGGCCGATACATACTGGAGCCAACCTCCTGCAGTTCCGCCCGGGCCGGATGCACCTGGGGTGGCACCGTGGCTTGAAGGGCTTCTACAGAGTGCCTGGGGTCCCTCGGCCTGTCCTGCATGGATCGGGCCAAAACTGGCTCTCCGAGATCCCCTGAGGGGTTATGGAGTGTGAGGGGAGCTCTGCAAAGTTGCTGTCGTAAAGGGTGTGGAACCCAAATGCAAGTTTGCAGGAAACCAGATTTGAGGCCCATAGTGCCCTAGCAACAACATAACCTCCAGCCAAAGATGGGATCACAGGGCCCCTCAAGGAACTGGGCTCTCTCTTCTCTGGTTTCAGGGTGCATTATCTAAGAACTGCCACTGCCAAATCACTGCAGCTTAGCAGCTCCTATGTTGAGTGTCTGCCCCCTGGTGGTCAGTGTGTGTTATAGTGACTGTCAGATGATGGGAGGAACAATTAGCACAATAGCCTTTTATATATATATCGATAAGGAAAACTATTTTAAAAACCATGCTGTGAAAAGTACAGAACGAAGTTACAGGAAGATGACTAGTTATCTTTGGGAGGATGAGTACATGTCTTTTTCATTTTTAGATAATTTCAAAAACTTCTTATAGCTATATATTTTACTCTTACAGTGAGAGGAAAAAATCATAGGCCAGCAAATAAATTAAACAGCTGACCTGTAAGCCTATCTTCTGGCTAACTCTTTTGCATTATACTCTGGATTCAGTATAAAAATATCAGCATTTATGCCAACCCCATTGTTTTTGAAGAAGAAATTACATCCACTCCACTTACCCCTCCCACTTATAATAGGAAACAGGTCATCCCACGTTCCCTTGTGTACCAGTTCAGAGTCTGGGGCTGAAGGTGACCCAAATCCCTCACACAATGGGCATCTCTGTCCTTGGAGCAGTCTCTGAAGTGACTAAGTTGGAAGTAATCTGTCCTCCCCTTAAAAAGGATCCATACTTTGTTTCTGGATACTCCCACTTACCCAATGTTTTGTAGTCATCTCTAGCCTTGCTTGCTCTCAATAGTGACTGTATTTTCACGATTTCATTTTTCTGCAAAAGAATGAGACCAGTCATGGCCTTCCAGAGTCCCATCAACTCCACTATTTTAGGATTCAGAACTACTTAATAACTGATCGTCTTTAAGAATGGACACTATTTAGAAATGATAGCATTTTGATGTGGGGGATTCAATGTTTATTTTTCCACATTTTTTGAACGAAGTGTCAGATAAAGTCAGCTAAAAGTATAAACAAGATTGTACGGGACTGTCTAAAGAGCTCTAAAAAGGAAAAGAATTTTACCGCCAAACCTAGATGATCCAATCCATGTTCACAGGGTGCTTCTTTAAAGATCCTGAAAGAATTCCTTCTGTGGGCTTCTCTCTCATCTAACCAGTGACCAGTTAGACTGTACTAGTAACGTTGGAAAAGATTCCACTGGGGTCTTTTCTCTTGGTGCAACTAGCCCAATTCAGTTTGCTCTCTCCTGTTTTTTCCTAACCAGTCCTGGTGGGTGAAGGCTCACTCTGAACATGAGTTCTGAATAAAAACTGTTACATCTCCAAATATTATCACACTGTGTTCTAAGACCTATATTTCTGTCCTAGTATTCATTCCTACTATTTAATGAAAATCACTCCAGGCTAACATGAAACAAAGCTTCGTTTAGTTCACGCTCAGCCAGAATAAACACGCGCATGCGCATCTCTTACATGATCTCTGAAATACTGCAGCCGCGAAAGGTAACTTCTCCGTGCTGTGGTCATCCGCATCCAGGACTGAATCTAAAAACACGTTAAACAGAGAAATCAAAGAACATTAACGTTTGTTAATGCAGTCTTTCTAAAAAATAACATTTTTATTTTATTGGATAAAAAAGCAAAATTTAGTAGCCTGCCAAATAATGAACACCCAAAGCCTGATCTTCACCTCCTACTTCTATCACTGCTTCTCTTAAGGGCTGGAAACGTTTTACACTTTATGGTACAGAAGGCAAGGTAGCCTTGTGCTATTGCGCTTTAATCCCCATCAATGAAAAGCATGTTGCTGAAAGTTGTTGTGGGTCAGGGAATCAAATGAAACTAAGTCCAGGGTTTCTTCCAACGTTTCTGAAATATATCCAATATCCTTGAGGCCTTTACCGAAAAACATTTAACCTATTCTCATGAGGGGCCACCGTGAACAAGAGATTTCTGAGTGAGCAGGCCTATGTTCCATGGAGAGCACGGGACACGAAGGAGCTAAAGCACCATGGATCTGAAAAATGTCATCCTGTGCTTAAAAGATTAATCTCATCTGATGCCAATCTCTCTCCAGCCCCCCATTCTTACTTTCTCCAGGATTCCCAAGCTGTCTATCAGTTCACTTTTGCATGGTCCCCTGGTTTCCAGCTCTGAGACAGTGGTCACCATAGTGCTGTTTCCTTCTCTGAGGTCAGAGCAATCACCCTGGTGCAAAGCTGGGTGGGACTGGCTCACCACCCAAATTCAGACCCTAACTTTTGCATTTACCTTCCCATGAAGGTTTTGTATTGTTAAGTTTGAACATTCTAAATATTACTAGCAAATATGGTAAGAGGAACATGAAATAAAGTTGGGTTTCTGCCAGACTTTACATAATTAATTTGGGCTTTCTGGAGAAAGAGCATTTTCTGGTTACAAAGCTTTTGCACATCGGACTCTCATAACCAAACAAAGGACCGGAGCCAGCTATGGTGTTGCATGGACTTGATTGTAGATGACCAGCTAAGTGAGTAGTGAAGATGGAACTCAAACCCAGAAATTGCTTCCGACTTCAAGGCTCATACCAACTCCTTCCATAATCTGTCTTCCAAGCAAAACGAAACAGAAGGGAAACGTTTAAGCCAAGTACTTGGTAAGGTAGAAAAGGATGTTTACCTTCACAATAGAGGAAAGATGATCAGAGAATGTTTGCCGCCTGCTGATATATGACATCCGTTGTTTATGTCCTCTCCAAAAAGCCTGTGGAAAAGAGTGAGCTACCGAATTAATTGTGTGCAACACTTTTCCAGTTTGTTTCAGAAAGCACAAGAACAGAGGATTTCTCAAGACATGGAGTTAGAATGCTGTTGGGACCCTTCCCCCAAATCTCATCTGAACACTATCTCTGGGGTTGGGCACTGAACTGAGCAGAGAGCACCAGCTCACAGTTGAGGCTTGTCCCAAGCTTGAGAAGCCCAGTTTCCCATCCAAAAGCTTAATTTTACCAAGGCCCTGGGTGACAAGAAGTATTAAAAAATTGGTGTTACCCCAAAACATACAAACAGATTAACTGGGTGCTGGTATTTTTTTGGTAACAATATAGATGCTTCAAAATAATGACTAATAAATATCAGAATGCAACAAGTGGATCATGGTGGCCCAGACTGGACAGGAAGATGCTCTCCTAACCTGAGACTCTGGAACCCTGACAACAGGAGGGCTGAGATGGAACACGCCTTATTTCATCTATTCCTGCACCAAGTGCAATGGTGCTCCAGCAACAGAGCTTTCCTAGGTTATGAGCATCCAAGAGAATTTTTATAGGGAACATTTTAAAAAGCTGGTAACAAACTGAGACCTGTAGAAGGATCAAATCCACAGCTGTTCAGATCCAAGTTTATTTCAGTTCATCTATGAGTATCTTTTTATTGATGCATATCCTTGTAACTCACTCCAATTCTCTGATTTTTTCAAGTTAGAAATGAAATGCAAGTTTCTTATTAAAAGGACAAACAGAAACATTAAACTATTTTTATAAATTTCTTTTTATTTTTTCATAATCAACCTATCTCATTCTTCTAAAAATATATGTGGAATTTATTATCATTTAAAAATAATGTACTTTTTGGTAATAATTCAAAACAAAATAGTCAGGACGGAATAAAAATGATTAACTGAGCACCAACTCCAGACTTTCCCTCTCAATGCAAATCCCTAAAAATGACACATGTGCCTTAAAAAACACCTAATTCTGAAATAATTATAGATTCACAAGAAGTTGCAGAAATCATACATTGAGTTCTATGTCTTATGTTATGTGAGTCCCTTCACCCATTTTCCGTCAATGGTAACATCTTATAAATATGCTTTCCAGGACATCTACTGTAGTGCTAGAAAATGAGGAGGCATATGAACCAGAAACTAAGGGATCCTGGAAAAGAAAAGGCAGCTGGCATTGGACTGAAAAGAGGAACCACAGAACAAAATTCTATGAAAATGTGGGAACATTTACAAAAAATGTTGGATGGTACTAAGCTTGAGAAAGCTTTGGACTACAGTCAGAATAATTTTGGGGAAGTTATAACCTTATCTACTTGCCAAGCAGTGAACACAAAAGCGTAGGTGGAAGAGGGGAGTTAGGAAAAGCACAAGAGTTAGAGCCTTTTTGGAGTAAGTTGAGCAATATAAATTTAAAATTATTAGCTTTCTATCTAGTGTTTCTAATTTTCAATTTATCTAGCCTAAGGAAATACAAGTACCTGTGTTGAATAAATATAAGAATTTTTGTTGCACTGTTTGTTAAAACAGATATATGAATAAAGCAGAATGTTTACAAACAGGAACAATTAGAAAAACTGTGATTGCACTCATACTCAGGGATGTTACATGACAGTTAAGAAAAATGACAGAGTCTTATATATTGACTGTGAAAATGTTCTGTATCGTGAGGAATAGCAAAATCTCCAACATATATTAAGGCAAAGAAGAAACTGTACCTCACCATGCACATTTACATATTTTTACATAAACAATCTGTACTCAATGCCTAGAAGATCTATTAGGGTAAACAACAAACACAGACAGGGCAGGAAGAAAAATGTGCCTGTGTACCTAGCCTTACTTCGACCCGGCTATTTTCTAAGGGAATTCCAATTGTTATGAACCCTGTGAAACAGGTAAAGCATATATGCAGACATATGCACTCTATTGTACACAAAACTATGAACATATAAGTATGTATATGTGCTTATGTATCCTTTATTTCTGACAACATAGGATACAATCTTATGCCAAGGTTTGCTTTATTTTCCCTCTAAATTATATAGAGCATTTATATTATTTCATATAAAAACACAGATCCTCCCCATTATTTTTTAATGGCCACACAGTTCTCTGTAGTATAGTTTTACTATGACTTAATCCCTCCGTTAGTAGGCATTAAATTATCATTTTTTTGCAGTAAATAACCTAGTACACACATTATTGTTCATTTTTATAAATGTTTGTATCAAGAGATTAATACATAGAGGATTACTGTGCCAACAGTTGATAGCTTAAAACTGATAGTGACTATCAGGTTGCCCTATAAAGAGTGTATAATAGAGACCTCTTTCTCAAAGGTCTCACTGAATAGGTATAAGAAAAATATAAAAGATTGATGATATCTAAACTGATGGACTAAAACTACTGCCTCATTTTTATTTATATCTTGACTTCTGACAAAGTGTGGAAAATTTACCTGACTTCACACACATTTACTTTCCCTCATTTATAATACAATTGTTTTAAATATTTCCTCCAGCCTGGATGAGTGTGGCTTGGTGGTTGAGCATTGACCTATGAACCAGGAGGTTACCGTTTGATGCCCGGTCAGGGCACATGCCCAGGTTGTGGGCTTGATCCCCAGGGTGTGTGTGCACGAGGCAGCTGTTGAATGATTCTCTCTCATCATTGATGTTTGTATCTCTCTCTCCCTCTCCCTTCCTTGCTGAAATCAATAAAAATATATTTAAAAATATTTCCACCACATATTTAGAATCTATTTGACAGTGCTATAATTTCTGTTTCAACTGTTTAACATGTTTTAAAAATTCAAGAAAAAAAGGAAAATATATTTCCTGTATTTTTTACTTTTTTGGTTGTTCTTTTTTCTTTTCTGGTGTCCCAAAATTTCATTGCTTATCATTTCATTGTTTTCTTTAAAGAACTTTCTTAGCCATTGTCATAGAGCAGGTATGCTGGTAGCAAGTTTAGTTTTCCTTCATCTGAGAACACCTTAACTTCCCCTTCATTCCTAAAGGATATTTTTGCTGGGTAAAGCATTCTTTTGTGATAGCTCTTTCCTTTCAGCACTTCAATGTATGTTGTAATTCTCTTTCCTGCCATGCCCTGGTATCCTGGCTCCATGGTTAGGGTGTCAACCTGCACACTGGGGGTCTCAGGTTTAATTCTCAGTCAGAGTACATGCATGGGTTGATTCCCAGTAGGGGACATGCAGGAGGCAGCTGATTGGATGTTTCTATATATTCTTCTTCCTTCCTTTCTCTCTAAAATAATAAAAACTTATTTTTAAAGAGTTATACAAAATATACACTCAATAACATTATAGCTAAATTAGAATGGAATTTAAAATTATAAATTTAGCAATCCAGAGGAAAGCAAGAAAAAGAAAATGGGGGAAAAAAAAAGCCAGAGCAATAGTGCATACATTAGAACAAGGGGAAAATTTCAAATCACTAATCTCAAGTTCCACCTCAAGAACTAGAAAGACATGAGTAAAATAAACCCAAAGCAAATAGGTAGAAAATAGAATAAAGACAATAGCAGAAATCAATGACATTGAAAACAGCTAAATAAGGAATGTCAATGAAACAAAGAGCTAGTTTTTTTTAAAGACCTATAAAATTGACAAACCTCTTGTAAGAATGACAAAGACAAAAAGACAAGAGAGTAAAATCATAAGCAATCTTACCAATGAATATGCAAACAAAAATCTTAAAAGTAAAATATTATATAATCTATGTACTTATATATTAAGTGCAAGTAGGAATGTGTTTGAAAACACATACACAAAGCTGTGTTTGTGCAAAGATTTATAAATAAAAAGCCTAGCCATGAATTAACCAATTAAAATAAAAAACAAATAATTTCAATAGGTGTAAAACACTTTTGATACAATTCATATTCCTTTTTCAATTTAAAAAGAAATTAAACAAACTGAAGATAAATGGATACTCTTAACCTTAACTTAATATTCAGAAAAATATTATTTCACAAAAATCATATTATATTTAATGGTGAAATGAAAGAGCCACGCCCTTTAAAATCAGAATGAGACAAAAATGTCCATTATTTAAAAAACAGAAGAAAAAAACCCAAAATGGCTATATTGATTCTTCTTGACTTTCCATGTTTACTTGGACACCTTATGATTTGTTCCATAAGCACCTGAGAGAAGGATTAGGTACTGATGACATGTGTTCTCTGTACCACTACGCAGTTTCTCAGGAGAAGACAGGGCGGGAGGGTGGTGGAGCTGGAGTGTCCTTTGCTCAGCCTGGGAGCTCTCTCTCTGAATTTGTTAATTAAGACTACTGCCTCTGGGACAGATTCAGCCAGCTAGGAATGTTGAGCTGTTCTGTGGAGGGAAGTCTATAGATTTCATTCAGACCATTTCCCCTAACTCAGGGTCAATCAGCCACCTTGGCAAGATGAGATTAGCATGATCCCCTGTGGTTCGTGGTCCTTGGGTTTTGTGGGTTAGCAGGTTTCTGTTGACTACATAGTCATCTCCAGTCTATAGCTTGCCTTTATACCTCATCCCTATCTTGTTAGAAAACTCTCAGAGGAGTGAAGAAAGGGCATGTCAGGGCATAGTTTATGACTTCTTCAATCCTGCTGCCTCAGCAGAGGTGGAGGAAAAAGGCTCGAAATGATTGTTTCTGTCCTTCCCCAGCCCTCACATGCTTCAGCCCTGAGTCCTAATATCAGATGGATTTTATATGGCAGGCACTTCAGAATCTCTTCCAACTGCAGCACTGCTTCATGCCCCAAGGCTGGAGAGCTTAGGGCTGGTCCAAATTGTGTCACATCAGCTGACACTCTGAATTTTGTATGAAAGTAGAGCCTTAGCATCAGTGTAGATGATTCTCTTTTTATGCTTTTGTTCACATCCTATGTGTTTTGCCTACCATTTGTTTAAAGAAGAAAAACAACTGGAAAATGTATTGAAAAAATACAGGTATCAGAAATTGCTTTTAAAAAATTAATCATTTCTGCCTTCCAATATCTTACGCTCTGACAAATTCCACATTTGAGCACCTGTCATCTGCAAGATCCTAGAATACAAGTTTTAAAAACTCATCTTCCGTCCTGAACAATATTATAGCTAGGTGGGGGAAGCAGATAAGTACACCAATGGTCACCAAAAAGAAGCTCTCCAACTGAGAAACTTTCAAGTTAGGAAATGTCATAGTTATTGGCCAAAGCAAACATTCACCAAACTCTGCCCATCAATAACAGTATCAATTTGGGTGCAACAAACAGGACAAACACATAGCCTTTTGGAAGCCAGCATGGTGGCCGGTAGAAGGTATAGGGGGATAGAGAGGAGAAACATCTACATCTGCAAGATCCTCTCGGGCCAACCGGAAAGTCCTGACAAGTCACGCAAGAGTAAGAACAACTCATAACAGACAGGCTGGAGTAAGGATTTTCCTGCAGACCTAAAGGAAGAATGTCAGATTATATGAGGGAGAGGGCACTCTTGGAGATGCTAAATCTATTTCATTAGTTCTTCCGTGTTTT
The DNA here is from genome assembly GCA_027563665.1 of Antrozous pallidus. Taxonomy (NCBI): domain Eukaryota; kingdom Metazoa; phylum Chordata; class Mammalia; order Chiroptera; family Vespertilionidae; genus Antrozous; species Antrozous pallidus. The sequence continues at coordinate 42,797,043 of CM050512.1, read as the reverse complement.
TTTTTTTTATTAGATGCCACTCAACATCTGCTAACCACTCAGGAAACCGAGTCAGAAAGTAGATGACACAAGGAGATCCAGCTGTTAAGAGGAACAGGATTTCAAATCTGATCTGAGGTTTCCTCTGGCTCCGACTAGGTTGGTGGCAGGTGGACCTGTGGGATCCACAGCGTCCCGAATATTCTCTTGAAAACCACAGGTGAGAAATCATTCAATATCCTTCCCTTCTTGGAGCCTTAAGAAAGCAGCCTTGGGGGCATTGATTAAGGAAAAAATTCTGAAGTCAGATTTGTTTATTAGAATGCTGGCAGTCGATTGTCCTATCATCAAAGAAAACATTTCTCAGGGGACAGAACAGTTTGCTGTAACAGTGGCAGGTGAGTCACATACCTGTATTTTGATCACCTGCTTTTCTTGTTCATACAAAAATGATTTCCTAGCTTCATACTCTTTCCTAACGAGGGATCCTGAGGGTGTGTGTTGAAAGCGAAGGAGAGTATCTTCAGGCGCAGACCACATCCTCTCACGAATGTAACCTTTTGTGACCTCCTCAACAATGTCCTGGCAAGAGACATCTTATGGTTACACCTCACACACCAGGTGAAAGAAGCATACAGAACAGCTTCTGGAAATTTCATGCTTCAGAAAATGACAAATGATATGGATAGCTCTTTCTGGCTTGGTTTACAAACAGATCTGACCAGAGCCGAGGGATGAGCTGGCTTAGCTTCTTTCTAGCAACATGACTTTGGAATCCTCTCAACGTTGTATTGAATTGGTGTGAGAACGTGGTTGAATGATCGCAGGATTTGGAGGTGGAGATGTACCGATGATGCTGACCCTTGCTAGGTGTGAGGCCTGAGCTCCACAGTATAAAAGGGACGGAGAAGAGTACAGGAAGCATAGGCGCCTCTCCTCTCTCCCTCCAGCTGCCAAGGAAAGGACCTCAGTGCCCACGAGGTCCTTAGGCGTCCCTGCTGCCTGTCTCGACCAGGACAGAGAAGGCAGACCCTTGCAATGACTTGAGGAAATATCAAATTTGTGGAGAAATAAGACTGGGGGGTCAGAAGGAAAGTGGGGGTGGGGGAGGAAAGACAAGTCCTATTATGGGCAGATAGGAAAAACCTAGATGAATGAGGGAAAAGGAAGGAGGGGGATGATGAGAAGACTTGATGTGGACTGGGACTGGCTGTACTTTTCTGTTCTCTGAGGGACACGAGCAAAGACTGGACTCACTTCTATGGCTGATGCCTTATTCAGTGTGATTAAAATAAATGGGTGCTTCACTTAAAATAATTGAAAGTGAAATCATATAGAAGATGCATAAATATCTTTAAGGAAAGACATATGCACACTGAATAAAATTAGTAATTATAGATTGTTTAGAAGAAAAAAAATGTATGTTGTAAGCTCTCATTTTTTAGTAATTCTAACAGACTGATGCTCAATTTCACAAAGGTAAGCCCAGGGCGTCTTTGGATGCCACATGTCCAGTTTTCAGCTCTGAATTTTAGCCCTTTGATGCTGCTTCTTCACAGTTTGATACATCTTCTCAATGATATATAGCATATAGATTTTTAATATTGCCCACAATTTCCTGCTCCCTCCCCAACAAAGTAGCACTAGTAATTCATTGCCACAATGCCATTTTTCCTGTAAATTGTGGGGAACTCTGAACATCTGAAATCAGTTAATAAACTATGTTGTTCACTATCTTCTTGTCAGTCAAGATTTCTGGTGGCCTTGTCAGTCCCAGGCCACAGTTCTTTTCTTTGATTTTTAGTAAATACAGTACTGGTGATTCTGTCCACAGTACTGCTATATCTTTGGTGCTGTGACTTTGAACAATTCTGTAAGCTCTACATTTGTGAGAGCTACTTATGTTTCCAAAATGGAACTCAATTAGTCTCAGTATTTTTCTCTTTAAAGATACTACAATGCATGGATCAAACAGCAATTTTCACATCTTTTAAGTCGAGTTTTTGTTCTCAAGTCCAAAGTAATCTTGGTGAACATTGCTTCAAGAGTATTTCCCTCCAGGAATCATCGCTCACTTTTTAGAGGATCTTACAAAGCTGTGTTGTAGGCTGAGAGGGGGAAAGAAATGACATTTGAATACTGACAACCAAGGAATTATCCCTAATTGAACTTTTGTGTCAAGGAGCATCGGAAGATTGATTTATTATAAGTCAGGAACGCTTTCTTCCCCTGCTCTGCCTGATGCTGTTATGCCAACATGGAAAATGATTCTTAAAGTTATTAACCACACAGCCACTTCCACCTGTAGTTCATTCACAAAGACGGCTCCACATCCAGCCTTCAAATAAATCAATTAGTTCCTCCCACCACACCCATGATTACAAAATAGAAAAAACAATCACACTTATCTTTATACAGTAATTTTACATCAAACAATAACATCCTACCTTAATTTCTTTTTCTGTGAGCCACGATTCTTTACACAAGTAAGATTTAGGAGTAACCCAGGAACTATCTTGTGACTCGACATTGTAGTAGTAATCATATTTCTCCTGCAGGGTAAGTTTGAGCCAGGGACCTTCAGTAGACACTAAAGAAAAAAAGTGTGTTACATTACTGGGAGGAACACCTTTCGCATTTTAACGCTGTTTCTTCAACGTGTAATATAATCTAATGCAAATGCTTTTTATCAAGCATTTAGATAGTTTAAGTTAAAATCATTAGAAACGACTCACTGAAATCAATGAATGCTATGTACTCATTAGACGTCAGGAAAGACTGATGTCTAATGGCAGATTTGGATCCCAAGGTTTTCATGAGGATGGTGGGAGTCACAAATGACCAACAAGAAGGATAAGCAAACAAGAAATGCATGTCTCAGGTAAATGTGAGCAGCACCACAGTAAAGAGAAGAAGCCCCTGAGCAAGATTCCTCTTGGCTTAGAAAGCCTCCCACAACTTTTAGGAGAAGTAACCTGCAAGGACTGTAGGCCATTATTTGGAGAGGGCCAGTGATCTGCATTAAACCAAAGCAGCCGTGACTCATCTTTGCTGACAACTCATCCAAGGAACACAATGACATATGCAAAGTCACTAAGCAGGGAGAAGGAAAATTCTGGTTCCTATGATTCACTTTGCTCTATATAACCACGCAAGATGAGAAAAAAAAATGTTAGAAGAACTTAATTTGGGGGTAGGGGTGTACTAGGAAAAAAGCTATGGCAGTCATTGCTTAAATTGGTCAAGAAGGATATCTCCTCTTAATCCATGGGCTAGCCTTTCTATTTAGAAATCTGTTTATTTTAATGAACAGTCATGCTTCCTGTCCTAGACCAGAGAGCTAAAAACAACAATAAAAATAAAAAAGCTCTGACCTAGACCAAGCTAAACCAACTGCTGCCAAGTGAACATTAGACTAAGCAGAGGTAACTTGAAAGCCCCTTATTATGTGCTGATTCTTAATTTGGCTTTAAGTGCCCTAAACCGTTCTGTCAATGCTCAGGAAGAGAGATGCGTCTCTTTTCAAATGGACAGTCAGACAGCTGTTGTCTGTTTAGAAGTACTGGTGTCCTCAAAAATATACAGTCAAATTAGGATGATCACAAGTAATTATGTTTTTCAATTACCAATAGTTGTCAGATCCACAAATGCTTTTCAAGGCAACTCTCTCATTGAGAAAAAAAGAAGGAAGCAGAAGTGGTAAAAACAAACACAGCTAATTTACAATAGCTAAGATTTATAAACAGCCTAAGTGCCTATCAGCAAATGAGTGGATTAAAAAACTGTGGTACATCTACATAATGGAATACTATGCCGCTATAAAAAAAAGAAGGAACTTTTACCATTTGCAACAGCATGGATGGAACTGGAGACCATTATGCTAAGCGAAATAAGCCAGTTGGAGAAATAAATATCACACGATCTCACTCATATGTGGAATATAATGATCAACATAATTTGATGAACAAGAATAGATCCAGAGACAAATGGTAGGGCGGCGGCGGGGGGGGGGTGTTAAAGAGCAACCAAAGGACTTGTATGCATGCATATTAGCATAACCAATGGACACAGACACTGGAACAGTGGGGGTTTGCCTGGAGTGGGAATGGCTGGGGGGGGTGTGGTATCAGTTGGGGATAAAGGAGACATATAAAACTTTAGACAATAATAATAAAAAAACACACCCAGATATATTCTCTTATTTGCTTAACATGTGAAAAGTAAAAAGGCCTTAGTTGGCATTAGAAGACTTGATTTAGGTTGGGATGGTCTCAGGGATAATAGGAAAAGAGAATTGTTATCATTTTCAAATTAAGTTTGAATTTACAGTCAGAGAAGAGGCAGAAGAGGGTGTCTCCAGTCCATGGTCCAAATATTTTCCCTAAGAAATGTAGTTGGCTGGTTATTAAGAGAAAAGACTAATTATGAACCTTGGAGAAAATCACACACAGAAAAGATTCCAGTTAGTTAAGAGGTGGCAGCAATCTAAAAGGAAGCATACTTTTTAGATGCCTCTTAGACAAAATTATACTTCTATGTAAGAGCTAAAGTGAACTATAAGGCTCGGTGACCCACTTAGGAGTGGACACTTCAGTTTGGGAAAGAACACACATCCTAGAACCCGAGGTGAAAGAGATAAGATCATCTCCCACCCAAACAATGTTCATAAGTTTATCTGGTGTGGAAAGTCAGTCTTCAATTGCCTAGAAAGTGTCTCCTTGTCCTTCTAGAACAGGAGGTGGGAAACTTTTCCTATACAGGGCCAGAGAATAAATACTTTCAGCTTTGTGGGTTCTAGGTGTCTGATACTAGTCAACCCTGCCACTGTAGCATAAAAGCTGTCATAGACAATACATAAAGTAATGAGTGTGGCTGGGTTCCGGTAAAACTTGATTTACAGACAGGTGGTGGCCAAGAAATCCACTAAAAACTATTAAAATAAATAAGTTCAGCAAGGTTGTGTAAGATCAAAATACAAAAATCAACTGTATGAAAATGTCATTGCAAAACTGTGTACACAAATATTCACAGAAGCATTCTTCAGAATAGCCAAAAGTGGGTGTGAAGAATCCAAATTCCATTGATTGATGAATGGATGAACAAAATGTTGCACATCCTATACAACGGAATATTATCAGCCACAAAAAGGAATGAAGAACTGATATATGTTACAACATGGATAAACTTTGAAAAGAGTATGATAAGTGAAATAAACCAGACACAGTATGATTCCATTTATATCAAATGTCCAGAGCAAGCAAAACCATAGAGACAAAAAGTAGACTCGTGATTGTGGGGATCAATGGCTAATAGACATGGAGGGGGGTTTGTCTGCTGTAATGAAAATGTTTTGGATTTAACTAGTGGTGTTGACTATACAAGTTTATGAATATAAAAGCCTCTAAAGTGCACACCTTAAAACAGTGAATTTTATAGCATGTAAATTATATTGCAATAAAAATCATTGTATTCCTATACAGTAGTAATAAGCAACTCCCAAATGAAATTAAGAAAAACATTTATAATAGCATCAACATAATTAAATATATAGGGATGGGCAAAAGTAGGAGTACTGTACAGGAATAAATTTAACAAAAGAAACGCAAGCCCTATACAACACTGAAAATTACAAAACATTTTTTGTAATGATCAATGTTTTTCCCTCATATCAATTATTTCTCTCTCTCCTTCCCCTTCTCTCTGAAAATCAATGAACATGTCCTAGGTGAAGATTAAAAAAAATCCCACAATAATTTTGAAATAATTATAGAAGTCCTAATGAAAAGAAGAGACATAGCATGCACATGGATCAGAAGATTTAATATTGTTAAGATGGTAATACTCCTCAAACTGATATACAGGTTTAATACAATCCCTAACAAAGTTCCCAGAGCTTTAAAAAATATTTTGGGGGAAAAATGCATCTGAGGTTTTTGAACTGGATACCTTGGGATATTCTGACTCCATTCACCAAAACATAGCAATAGGAAGAAGAAGAGGCAAGTTTAAGGGAGAGAGGATAAACTAGGGACCAGCATGGATTTGAAATTATGATGGTTCATTTCTAAGAACTCAACCCCTGAATTAACAATGCTGTGCAGTTCTTTCTGATGAAGGATAAGGTAGGGGACACTAGAGTAACTCCTGATGCAGAGATGTGAAAGGCAGGGAGGGGCTCAAAAGTGACTAGATGCCATGAGAGAGTAGCCAATAGGCCTCTTCACATCTCATTAAAGGAAATTTGCTGAATTGGACTGTCTAACCTCCAAATGGAAAAACATCAAACTTTAAAAAGTAAGTACAACTAATGAACAAAAATAAACCAATGAACAGAATAGATCCAGAGACATAAAAGCATGCAAAAGACTGATGAATCTCAAAGGGAATGGGGGAGGGGGGAGGAGGCAGGGAAAAATTAAGCAAAGAATTTATATGCATATAAGCATAACCCATGGACACACACAGACAACAGTATGATAGGCTTGAGGTAATACTTTAAACAATAAAGAAAAATTAAAAAGAGAGAGAGAAAACATATTTGATAGAAAAAATAAAATTCAAGTCTTCAGTCTTGAACCTTAACATAATAAAGTTAGTACATAGGGAACTACTGAACAGACTTTCAGTTGAACTAAAAACACGTTTGCCCCTCAAGTTCCACAGTGGTTTCCTAAGGTGAAAAGTACTATATCCGTGACCTATATACTGTCGAATAAATACCAGCTACAGCCAGGCGTTACCTGGGTCCTGGATATAGAAGGTGCTCAGTAAAAAGCTAACAAAGAAATGACAGATTAATCCACCAAAATTTATCTCCTTGGGTTTGTCATTTTCTCCTTCTGTCCAAAATGTCATGAATATGAGTTCCTAAATCTGGAAAATGGATATTACTAAACTCATGCTCTCAACAATACTTTCCAGAACTAACATTTCATGATCTGCCATTGGCTTGAACAGGCATAAATATCTGCCAAGGTTATTGATTTAATCCCTCAGAGGCCAATTCACTGTACTTTATTCCACATTTTCAAAATTACTCTTTACCCTACTAAATATTGTACAATTACGTATCATTTGTGTCAAAAAGGATAGAGAGAAACACTAGTGCAAGACAACAGTTTTTACCACTGGAGGAGTCAATCAACAAGTAAGACCTATATAAAGTCTCCTTAAATACTGTATTTTCTCAAGTCTATGATGCTACCGTGTATAGTCACCAAGTTAATCACAACTTTCTAAAACACAAAAAGGAAAAGAAACATCTAAATAGTTCCCTTTGCCATAGATGATAAAAATCATTTTAGAAATGTCAATTTGAAAGCAATACTTGTCTTAAAATTAAGAAAATATAATACCACAGAAACTATCATAATCAAAATGATATTCAGCTTATGCTAAATGACAAAAACACTTACCACTTCCAGATTTTCGCCCTTTTGCCTTTGTCAAAGCAGCATAGTAGTTGTCACCACATTCGGGGATTACATCATTTGTGTTACCAACAGAAGACTTCAAAACGGACAAAATATCATTTTTCTTTTCTTTCTCCAAACACTGATTGACATCAACGACCAGTGTAAGCCCTGGACAATAATAAAAAGTGTTTCTGTTAAAAGTTTATCTTCTATTTACCCTGCAGGCATGTAAAGCTATAATTCAACTTTTAGGAATACACTGGTATCAAACCTTATTACCCTTTGAGGGTATGTACCACATATGCCCAAGAGACTGTCACCAATCACCCACCAGTTTAGGTTGTAAGAATAAGATCCCAGCCCGGCCAGCATGGCTCAAAGGTTGAGCGTCAACCTATGAACCAGGAGGTCATGGTTCGATTCCCTGATAGGGCACATACCTGGGTTGAGAGTTTGATCCCTGTGCGGGAGACAACTGATCAATGTTTCTCCCTCATATCAATTATTTCTCTCTCCTTCCCCTTCTCTCTGAAAATCAATGAACATGTCCTAGGTGAAGATTAAAAAAAAAATCCCATAGAATCATGGTTTATTAAAAATCACAGCATTTCCTGGTTACTCGTGTGGTTGTAAGGCCTTCATTTTGTTCACTGTGATAATCTTTGAAATTGGGTTAATGCACACCAATGGACACGTCATTAATTGGTATTTGAGAACTAGCTTTATGAAGACATTTATCTATTTCAGAGCAAGTAAAATTTATGTAAGCTTTGGAAATTCTGATATTCTTCTCTAGAGTGCAAGGATACTTTAAAGGTGCATGAATATAAGCCTAATTAATGAACATGAACACCAGAGGGTGAGGGCATGAGTGGGGGGAAGGCTGGGAGGGTTAATAGAGAGATAAGGACACATATGTAATACCTTAATCAATAAAGAAATTGTGGGGGAAAAAAGATTGTCATTAGCAACCAAAAAAAAAAAAAAAAAAAAAAAAAAGAAAGAAATGTTCTAGAGAGGCAACAGGCACAGCTAGTGAATGTATGCAATGGAGTCCAGAAACTTAATTCTGAAATCAATTTAGACCTATAAAGCATTTTATTACATTTCAAATTTCTGCCTCTTCCTTAAATAAAACCACACTGAACTCTGGGTTGCCTGAAGAAAGTTATGGAGAATTCTTAAAAATTTTTAAAAATGTATTGATTTTATATAATATAGAGAGAGAAATGGAGAGAGAGAGAAGAGAGACAGAAACATTGATTTGTTGTTCCACTTACTGATGAATTCACTGGTTGCTTCTTATACCTGCCCTGACCAGATATCAAACCCACAACCTTGGTGTATTGGGACCAAGAATTTGCCATGTTGCTCTCGCTGGATAGTTACTGACCTATCCGGCCAGAGCAACATAGTAGATTCTTTATTATCCACTTTAGTTCCAGATAAGAATATTCTGTATGCTAAGCCAAATAAGCCAGTCAGAGAAAGATAAGTATCACATGCTTTCACTCATATATAGAATCTAATGAACAAAACAGATGAACAAAATAGATCCAGAAACATAGAAGCATGGAACAGACTGATGAATTTCAGAGGGAAGGCAGGGTGGGAAGTAATTAACCAGGTAATTTATATGCATATATGTATAACCCATGAACACAGACACTAGAGTGGTGAAGGTTTGGGAGGGGCAGGTGTGAAGTGGAGGGGAAATCAATGGGAAAAACAAAGGGGACATTGCCATACTTTCAACAATAAAGATTAAAGAAATATTCTGGCCGAACCAAATAGACTATTATTTTCACAACCTGTAAATGTAGTGAGTTAGAAATGTAGGGAAAAAAATGGAAGAAACTAATTTAAAAATACATTTTAGATGAAAAATGATCTTGATGAAAACAGAAATGTTTTATTTTTTAAAACACTCACACATCAAGCTCCACCATACAAATGCTAAATGGTGTATTGTTGTTATCAAATTATGTCCACATGTGCACAGAACTAAAAAGCCTGACAGGGCAAGAAAAACAGAGTTTGACTTGTAGCAGCCTGAAGTCAAAGTCATGCTAATCTAGAGGAGCATGGAAAAAATTAAGGAGAACTTCCATGGCAGACTCCAACTGTTACTGAACAAAAGGTCTAGCAATATGTTCCTGTGCTGGAGTTAACAGGGATGGGGAGTTGGCCACCTTTCCTTTCCTCCAGCAAGTCTTTGTAGGATGAGAAAAATGCAGTACTCATGTCTGAGAAGTTTGTGGTCTGAGAGCAGCAGAAGGAACAAGTAAATGTCAAAGAACTACATCTGATAGCTTCATCCAACCCAGTAAAACACTGTTTTCCTTGAAAGATGAGTGTGAAAGCCATACATTTCTTGCATATAGTAATGCACTTTATTACTATTTATGTTCAAGGAGTAGGTCCACAGGTTAACTTTCCAGCTAACTGAAGCTTACTTTTAATCTTAACAGAACCATTTTCCATGAAAATCTAAAGCCCTGGAGAAAACCCTAACAAACAGTCTACATGGCTGGCTCATCATTTTACCCACAGTCCCTGATACACAGAAGGTACTTAATATTTGCTGAGAGCTGCCAAAAGTGTCCTTCATGTCATTACAATTATATGGTACTATAATACAGTGAAGGATATTTCAAGGACTACGGAGGTATTTGGGCTTCTTTGCTCCTGCACTAAATGGCCTCAAATTCCCATGCTTTTTAGTTTTTCCCTTATCATTACTGTTACAGTTAAGCCCCAACACTTAACTGTTTGGTAATTAATTCAAAGTGCTTTTAAAAGTAAGATTAAATCCCTGTTAAGAAACTGGAAAATTCTCAAATTAATTATTTGTGTTTGGAGTTGGGAAGAGAAACAACCAAGCATATTAGCATTCTGCCTGAGAGAACAACAAACAGGCTCCAAGTGTGTGTCCAAGAGGTCCCCAATGAGTAGAGTAAACCAGTTTCAGGACACGGGCTTCTTGATATCTATTTTGATGGGCTTTTGACTTAATCTGTGAGTTGTGGTTAAATTCCAGATAGCTGAGATGTCAGGTAAGGAATCTCCATTACGTCAGACATATTTCTACTAAGAAACAATTAAGAAGCCTCCCACGAATCATGTTAAGAAATCCAAAAACATGTTTGCTTTACATCTTATGCCAAACACCAGCAGGCTTTCTCTAAGGCATAACCCCCCATAGGACAAATATTGGTTCTTGGGGAAGAGTGTAAAAAAATATTTATGCATAAACACAGATCTATATATGGTATATAAACATATCTATATTAATAAAAGGGTAATATGCTAATTAGACCATGAGACGTTCCAGATGTCCTTCCGGACAAAGCCATGGTGGCAGGGCCGAGGCAGAGGTGGTTACGGGTGATCAGGCCAGGAGGGGAGGGCAGTTGGGGGTGATCAGGCTGGCAGGGGGGTGCAGTTGGGGGCAAGCAGAATGGTTAGGGGAGATCAAGCAGGGAGGCAGGTGAGCAGTTTAGGAGCCAGTAGTCCCAGATTGTGAGGGGGTTGTCCAACTGCCAGTTTAGGCCCAATCCCACAGGGTTCCCAGATTAAAGAGGATGCAGGTCAGGCTAAGGGACACACCCCCTTCTACACCGCCCTCCCCCCCCCCCCGTGCACGAATTTCGTGCACTGGGCCACTAGTATACAATATATCTGTGGTATTAAAATTTCATGGTGAGAAAAAAAATTCATGGTGCGGTCCAATTAGAGAAACCAACGTCTAGAAAGATTCCTTAGGGTGCAATAATGGAAAAGAGAGTCAAAAGTAGAGAGACCTACTTTAAGAAAGCAAAATGCTCCAGTGAAAATGAATACGGGGCCAAAATGAAGGAGACTTGACTTCCTCTGCCCTTTTAGATCTTGCTCTTGGTAAAGTATATGAACCAATACATTTTCTTTGATCAAATTAACTGGGCGTGGAATTGATGCTTATAACATGTGGCCAGAATCTGTTTCAAGTCTTCATACAAAGGCTGAAAAGTGCTTTTAAAAGTAAGATTAAATCCCTGTTAAGAAACTGGAAAAATTCTCATCTCAGTGTCAGAATATACAGTGGTTTTATCTTCAGATCATCTCTTTGTTGTCATACAACACAGAAGAAACTATATCAATTCCTCTGAGGGATGGGACCGAGGTAGAAGGTAGGATTTTAAATGTGTAAGTGAGGAGTACAAAGTCATACATCTGAGGAAACCTCTTACTTTCATAGTCAATAAAAAGAACCATGAGTCTCATGTAAAAAACAGAATCATTTGCAGGCCAAATGTAAGAAGAACAGAGAATAAAAGGAATGAAAGAGAAAAATTCTAGGCTCCTTAACTGTATTAGAATCCAATTTCTTGAGATTCTTTCTTCAAACTACACTGCTTTCAGTTTTATATTTAGATCACTTACATACACATCTCAATTTTGTTTTATTTTTCTTAACAATTACAGGCTAGCACAAAAAGACTTCAAAGATCCTAAGGCTATAAAAATTCAGGTTGCAGAAATACACATATTTTTCCTGGTTAAGGTAATAAAAACCAGATGTTCCTCACAGATGCTTCCATAATTTAAAAGCCTATCTCTGGAGCAAGAGTAAGGCATCTCAATAGCAATCTATGACCTGCTAGCTCAGTATAGATTCTAGCTATACCATGAACAAACAGCTCAATGAACTAACCTTTTAGGAATCTTATGTTACGTAGGTTGTTCATATATGCAGAGTATTAGTATATCAATCTTGAAGCTATTTTAGATTGCTATGTGAATTTTCATAATTCCTCTATGAAACAGAGGCATAGCATAAAAAAATTGTTCTCATTTGAGTCAATGTGGAGATTCTGGCAGTTGCTGAATATGTCCATTCCAATTATGCATCTGGACTTGGGGAAGAAATCCCAGGATGGGTTTGAGGACCCACTGGCCCTGAGAGACGGACCTGAGCTGAAACTCAATTGATCAGCTGTCCTCCTTAAGCCACTACTCTGATCACAATGACGTTTTAGGTCTCCTGGAATAGCGTCACTTCAGGATTCAGTAATCCCTGAAAAATTTGATTATGTTCTTTCTCCCAGCACAATCACATGATAAAAGGCCACAGATCTCTTTGGGGAAAGCCTGAGAGAAAGATGAATAAGGATAAAAATGTGTTAGTGTAGCAGAGTTCTTTCTCAAAGGGACCCCACCTTCCCTTTCCTCAGGGAGTTCTGGATCCATAAACCAATTAAAGGCCATGACTTCCTGTTTTTATAATCCAAGTTATACTTCTATTTACTTGACCTAGAACTCTTTCTTCTGTTTATACAATTAAGAATTTAGTAGACTGTTTCTTTCATTTCTAGGAGCACTATGTTCAATTAGCCAATCCCAGAGGTCTCTGTGAGTTTGACTGTTCTGACTACTGTATTCACTCTGCTGTTCATTATAAATTTCATCCATTTGTCTTTTGGTGATTAAGTGCTGCCACCAGCTTCTGCTGGCCTCTTCATAATTGCATGAGCCAAATCCTAAAAAGAAATCTCCCTTTCTCTCTCTATATATACATGACACATGTATACATACAATACACTTTCTAGAGAAACAGACCTATCTATCTATCTATCTATCTATCTATCTATCTATCTATCTATCTATCTCTCTATCTCTCTATCTCTCTATCTCTCTATCTCTCTATCTATCTCTCATCTATCTTTGTAGTTGTTTTTTTCCAGAAAAAGATATTTATGTAGTTCTTTCTCTGGAAAACAATGACTAATACAATGAAAGGCATGGAAGGCGGGACGAACACTTATTGAGCAAAAACGGGCTAGTTTTTAAAGATTAAGATAAAAAAGGACTTGATTGAACTATAAATTTGAAAATTTAGATACCATTCTTTGTTTCCTGGGTTTTGTTTGGTTACATTCTTAGATTTTGCTGGAAAGAGCACCTAGTCATTGAAAATAGTGCATCCAATGAATCCTATTGTTGTATACAAATGTATTCAAGAACGCAAACTGGTAGAAGCCCAATCTTTTCAGAAATTAAAACTTATGCATTAAAAAATTATGAATAAAAATAAAAATTCAGAAGTATAACCAGATACAAGCAAGGCAAGACGGGCCAGCAAAAGGAGGCGAGGGCTTACATTTTTTTGCTTTGTCCTTGTCCATATTGGCCTCACAGACTGCTTGCTGTATCTCATCCAGCCAAAGAATTTTAGAAGCAGGGTCCTGGGAATATTGTCATAGAATAAAAGAAAAAAAATAATGAATGACGATGAAACAGAATAACTGCTTTTAAGGAACCCATTTATTATAATTTCCATAGCTCTTATTTAGCAACTACCAAGTTCTGCCAATACACTCGACAAGCTACTAATGAAGTAGACCCCAACACAACCACTTCTCCCTTCCCGTCACCCCTCTAGTTCGGCCCACCAGCATCTCAAAACTGAGCAGCTGCCTGGTCTCCTATTTTCCCTGCTGCTTTCAAGTCTGCTCCTCTACCACAGTGGTCTTCTAGAGAGAACCAGATAATCTCTTTAAAATGAACAGCTCATTACAATACTCCTTGGCTTAAACTCTTCCTAAGGTTTTCCCCTGAAGCTGGGAGGAAACAAAACTCTCTTCCTATGGACTGTGGGGATTTAATGAATGGGCTTCACCTCACAATCCTCCTCTCTCCGTTCCAGACCTTCACACCAGCCTCCTTCAGATCACAACATTCTACCCCAGCAAAATGGCTATGATTCTTTCTTATCATTCGGGCCTTAATCCAACTGCAATGCCCTCCACAAAAGACTTCTCTAGCCACCCTTGCCAAAAACTCTGCTCCAGTCACTCAGTCACGGTGGTTCCCAAGGTAGCCCAGAGTGCCATGGGATACTTTAAATTCGAGGGAAACACAATGACACCATTTATCAGATACACAGACAAAAATAAAACAAACATTAAAAAATCAAACAAAAACAGTGATTGCCTTCGAGGAGCTGACGGTTTAGAAAAAAAGACAGATGTATAAAATAATAATTATAATACAATGTGATGAGGGCATTAGCTGTAGAAACACAATCTAGAAATAGCCAAGATGGGATTAACATAGGAAGTAGGGGGGTTGAGGTACAGGAGAAGAAAAGACCAGGTAAAGAATAGCCTCAGAAAGGAAGTGATAGCAGCAATAAAAGGTATTGAATTACCTTTAGTGTTTTTTGATTTGGAGGTTGATTCTTATACTCTTGCTACAAATTTACTGCTGGCATCTTATTAACTGGGACTTCCAGATAGCAACTGTACTTTCAATAAACTTGCCTAAGATTGCAAGTAAAATTTTATCAGTAGAAATTAAATATTGTGGGGAAGAATGATCAATGTTCCATTAAAAAAAAAAGGGTTCCCTGAAGTAAGATTGTGATGAAGAGAAGGTAGCTCATTAGAGCCATGGACTTGCAGCTTCATCAATTAGGACTCAAGATGGTGAGAAACAGGAAGAAGAAATAACAGTCACCAGCTCCTCTGGCAGGCTTCAACCCTGCCTCTCTCTGACACTAACATGAGATAATATGGGTGGAAGGGGTTCTGAAAACACAATCTTTTATTTCAATCCTGCAACATCTGGGCGAACGGAGACTGCTGCGGAAGGCCTGGCACCTGCTTCCCCAATCCTCTCCAGCTAGATCTGTCATATGGAAGCCATCAGCTGTTCCTAAGATTTCCCATTTCCTGGCAGATTGAATGGAGAAGATTCAAACAGGAAGTAAGATGGGAAGTTGAAGAATAGAGGAATAAAGAGACAGGAGAACAAGAACTATTTCTTTTTCTGTTTCTACGACCAAAGGGAACCTATAAGGTACAGCCTAAAAACAAAGCTCCTTACAAGTTCATTTATGTTTGCCTTAGGTTTTTTTGTGATTTACCAAATTCTTCATAACTTATCAGTGTAACAGATAAACCATACAAAATTTTACCCAGATGAAAAGAAGTTATAATACCACTTCAAAGTTGAGGGTGTTTGTTTTAAAAGCTAAACAGAAGAGAGACTTTGCAAATCAAATGAATTCAGGTCAACAGTTTAAATGCCTTCTTGAAATAACGGTTACTAGAGTTAAATGCAAAACCAAGAGTGAAAACCAAATCCTACCAATGGAACAACCCCTTTTTAATTGCTCTGTAGAAGATTGGAATTATTATATTTACCGGATGGCCACAGCTCCACCTCCATCTTAACAGCAAGATTCAACATATGAGTTACAAACGGATTAAGTGAACAGAAACTAGGCCATCTGCAAATCAAGTCACATATTCCTGAACCTAGGTGACTCCTAGAAAATTTTAAACAAAAAAGTACCCTTTCCTCAATATTCGTGGTCTTTTGATTATTATTTCTACAATAAAATAGCATCCTATCTCAGTGTGTGTTACCATATGTTATGTTGTTGAAGTATTAAAGACAGACTTAAAAATTTTTAAAAAAATTGATTTCATGCAGGACACCCATAAAAAAAACACACATGGTGTCAAAATAAACCAAAGGAAAATCATTTAGGCAAAAATAAAAAGAATCCCAAGTCTATTTTGCAGAGAGGATCCCTTTGTTAACCTTTGGTCGAGAATGTGTTTGTGTGTTTGCAGAGGACATCTCCAAGACCATGTGCGTTCCTGCGACAGTGAGGAACTGATGGGCCTGTTCCATCCACGAGGACGGTCCAGAGAGAGCGGACGCTGACGACACCTTGCCATGCTAGCAGTCGGCAGCTGTGTGTGGCTGCAGGTGGCCCAGGAACATACCAGAGAGGATGGATCTTGCATTGCCACAATGTGTCCACCATCTGGATACCATTGCTGACATGTACACATGAAGAACTATTTGACAGTGAAACTGGGACTCAGAACAGTTGGACATTGAAACTGACACTCAAACTTTTTTTGCTCTTATACGTTTGTTTTCAGTGTGCAGAGGCAAGATATTTTTGAAGAAAAGAAACAGGGGAGAGTGATTGATATAGAGGCAGGGTGGCCTTGAACGGGCTGTCAAGCTACAGGGGGAAGGCTGGAGTGGAGGGGAGGCAGATGCTGGGGGAGATCAACCGAAGGACTTGTATGCATACATATGAGCATAACCAATGAATGAAAGACTCTGGGGTGGGGAGGGAGGCAGGTGGGGACATGTGCTGGGGGGTAGGGGAGGCTGGGGGGCGGATATTGGGGGGGGAGGAAAACATATGTACTACTATTAAATATAAGTTATATTGTAAATAAAATTAAAAAATAAATAAAAAAATAAAAAAATAAAAAAATAAAATAAAAGTACAAATTGGTAGTTACAGAATAGTCACAGGGATGTAAAATACAGAATAGAGAACACAGTCAATAATATTGTAATAACTATGTATGGTGTCAGATGGGTACTAGATTTATTGGGGTGACCACTTAGTTAGTGATATAATGATTAATCACTGGATTGTACACCTGAAACTAATATAATAATTGTATGTCAACTGAAATTGAAAAATAAAAAAAAATTATTTAAAGACAAAAAAAAAAATTGATTTCAGAGAGAGGAAGGGAGAGGGAGAGAAACATCAATGATGAGAGAGAATCACTGATCAGCTGCCTCCTGCATACCCCCAACTGGGGATCGAGCCCACAACCTGTACATGATAATCGAACTGTGATCTACTTGTTCATGGGTCAGTACTCAACCACTGAGCTGCACCAGCCAGCTTAAAGACTTACTTTTGATTGCAAAACTTGGTGGAGTGAAATTTAATCAAGGTATGAAAAGTTTGCACAGATTAATTCCTCCTTAGCTTATCCCTTACGCCTTTAAGTTTCATGTGAAATTTGCATTTTTCTGATTACTGCTGCATTTTATAGGCAACTAGAGGCCCAGTGCATGCAATTCATGCACGGGTAGGGTCCCTAGGTCTGGACAGCAATCGGGGCCATTTGGGGCCTTCTGGCTGCCAGCCAGGGCCTTCCTTCATTCCATGCCACCCCCTGGTATTCAGAACACGTCATAGTGAGTGATCAAATTCCCGAACTCCTGAGGGGACACTTTGCATATTAGCCTTTTACATATCTAGACTAGATGCCTGGTGCACGAAATTTGTGCATAGGGGGTGGGGGATGTCCGTTAGTCCAGCCTGTACCCTCTCCAATCTGGGACATCCTTCTCACAATCCAGGACTGCTGGCTCCAAACTGCTCACCTGCCTGCCTCCCTGATTGTCCCTAACCACTTCTGCCTGTCAGTCTGATCACCTGCTAACCACTAACCTGCCAGCCTAATTGATGTCTAACTGCTCCCCTGCCAGCCTGTTTGCCCCCAACTTCCCTCCACTGGCGGCCTGGTTATCCCTAACTGCCCTCCCCTGCAGGCCTGGACCCTCCCAACTGCCCTCCTCTGCCCTCCTCTGCTGGCCATCTTGTGTCCTCTTGTGTGTTGGAGTGATGATCAATATGCAAATTATTCTTTTATTAGATAGGATAGAGGCCTGGTGCATGGGTGGGGGCCAGTTGGTTTACTCTGGAGAGTGTCCCAGATCAGGGTGGGGGTTCCCTTGGGGCAAGGAGCGGCCTGGGCGAGGGGCCTGTGGAGGTTTGCAGGCCGGCCATGCCCCCCAGCGACCCAAGCAGAGACCCTAGGATCTGGGATTAATTTATGTCTATAATTGAAACTTTGTAGCCTGGAGCAGAGCCAAGCATTCTGCCTGCTCTGTGGCAGCAGCCATTTCTGTTAGAAACTTTGTAGCCTAGAGTGGAGGCTTAGGCGGAA
Organism: Antrozous pallidus; assembly: GCA_027563665.1. NCBI lineage: Eukaryota > Metazoa > Chordata > Mammalia > Chiroptera > Vespertilionidae > Antrozous > Antrozous pallidus. The sequence goes on along the minus strand of CM050512.1, from coordinate 42,778,883 downwards.
AGCTTGGCTTCCTCTGTTGCCAGGGAAACCCAAGCCTCTGTTCTCTCCAGCTCAGTGGCTGCTGCCATTTCTGTATCTTTTATAATTGAAACTTTGTAGCATTGAGTGGAAGCCTAGGCTGCCAACTACAGGCAGAAAGCCTGGCTTCCTCTGTTTCCAGGGAAACCCAAGCCTTCCTCCTGCTCTCAGTGGTGGTAGCCATCTTGGTTGGGGTTTATTTGCATAATCTGCTCCTGATTGGTTGTGGGCGTGGTTGTGGGCATGGCTTGTGGGTGTGGCAAAGGTATGTCAAATTTGCATATCACTCTTTTATTAGATAGGATAGTCTGATGGGTTGCCTGGCTTAGCATTTAACCTTAAATTTTATTAATTATAGAAAAATTGTTATAAGGCAGTATTTTTTCTACATATTAAATCATATCCTCCAGAATATAACTACTCATAAAAGCTTATATGTTATGCAACAATGTGACTACCAGTATATTTAATGCTACTGAGTGGTGTTAAATTTAATGTGATAACACTTAAATAATGGTTAAGATGGTAAATTTTATATTATGTATATTTCACAACAATTAAAAAAAAACCCAAAGCATATTGTAGACCTGCTCACCAACACCCAAGGAATAAAGGAAGTCCTCTGCATCTCAATGTATTATGATTTGCATGTAATCAAATAGTGTGGTTTACCCCCTTACTTGGACCTCCTCCTCCTTCGGCCCTACCATACACACACACACACACATTATCTGACCCTACAGAATGGCTCTGAATATGATGAGCTGAGCTATGGCAAAAGTTCTGGCCAACCACTGATGACACATTCGGGTTATTGTGACACTGATGAAGAATTTTCAGAGTAATCGGCACTTTGTCAACTTTAACTTCATAAAGAATACTTGCTTTCCATAATGTATTTAATTCGTAATTATATGATGAGTTTCAGAATTAAGATTTGAAATAGCTGGGAGGATAAAGAAAATGATAATTTCTGAAAGCTAATTATTAACTAGAAATGGCATTTTTAAGTGGAAGCCCATTTTTAAAATGGATAAAATGAGATACGGGACAGCGTGAGCACTAACTGCTGGTCAGCCTGTATTTTCAACTTGCTTCTGTCAAGCACTGTACACTCTCTGCATTCTCTCAAGGCACATAAGCGCCTGGGAGGAATTTACAGCATCCCCTCGGAATGGACTGCTCGGGTGGGTAAGAGTTAAGTGTCACGTGCTCCAAGGCTCCCTCCGCGTCAGAGGCACTGAAACCTGAGCGTGTCACACCGCTTCCCTGAAGAGGTCCCGGGCCTCTTCCCTGAAGAGTTTCCTGCCTGCGGAGCACAGCAGCACAGTTTCCGGCTCCCATTTGCCGTTACCACATGGAACTGGGGTGAAACCGTGCTCCCTAATTTTATACATCTGATAACATTTGGGACACAGGATGAAGAGGGTCAAAATGAAAGCTCTCATCTTTGCAGTTGCTGGAGCCATGCTTCTGTCACCCACATTCTGTCAGAGCGGTAAGCCCTTTTCTTATGGAGTCGGGTGGGGCTCCTGGTCTCTCCAATTCAATAGTGAATTTCCTTTGTGAGAGGTTTTTGATTTTCTAAGCATTTCCTCTGATTCAGCAAAGATAGCACTTTTTAAAGAGATTTTTAAAAATCCTATGTGCATATTTTCTGGTGAGACATAAAGGTGGATAAAAGAATATTCTCAGAGATCAAGTGGTCTGCTTTCAATAATCAACAGGCTAATAAGTTAGTGTTTCTTAATAAGATACTGTTTTTTACTTTCAGTGGTACCAGAGAGTTATAGTTTTCTCTGCCCTCATATATGATTTTTAAATTTTAGAAATTAAATCTCCTGAATACTATTACTCAACTCTTACTGTTTTCTATTGTATTCAACACCAGCTCAGGACACAGATCTGCATCTACAACTCTTACCATTAGGTCACAATATAGTCAAACATTGTTAGGAGCGGGAGAGCTGGGCAGAGAAACAACAACGAGAGGGGGGAAACCCAAAATTAAATAAAAACTTTAGACCTCTATTAAGGAATGTTGCTAAAATTCACAGCTGGAATCACGGAGGTGGTTGTAGGAGAATCCTAAGAATCAGCGGATGGTAGCACATGTGGGGTTTATGAATAGGATTACGTGAATGCTATTTCTGGGAGTGGATGAACCAAGATGCAGTGGAATCCTAAAAGAAATGAGGCTTGTGGAGGTTCCTTCAAGATGCTGGTAGGGTTTGGAGGAAGTGAAAAGGGGGGAAGAATTCAAATGTGGCAAAGTAAAAGGCAGAGAGTTTACTCTCTTCAATAGGGCAGGGGAGAAACTGGACGGGGCTCAAGTCCACTCCCTTAGGACCAGTGCCTCTTTCAGACCTGTTCCCGGGTTGGCAAACATTTTAGAATCATTTTGTTAAGTGGAAACCAGTATAAAGAATTCAGCAAATTAAAAAAATAAAATTTGGCCCTGGCTGAGTAGCTCAGTTGGTTAGAACATCCTCCCAATATGTTAAGTTTGTGGGTTTGATCCCCAGTCAGAGCACATGCAAGAATCAACCAATGAATGCATCAACAAGTGGAATAAACAGATCAGTCTTTCTCCCCTTTTCTCTTTAAAGTCAATTAAAATTTGTTTTTACAGTGAGTACTGTTCTTAAGGAAAACCACATAAGACCAGTTCAAGCTGAATCAGATCAGCTGAACTTCTCCTGGGAAATGGAATCCAGACTGTCAGAGTCAGTGCTTAGCATGTTTTTTTGGTGTGAGATCTTGCTCAATCACTGAAATTTTCTGAAAACTGACAAACACTTGGTTTCAAAAGCTCTCTTATCAGATCTTGAAGGAACACAACTTGTACAACATATTCTTCAGCCACCATTTACCAGCTTCATGCTTATCTGGAAAGGCACATTCTATTTGGGGGATGTCAGGTACAAAAATTTCCCGAAATGCAAGCTGAGCAAAAGAATTTGTGTGGCTAAACTCGTGTCACACCACGTGCCCCAACCTGCCTCACCGTTCACCTCTAAACAGGCACAAACCACTGCCACTCCCATTATTTTTCCTTTTCTTTCCTTTAATCTACTCTCCCCTAAATAGCACCGAGCACCTCCCTGCCCGTTTGTTCAGGCAAAATTCTCCCCTTTTGTGAAACACCGAATTAGTTCAGTTTGTGCGATCTCAGGGCTGTGAGGGAGGCTGCCATTTCACCTGGGACGCATGGGAGAGGTGAAAACAGGAAGAGAAATGGATTTGAATGAGAACCAGATTACTGAACACTAACCTCAAGTATTCAACACATAGGAATTCAGAGGTCATGTGAAAAGGAACTGGCAGAGAAATAGCATTTAAAATTGGCAAGTAGGAAGTTTAAATTCAGCATAAAAGTTTGCCTCAGATAACAAATTTGAGATAATCTACTATCTATACATATCAAAGATTAATTTATGGAAAATTTATATAATGATAAACAGGTCTGAGTACCGAGGTTTATTTTGTTTTTGAAACTGCACTTCTAAGAATTAGGATTAGTAATATCAACAGAATACATAATGCTAAATATTTATAGCATGTAATCATGTTTTTATGCTTTTCTCTCCCCATTTCCAACTTCTCAGATCATCACATCGATTTCATCTTCTGATTTTTCTTCCTTCGTCTCCTGTCCCCTCAAAAATCTGACATTTGGATGTTGTTTTTCTTCTCTCACCTCTCATTATGCTGTTCATCCACTCCTACTAAATTAAACCACAGCCTCTATGCAGACTAAAAAATCTGTACCTATCATTTGAATTCTTGAAATCTGGGACTCCACACCTAAGGCTTTCTACCTGTCCTGGGACAGTTTACACTCTAACATACCAGCAGCAACTCAAACTCGGGAACACTCAATACCAAGAGCTTCGCTTCTCTCTGTGCTGTCCCCTCTCCTCCAAGTCATCTTTGCCTCCTGCCTCTCCCCAACCGCCTCCATGCCCAGTTAGATGCCAGGTCCCTTTGAGTCTCCATCACAGTCTCATGTGTTCATCTTCACCTTTCCACTGCCACTGCTCTAGTCCTGTAACTCACCGTCTTGAGGTTACATGAGTACACTAGACTCTGACACTGCCCCCTTGCTTCCAATTTCTTATCTATCCATTTTCAGTTCTTCTCTACACTGTCAACAAGGTCATTTCAAACACAAGTCAAATCATAGTTATATTAGTTTCCAATTGCTTCTATAACAAATCATCACAAGTAAGTGGTTTAAGTAAGACATTTATTATCTTACATTTCTGGAGGTCACAAGTCCTAAAGTCAAGGTGTTCATTCTGGAGGCTCTAGAAGATACTGTTTTCTTGTCTTTTTCTAGAAGCTGCTTGCATTCCTTGGCTCATGATTCTTTTCATCTTCAAAGCCAGAAGCATAGCATCTTCGAATATCTCTCTGACTTTGATCCTCTTGCCTCCTTATTTTAAGGACTCTTATGATTACATGGGGCCATCTGGACAATCCAGGATGCCTCCCCATCTTAAGATCCTTAATCACACCTGCAGTCTCTTTTGCCATGTGAGGTAACACATTCAGTCTCCAGGCATCAGCAGGTGGAATCTTTGGGGTGCCACTATGCCATCTACTACAACAGTCATCCCTCTGTTCATAATTATTTTGTGTGTCAATTCCAGCATCTATCAATGGGCACATGATTCCTTAGGACAGTTTAGGGGCCCTTCAGGGATGTGGGTATAACCTAATCATTCAAGTTCATCTCTCAGATGAACTTTATTAGTATAAGTTACATTTTTGTGTAACTTTTCTCAATCTGAGAGTTGAATACAGAGAGTTTAAAACTTTATGCAGTAAAATAGCCAATAAACATTTGCTGAATTAACTTATCTGACATTCCTAGATTCCATGACAGCCCATACTATGCCTCTGCCCATTCATAATCTACAGAAGCTTATGCCTCTGTTAAATTCCATCTCTTTATGAACCTTGCTTATCTTTGTTTATATTCATCTTTTCATTGACATTTTACTCAAGCAACTGTCAACTACTGTCTAAATGCTTATATAGTTTATAATTATATGACATTGATCTACAATGGTCTGATGTGCTATTTTGTTCCCTCTAAGAATATTACAAATTCCTTACAGCTACTTTTTGCTCCCGCATTGGCTAGCATGGTGCTATGCATATGATAAACCTTTGATTGTCTGATCTACAGTGATTTTTAAAAAATAAAAATGGCTCAGTGTTTGAGTGTCGACTTATGAGTCAGGAGGTCACAGTTCAATTCCCAGTCAGGACACATGCCCAGGTTGCGGGCTTAATCTCCCCTTTTGGGGCATGCAGGAGGCAGCTAACCAATGATTCTCTCTCATCATTGATGTTTCTGTCTCTATCTCTCCCTTTCTCTCTGAAATCAATAAAAATATGTTTAAATAAAAAACAAAAATGACCCTACACACATTGTATTTTATGTCTTCTGAACCATAGATAAGGCTCAGCAAAATATCGTAAGTTAATACTTCTTTTTAATTATAGGTATGGGAAATGATGCAGATGACTTGGCAAAGCCAACAATTCCTATTAGGACCTTTCGTGGAGCTCCCACCAATGTTTTTGAAGAGTTCCCCCTTTCTGCCATCGAAGGCTGGGCAGGAAGCACAGCTGTAAAAATAAAGTGCCCTGAAGAAAGTGTTTCAAACCTCTATGTGAGTAATGCTACCATGGGGTATCTAAACAGCTCCTTAAGTACCAAGCTGATGCCTGCCGTCTACACCCTGGTGTTCGCAGTGGGTGTGCCAGCCAATGCCGTGACCTTGTGGATGCTCTTCTTCCAGACCAGACCCATCTGTACGACCATCTTCTATATCAACCTGGCCATCGCAGACTTCCTTTTCTGTGCCACGCTGCCCTTTAAAATAGCTTACCATCTCAATGGCAACAACTGGGTATTTGGAGAGGTCCTGTGCCGGGCCACCACAGTCATCTTTTACGGCAACATGTACTGCTCCATTCTGATCCTCGCTTGCATCAGCATCAGCCGCTACCTAGCCATCGTCCATCCTTTCACTTACCGGAGGTTGCCCAGGCGCACCTATGCCTTGGTCACATGTGGATTGGTGTGGGCAATAGTTTTCTTGTACATGCTGCCATTTTTCATTCTGAAGCAAGAGTATTATCTTGTCCACAGGGACATCACCACCTGCCATGATGTCCACAACGTATGCGAGTCTTCATCTCTCTTCCAACTCTACTACTTTATCTCCTTGGCATTCTTTGGATTCTTAATTCCGTTTGTGGTCATTATCTACTGCTACACAGTCATCATTCGGACGCTTAATGCATACGATCAAAGGTGGTTGTGGTATGTTAAGACAAGTCTCCTCATTCTTGTGATTTTTACCATTTGCTTTGCTCCCAGCAACATTATACTTATTATTCACCATGCTAACTACTACTACAACACCGACGGTGTATACTTTATCTATCTCATAGCTTTGTGTCTTGGTAGTCTGAACAGTTGCTTAGATCCATTCCTTTATTTTCTCATATCAAAAATCACAGATCAGTCCACAGCTTATCTTACAATAGTGAAATCACCTTAGAGAACAAGGGAAGCTATCTGTGAAAACACACGTGCTTGGGACCACATGTGCGTAAGTGCAAGGAGCTCCATTCTCGAGCTCCCTTTTGAAGCTCCTAAGAGACAGTGCTTCAAAAACACTGTCAGTATTTTAAGAACATCAATGCAGGATAAAAGATATCAATCACCACTCTCTTCATGGCAGTGGATACATTTACCTGACTGGCACTTTATCGTTCTATCTTCCCTACTTCTATGAGCTTTCTACTCTAGATGAAATGAAGGAAAATGGGACAAGGGACAATGATAAAAGCATGGAGAGAAGCTAATAGCTCAGATTTTGGTACCTGGCATCACTTTTTATTCTTCTGCATTCTTCCACTTTCATGCTGGGGGCTGCCTCATTAGCTGATTCTACCTTCGTAATATCTCTTACTAGGATCCATTATCTTAGTCCCATCTTTGCCTTCCAACCATTCTCTTCCCAGCCAGCCTATCCTCCACTTCACCAGGCCACTGCCAGGTTTTTCTTCCTCAAATATCAGTTTGAATACATCACTCAACTCTCCCCACACCCCAAGCTCACTGCAGCATTATTTATGATAACCAAGCTAAGAAAGCAACCCAAGTGCCCCTTAATAGATAATTAGATTTAAAAGAGCTGTGGAACATTTATACAATGGAATATTACTTGGCCATAAAAAATAATGAAATCATACCGTTTGTGCCAACATGGACCTAGAGGCTTAGAGAAATAAGCCAGAGACAGACAAATAGCATATGATTTCACTTATATGTGGAATCTAAAGAAAAATAAGCAAACAGAATTGAAATCAACTCATAGAGTCACAGAGAGAACTGGTGGTTGCCAGAAGCAAGGGGGCATTGGGACACTGGGAGAAAGAGGTGAAGGGACTAAGAACCACAAGTTGGTATTTACAGAATGGTCACACAGATGTAAAGTTCAGCATAGGAAAACACAGACAGTAATATTGCAATAACTATATATGGTGCCAGTTAGGGTACTGGAAATATTTGGGGAACACTATGTAAAATATGACTGTCTAACCAACACACACACACACATACACACACACACACACACACATACACGCACGCACACACACATACACACACAGCTAGAAAACCTCCATGGACTCTCCACTGTTTAGAATAAATGATTAATCTTTAGTTTGGCATTCAGGGCTAACTTGCTAATTTTACTTCCCAATAAACCTTGCCTGTGATGTAGACACTAGCCAAGCTTCTTGCTTTGCTGTCATGCGATTTCTCCTCTTTTTGCCTCTGTCTCTAACTGGAAAGCTATTTCTAACATATTTGCCTTAATTCTTTCCATCTGTTAAAGGTCTCAAAGGATCATTATTCCCTGCAGTTCATTTTTATAATCTGAACTTTCAAAGCATTTTATTGTATTTTTATTATGGTACTTATATATAGTTCATTTATATACAAATATTAATTCCATATACACTCAAGCACTATGAATAGTAGAGAAGGGGCTTGTTCTATTCTTCTTTGTGCTTTTTATGGCAACCCCAGGCTCAATTTTTTTCAGGGTCTGTGGGGCAGCATGAAAGTCCATTAAATTCCAACAGAGAAAGCAAGGTATTCTGACAAGGGACAATACCATTTTTAGTTGTACATATAAAAAAAAATCAGGAAACTAAGCTACGAATATACTCAAAGTCATAGAGAAGTTTAAAATGCCTCCATTACTTTTGCAGCCTAAACATAGTTTTTAATGCGAAAAGGATATTTTGTTACAAACGCCCATCACCTTATAGGTAAATGACTGTATTTCCTTTAGTTTAGGGATTAGACAGAAGGTGGGATATCAGTAGTTAAGGGCATGAAAGATTGCTGACATGAATTTTCAAGTCTGTAAGAATGTGCATTAACCAATATACTTGTAGTGAGCATCAAAACAATAAAAAAAAGTTTAAATGCACAATTTTTAATGTGCAGAGTTTCCTATTTCATTGGACTTAAGTTAAAAAAACACACCCACACATGCCCATAAAGACCCTTTACGGAATATGTGCTGTTATGTGAAGAACAAAAATCAGGTAAATACTAAAGCAAGGAAGAAAAACAAATGTAAAGTAAGTTTCAAGATGACAAAAAGGTAAACGTATGGAGCTAGTTTTTGCTAATAAAATAATCAACTGCAATGCAGTTTTATCTATGGAGAACAATATTCACTTGTTAAAAAAGCACACTTAATTTTTATGTAATAAACTACACATAGCAAAACAGAACTTTTGGTGGGGATTATAATTCATATGTTCTCAAGCAAAGCCTTCAATTTAAAAATAGATAAAAATTCACTGCCCCTGGTGAGCAAAGTGCATTCTCTGCCAAGTGTATGCCAACATACCCTTTACCCAGACTTTCCTCAAGAGACAGAAAGAATTTGGTGCCTACGCAACGTTATACTTGAAATACTATTACGAAGGCCCAAGTAATATTTACCATATAAGAGTATTTTATATGGCCAAGTAATCCTCACCAACTTACATCACTGTCCTTGATCTTTGATAAAACTCAGCATCCATTCTTTGAAGATGCTATCACTGAAACCTTTAACATTATATATTTTACAAGCTTTATTTTATACTGACAATACAAATAATATATTTCCTTCTAATATTTTCCATGTTTGGACCTTGGGAAGGCAAGGCACAGAAATAGCACCAAAAAACACAACTGGAAACTATTAGCTATTCAAACAACAGAAGTTAAAAAGGAAATGCAGCTCTAGCTGGCTTGGGTCAATGGATAGAGCGTTGGAGCGCAGACTAAAAGGTCCCGGGTTCGATTTCCGCCAGGGCACATGCCCAGGTTGCAGGCTTGATCCCCAGTAGGGGGTGTGCAGGAGGCAGCCGAGCAATGATTCTCTCTCATCATTGATGCTTCTATCTCTATCTCCCTCTCCCTCCCTCTCTGAAATCAATAAAAATATATATTTTTTAAAAAAGAAAAGAAATGCAGACACTTCACCAAATAAACAGAACCAGATCCCCTGCCCCCAACTGGGAAAGAAATCAGGCTGACAAAGTTTCAAAACTAATGAAAGAAAAATGTTGAAAAAAAAATAGGAATTTAACCAAATCAGATTCATTGCATAGAATTGTTTTAAATCTGTTAGCTGTCCAATACAGTTCAAGCCCCCAATTTTATTGCCCAGAGTACTTTAATGCCTGAGCTAAAACCCAGCTCTCTAGGCTCATATTTAATACTCTAATCACACAATTAAAGCCACTGCTTTCACACTGAGGAAGGATACCCAACAGAGAACTGGCACCTCATAATCACTCAGGGAAGGCTTTGGGGTGCTCTGGAGGGGTGCTATGTGGTTCTGCCTTGATTAAGAACCTTCACAAGGGAATGTTCTGGGGGGACCTCCACCACCTGCCTATGAAATGCTATGAAATGTTTGTGGAGTCAGGCTCACCTCCAGGACAAACCCCCAAAAGGCTGTGGGCAGGGGTGATACACGTGTAGACTGAAGCTGAGGGAATTTTGGTGACTTGACTAAAATCCCTAGTTCATTTTTGGCAAAACCAAGTTTTGAATGGTGCTTTGTGTCCAAAGCAAACAAGTTTTATCTTAAAATGCCAGTAATGTGCCCTATGCCAGGGCCACAGCTAGCTACATCAGCAGCAACCGCAGGTGGCAGCTCAGTCTTCCTAGTTGAAGGGGTCTACACTCCTCCTGAGATGTGGGAACAGAAGGCTTGGATCAGCATCTCATTCTCTCACTCCCTGGCCTGGCATTCGGCCCAGGCCTCAGGTTCATCCACCTCAGGTAAGAGAGCGCCCGTCCCCCACAGTTGGTGTGAGACTCAAACAAGGGCACCTGCACAGTGTAGGCAGGGAGGGGTAAGCCTCGACGCCGCCGCGCCAATTAGAGGGCAACACAACAGCACCGAAGGCCCCGACCCCCGGGAACAGCTTTCTTCACCTTTACTGAGGAGCAAACAGGATTTACACTGTTTTATTTTCCAACTTTTAGTGAATTTTTACTTATTAAAGATCTATTTTGCACCGAAAATACATTGTACAAAATTCAAAAGATTAGGAGATGTTTCTTCTTCTTCTCTAGTCACTCAGTGCTCTTCCAGAGGCAACCCCCCCCTGTATGCGGCTGGAGACTACTTGATGCCAAACCGTTTCCAGTGCTCTGAGACAAAGTTAGTTACTCTGAAGGGAGCACCTGAGCTGGAGCAGTCCTGCTCTGTTACTGGGGGAACTGGCCCTTTGTGAGGTGTTTACCTTGAATTTTGAAAGTTTAGAAACATTGAGTATGTAATACATACACTCTGAAAAAACTTAAAAGTCCAAATAGTACAAGAACAGAGAAAAGAGAAGTATAAAACTTTCTATTTGGTTCACCTTCCAGCTGGTGTCTTCTTTCAGAAATATTCTATGCACATATAAGCCCACATATACACTGAGTGGCCAGATTATTATGGTCTCTGAATACATAATAATCGTGTGTGTGTGTGTGTGTGTGTGTGTGTGTGTGTGTGTATTAGAGGCCTGGTGCATGAATTTGTGCATGGATAAGGTCTGCCCAGCCTGGCCAGGGGGAAGGGACATGGGCAGTTGGCCAGCCTGCCTGCTGGTCGAACTTCTGGTCGAGGGGACAATTTGCATACTAGCCTTTTATTATATAGGATTACATAGGGTATACACTAATAATTATTATGACTTCTGAATGCATAATAATCTGGCCACTCAGTGTATATGGGTGTATATGCCATTTGTTTATGTATGCGGAAGCATACAAACACTTAACATACGTATTAAATATTGTCCAATATAGAACCATCATTCTTCTCTGTGTATTTCACTGTATGGATACACTGTAACTTAACCAGCCCCTCCTGAGGGACATTTTAGTTTCTGTGGTTTTTTTTTGTCTTTTGCTATTACAAACAATGCTGCAATAAATATCCTTTCCCATCTGCCTTAATTATGTTTCTGAGTCATACAGACTGGGGCATAGTTCCAGAAATAATTACTTTTGGGGGGTAACACTTAGCTTCATTATCTATAAGATGATGATAATGATAGTTCAGAGAGCTGTTATGAGGATCATGTGAGAATATGCACAAAGTATCTAACATCTAATATCAGGCCCAGCAAATATCAGGTGATGAAAAAATGTTTGCTGTAACCAAGGATGTATTTCCCATCTCAGATAAGGAAGTCCTGGTTCCAAAGTCTCATACAGAGGAGACGCTCACCTCTTTTGGGTTGACTAATCCATGAGGACATGGTGGCTAGCACCCAGGGAACATCATTCCCAATCTCAGGTGACAGGTCATACAAGGCTCACCACTCAGCCCAGGACCCTTCTAATGGTGGTCAGTATCTGCTGACTCCTTATAATATCAGCACAAGCTCCACAGTCAGAGAAACTGTCTGCTCTTTATGGGGACTCTGGCCAGGTCAGTGTCCTATGTCCAGAACAAACCATGCTGGTTCCTCCCTAAATCGTCCTGCTTTCCACCACCCACCTACCTCTTCCTTACCTTTCAGGCACAGCTTCTATTCTATCTCCACAGCAACTGCTCTTAGGATTCTAATCCGCAACCATCCTAACCATCTCTGAGTCACTGTGCACTCCTCATGTTGAAGCTTTTCCACCAGCCTATCTCGACTATTATTTAACTACCGTATTTTCTGGCGTATAAGACAATTGGGATTGATGATGTTAGGAGGAAGATAACAAACAATAGAGAGAGAGAGCACGTGCCGGGCAAGCCCCTGGCGAGTTAGAAACACCCATCAAAACTGCAAGCTATGGTATTTTTACACGCGGCGTATAAGACAACCCCTGACTTTTGAGAAGATTTTCCTGGGTTAAAAAGTCGTCTTCTACGCCGGAAAATATGGTATTTTATCAGAGCATGCCCACTGCCTCAATCAATTTTTCAGCATTGAGGATAAGGACAGAGAACATTCAAATGGTGTCATGTGTTCCCTTTCCCATACCCAATGCTACGTACTGCACCATGCACACAGCATGTGCTCAGAACTTGAACTCTGAACAAAAGCTCACTCATGACTGAGTTTGTAGGAAAAGAGTGGAAGCAGTCATCAGCTGTCTTTCCCCTAATGTTTGACGACAGGAAAATGACAGCACTATTATTTCCCTTCTGATTCATAGGCAACTACTGGAACAAGAGGCTCATAAGCTTTAGGAAAAGATGGGTTTTAAAAAAAACTTCCCTTCCACCTTTCCCCTTATCTTAATCTGTAAACATGAAGGAAATAAACTTATGGAGACTTACCTTCAGTTTTTGTGATTTGGCGTAGTATAAAACATCCTGGTAGTGTTGGGCATTGTTGGGGTCCACATCTTGAATCTTAGCTGTAGGCAACTGCAGACTTTCTAGTGTCTTTAAAGGATCTCCTTCATCAATAGCTTCATTGATACATCTCACAGCCACAACTCCTGGAAAATGAGAAAGCTTTCCTCTTAAACCACAGTACTTTGTAAGTTCTCTAGAATCAGCAATTGCAAAGATGAAGTTAGGAAAAGGGGTGGGGTGGGGAATACACACACACACACACACAAAAAACCTATAAGAGCTAATAAATAAGTACAGCTAAGGCTGCAAGAGATAAGACTAACGTACAAAAATTTAATGTATCCCTATATATTTTCAATGTGCAATCTAAAACAACAGTAAAGGGAAAGTACATTTATAATAGATTCTAATGACAAATACAGTATAATTACAAAAAGACTAAATAAAAATAAATTTAACAAAAGAAGCATAAGGTATGAAAGATCATTGAAAAATAATAAAGATGACTTAAATAAATGGGAAAATCATCTCATGTTCATGTCTCTAAAGACTTAATATTGTTTAGATGGAAAACACTCCTCAAATGGATTTACAGATTTAATGGAACACCTAACAAAATCCCAGCACCCTATTTTTTTAAACAGACATTGCCAAGCTGATTCTAAAACTCCTATGGAAAGGCAATAGATCAAGAATAAAAAAATGCAATGTTGAAAAAAATTCAAAGTTGCCCTAGCTGGTTGGGCTCAGTAGACAGAGCTCCGGCCTGCAGACTGAAGGGTCCCAGGTTTGATTCTGGTCAAGGGCACATGCCAGGGTTGCAGGCTTGATCCCCAGGGAGGGGTATGCAGGAAGCTGCCAATCAGTGATTCTCTCTCATCACTGATATTTCTCCTTCTCTGAAATCAATTACACACACACACACACACACACACACACACACACACACACACACGAGGCCTGGTGCACAAAATTTGTGCACTGGGGTAATCCCTCAGCCCAACCTGCCCCCTCACACATACTTGGAGCCCTCTGGCCAAGGCTTTAGGCCTTGGGTACCCAGCCATCGCCCTGCAATGGGGCAGATGGCTGGCTCCACCCCAGCCCTGCCCTCCACCCCTCTGGCCAGGGCCTTAGCCCCAGCCAGCTCGCCCCTGGCTAGCACGGGCCTTGGCCCCGCCTGCCCAGGCCCAGGCCACCTCAGCCACGCCTCCCAGGCCCCCCCCGAGCCCGGCAGCCTCAGCCATGCCTCCCAAGCCCAGGCTGCCTCAGCCACGGCCCCCCTCGGCCTGGGCCGCCTTGGCTACAACCGACCCCCAGGCCAGGGCTGCCCCAGGGCCACCTTGCACACGTCCCCCAGGCCTGGGCCACCTTGGCCACCCCCCCCCCCCCCCAGCTCGGGCTGCCTCGGACACATCCCCCACGGTCTGGGCCACTTCAGACACGCCTCCACAGGCCTGGGCCGCCTTGGCCATGCCCCCACACTCCTGATTGGCTGGTGGGCATGGCTTGCGGATGTAGCAAAGGTACGGTCAAATTTGCATATTACTCTTTTATTATATAGAATATATATATATATATATATATATATATATATAAAGATTAATGCATCTAAACTATAAAAAATTTTTAAAAGGAAAAAAAAGATAGAAAAAGAACAAAGTTGAAGGACTCTTCCCAATTTTGAAATTTACTACTAAAGCTACAATTAATACTGCATTGTGCTAGGGTAAGGACAGATATACACATCAATGAAATAGAATTTAAAATTCAGAAATAAACCCTTACAGTTATGATCAATTGATTTTTGACAAGGATGCCAAGACAATTCAACAGAAAAATAATAGTTTTATAACATATGGCCCAGGGACAACTGGATAACCACATGGATAACCACATGGATTAGAATGAAATTAAATTTCCTATATTACTCCATGCACAAAAAATAACTCAAATGGATCACAGACCTAGAAGTAAAAGCATCTATAATAATCTATAATAATAAAAGCATAATATGCTAATTAGACCAGACAACCAAACAACCTTCTGGACGAAGCCACTGTGGCAGAAGCCGAGGCAGAGGCAGTTAGGGGTGATCAGGCAGGCAGGCAGAGGGGTTAGGGGTGATCAGGAAGGCAGAGGGATTAGGGGCAATCAGGCAGGCAGGCTGGTGAGTGGTTAGGAACCAGCAGTCCAGGATTGCGAGAGGGTGCAGGCTGGGCTGAGGGACACCCCCCCATGCACAAATTTTATGCACCTGGCCTCTAGTGAACTATAAAACTCTTGGAAAAAAACATAGAAATAAATCTTTGAATTAGGCTACTTCTTAGCTATGATACCAAACCCACAAATAACAAAAGTTTTAATGCATGGGATGTTATAAAACTTAAAGTTTTTGTGCTTTAAAAGACACCCAAAACAAAATGAAGACAACCTACAGAATGGGAGAAACTAATTACAAGTCCTGTATCTGATTAAGGACTTGTATACCTTCTACACAAGTATGCCAATATACAAGTAACTCTTACTATTCAAAAGTAAAAAGAAAACCCAATTTAAAATGGGTAAAGGACTTGAGTAGATATTTCTTTAAAAATGGTACACAAATGGCCAATAAGCACATAAAAAGATGCTCAGTATCATTAGTTGTTAGGAAAAAGCAAAAACCCAATCCCAATGAGGTACCACTTCATACCCACAAACCATAACAGGTGAGTGAGGATCTGGTGAACCAGTACTATTAATTTTTCTGGTGAACATTGCTGGTGGAAATGTAAAATGATACAGTCATCTTGGGAAACAGGCAGTTCCTTAACATATTAAACACAGAATACTCTCTGATCTGGTGGTTCCACTTCTTGGTATGTACTCAAGGGAACGGAAACCATATGTTCACACAAAAGCTTATACAGGAATATTTACAGAAGAAGTAGTCATAATAGCTAAAAGCAGAAAAAAAAAAAACCCCAAATATCCATCAACTGATGAATGAATAAACAAAATGTCTACCCATAGAACAAAATATTATTTAACCTAGGAAGAAATATGAAGTATACTGAAATGTGATACAACATAGATGAACTTTGAAAACATTAGGCTCAGTGGAAAAAAAAAACACAAAACAAAAACAGACACAAAAAACCACATATTACATGATTTTATTTATGTGAGATGCCAAGAACAGGAAAATCCAGAGAAACAGAGTAGATTAGTGGATTAGGGGGTGAGAGGAGGGGATATTAATGGGTATGAAGCTTCTTTTTGGGGTGAGAAAAATGTTATGAATTTAGACAGTGGTGAGACAGCAAGATGGTGGTGAAGTAGGTGGAAGTTCAAACTCTCCTCTTCCCAGGACCATACCAGGTGTAAAGTACAGAAAAATAAACCTGAATAACCAACCATCTGAAGACTAGCTGAACAGGAGTCTTATAACTGTTATACAACTTTTAAATATATAAAACAACCCTAAAAATAATAAAAGGGTAAATGTTATGGTAATGAATTATGTCTCAATGAAGTTGCTATAAAAAGGGGGTTAGTGTTACACACAAGTAGCATACAGGGATGCTAATTTCTAAGGCAATCTCCTCACTTATATAGTGAATGATGGAATCATAAAATACAAGTGCTGGAAGAAGTTAATGTAGAGATATACAGGAAAAAAACTGAAATTCAAAATCATTTGGATATATATATATATT
Source organism: Antrozous pallidus (assembly GCA_027563665.1). Lineage (NCBI taxonomy): Eukaryota > Metazoa > Chordata > Mammalia > Chiroptera > Vespertilionidae > Antrozous > Antrozous pallidus. The sequence goes on along the minus strand of CM050512.1, from coordinate 42,762,259 downwards.
CTATTCTTTGGGTCATCCTACTTTACCACTGTAAAAAATGCCAAACAGAGTTCCAAAAGCAAACAATTCCCTACAGTGTTAGTTGAGTGAATTTCCAGGTCAATATAGTCCTAACGATGCTCAAGGGCATGTTCTGTGATGATGGAAATGTTCTGTATCTGGGCTTTCCAATATAGTAGCCATTGCCCACATGTAACTGTTAAGCCATAAAATGTGGTTAGGATAAGTGAAAAACATAATTTGAAATTTTATTTAATTTCAGTTAAGATACCCATACTTTCTTGAAAGTATAGGAAAGCTCCATAGTCAGGCATGTTTGGGGATATGGCTAAGGTTCAAGCATGGCTACTGACCTGAAAGATCACACCTGGAGCCCTAAGTCTTGGAGGTACCAAGGGAAGAATAAGCATTCCACCAGTTTAACCTTCCACCATCTCTACCAGAGCATAGGATCTAAGGACATAGACTGTAAGGTCCAGGAATGGGAAGCACAGAAACCAAGCTATGGAATCTGGAGAGTATTTGAAAATAGCAAAAGGGATCCATTTGAATGTCACTTCTCAATACTGCCTTATTATTAAAGACAAACTATCAACCATTCAGAAATAAAACTATAGTGTATGTACAAATATGTGTATATACGCAAATATATGTATGTAAACATTGTACACACATACATATATACTAACAGGGGGCTTTTGCGTCCCATCTTAGTGCTGATGGACAAGAACTACTACAAAACTTAAAACATAAAACAGCAGCAAGCTTCAAAAACATACATTCTTAAAGCCAAACTTATTACTTCTTATTTTGTCAGTTATCTTTCATCCAATCACAATTCACTTTAAAAATGTGATATGCTATGAAACAGAATAAGTACTATTAATTTTTCTGCATTTGAGATATTTGAAATTAAAGTAAAATACTCAGCTAAGTATCTCCCTAATAGATGACTCCATAAATATTCCCACCTTGCCAAGGATGGGAATAATTAACTGAAGGATGGAAGGGACAATCTAAAATGATTAGAAATTATTCATGATTATAGTACATACTTAAATATGTTTGAAAAAAAAGTAAAAGTACTTTCCTAACACTCAGGTTATATTATCTCAAAATGTTGGAAGAACTCAGGAAAGTCTATGCACTACCTACCTTCAAGGTATTGTCGTTTTCAAAAAATCCTCACCTGAGGATATGTTCTTTATATATTTCACAGAGGAAGTGAGGGAAGGAGAGAGAGAAGAGGAGAGGGAGAAGGAGGGGGGAGAAAGAGAGAGAGAGAGGAAGGAAGGAAGGAAGGAAGGAAGGAAGGAAGGAAGGAAGGAAAGGAGGGAGGGAGGGAGGGAGGGAGGAAGGAAGGCGAGGGGGGGGGGGGGAAGGAAGGAAGGAAAACCAGAAAGTTGTCTTCTGGATGTGTCCAACTGGGGATAAAACCCACAACCTTTTGGTGTATGGGACAACACTCCAACTAAGTGAGCCACCTGGCCAGGGCAAGGTGTTATCATTTACCCTGTGTAGTTATAAACTGGACAGCACAGACTAATCCATTTCATTCTCTAGACACCTACCTTGGGTAGACTGTTCTAAATACTTTTAAACATCCCATCCAAAATGAATCGGAATGACAGTATAAGAAATGTGTGTTTCCATTGGCTGCTCACCTGCATGCATTCCAGCTGACTTGACTGAAATCACCTGCTTGTTTTGTTTGATATGTTTCTAAGACTCTCAAGCTGCTGAGGTCATAGTCAATGACCTCATAAGGGCTCAAAGACCTACTCAGCAGCCCTCTGGTGCATCTGTACCACTTCCCCTGTTTATAAGTCAAGGGGAAATCCCATTTTAACCAAGATTGTTGAGCCTCAGTTCATGGCCCACCTCCTTAAGTCTTCGTGTGAGACTACAGTAACATTCTCTCATGAGAATGTGGACAGAATGAGGGAGTGGGCAGAAATTCTCTTAGAGGCTATGTATTTGAGACAGCAGAGGAGGTGCCCTACACAGAATGGTACCTACCAAATGTAAAAAGCAATGCAACGAAGAAAACTTCCTTGTCTAGGCTACATGAATGCTCCTCTCGGGCTCTACTGGGAACAGTGAGCTTGCCAGTGAGAAACCAAGAGAGCATCCAGGTCTAAGAAAATGCACTTAGCAGCTTCTCCATTAAATTCGCCTTCTACATTTATCATTTCCTGTTAGCTGCATACCTTATCTACATCACAAATCAGTCAGAGGATGAGACCTGAGAGCACGTGGCCAGGGTGGGCTGAGAGTAAAGCACTTTCAAAGTGTCCATGAAAAATCCTCAGCGTTTTTCAGATGATTTAATTACTATACTGTTCCCTCCCTGCCATGGAATATACAATAGTATATTTTTAAAATTGAATTTTTTAACCAATCACCTAAATATATGCTATCAAGCTCAATACTTAAAAGAACTTCAAAAATACTTCATTTTGATAGAATAACAGAACAAGCCAAAAGAAAGAAATGAAATGTTCTGTATTAAACTCTCCAAATCCTAGGAAGGAAATATGATATAGAATATCTGAAATAACTCTGCTGGTTATTGCATGTGCCCTTCATGACAAGATGTTTAAAAGAAATATGAGTGGCCATGTAGCATATCCCACAGAGAATGACAGTGTTCCAGTTTAACTAGATAAATGCCATATCAATCCGAAGAGATTTTTCTTTAAAAATGCTAACCACCTACAAAAGACCCCTCTCTTTTTAAGTTATACACATTACTTTTTTTCCTCTTTTCCTGACAAAAGCAAAGGCTCTTAAGATATTCTGGGACAAAAATGGTGTTCCCTCCCCTTTGTAAAATCAAAGTCAGGAATGAGAGTAAAACTACAATTGTTCAGCACTGAGAACTCACACACCTTCCCTTGCATAAGCAACACACACCACCATCACCAAAGCAGAACTGGACTTCAGGTATTGGAAAGAATTGGGGAAAAGTTATGGAATACTATTCAGCTGTAAAAAAGAAGGAAATCTTACCTTTTATGACAGCATGGCTGGATCTAGAGAGTATTACATTAAGTGAAATAGGTCAGAGAAAGACAAATGCCATATGATCTCACTTATATGTGGAATTTAATAAACAAAAATAAATAAACAAAACAGAAACAGACTCATAGATACAGAGAACTGACTGACAGCTGTCAGAGGAGAGGGGGTTAGGGGACTGGGTGAAAAGTGAAGGGAATAAGCAAAAAACAAAAACAAAAATCCAAAACACCTCATAAACACAGACAACAATGTGGTGATCACCAGAAAGAATGGGACGTGAGGGGAAGTAGAAGAGGGTAAAAGGGGGATAAATGGTAAGGGGATGAGCCTTGAGTTTGGGTAGTGAACATAAAATACAATATGTAGATAATGTATTACAGAATTGTACACTTGAAACCTTTATACTTTTATTAGCCAGCTACCCTAATAAATTCAATAAAATTTTTTTAAGAGTGAAAAAAAAAAAGAATTGGGAAAAAGCTAGAAAACAAAGATAAGACATGATTCGTTATTTTGCCTCCCCAAGGAGAGTCCATCCTACCCAAATGAGTGCATTAGCCAAAGCACTCACACCATTGCTGCAGGACACCCCAAGTGCTGTAGCTGGGGATCAAGGAGGAAGGCTGAAAGGCAGAGGGTTGGGGCACTGAGCTTTGTAACAGGACACAAACACCAGGGTTTGGTTTTGTTTGTTTAAAAATATATTTTTTATTAATTTCATAGAGGAATTAAGAGGGAGAGAGAGAGAAACATCCATGTGAGACCAAAACATGAATTGGCTGCTTCCTGCACACCTCCTACCAGGGATCAAGCCCCAAACTGAGGAATGTGCCCGGATGGGGAATTGCACCAGCAACTTTTTGCTGCCCAGGATGGTGCTCAATCAGCTGAGCCCCATCAGCTGGTTTTTATGATGGAAAAACTGCTGAAAGCTTGAATTTGGTAATTCATGCTATAGAAACTAGTGAATAACTGACTGCTAAAGTTACATAGTTCCTCATTCCTCACTGTTTTTATATGCAAAAGGCAAATGATAAGGAAGCACTGACACTCAAGAAAGCATGTTTCAGGGCATATCCTCTTGGGATTGCCCACTTTCATGCTCATGATTTCTAGAAACATGACAAATCACCATGACTTCTGATTATAAGGCGACAGTTAGATTATGTTCCAATTTCTTCCTAGAGCAGGAACATGTGTCATATTTCAGGAAAAAGTCCAAACGAAAAGTCAAAATAAAGTTGAGTGCCTAAAAAACAGTTATGTAGAGTAGTCAGCTCTGAAGTACCAATAAATAAAAGTTACGGGGACCTCTACGCACGGTGTTTTTTCATGTATAGGGCGTCATGTCACAGGAAGGTCATGGCATCCTGCCCCCCCCGGGAGGAGTATGCCCAAGTTGCTGTTGGATGTGTTTTACACAGAGGGGCCCTTCTTCAGCGTTCTGCTCTCTTCACACCCCACTTATGTGTGTTTTTTAGCCTGTCCTTTCATGTTTTTTTATGTATTCCTGTAATGTTATAATAAGTTGGTACAGTAGTACAAGCAGACAATTTACATATAAACACATACATGCATTTTATAGGAGTGTGCTTTCATAGGCTCCATGGGCAAAATTTGTAACCGTAATCTAGAGAAGTTATCGGAACACCTTATTCTCCCACTATACTAGAGAAAAATAGTATTCTGTACTTACTGTCATTTTCTTCTTGAATTTGAATATTGACCATATCAATACAATTCTGAATTTCATTCCAGCTTAAGGTCTCTTGCCCTTGGGACAAAACGTCCAGTTTGAAGGAGAGCAGTTCATCTGCATAACTGTGGAAGAGAGAACGATCATGCCATCAACAACCAAGAGACATTCATTCTTTGTTCAAGTTATGCCTCTTAAATTTGACACGAGGGGCCAAAGGTGTTTGTTATGAGGTGAGACAAAGAGTAGAAAGACAACTAAAACTGTGGAGTGCAGCTGTGTCAACACACAGCAAGCTCACGTAAACTAACGGTGTTCTTTTTCTTAGAAATACTTTATGTACAAAGGCTGTTCAATGAAAGTCCCTCGACATCCAGCTTCGTACCTGACTCAGGCAAAACAAAACAAAAATAACTTAGACATCCTCAAGCCTGTGATTTTGCTTTTTGTCTAATTACTAATTTTCCTCCATGTGGCACATCTTGGCTCTGAATGACCATGGTGCTCAATCCTTCCATCAAGGTTCTCTTTTTACTCTTGTTCCTCCCACAGTGTGAGCTGCAGGAGTCCTTTCTACTGTAACGCTAACATAGCCGTGCCACCCTGAGAGCTAATATGTCCATTGAGGAATCAAATAAAATGCACGTGTAGTTCCAGAAAACCTTGCTAAATGACACACATCTTCACTGTATGTTTTCTTGAAGAAGTGGTGCATGAGTAGAACCAGAATATCTTAAAGTTCCTCCCCACCCGTCCATTGCTCCTAAGGCTTCCAGAGCAGCTACTCAAAACCCTCCTGTCCCCTTCCTGCCACAGCACTCTCACACCTCAGTCCTGGCCCCTGACCCTCCTCACTTAGCAGAGTCCTCTGGAAAATAGAGTTGGCCAATTGCTCCAGTTACTTTTCTTATCTGAGAAATCTTAGAGGAAAAGACACCCATCTTGATATATTACTGAGGAACTTTTATTTCTCAATAATCAATTTTCCTATTTAAAATGGACAGAACCAGTGTTAGATCCATAAGCTAACGTGAGCCCGTCTAGCCCAAAGTAAAGACACTCAATAGTTTAGCTGGCTTTTGCATTACTCCAGGGAAATAAGACCAATCCTCTGTGTGCCTATTGATTTACTATGCAGTTTTGACTTCCGAATAGCACCTGTAGATTTCCTAAGAGAGGTTAAAGAATTAACACTGCATTAAGCCTAAAACTGTTTGCTTGTTGTGACAAATTTTCTTAAAGTTTTGCATGCCTCTAGATCAGCGGTCGCCAACCTTTTGGACCTCACAGATCACCAGTAGTCCGTGGACCACCGGTGGCGACCACTGCTCTAGATGACACTGAGGTGTCTTCCACGGAGCAGCCTGAGAGAGAAAAACATCATTGAAAATAGGAAGAGTGGTGATGATTCATTATCTGTCGCTGAAGGAGACATCACCAGGCCTGAAACCAGTTAACTCACGTGTGAGGTTTTCCCTTTACCAAGAATTATAAGCCTACAGAGATACTCTGTGTCACTAGTAACATATAATACTGACCATAATAAAAATATGGATAAATGGCAACTCCCACTGGTTAGCATACCTTCTAAAAAGGAGTGCAGAATCCTTGTATTTCACATGCTTTATATCTAAATGACAGTCCAGAAAAAACCCTGCAATCACCCATCATTTCTTTAGCAATGAACCAACACTAGTCAAAGATTTTAGGGGTAAGATAGCTCTGCAGACTTTTCCACCCGAATGTTAAAGGCATGAGCTCTGTAAAGTGCTCTGTGGTTTACCCAAAAGGTCCATGTCTTTCTCCACACCTCTCTCAGAGCTCTCTTCATCATCTTCCATGAGCCAACTAGTAACATTATTTTTCTAACAGACTTGGGAAGTTTTTAGACTAAAATTCCAATTTAGTTCAGCAAATGTTTATTAAGCACGTACTATATATAAAATACGTTGCAGGCATCACAGGGATATTAAAATGAACAAGATGCAGCCTTTATACTTCAGGGAGCTTCCAGTCTAGTGGATAAGACAACAAAAACTCCAAGGAAGTTTTTCACTAGGAAGATTCAAAATTATTTTTTTTGGTTGCAAGACTGTGTTCCTCTCCACATGATGCTAATTCTCAGAAGATGTGATATGGCATTAGCGGGGGTGGGGAGAAGCCTAGAAATATTCATGGATGTATACTAGGAAGAGAGAGCAGAGCAAAGCCTAGTTAGGTGAGAATGAGGACAGAAAAGACCTAGGAAGACCTCTCTGGAGGTTATTATATAAAGAAGCAAAAGTGAAAATGAGGTGGTCGCTGGGAAACGGAGACGCTTTGCAGAGGTACTGCACACAGAGTGGATACTGATAGGGAGAGCAGTGAGTAGGCTGTTTACAGCAGGAGGCTGCCTGGCAGGGGAACACTCAAGTTGAACTTGAGGTTTCTAAGCTTGGAGGAGAGGGGGGTGTCATTAACAGGAACAGTAGCAATAGTAGAAATAAATTACCTTGGAAAGAGACTCGGAGGCATAATGAGCCACGTGGCTAAATTTATGCTGTGTAAGAGCATCAGTTTCTCCAAAAAGACTAACAAGGAAAATCCAATGTCCTCCTACCTTTCGGACATTCTCTACATACGCAAGTGGTCAAACACCAAGTTCATTTTTTTTTTCTTTCTGTATAACTATACTGACTCAGGAGAATTACTCAACCTTTCTATTTAGGCAGCAGTTCCAGGAACAATAGCAGAAGAGTTTTGTCAAGATCTAAGCAGACATCTCCCCCTAGTGGTCACAAGGATGGAAAATCACTCCGTTTTTTTATTTGGGCTTTTGTCAGCCTGAATCTTTCTTTGGGCTCCTTATTCCAGCCCCTTAATTTTCTCTCTGGATTTGCTCTAGTGTTTATAATACCAGAAAAATGAGGTTTGGGACCCAGTTGCCAAATTTTGGGTTGATAAATCCAGATTCAGTTTCCTCATCAGTAACATAAAGAGAATGGAACCAGAGGATTATTAAGATTCCTTCCCATGATTATTAAGGTTCCTTTTCTACATATTGTCGTCTCCCAAAGAAGCCCAAAGGAAGGTGGGTTTTCAACATTTCTTGCATTTTTAGCCTATCAAATAATCTTTGCTAATGACAAAGTCAGGCAGCATTTGCCATAGGATGGTCATTTTTAGACCTTTGCTGCAATAAAAGAAATAATCTACAGACGGGAATATAATGTTACACCCCTAAAACAAAGTAGTTAACTAACTAAGAAAGTGAGCATGGGTATACGGATTTCTTCAATAAGTAACAACCTTCCATTTGTGAGATCTGCCAAACATACACGTCTGTGCTGAGAAGTGTTTCGGAAAACATCTTACCGTTCAACATATGTCTCGTCCATGTTGTTGAAGCCTATTGCTGGGCTTCTAAGTTGATTCTGCACAGATACAAGGTCCTTGCTGCCCAAGGCCTGGTTTAGTAAAGCAACAGCAGACAGCATTTCCACCGCAACCAGGAGCTCCTCGTGGGCCAAGAAGTTCTGTCGGGAGACACATGGCAGTAAGTTCACACACCTTGTGGATGTGATGGGGCTTCAGAGGCTTTAGAATGCACATTTCAAGAAATGATGAAGAGTCAAAGATTTGACAACCCAGGAGAAAAAGAGGTCATTGGTCACCTACTCTTCATTGACTTTAAAGAATAAGTAAATTGGACTTAACCGGTTTGGTTCAGTGGCTAGAGCGTCGGCCTGCAGACTCAAGGATCCTAGGTTCGACTCTGGTCAAGAGCATGTACATTGGTTGTGGGCACATCCCCAGTGGGGAGTGTGCAGGAGGCAGCTGACCAATGTTTGTAACTCTCTATCCCTTCCTCTCTGTAAAAAATCAATAAAATATATTAAAAAATTAAAATAAAGAATAAGTAAATTGGCTTCTGGGATTTCCTTAGGTGGTTTTGGCAATTGAGTTCATTACAACCAACATTTATGACTCCAAAAACATCTACATTTCCATAGCTTATTCCTACTCCGAGCTCTATTGGCTGCTCACAGGCTCAGTCTCACCAATAATTAAGCCAAGCATTAGATAATGCTGTCACCGTCGGAGAGTGTGAGGTAAGATTTTAGGATAACTAATGATTTTCAATTTGAATTAAGGGTAAGGAAAAGAGGATAGAATTTCACCTAAAAGGTATAGCTCCAGAAAACTTAAATAAAAATATTTAAGGTAAGAATACTGATTCTAGTTTCAAAAACTTAGTCACATATTTATAATTAGGTAAAAATTTTTAAATGTACTGTAAGGTCTAGATGTTTAAAGAAATGTGAGGTTTATCTTTTAGCAAAATTAATAAGAATCTCCAGATTTATAAATCTGAATTTGGCTTATTTAAAAAGTACATCTTAGACTTCAGAACACTTTTCCTCTTCAATTTTCTCTTCCATTTAACCATTTTATACTAACTTGGCCTAACTTCCTAAAGGTTATTTCTTCCATATATTGAAGGAACACAGAGGGAGCATGAAAATGAATTAATAAAAAAATCTGATATATATCTTTACATCTAGGATATTCTATGTATGTAATATTTATATTACAGATTCCTGAACATCCACAGAAATCTTGCAGCAAAATGATTTTAGAGTAACAAAGCATAATTTTCCCTTCCAAAGCAAATGGGAAGAAGAGGTTATTAAAGGGAACATATAACTAAATTTTATCCAAATATCTGATATTAACTACAAGTTTAACACATAGAGAAAGTAAAAATTATAAGCAAAGGGTAGAATGGAATCATCTGAGATTCACCTCTTTTACCCTTTCAAGTGAACTATCCACAGAAATCTAAAGTGGTACACAACAAAAACAATAAGGAAAGATAAAGAAACAGTCCGTTGACTATTGACCAAATGGGGATGAATGACTGCGGTAGAGTTCCAGTTGCCTTGGGCTTCAAAGCAAGATAACTGGGAGGAAATATAGATGCAATTTAAGGAAATAACCTATTTCTCTTTTATTATAAAACTAGAGGCCCGGTGCACGAAATTCGTGCACAGGGGAAAGGGGGCGATGGGGTATCCCTCAGCCCAGCCTTCATCCTCTCCAATCTGGGACCCCTCGAGGGATATCCAACTGCCCATTTAGGCCCGATCTCGGTAGGATCGGGACTAAACGGGCAGTCGGACGTCCTTCTCACAATTCAGGACTGCTAGCTCCAAACTGCTTGCCTGCCTGCCTGCCTCCCTGATTGCCCCTAACCGCTTCTCCCTGCCAGCTTGAGCACCCCCTAACCACTACCCTGCCAGCCTAACTGATGTCTAACTGCTCCCCTGCCAACCTGTTTGTCCCCAACTTCCCTCCTCTGCCGGCCTAGTCACCCCTAACCGCCCTCCCCTGCAGGCTTGATGGCCCCCAACTGCCCTCCCTTGCAGGCCTAATCTCTCCCAACTGCCTTTCCCTGCTAACCATCTTGTGGTGGCCATCTTGTGTCCACACAGGGGCAGGATCTTTGACCACATGGGGCAGCCCTCTTGTGTGTTGGAGTGATGGTCAATCTGCGTATTTCTCTTTTATTAGATAGGATAGAGGCCTGGTGCATGGGTTGGGGCCAGCTGGTTTGCCCTGAAGAGTGTCCCAGATCAGGGTGGGGGTTCCCTTTGGGTGTGGGGTGGCCTGGGTGAGGGGCCTATGGTGGTTTGCAGGGCGGCCATGCTCCTCAGCGATCCAAGCAGAGGCCCTGGGATCTGGGATTAAGTTATGTTCTACAATTGAAACTTTGTAGCCTGGAGTGGAGCCAAGCCTTCTGCTCGCTCTGTGGCAACAGCCATTTCTGTTTGAAACTTTGTAGCCTAGAGTGGAGGCCTAGGCTAGGGCTGCAGAAGTTGGTTTTCCCGGCAACCCTAGCCTCTTCTCTCTCCAGCTCCCAGGTTGCCACCATTTCTGTTGGGATTGTGTATCTTCTAGAATTAAAACTTTGTAGCACTGAGTGGAGGCCTAGGCTGGCAACGGCAGGCAGAAAGCTTGGCTTCCTCCATTGCTGGGGAATCCCAAGCCTCCTTCCTGCTCTCAGTGGCCACAGCCATCTTGGTTGGGGTTTATTTGCATAATTTGCTCCTGATTGGCTGGTGGGCATGGCTTGATCAGAGGTGTGGTCAATTTGCATATTACTCTTTTATTAGATAGGCTAGGATCTTTTGCCAGCTGGTGTGGCTCAGTGTTTGAACATCGACCTATGAACCAGGAGGTCATGGCTAAATTCTGGTCAGGGCACATGCTCAGGTTGCAGTCATGCTCAGGTTTTAGGCTTGATCCCCAGCAGGGGGCGTGCAGGAGGCAGCTGATCAATGATTCTCTCTCATCATTGATGTTTCTATCCCTCTCTTTCCCTTCCTCTCAGAAATCAACAAAAAATATATTTTAAAAAATTTATATTTTAAAAAATAGAATCTTTCTATTTAGAAAACATAGGAAGTCTTAATAAGCAAGTCCTACCACCCAAGTCCTTTAGTATATGCTCTTCTATTTATTTTTAATTCAGGCAAACATTTACAGGTGTTTTTGTTGAGGTTGTTTTGTTAATTCTCATGCAAGGATATTTTTTTCCATTGATTTTATTTTTTTTTAAGAGAGAGAGGGAGGTTGGAGATGTGGGGAGGAATAGAGAGAGAGAGAAAGAGAAACATCGATGTGAGAGCCAACTGGTTGTCTCCCGCACATACCCTGACTGGGCCGGGGATCAAACCTGTAGCCCAGACACGTGCCCTTGACCAGGAATTGAACCCTTGACCCTTCACTGCACAGGCCAACACTCTAACCATTGAGTAACACCAGCCAGGGCTACAGAAGTGTTTTGAAACCAACTTATTATTTTTCTAATTACAAAAAACCCAGATATATTTTAATCTAATTTTTCCACTTAATATTAAACATGTCAATTCTTTCCTGCTTTTCAATATTAGAGGCGATACTACAAAACAGCTTCTTGCCTACAAACTTTTGATTCACACTCTCTTTCCTAGGAATGTAACTGTCAGGGAAATGGGAAAGAGCCTTCAATACACACCATTCAGGTCACCCTGCAGAAAGGCTGCACCACTCATGCTCCTATCAGCTGTGTAGGAGGTGCCTGCTGCCCCAAATCTGTGCCTAGACTAGGTTAGGCCTCTCCGCTCTCTACCAATCTGATTTCTAAAAATAACTGTATTTTGACTTAATTTACATTTAGTTACTTCTGGTTGAGTTTGAACATTTTTTTGTGTGTTTGTCATTATGAATAATAGATACTTTGTGAATTGCCTTTTGATGCCTTTGCCACCCTCCCACATTTTTTGGTGGATCAGTACTGTTTCTAATTTTTAAGAGCCAATGTCCTTTTATGTTTCCTTAGAATTTTAATTTAAAATAAATTTTTTTACATTTAACCTCTTATATTGAAAATTTATTCTGATATGTGTAGTGAGGTAATGTTTTCTTTTCCAAATGGTGAAATATTTGTTAAGGGTTTCATTCCTTTCCCACCTTTTAAAATACTAGCGCTCTCATATATTAAATTCTTGGCTCTGTTCCAGTACTTTTCATTCTGTTCCATTGTTTGGCTGAATTTTAGTACACATGCTCTTAATTACTCTAACCTTATGTGAATATTACTGTTTAAAACTATTCACATAACACGGAACATAAATTTACAAAAATTAAAGCCATAGTGCTAATGTTCTGATTGTAGATTTCTAGAAATGCTGATTTAGAGCTTATTTTTCTGTTAGAAAAACATAACATTTCAGAGATAAAGAAGCAGGAACAGATTGATGAATATCATAGGGAAGGTAAGGGAGGGACATAGGGATTGATAAACAAGGGAACTTATATGCATACTAGAGGGCTGGTGCACAAAATTTGTGCACAGTGGGGGAAAGAGGGGTGGTTGTCCCTCAGCCCAGCCTGCACCCTTTCAAAATCTGGGACCCCTTGGGTAGGGTCCCTAGGCCTGGCCAGTGATCAGGGCCTATCAGGGCTTTCCTTGCCCTGGCTGCCAGCAGCTAGCACCACCCCCACCACTGCCACTGCTTGCCATCTGTCAGGTACTGCCCCTCCTCCCCCGCCACAATAACCTCCCTCTGTGGCGACAGGCATGGAGTGCCACCTCTTGGCTGGCCTGGGCCTTCCTCTGTGGAGCAATCACGGGGCCTCTGGACCCCCGACCAATCACATCACAACCGCCTTGGTGCCAGTGTGTGTCATAGCATGGTTGTCCGAATAGTTGACCTGCAGTTCGGTCGTTTTGCATATTATGCTTTTATTATTATAGATTATTATAGATATGCACAGCCCATGGATGCAGACAGTAATGTAGTGAAGGCCTGGGAGAGGCAGGTGCAGGGTAGAGGGAGTTAATGAGAAAAACAACAACACCAACGAATCTAAGGGAACATCTGTAATACTTTCAACAATAAAGAGAAATTTTAAAAAACATTTAAAATTTCAGTACAGTTTAAAAATGATCCTAAAAAACTCTAAAAAAATCACAGTGAACAAGAAACACTCATTTTCAATGGGTATTTGTGTAGAGCTCTGTCTGCACTTCCTAACTGTGGTCTTAGATTGGTGACGTGGATGAAAGGCAGGTTAAAGGAGAAGGCAGCTATGAGACAGGTACAGGGAGGCCTACAAGATGGAGTCCGGAACAAGTTAAAGACTCTACACCCTTGTTCACCTCCTAAACAGCCTTTCCTCAGGGCTTGGACTCATACTGAACATCTCCTCTGACTCACCATGGCGTTCTGCTTCTGAAGGTTGAAAAGTTCGTTCTGATACATCGCAGCTGCAAAGGGATACACAGCAGGCAGCTGGGCCTCAGGTCTCTCCAGGGCGAGCAGCGTGCTCTCGGGGTCGCCCTCTCGGATGACAGCATTGATGTGGTCCACTGCAGCCAGCCCTGAGGGTGGGAGTCACATGGTCAGAACGCGCACTTTCCCACTGTGGCCTGGCCTATCCAGCCCAGCCGTCCAAGGATTGGAACCTAAGGAGTCACTGCCCATGAACCTGGAGAAGCTGCAGTTGGAGGACAAGCAAAACCTTGGAAACGGTAGCTGAGTGACTGGAAGTTGGTCCAATTCTTGGAGGTAGGACCTAAGAGAACGCCAGCACGGACGGAGCTGGAGTAGAGGGCATTCCTGCCTAGCATGACTTCCTTACAAAATTCTTCCTTGTGGGTACACCTCTTCCACGAAGCCTTCACATAGGTCTAGTGCCTGAGGATTTTGCACCTTGGGAATCCTCACAGTATTTGGAGCTGGGCCACATAGATCCTGCAGGCATTGCTTTTTAATGCTCCTGATGTGTTCAGCCTCTCTGAGGAGACTGAAGCTATGGGAAACCTTGCCCTACTGCTTCCTCTAAGTCAGAACCATGGAAAACCTGAAGTCAGCACTTGGACACACTGCTGCTTGAGACTGATGGTATTAGTTCTCAGAACAGCCTCTTCTCCCTCAACCGGACGTTCTATGAATTATGGTTCTTTATTTTTAAAGCCTCACCCAAGGCTAGAGAGAAGAAAAGAGGGAGGAAGGGAGGAAAGAAGGGAGGGAGGGAAGGAAGGAGAGAGGGAGGGAGGGAGGGAAAGAGGGAAAGAGGGAGGGAGAGAGGGAGGGAGGGAAGAAGGGAGAGAGAAACATTGGTCAGTTGCCTTCTGTTCATGCCCCAACCTGTAACCCAGGTATGTGCCCTGACCAGGAACTGAACCAACAACCTTTGGGTGCACAAGATGACACTCAACCAGCTGAGCCACTCTGGCTGAGCTGAATTGTGATTCTTAAGAAAAAATAATTCAGGTATTTTTTTAAATATTACTATCAAAATCCATATGATTGAATAAGTCTATGCTAGTTAACCTAAATAAAAAGGCCCTAATCACAGAAATCCTTTGGTGCAGTATCAGAAAACTGGTGGCTCGCAAGCCACATGTGGCTCTTTGGCCCCTTGAGTGTGGCTCTTCTATAAAATAGCACAGTCTGGGCGAGTCTATTTTGAAGAAGTAGCGTTAGAAGAAGTTTAAGTTTAAAAAATTTGGCTCTCAAAAGAAATCTCAATCGTACTGTTGATATTTGGCTCTGTTGACTGATGAGTTTGCCGACCACTACCTTGGTGGATATGACCTGCCTGAATTGTAAGCTTTGTGATATCTCTACCAGCTGCAATGTTCATACTACAGGACCTGAATTTTAGTGAGCAAACTGAGGGTGCTTGAAACAGTAGATTCAGCATCATTTTCAGAAAACAGAAACGGAACTGCTGAGTGAGTAGTGCACTCTGCCACCAGGCAACAGCAAACCATACAGAACAGGCAGGATTCTGTCCTGTAAAGAAGGCTTCAGGATAGTAGGAAAAAAACACAGACCCATACATTTCTAGAGGGTTAGTCTGTGTTCCTGATACACGACTAAGATTATTCTAACTCTTTCTAACAGATAACCAGTTATCTTCTCTAACTACATTTCAAGGAGCTACCCTTAATAACCTTTCAACTAAAAGACATCAACTAAAAGCAGGAAATGCTTACAACGAATGCGATCTTTCATGCTACACTCCCAGAAAATGTTCACTTATTCTAAAAGATCTAAGAACCCAAAACACTTGTTTCTATCCTTAAATTACTATGACAAATGAAAGAATTCCAGAGAGGAAGGCCAGTGGTTGGTTGTGATTTCTGCTGCTATGTTAAAGTTATCCGAGACCTTTCCACTGTGACTCTGATTACTCTGGATGGGATCCTGCATCACCTTTGAAAACTCTATTAGATGAATTTACATAACTGGAGGGTAAAATATTACCAGAAAAATCACATCCTTAAAACACTCTTAATTTCTTCTAAAAACACTCTTACTTTCTTCTAAAGTAAGCTTAACTACTCTTTTACACTGTGCATTTAACAGAATTTCCAGCTCTGACCTTAACAGAATAGGTCATGGAATGAATGGAATGCACGTGCCAAACCCCAAAGTTAAATAATTGCAGTTCAAACAAAGCTGACGACAGGGCTTGTGGCATTACCATCAAAGCTATCACTTATGCCATAGCTATGGCTGCTACGAATGTGGACACGTCAACATTTTAATGTAATAACCTCAATGGTTGGGGAAAAGCTTGTTAAGTAGTTATAAGTGTACATATTTTAAAGCATATAATTGTCTCATTGTCATGACATGAATTAAAACATGCTTTTAAGTTTTTTTCCAAGTTTAGTTTTAGTTCTACTGGACTATACATTTTTAGACCAGAAGAGATAAAAAAAAACTTGCGAATAACTATGTTCTGCACCTTTAAAAGCACCAAACATTACAATGTCCTTCATAATTTCAGCTGGTTATACATCAGTACAAATCATCTCATGTCTTTTATTTAAAAATGGGGAAAAATGTCTTTTATTTAAAAATGGGGAAAAATAAGTATAAATTTGTCATGGAGTACAGTGTTAAAACATTTACATAAGGGATTTTATTTAACATGAAAAATAAATCTATGTTAGTGGATATAAACATTTCAAAACAAAGGATGGTGAACGGTTATGGGAACTAAGCTTATGGACCTCAGATGTTTTACTGGCAATATTAATTTCTTCCTGAAATTCACTTATGTCAAACATAATGACAGTCAGCTTTTACACAGAGCAGAAAGAGAAACTTAAATTTGTGTTTCATGTAACATCACCAACATGCTCAATATTTAATAGAAAGACTAGAAATACACATCCCAAATGGTTAAGGTATTCCCTTAAAAAAGGTTACTCTAGCGCTCTTAGCAGTGTATGTGTGAGATAACTTCTCAAAGCTACTCAGTTGTTAACTCCTACATATTCACATCAGGGTTTTCTGGGCCTCTGAAATTACTGTTTGAAGTCTCTACCAGCAACTAAGGAGCAAACTCCTGGGTTTCGTCTGCAGGTATGTCTGCATTGTTTTGAAGGTATTAGGAGCGGTAAAGAGCCTCCAAAGCTCATAGAGGCTGTTAAATCAAGGAAAAGGTTTAGGACTGTTGTGATTAGAAAATACTCCAAATTTAAGTTTGGCAGACATTTCACATGACTTATTAAGTGGGCTAAATGGTCTTTTATGTATTCATTTTTGTAATATATATGGACTATTTAGGTTAACCTACATAAATGTCAAATACAATGCCTTACTGCTTCAAGTAAAATTAAATTTTATCAGAAAGATAATACTTTAAAGAATAAAAAATATATCTATTGTTCAAAAAATATCAAAAAAATTTATTAGAAAGAGAAAAATACTAATAAAGAGATTAATATACCTAAACTTGCATATGCTTATTTTAGTTACCCGCATTTTCTGTTCTTTATAGTCATACAACAGAACCGAGTAACAAGAAGAACGAACTGTACAATTCCAGAGTCTTAGGGACATGGGTGTAAACCTGTCACTGTGCAATTTCATTGGTTTGTCAAGTCCACTCACTGGCACAAAGGCTACACAAGCTGTAAGAAAATAATTCTTACAAACTATAGACTAATAATTGGGAAGTAATAAAGAGTAGAGCTGTCAATAACACTTTTATAGTTCCAATCGAATGCCATCACAATCCTGGGCAAGGAATGACAGTCTAAGTCATACTATTTTACTAAATAACCACCAGTATTATACCAATCAGGGACAGGTTCAAAATATGACATACACTGGACCTACGATGAAACACCTTGAACTACTCTGCATGGACTGGGGACCAGATCACCAAAAAAAAAAAAAAAAAAAAAAAAAAAAAAAAAAAAAAAAAAAGCTCCATAGGAAACTGTCAGATGATATACCTTGATTAAGAGCAACACTGACATTTAGCAGATTTTTCATCATGTAAGGGCAATTTTACAAGGGTATACAATTGAGAGTTTTCCAGAGACTCTGACAAGGTATATTCATAGCTTATGGAAGTATCCAGTTCCTTCGTAGAATCCATTACTTACTGTTGACTTTATTGATATTGCCTTGGATTTCTGCTTGTGTCAGCAGTTCTTCATACACATCTCTTTCTTCTTCTGAAATACAGTTATTCTGCAAAACAAAGACTTCACTGATTCCTGAGGCTAAATGTTTCCAAAGCTCGATATTCAAACACAGAAATGCAAGGAGCGATAAAAACCATTCATGAACATCCATTTGAACACAATAGAAGCATTTATGAGTGCCTGCTTTGTGCAGGGCACTGTGATTAGAAATGCCCAGCAAGGCCTATAAAAATGAACAGACCTTGTGAGTTTCTGCAAAGGCCCATTTTTCTAATGTAAACATTGTGCTGGACCCCTTGATAGTGCCATTTTTGGATATCAAAACCAGTTAAATATAGGCAATTTCATTTGATTCAGTCTAATGAAATAAAGAACACAAATAATGAATATATATAGTACAATAGAATAAATGCTATAGGAGAAGTACACGCTCAGTTGGAAAGAAAATTTTAAAAAGAGACAGCAAATGAGGAAGTGCTGTAGGGATAGTCATGTTGAAGGCAGAATGGGGAGCAGGGTGTAGTAAGCAAGATTTGGTGAAAAAAGTGGGGAAGCCTCGCACGTTGGGTTGCATACAGCATGGGGGTGGAGGAGGGAGTGGTGTCCAGGGCCAGCCAGAAACATAGTGAGGTAGAGTTCATATCCTGGAGGCCTTTAAAAGACAAGAAGAGGACCTGGACTTAACCCAGTAGCAGTAGGGAATCGGGGAGGTTTCTGGTGAAATGACACCAGATCTATAGCTAAAGATTAATTTTGCAACCTCTCGCATTGAGAAGGGTTGGCCTGGAGAGTGACAGGAAGCATGGAGACCCCTGAGGAAGGTGCTGCAGGAGTCCCGAGGCCAGGTCAGGCGGGGCAGGGCTGAGGCAGGAGTGACGAGACTAGAGGTAGGTTGACAGATGTAAGCCTGTCAAGAAAAGGCAACAGAACGCGGTGATGGACAGGGCATCGAGGACACAGAAAGCATTCCGAAGCAGTGTGGAAGTCCTTTCAAAGAGACATCAGCAAGGGGCACAGTGGAGAAGGGCAGGGTAGAGATGAATGCCCTTCTGATGTGGTGCACGGCAAGGCCGATGGCACGAGATGAAGTTACCCGGAGCGGCATCAGGGGGCCTGTTGTGAAGCCGAGAGCGAGAGCGATTTCTTCAACAAGCAGATGAGCTTACTTGAGGGAGAACAGAGACAGGAGTGACTCAATGTCAAAGTCAATCCCCACTCTTAGAGGGAGGAGGAAGAGACGCTCATTGGTGCAAGAGAACCACCGTCACAGTTTTGGTAACGGAGCTGAAGCTGACATGGCAAGAGCCTAAGGAGAGGAGAGTTGGGAGCAAATGGACGCTGAGTGCAGACAGAGTCTTCAGTAACACAAGGCAGGCAGGAAGTGGGTGTGGAGTTAGCAAGAGGAGCAGGCTGCCTTGCTAAGGAGGAAAACCTCTTCCTCCGGTATGAGGGTGACTGTCAGGAAAATACAAAGAGAGTGGACCCAAAACATCCTCTCTAAACTTCACCACACTGAGTGATTAACCTCTACTGATAAACCCACAGGTAACTCAGCCAATACGAGGTCTGTGGGTGGTGCTAACAAGGAAAGAGCTTTAGCTGCTACTTTCACACCTTGCGGAGAAGTAGTACGTTTATGGCATAGCCTTAAAAATCTTGCGACTTACAATATTCGTCACACAAGGAAACCCGATTTCCTTCCACAGTGCAAGATCTTCTTTCACCCTTACATGTCTACCAAACCAGTTGCCTGTGGCTACAGAGACCACAGCCAATTGAATGAAAAATATCCCCCTTTTTCAAACTAGCTACTCATAACCATATTTATTATTGAGAATCTAATTAAATACCTTCAGTTTTGCATTTTCTTCTTTCCCCTTTTTGGCTGCCCAGAGTTCCTTCTGATATTCTTGTGCAAGGTTCTCATCCACTAAAGTTAAAACTGCATTTGGGTTTCTTAGTGTTATAATGGTCTGCTCTGCTATTCCTTTTTCAATAGCTTCGTTAATGGCTATCACAGCAGCATGCACTGAGAAGAGGGGGGAAAAAGATCATTACCAGCAGAAGATAACATGGACAGTTGCACTGACGCTGCATAAACTTCAGGTGATTTTTTTCTCTTCTTTGGCTCCCGGTAAAGATACTAAAAAAGAGGCCTCAGACACATCCCAGAGCATCCGTCTGGAAACCTCTCCACCTGCCCGTCTGTCTCTGGTCCTGCCTCAGCATCTGTTACCTAATCCCCACTCATCTACTCAACCTGCACCGAATGACTAAAGGGAATCAAGTGCCATGACAACCACCTGAGGGTTCGAAGCGGGACATGGACACTTTTATAGTAGCAGGTTGATGCTAAGAGATGCCTGCAACTTAACTTGCAACTCTAAAAGACAACGCAGCAATGCGCCCTACCACTAAAAGCTACGGATAAAGAAGGTAAATATTTTGAAGAATGAAGACATCTCCAGAACCTCTTTACCCACACTGCACAAGTGGCTGTTTAAAGTCCCAGATCAATTAATTACCTATGTTCTGATAAGCTAAAACTAATAATCTACAATACAAATTTAATAAAAGTTTTCAGAGAGGTTTAAACTATCATCTAAACATTCTGTTTCTTGTAACCAAAACCAACAGAGTATAGGTCAGTCTGATGTCAATGGCGGGTCCAGATTGTGAAGTCTTACGTGCAGCCTCATCCACAGACAGCTCGTTAGCCAGAATGCCCCCTATTTTGCTGAAAGATGGCATCTGTATTCCGTATTTCTCGAGTTCTTTTCTCATATTACTGATTTCCTCCTCTGAAAAAGAACAACAACTTAGAGCCACAGAGATGGAGGCAGGAACAAGTATATTCCTATCAAGAAAGGCTTTCATCCTAGGGACCCCTTCCCAGATATGTGGAGCTTATTCTTCTGATTAAAGAAAAATTTTAAAAAGTGCATGTCATTATTAAAAAAAAGAAAGAAATGTCTTTATCAAGAAGTGGGGCCGTTTCTCCATAAGAATCTTAGGATGAAGCCAGCCTTAGCTTCTCATTTCCCAAATGTGGGGAAAGGGGACCTGGTTGAGTACAAAACAATGCTTCTTTCTTTGCCCCACATAGAGGAGAAAAGGAAATCAATAATATCACAATGAAAAAGAAGTATGGGTCCATTTCCTTAGACATGGTAAAAAATTATGAAGACGCACAATAGTACCTGTGAAGTCCACTTTGCCCAACAAATCCTGGATCTGCGGTGCTATTCCTAGTTTGAACAGGTATAAACTGAAAGAGAAGACATAAAATTATCAGAAACTTTATTATTATAAATCTCATAGTGAGACATTGCTGAAGGCTGAAAGGCTTTTTTAGTTGAGAAAGACCTAAGAGCTTATCTCATCTAATCCATTCAGTTTTATAGAGGAGGAAACTGAACCCCGAGGTCACAAAGTCCCTAGCAGGACTGAATCAGAACCCAGTTTAAATCCCACAGACTGGTCTTCTGTAGTACATGGCACTTCCAAAAGATCAACTGACTATTAGCCACGTGTAGGCAGAATAAGAAACACAAGCAATAAACCGTTATTTAAGTCTCCACTTGCTCTTATTAGCTGTGAGTGTAAACATTTTTTCATGCACATATGTATTGGCCATGGCCATTTCTTCAGGAAATACCAATTAATGAATTTTTAAGATTATTTTTAAGGTATTTACTTTTCTTTGGTTTCCCCACTTTTCCTTCAAAACCATAATCAAAATACAAAGAACAAATGACATTTTAACCATATGGTAATGTGAATTCCAACATAATATTCATATTTTATCCACAGAGAAAAAACATATTAGATTCTGAACATTCTTTAATGTAAAATAGGCATTATTTATAGGCATCATCATTCAAAGTTAGAAAGACAGGATATATTCCTTAGTTTAAATTCTAGATATTTAGAGATTATCAGGGATATGAAGCTATTTGCACAGCCTCTAAAGACTTTACTACTCAAGGATGATGCTAAACAAGTCACTATAATTAAAACTGGTATGCTGAAAGTTTCAAAACCATAATATTTTTTGAACTTCTCAACTCATTATTACATGGGAAAAATATTCCAGTTAAAAGGGAATTCATATCATGTGGGACAAATGAAAGGACAACTTCTTGGTCAACCTCTTCATTTGTTCCTTTCTAGTAACAGGAAATAAAAAAAAAAAATCAAAAGACTTAAACAGGTAGGTATGGTAAAGCTGCAAAAAGAATTCTATGAAAATAAAATCAAGCCATACAGATCTTATGAAAATAGATCCATAAACAATAAAAAATGTATTATTGCATCACTACAATTTCTTTCACAGTACCTGATTCTTACTCTTCCCTTTTTATAACTATACTAGAGGCTCAGCACATGAAATTTGAGCACTCGGGGAGGGGTCCCTCAGCCTAGCCTGTGCCCTCTCACAGTCTGGGAGCCCTTGGAGGATGTCCAATGCCAGTTTAGGCCCATTCCCCATGGCAGTTGGACATCCTTAGTGCTGCTGCAGAGGCAGGAGCGGCTCCTGTCACCGCTGCTGAGCGTTTTGGTGGTGAGCCTGGCTTCTGGCTGAGTGGCACTCCCCATGGGCGTACACTGACCACCAGGGAGCAGCTCCTGCATTGAGTGTCTGCCCCCTGGAGGTCAGTGTGCATCATAGCAACTGGTCATTCCACTGTTTGTTCGATATGCATATTAGCCTTTTATTTTATAGTATTTCAAAATCCATCTGAATTCATCTAAAAATAAAACTATAAAAATAATTCAATGGGAAAAATGTTGAAAATGTGACAGTAAAATTTAAGTAGGAGACATTTATTAAAATGTCTTTTAACACAAATTATTTCAAGTACAGACAGTCCTCAGGATACATCTGACTCAACATACATTGTTTTGTGGTTACGTCACCATCTCCCATTTATTTATAAAAAGAAAAGTTCCGTCATTTCAATGTATGTACATATGTGCTTTATGTTTTATATTATTTATTTACCACAAGGTCAGGAATTGTTATCTTTCTTTTAAATTTTTTTTATTGTTTCACTTTATTACTGCTTTGTATGTGCTCCATGTGAGTGACGTAGGTGCTTATTATGTAGGTGGGTTCCGACGTACATCAAAAATAGCGCTACATCGCACCATAGGAATGGATCTCCAACATAACCCAAGGACCTACTATAATGTGTTACTGAAAAAATATATTGATCTGAGAGACAGACAAATACAGAGAGAAAAACAGATTTGTTGGTTCCACCCATTCTTACATCTGTTGGTTGACTCTTGTATGTGCCCTGACCTAGGACTGAACCCACAACCTTGGCCTATCAGCATGATGCTCTAACCAACTGAGCTACCCAGCCAGGGCCTCAAATAATGTGTTATATATTGTATTACTTACATTAACATTCTGCCAAACAAAGTTTTAACAGATGTTAAACTTACATTCTTGCACAAAAGACTAAGCTAATAAATATCCATTATCCTTTAATATATTTCCAGTTCTACTACTCCCCCACCTATGTAATGTTGAAATAATCTAGAATTTTAGATGCACACTTTTATTTTCATACTAGGGACCTGTTGCAGGAAGATTTCTGCAAGAATAAAGCTTCCTGTGACCTGAGCAAAGCTCCCTCCCTTCTCTGCTACCTCGCTCCCTTCTCCACTACCTTGCTCTCTCCCATCTCTGCTGCCTTGTTTGCTCCCATCTCTGCTGCCTCACTCCCATCTCCTCTGCCTTGCTTCCTCCCTTCTCCCCGATCCCTGCTTGCTTACTTTTCTGCAACTTTGCTCCCTTCTGCAGTGCTTGGCTTCCTTCTACGCTGTCTTCTGCGTGAGGATATGCAAATTAACAATAATCTTGGTCAGGTTAATTTGCATACTCTCTCTGATTGGCTTGTGGGCATGACTTGTGGGTGTAGCGTAGGTATGGTCAATTTGCATATTACTTTTTTATTAGATACGATTATGTACCAAAAATTTAGATAACTATACATTCTATTAATTTTTTCTCATTTCATCTGTCTACTTTTCCTTTCTTAGCTTTACCTTTGGTTTTGATGTATATTAGTGCTCAATATTAATCAAATGTATAAACTGAACAAATCATTAATTGCACATATTTTATTTTACTATTTTTAACCATTTATTTATTCATTTACTTATTTTTTTATCCTCACCTGAGGACATGCTGAGAGAGAGAGAGAGAGAGAGAGAGAGAGAGAGAGAGAGAGAGAGGCATCAATGTGAGAGAGAAACATCTATTGGTTGCCCTTTGTGCACATCCCACCCAGGGACCAAACCCACAACCCAGGTATATGCCCTGATTGGGAATCAAGCTGGCAACCAACTGAGCCACTCCAGCCAGAGTTATTGCACGTATCTTAATATTTTCATTTGTTCCTTGGGTGTTGATTCTGTTCATTGAATCTAATGCCTCTTTCGTAGTGTTGGTTTCCCTCAAATGTCTGGCATTTCCTGATTTGGGCTCATCTTGGACTTTCAGATTTGCTATTGTCACTGCTGATCACAGGTCCTCACAACAAAAGCCATGCTTAGGGAGATCAAGGGGCTGATGGCCAGGAGGGTGCCCACTATCTTGCCTTCTTAGATGGAGGATACCTGTACCTTCCTGGCATCACAGCTATCTTGGGTACAGATGGGTATGTGACTCTGCCATCCGCATCTACACTTGCTGCTTTGGTCTAAGCTCCATTGTGCTATCTTTGAGGCTCTCCTTTTCCTGTTGTCTCTGCTTGGAGCAAGCCGCACACCAGCTGCTAGCTCTGCTGCATCCTCAGTCGTTTCTGAGGGCTGTGGTCTTCTCATGATTTGCTTCTCCATTGATCCAATCCTATCTGTTTGCTTTCATGGGGAGTTAAGTGAATGGCATTCGTTCTAATGGCAAATTATTACTTTTTAAATTACCACTTTAGTAATTTCTTATCAGCTTTGAAAGGGACTAATAAAATTATGCTCAGTGATCTTGACATGACTGTTTTCACATTATCTCCTTTGTTTAACCAGACATTTAGTACTAGCTATGGAGTATCTACTACATATAAAAAATATGTGTCTCTACCATGAGGTATTCAGACTCCCACAAAACTTAGGTTTGTTGGTGAAACGAACTAAACAATTTACTAAACGAAAGTGTTTTTCTCTTGTGGAAATAAGGTATTAGGACTCTTTCCAGTTACACTTTCTACTTCCCCATTGAACACTGTAATACTAATATAAATCTCACAATCAGCAAGTATTCTGGTTTAATTAAAAAGTACCACTAGGTGGTGCTGAGAAATTAACACTTTCAGATGGAAGAATCTCTGCTTTAAATTTGTTTAAAATCAGATTTTCTTAAACTAGTATGGATTAGGTAGAAATCTCACATGAATATACATATTTTGACCAAAGAAATTTATTTAAAATGTTAATGCATGTATTTTATTTGGCTTCAGTTTTCAACTGTCTCTAATGTTGAGCTTTAAACAATTGTTTAAAAAGATTGCTTTTCACAGTGTGGAGGTTTTATACCAAATCTCTGTACGGGAGGTGTTTTCAAGCAGATTACTCAAAGGGGCAAAGTTTACTAGGAAACTTGTACTTAGCCACTGTTCCCAGGCTGAAAAGAATCAGCAATAGCAGCTGGCCGCTTCCCAAGCATTCACATTCAAATGAGCCATTCATTACCTGAAGCATATAGGAAATTCAGAGTCTTAATCTTAAACACACACACACACACACACACACACACACACACACACACACACACACACACACACAGACCATCCAATATAAAAGCACCAACTTCTTGTACCTCAACACTGAACTTATTTAATAAGTACCTTTAGAGTGCCTAACAGCCAACACAAAAGGTTGCGAGCACTCCAAAGCAAACTGTGGCATTAATGTCAGCATCCCTTCCTACATAAAAGAAAACACTTGGTATGAAATAGCGGTCCTCCTATCCTAGGTCAAGGTACAGTGCACTGTGTGCTGAGTGAGGCAGCAAAAGAGGAATGCTTCCAAGATAGCTAAGCCTCACCAGCCCATGTGCTCCTTTTTGGTACAAATAATATGAGTTTAAATCCAGGAAGCAGGAAAGCTTTTATAAAAGTTCTATTAGGGTTTTTTTTTCTCTAGTACTTCAATGTATACATTAAAAGGTTTATAGTAATGAAATGCAAACTTAAAAGGCAAGAGCTGAATTTATTTCAGCTTTTCTGGGTCATGTCATGTGCACTTCATTTTATGCTATAATATGGGAGATGTTTGTAAATGAAAGCCTCATGGCTGACTTGAAAGAGCACAGGACTGGGATCAGAAGCCCAGGTTCCTGGCCCCAAGACTGGCAATATCTAGATGTGCTACTCTCAGTAAATCACAGAGCCCAAGCTTTCAGTCCCTTATTTAGAAAGTGAAGGATCTCGACTAAAATAACCTCCCAAGGTCATCCCAGTTCTAAGTTCCACAAGTGAGTCTTCATTAAAAACTATCCTATCCTATATATATAAAAGTCTAAGTGACCATCACAACTGCAACAACCGAATTATCGACTGAACAGGCTGCATGGGGTGACCAGGCCGGCAGGGGGGTTAGTGAGGGATGACCAAATGACCGAACAGCAGGCTGCATGGGGCAACAGGCCGGCGGGGGGGGGAGGGGCAGTTGGGGGTGACCAAACTTGCGGGGGGGGGGGCAGTGAGGAGTGACCAGGCTGGCAGAGGGGGGGCAGTTGGGGTGACCAGGCAGTCAGGCAGGTGAGCAGTTAGGAGCCAGTGGTCCCGGAATGTAAGAGGGATGTCCTGGGTTGGAGAGGGTGAAGGCTGGGCTGAGGGAACCCACCAATACACACACATGAATTTCGTGCTCTGGGCCTCTAGTCCTATCTAATAAAAGAGTAATACACCCATAAGCCATGCCCACAGCCATGCCCACCAGCCAATCAGGAGCAGATTATGCAAATAAACCACAACCAAGATGGCTGCCACCAATGAGAGCAGGAGGAAGGCTTGGGTTTCCCCGGCAACAGAGGAAGCAAGCTTTCCGCCTGCCATTGCCATTGCCTAGGCCTCCACTCTAGGCTACAAAGTTTTAAACAAAAATGGCTGTTGCCACAGAGTGAGCAGAAGGCTGGGCTCTGCTCCAGTCCACAAAGTTTCAATTGTAGACATAAATTAATCCCAGATCCCAGGGCCTCCACTTGGGTCGCTGCAGGGTGTGGCCGGCCTGCAAACTTCCACAGGCCCCTTGTCCAGGCTGCCTCTCGCCCCAAGGGAACCCCCACCCTGATCTGGGACACTCTTCAGGGCAAACCAGCTGGCCCCCACCCATGCACCAGGCCTCTATCCTATCTAATAAAAGAGTAATTTGCATATTGACCATCACTCCAACACACAAGAGGGCTGCCCCCATGGGGTCAAAGATCCTGCCCCCATGTGAACACAAAATGGCCATCACAAGATGGCCAGCAGGGGAGGGCCGTTGGGAGGTTCAAGGCCCTGCAAGGGAGGGCAGTTGTGGGTAATCAGGCCAGCAGGGGAGGGCAGTTGGGAGGGGCCAGACCTGCAAGGGAGGGTAGTTGGAGGCGATCAAGCCTGCAGGGGAGGGCAGTTAGGGGTGACCAGGCTGGCAGAGGAGGGAAGCTGGGGGCAAACAGGCTGGCAGGGGAGCAGTTAGACATCAATTAGGCTGGCAGGGTGGTGGTTAGGGGGTGATCAGGCTGGCAGGCAGAAGCGATTAGGGGCAACCAGGGAGGCAAGCAGGTGAGCAGTTTGGAGCCAGCAGTCCTGGATTGTAAGAAGGATGTCCAACTGATTTAGGACTGATCCTACCGGGCAGTCAGACATCCCTCGAGGGGTCCCAGATTGGAGAGGGTGCAGGCTGGGCTAAGGGACATCCCCCGCCCCCGTGCACGAATTTCGTGCACCAGGCCTCTAATCTAATATAATAAAATCCTAATATGCAAATGGACTGAACAGCAGAATGACTGGTCGCTATGACATGCACTGACCACCAGAGGACAGATGTTCAACACAGGAGCTGCCCCTGGTGGTCAATGCACTCCCACAGGGGAGTACCGCTCAGCCAGAAACTGGGCTCACGACTGGTGAGCGCAGCAGAGGTGGTGGGAACTTCTCACAGCTCTGTGGCAGCACTAAGGGGTCCCCAGAGGGGTCCTGGACCGTGAGAGGGCACAGGCCGGCAGAGGGACCTCCCCGACTAGTGCACGGATATTGTGCACCGGGCCTCTCGTCCTAAATATAAGAGTTTAGAGGCCCTTGCTGAAGTTCCAGTCTGATGCCGCTGCTGCCTTTATCTTCTTTGCAGCAGGAAACACTTGACTCCCTTCTGAAACCAATGACTGGCTAAGTGCAGGTTCTGGTGTCACAGCCTGGTTTGCAGTCTTGACTGCCAGTTACTAGCTGTGTGACCATGGGCAGCCTCTCTGTGCTTCAGCTGTCTGGGTTATAGGATGGGATTAATAACAGTATGCACCTCACAGGTATGTGAGAAGGATTAAATGAGATTACACCTGTAAAGCACCTTGAGCAAGGCCAGGCATATAATTAAAAAACTCAGTAAGCATTAGCCTTTGTCTTTATTATTACTATTATCCCCTGTTAAGTAAATATCCTTCCTATACACCTAATAACCCACCACAGTGGTCTCCCCACTCTCAACACTAAGAACCCCTGTTTTCCCTCACCATGTTTGAAATGGTTTTATCTACTGAACCAAATTATTTCCCCATCTTAGTCATATACATCACTGCCAGCATCATGTCAAAATCAAAGAAATCCCGAGGCAGCCTCATCATTGGGAAATCAGCTACACCAACTGGAAAATTAAAGATAACAGATGCAGGGGCTTCCGTGGGAGTCAGTGGTGTGTGTGCTGTGTTGGGCGGAGGCATGGTCCACAGCCTCACCGAGCTTGGCATTTAGCAGCTAGCCACCGTACTAATGCGAGATAGAACGGGAGGAGAGGGTTCAAAGCGTGAAGAGAAGTATGAACAAGAAGTGACTTGAAGCCTATGGAAGGTGCACCTGCCCTCCTCACCCTAATCCCAAACACTGCTGCCTGCAGACATCCCTCCTGAGAACATAGGGTTACTGTCTATGCTTTGGGTTAAGGAACTATCTTTAGGAAGCTTATTTAAACATGTAAATATGTTCCCTGCAATCAATCTGGCAAAAGGGAACCATCAGTTTTTTATTAGGAAAGAATCTTAAGCGAAGGGGGTATAAGGCAGGGAAGTTACGCAATAACATTTGCTTGAGGAACGAGTTCAAAGGCAACCTGCTAGACCAGGCCGCCACTTGGCGTTGTGAGAGCGGGCAGAGGAGCCCCTCTTCACAGAGCAGTCAGTTTAGGGACTGGCCAACCAGAAGTGGGTCTGCCACAGCCATCTTCAGATATGCAAGCCCCGAGTGTGCCATTTGGGCATCGTCGCTGCATTTGAAAACACGACTGCGGGGACAGCAGCTCCCGAGTCCACAGCAGGAGCAGCGTCCTTACACAGAGGGGAGACACACATGTTCTCGTCGGTGGCATAGACTCTTAATGGTCAAATAAACTTTATGCAGTAAAAAAGAGCAGAACCTTAATGTATTAAACCAGAAAAATCATTTTGGATACCCGACTTGCAAAGGGTTCCTTGGAAGGTAGTTGATTCCCTGTCATAAAGCAGAAATAATCAGGAAAGGACAGGAACAGCCTGTTGGGAGCACAAAGCAAAGCTATTGCAGGGAATGTCGGGGACAGTGCTCCAAGGACAAAGGGTGACCAGACTGGACCAGGCTGCTCCATCAGAAAAGAAAACATGCAACTTGGTGAAGTCTATGAAAGTCCAGTTCAAAACCAATCAAAAGAGAACAGTATAAAGTATACAAAAAGTAAGGTGTAATAGATAAAATAAGACACACATGATCACTTACATTGACTTTAACAAGTTGGAAAGTGTTACTAAAATATGGGTGCTTTTTTCTGTCTACAGAGCATAGATACATACTTGTTTCTATACTGTATACACTACATGTATGCTACAAAAATACTAGGTACCAGGAACTCTAAGACACATAGTCCTAGAAAGCCATGAAAGTGTCCCAAATAAGGACTGAGGAGCACAGGTGGTGACAAAAATAGCCAGGTGGAAAGGGGATTTGGCACTGATGGTCAAGCAGAGAAAGGATCCAGAAATATGTCCTGAGATCAGCCAAACGACCCAAACTGCATCCGGTAGAGTTAATCCCTCACCTCCTCAGGAAGAAATCTCTAGAAAACCCAACTAATTTCGAGAAAATATTCCAAAGGCATATACATAAGCTTTTAATAACGTTGACAGATCAGGCCAGTGCGTCATTATGACAGGACAAAGGGTTATGTAACACTGACCAAACAAGGCAGGGAAGTAAATCGTTTCTGGGCGATGGGGTGGGGGCAGGGACCAGATTAGAAATAAGAACCTACCTGAGAGAAATCTACTGAACAGTAAGGAAAAAAGGTCTGACTGATTTCACAAGTTCAGCCCAATGACTGTGGCCAGGGTCTGACTCACCTGGGAACTCAAACTGGCACCATGCTCGGTAACCTGAGCAAGGTCAGAGGGGTGTTCTTTGTGTCTGGCGCCTGTAAGAGCATGTCAGCTCTCGGTAGGCATCAAAATGTGACAGTCCTCGGATGAGTCAAAGTCAGTGTTTGAAATGAGTGGAAATTGTAGGGTGGATCTTTTAAAATTGGTTGAAGTGTGTGAGTCTGTAATAACGTATCTGGGCAGTTCAGCTGTACTTTCAGGTATTTGAAGTGTTCAAGAAATCAGGTCTACGAAAGTTAATTGTTTAAAGGAATTAAATTTTACAACTAGTGCTTCAACATTTAGCAGTGTGTTGCCATACTGAAAGACAAGATGCACATGTGTTCCTCTGCAGGTACGAGCAGCCACCAGACAGTTAAAAATCCACGGTGTTAACTCCTTAGCGAGGCTCTCACTCCTTGAGCTGGCTCCTTCTCACTGCACAGACTTTAAAGCATTCCAAATGAAGCCACAAAAGGAAAACATGCCATATACACATGTTAAGTCCCAAGATACCCCATCACACAGAGTGGTTTTCAATTGGTGTTGAAACAATGGGTATTTTGGCTTTTCCTTTAATATTCTTTTTAAATTTTCTAATATTTCCCCAATGAGCATATTTTTTTTGTGGCCTTCAAACTGATTTAATCTTTTTCTAAATATGTAAACATGTTTAACTAATTTTATTATTATTTTTAAAAATATTTTAATCTTTATTGTTCAGTTTATTCATTACATTGTTCCCCTTTTTCTCCCCTATAGTTAGTTTCCCACCTATTTGAAGAAATAGTGACCAAAAACTTCCCAATGAGCATATTTTAAGTAATAAAATAAAAAAGCATTTCTTTGAAAACAGAATGAGGCCACCCTTCCCTGAGGTCTCTACATTAGGCAAATGCCAGAAACTAATTCCAGCATGTCATAAATGCAAGAAGTTTCACCAAAAGGTTGATGGAACCTTGAGGCTTCAGCAGGGCTGAAGATACAAATTACTGCCTACTGGAATGGCCGAAGGCATTTCCCTAAACCTGAATTTACATAAATGACTACTAGCTACCAGACAGCTGAGGGCATTTTAATCTACATGTTATTGCCTCCTCCTGGCCAAACACCTGAACAGCAGAAAGCAGATCCCCCAAAACTAACAATGCCATTGTATACCAAACCTTAACCTTTGATATGTATATCTGCCTTGCCTTAGGACAATTTGTGTTAATAAAGAGCGAAGGGTCCTGAGATTCAGAGAACTTGGTTACTGAAGCTAAGCCCTCCTCTGGCTCCCTGATGGATTACAAATTTATTATATTCCTAGTCTCTTTATTCATTTACGCCGCAGCGCCTCCTCCAGATTCCTGAACCCTTCCAGATGCCGAGAAACACCCACCAGCAGGCAAAGACGGAGGATGGCCTCTGAGGCTGCTGTGCTAACATTCACTGGTATCAGACTCCGGTCACCCAGCTGATCTGACAAGGGGTACACTGAGTGGCAGGCAAGGAGCCTGGGGTCAGAAGGAAAGTGAAAAGGTAAGGGGCAGGCAGATTCAAATAGGAAGCTAGGGGATCATGATGAGCAGTTAGTCTTAATCCAAAAGACAGAGACAGAGGCACATTTGCAGGGCCCAGAGGAAGGCAGTGCCTGGGTACCTGCCTGGCTCCTGATCTATAATCAGAAACTTGTGACCTGTTTAATTTTTTTATCAGATAACAATGCTTTATACCAGCAATATTGTTATTATCTGTAATCAGAATATAAAGGCTGAAGGCATAAATGTTCATTCCCATCATTGCTTCTAATTATGCAGCAAGGGCAAGCCCACTGTACGCACTAAAGGGCTCTGCTGCCCAGCCTCCACGTGCGTCTTGCCCAACAGAGCAGATTATCAGCCTCATTTGAGTAACTGACTGCATTCTCAACCATCATAGGAAAAAGGTCTGATTAAAAACAATTCAGATACAATTGAGACTTCTGCAGGCCATACCAACAAGCAGCCAGACATTAAGCTTACAGCTGAGAAAAGTAAAGGAAATTTTTCCAGGGAATGCTGTTTATCCAGTAAATGCTGCCTTACAAGATCCCACATAAGGTCAGATCTGGTGAACGACAGTCTCAACAGGCATCTGCCCCCGGATAAGTAACGATAACAGAAACTCCAATGATCAGTAACTGAAATAACTGAGAAAAACGGTCCTAGAACATATGACACCAACATTAGCAGACCAATGGCAATGAATGATAAGCAAGAACTGCTCTTCTGTCTTTGTTTACCAAACTGTTCAAGCCATTGTTAAAATGATGACAAACAATAACATGGATGCAGCTACCACACTTTTAGTTGGGAATTAAGCACAAATGTGTCAAACAAGATAGTGCCAACACCATAAAAGTGGGGGAAGGAAAAATCTCTGGGGAGTATCAGGTTCTTCGGGAAGCAGGGCAAGACTGAAACAGCAAGTAGCCTTTCCTCAGCATTGCACACGATGGCAAGCCAACATGTAAATGCTGGAAAGTGTTCTCGATGTTACAGTTATAAGACTAGAGTTAACGATATGCAACTATTTTACAAAGGGAAACAAATTATTTTACCTATTTTGGTCTAATTCCAACTCAAATAAAGACAATGTACATGTTGAAAAATTTTTTTTAAAATGATGGCAAACACACTGCCAGCCATAGGGCAGTTCTATATAACTTCCGTTGAGCACTGACAGCATCAGAGAGGCATTTAGCACACCATTTCTTTACAAGCTGCTAACAGTAATGCCCCGTTGTCCCCTTCAGGACATCAGTTTAAGCTTCTACAAGACACCCCAGGAGCATGCTGCAGACCTGGACATTAGCACAATGATGCGTGGAGATGATAATGACATTAACCAAAGGTGGTTGGCTTAGCAGGTCACTAACACAGTACTAACCAGAGTGACAAGTGATCATACTAAGTGCTGAAAAATATGTGGCAAACAATGTTGGGCAACACATTTGAAAATATTCCTCAAAATAAGCACTTTTGCAAAAAAAAATATTTTAGAAAACTTGTTGGCATAATGTTACACTGGCCACCTATGAGGAAGCAGGCACAGAAGTGTTTTCCGCCCAGTGCTAAACTATTAGGAAAAGAAATCATAGAAAAGGCACCTATATTTGGTCTATATTTCTAGCAACTGCCATCTTCCAAAAAAAATCTCGTAAGTACTGATCGGGGAAAAGTCAAATTATATGACATAATTAAAATTCTCTTTTAGTAGGCCAGAATTGCAATGAATTATTATAGAAACCTTTTCCTTTGGAGAGGAAAGAGCTAGGAAGAAGTTAATATAAACCTCTAGGCAGAAGATTCTGCCAGGAAAATGACTTCTAGTGATATAAACATAAGGCAGATGCTCTAAAAGAAATTTAAAACTTAATTAGACATGAAGCCTTCCAGCTATTACCTGTGTACACACAAGGCAACAGTCACAAAATGGATTTTAAAAATCATTTTTGCTACCATGTAAAAATCACATTTCTTCCAGGCCATTAAGATAAAAAAAAAAAAGTGACCTGTGACCTAGCAGAAATGTCAACATTTTCAAAAATTAACTTCTCAAACAATAGCTTTTAAACAATGAATGGGGAAGAGTGATGTCACGGAAGTGGTGGCATGAGAGAGACCCTTGTCCTCTCCCCTGAAATTAACTAGTTAACCAACTATAATTCCACAAAGAAATCCTGTGCAACACAGATGCATGCCTGAGAGACCTGTGCATGGAAACGTCTAAAGGTGGGCAACTGGGAATAAAAGGGGAGATGAGAAGGGAGCAAAGCCCAGATGGGCTGCAGCCCTGCAGCTGGGAGTCATGGCTTAGCTGGAAAAGGGGAGAAAGCAGGCTGGAAGAGGGGAGAGAGCTGGCTGCACAGGCACTTCCTTTGGCCAGGAGAAACAGAGAGCTGCAGGGGTGGGGCAGCCCAGCAGGGCAAGTGGCAAGAGAGAGAACAGTGTCTAAGTCAGCAGATGCTTGACAGAGGACAGGGTTCTGCCATGCAACTCTCCACTGTCGATCCAGGTGGTGGTGTTTCAAAGAAAAAAATGAAACCATAGAGCCCTGCCTCCACTCGGACTTCCAAAACGCATCTCCCATTGCCCTTGAAGTTGGGTCCAGTAGCATATTATCTGTAAACCAAGAACTGTTGCAGTAGAATAGCTGCTCCCTCTGTGACTGATTCCCAGAATGGGTACTTGGGATGGGACACCATTATGGTGAGGGCAAAAGAAACCCTACCCCAAAGCAGTGTGGCTATATTATCTTATGGAAGCTCCAAAGATTAAAGACTGGAAGATCACAGAGGTAAAAAATCTTGTGATTCAGCACCATCTACTGGAAATGAGTAGAAAGAGCTCTTCAGAAATAAATGCATAAGCAAAGGAGGACAGCAAATAACATGAATAACCATAGTAACATGGATGACCAGAAAGAAAATGAAAAATCTCCAGAAAGCAAGCTGGAACATATGTGATAAAAATGACAGAGATTTCAAGATTGTAGTTCTGAAAATACTCAACAAGATGCAAGATAATACAGTCAAGCAATTTAATACACTCAGAAAACAGATCAATGAACAAAATGAGTACCAAAGAGATTGAAACCTTGAAAAAGAAACAATCAGATATCCTAAAAATGAAGCATTCAATTAAGGGCATAAAGAGTGAACTACTGAGCCCAGAAAACAGAGTCAACCAGATGGAGGAAAGAATGAGTGATATTGAAGATAGGAATCTGAAATGATGCAGAGGGAAGGAGAGACCTGAGCATAAAGAAAAATGAAAGAGCTCTATGAGAATTCTCTGACTCCATCAGAAAAGGCAGTATTAGAATTATAGGGATTCTGGAGGAGGAGGAGAGGGAGCATGGAACGGGGAGTCTATTCAAGCACACAGTAGATGAGAACTTCACAAACCGTTGGCAAAAACTAGATCCTCAAGTCCAAAAAAACAAACAGAATACCTAGTTACCTCAATACAAAGAGACTATTTCCAAGACACTTGTAATTAAAGCTGTCAAAAATTAATGACAAAGAAAATGACTTGTAATTAAAGCCGTCAAAAATTAATGACAAAGTAGCCAGGGAAAATAAATAAGTGACCTATGAAGGAAAACCCATCAGAATATCATCTGACTTCTCAGCAGAAATTCTAAAAGCCAGAAGAGAGTGGAACCAATTATTCAAACATCTGTAAGAAAGAAATTACCAGCCACAAATAATATATCCAGCAAAATTATCCTTTAAATATGAAGGAGAAATAAATACATTCCCAGACATACAGAAGCAGAGGGACTTTATCACCAGAAAACCTTCAATACAGGAAATACTCAAGGGAATTATTATACCTGAAACAAAGAATATAAGGTCACAACACTATGAGTAAGATCACCAAAACTTACAGCATAAACAGAAATAATTTGTAACAACACACATAAAAAGGGAGGGGGTAAAGGTCTGAACTGGCAAAGGAAGATGAAAACCAGATGTACTCAAAAGAAAAAAAGTTATGATATATATACAAGTTTATTTTTTTATAAACCTAATGGTAACCACACACAAAAATCCATGAACCAGGATACATATCTTAAAAAAAGAGGAAACAGAGGAAAGAGCTATGGAAAACCATCAAACAAAAACAATAGCCAGAAACACAAAGGAAAAGAACCAATGGAGGCACAGAGCTACCAGAAAACAAAAGATGAAATGGCCATAGGAAACCCTCATATATCAATAATTACCCTAAAGGTACATGGTCTGAATTTACCAATAAAGTGGCACAGAGTAGCAGAGTAGATCAAAAACAAAACCCAACCACATGCTGCCAATAAGAGACATATCTAAGCTGCAAAGACAAGGGTAGATTTGAGTCATTAAAATAATTTAAGATCTCTTTTACAATTAAAATTTTAGTTTTAAATTTACTTTCTAGACACTTTTAGTTGTATTTTTCCCACCTGAGTGCGTGAATACAATAGATCATTCTTGGTATGTTTTTCCGGTCATAGACATCTGTTGTTTCTGGATAAAATATCTGGAAAACAAAAGAAACTGTGTTTTTATTATGCTTTACTTTTCACAAAATTGTTGTATTTCTCCCAAACGATCCTACTTTGACTGTTCTTGCTGTTCTATATTTATTTAAACGCAGAAGAATCTCTTAGTTACTGCTTCATCTTGTTCTACAGGAGGACCAATCACTGCATCTGATCCCCTGCCCAACAGCACGCCACCTAGTGGTTCAAGAGAGTGGGTGATAGGAGTGGGAAGTTCCCAGCCAGCTACTCCTAAGAAGGCTGTGTCCACATGGTTAGTTACGTGGCAGTTTCATTTCACAAAGCTTGAGCCCATCTGGACTCTGCTTTCTGCAATGGAGTCTCCAGGGACTGACTGTCCGCTGGTTTGAGAAGGATGTTCTTCAGCATTTTATTACATTGTTAAGAAATTAGCTACCCAGTTCTATAAACATGCATATACATAAATGAATATTTTTTTTCTGCTTAAAGTAATACATTTCACTGAATACACTATGGAAAATGGGTAAAATATGGAGGAAAAATACCTATAATTCCACCTCCAGACTGTCACTATTAGCACTTGGGGATACTTACTTCCAGACCTTTTTCTGTATATGTCTCTGATATTTTTATGTTTGCATGGTTGCATTTCAAAATAAAATTGCACATATCATAACCTATTTAAAACACTTGATAGAACATGACCCCATTTTTATTCTGTAAGAATATTATTTCTAATGGATGCACGATTCTTTCATATTTTAACCATTATTTAACCAGTTCCCCATGGTTGCACTATTTTGTCCCCAATTTCCCCCTATTATAAGTCACTGCAATGAACATCCCTGTATTTTCTGAGCACCTAATTAGCTCTTTTGGATAAACATCTAAATATAAAGTTACTATATTGAAAGGTTAGAACATCAAGGCTTTTAAAACCTTCTTACACTATCTTTAAAAATGTTTTTAAAAATTGATTTTTGGAGAGAGAGGAAGAAAAAGGGAGAGATAGAAGAAACATCGATAAGAGAGAAACATCAAAAGAAACACTGATTGGCTGCCACCTGCATGCTTCTCCCTGCCTGACCCTCCCCTCCCAACCCCCCCCCCCCACCCAGGATTGAGCCTGCAACCCAGATGTGCACAGGTGATCTCTTGATGCATGGGACAATGCTCAATCCACTGAGCGATAAGGCCGGGCTATTTACAATATTCTTAAGCTGGAAATTAAAAGCCTAATAAGAAACATTTTAGAATGGGGCACCCAACTCACCTATTCCTAAGCACTACAAAATGAATAATTAGGCTCGAAGCTTCTAAGATCAAGATAAGCATATTGGGGGAAAAAAAGATAAGCATATTGGTATTATTTGCTTTCAGTAAACATTTTATAAAATTTGAAATAAAAATTAAGTCATGTACCATAGATGGTATTTGATACTCAAGTGAAATGTTCTGTTGGACATTGGAAAAAGCTGAGAAAAGAAAGAAAGCAAAGTTTCTTGAGATACAAATGTATAGTCACTGAGCACTTAAAGAAATGCCTATAGCCTAGCAATTTCAAGGTCTTTCCAACTATCTTTTAACACAGTTGCCATTAAAGTGCCAATGAGAAGAGGCACTCTCAATTCAGGAGAATGTGACCAGGTTTAAAGTTCTATATATAAGTTCTATATATAAACAGGCCTTTCCCATTTCTTTAAACAATTACTTTTTTACTTAAACTTCTTCTGAAAAATCATTAAAAAGCAAGGATGTGGAGTCAATTTATGGTTCACAATGTTTTATTCAGCATTGTGTCCCCAGCACCTGGCATGATGCTGAGCAAAGAGTAAGCACTTAATTCTAATAAATAAAGATTGAATAGCAAATACATCAGTCCATTTAACATGCTGTTGATTTCTCATCTTGCAATGTAATGAATAACGTCACAATAAAAATTAGTGTTAAAATAGAATCTTCTAATTTTTTAAAAAATATATATTTTATTGATTTTTCACATCGAGGGAGAGGGATAGAAAGTCAGAAACATCGATGAGAGAGAGACATCGATCAGCTGCCTCTTGCACGCCCCCTACTGGGGATGTGCCCGCAGCCAAGGTACATGCCCTTGCCGGAATCTAACCCGGGACCCTTCAGTCCGCAGTCCGATGCTCTATCCACTGAGCCAAACAGGCCTCGGCAATAGAATCTTCTAAATTAAAAATAGAATCTGCTATGTGGATTACTTGCTCGATTTAAAATCAAGGGAAGCTTGGCTCTACATATACACAATTGGAAAAGGTTTAAATCAAATCTATCAAACATAATGAAATTACCCTAATCTAAAGTTTGTTGCCTTACAAAGAAAAAAAAATCCTATTGGAATTTCTTTCTTTATTAACCTGTTTACACCCAATCTCTAGTTAGTACTTGCTAAATCACCATCTAGAAATATAAATTTTGTATTATGACTAGTGCCCAGAAGGGAACAGCATTTAATGTTCTGGGCATTTTAGGGAAAGGGAAAGGGATAAAAATGGCAGAATAAAATAAATCCCTATTGACTATGTTGAGATGAAATAAGCTGAACTAAAACAGGTATCAGCAAAAATATGTTAAAAATAGCCAAGCATAATTTACATTAAAGACTCTTTTGGGGTTTTGTTTTTGTTGTGTTTTAAAATTGCAAACCTGGGTTGATAAAAACAACAACACAGGTCTTAATTATTCAGTTCTACTGACTTGCCTTCAAGTTAAACCACTCCTAATTAGTTTCTTTGAAATAGCTGTCCATACTAAGCAATACAAAAGGAATGAGCTCTCGATACATACAGGAATCTGATGGCCCAGCTGGCATGACTCAGCGGCCAAGCATTGACCTATGAACCCAGAGGTCACGATTAGATTCCTGGTCAGGACAAGTGCCCGGTCCCGGGCTCAATCCCCAGTATGGTACATGCAGGAAGCAGTCGATCAATGATTCTCTCTCATCATTGATGTTCCTATCTCTCTCTCTCTTTCCCTTCCTCTCTGAAATCAATACAAATGTATTTTAAAAAATACAAAAAACAACAACACTTGATGGATCTCAAGGGCAGCGAGGGCATTATGCTTAATGAAGAAAGGCAACTGCTGCAGGTAATCTACTGTATGTCTGGCAAGAGTGCTGGGAGAGGGACACTCCTCTGTGGGGTCTGTACCTTGACTGTGGTGATGGTCACACAAACCTATTCATGGACTGAATATAACCCCCACATACATACACATGAATGCACATAAAATGGTGAGAGCTGGATAAAGTCTGTAGTCTAGTTAACACTGACACACCAATGCCAATTTATAATTTACTACAGTTATGAAATGTCACTGCTGGAGGAAGCTGAATGAAGAGTACACGCAGAATGTACTATTTTTGCAACTTCCTGTGATTCTATAATTATTCCAAAATAAGATGTTTAAGAAATAGCTCTACAATTTCTATCAAATGTAATTATTTCCTCATTTCCTCTACTTGCCGGTCTGTCTACCTGCCCTTTGAATTTAACAAGCTCTGAATATTTGCTGAATGAGTTTTATTTAGAAGATCTATTTCAAGAGCTATAACCACCTACCTGTTAAAATGTACAGTGACACAATGATTTGTAGCAATAATTTATAAAAATAAATTTGTAATAATTTGTAGTGATGTAATGAGATCAGGAATCATAAGTATAAATAGCAAACAAAAAAGGGAGGTGGCTATCGTAAATCAACTATTTACCAGTTAAAGTTTGTTCTGAACTTGTTTAATTTAGTCACTTGTGCATGCCTGCTCCTCACCTGTACACGTACTTCATTCCTAGTTCTTACCATTTATTACTTTGTATAGGCCTTTCCTGAGGCAATAAGGCAATCTATTGCATTAATATGCCCAGTCTGCTAATCATTTTTCATAACAAGAAGTTCTTACACTCCCCCTTCTGGCTTTCCAGTTCAGGTTTCAGTATCTGAAGGCTTACCTTCGGTAGACCAATGGACTCCATGGCTCTCAACCACTGGACAGTATTATCTGTGTGTCGAAAATGAAGGCCAGACTTCTAATGGTGAGGAAGAAAACACACAAAAAGTGAGTCATTTGTAATAATTGGTCATCAGTAGGTTTTTCAATTGTATTTCTTGTAGAATAAAGTTATTAGAGCCCACATAAAACAACTAAAGACACAGTAAAGGAGACTACACTATTCAGCAACACCCCAACCATCTGCAACAGACCAGTCTACTAGTTTCCGTTAGCCACACATTTGAGGTAACTCTGAAGTAGAATCTCAAAGACCATTTAATGTCTAGCACATGCCTAAGGATATTTTATGAAACATGTATACGTGTGTGCATATACACACATATACGGTGTTAAGATTTGGCAATGACAGCTGAGACGCCTAGTAACTCCAGAGAAATCAGACAGAGTTTTAGAAGACTAAGTAGAATGGTGTGTGTGTGTGGTTTCTGGCTCTGCCAAATCATTTTTTTCTGATCATTGATGTAATATTCTATGGAAAATGTAGAAATATACAAAGATAAAAAACCTACCCACAACATGGCGCTAATTTTAGTCACTATTCCTTCTGTAATTTAACCTAACCTTGGCCTCGTGCAATAAGTAAACGTTCAGTAGAAATGTTTTACAAGACCTTTTCTACCATGTAACAAAAATAGTCTTTCTATATCTTCTTTTGTTATTTACAGTCCTATTCAGCCAAACATTTTTTCTGCATATTCTATAAATACAGCATACTTGCCTCTATCTCATGAAGCTGTATCAGGTAATGAACCATTGAGAGCTTAAAATGGTCTGGTATTTTTAATTAGTTAAATGAATAGCACAATGTTATCTATTTGAAAACAAAAAAGTAAAGAGAATATAGTGTCATCACATGACTAACATACAATAATTGTATTCAGAATGTCTGTTTTTTTTCTATCTTCTATGACCTGCAGTTTAATAGCTTATTTAACAACAAAAAAGTATATTTGTTGCTGTTAGAAATTGAGAAATATAAGCAAACTAATATCTGATAAATATTTATGCCTATTAAATACTGGTCACTATCTACTGAGATTGAACTATGTGTGTCAAATAGTTCAAATAGTCACTAAAGTGACTAGGTAAATTCACTTTATGTAAATTATCCCTAATTTTCAAAATACCCAGCAAGGTGATTATCATTCCCATACTTTAGAGATGAAGAAAGGAGGGAGGAGGAGGAGGGGGAGGGAGAGGAGAAAGGGGGAGGGGTGAGGGAAGGGGAGGATGAGAAGAAGAAGAGATTTGTCCAAAGTCAAAAGGCAGGGAAGTGGTATAGGATTCAAGATGAAGTCTCCACAGATCTGAAAACCTTCCCTATGCTAAACCCCCAGAGAGCACAGGTTCCCAACGGTTGTTGGATTACTCTTCAGAGGGAAGAAATTAGCTAGTTGCTATGAAATAATAATGGGGGGGGGGAGGGTGAGAGGAAAGGAAGAGGAGAGCAAGAGCAGCCAGAGAGTTACCAGCCAGGCTGCAGCCTCTGAGGGTAACTCGGCATAAACAACTTTGGCAGAACACACACAAGTCTCAGACATGGCCATTCTGTGGCCATGGAAGAGCAATTTGGAAACA
Source organism: Antrozous pallidus (assembly GCA_027563665.1). NCBI lineage: Eukaryota > Metazoa > Chordata > Mammalia > Chiroptera > Vespertilionidae > Antrozous > Antrozous pallidus. Next base: position 42,720,315 of record CM050512.1, on the reverse strand, counting down.
ATCCACAATCACGTCAAGACAGAGAAAAGGCCCTTTGGCACCACGAATATAACTAAACAACCTCCCTTCCAACTAAGATGAACAACTTGCTTCTGACTCATGTCCATCTAGTCTCTATTCAGTCTTCTCACGTCCTAGATAAAAATCACCAAGCCACCAAGTTGATCTGCTTCCTGAAGACACTCAAAGATAACGGGACAGTCCTCGCTTGCCTAAGTCCTTATTAGACCACCCAGCACAAGCCCAGAGCCGCGCGAAGCCCCTCATTTCTCCATGGGTGCACATTTTTTTTTTACTACAATGAGTGAAATAAAACTAATTTTGTTTGATCCCAGGTGTGTTTCTGGAGAGTCTTTGGCTGTGGGCTTCAATAGTTTCAAACTATGTAACAAGCATATTTCATCCACTTAGTGGTTTTATTAGCACGGTAACCTCAGGAAAGTTATATATTTCTTTGAACCTTGGTTCCTCAGCCATAAAATAAAAGTAGGATTGCTTCTTTGAGTTGGAGAGATTAAATGAGAATGTTCATAGAGCACTTCGTTGCAAAGTGCACTTAAGAATGCAATGAATGTTAGTTATTACACTACAACACTGGGGTTGAAACTCTCCTTCACCTTTAAGATCAGAAAAGTTCAGCCCTTCATGTACCCATTATCTTGTTATATTCCTACAGTAAATAAAAGGACAGATTTCAAATCCTTCACTTATTTTACCTAATTTAAAATATTTTTCCATTGTAGCTGACGTTCAATATTATATTAGTTTCAGGTAGTCACAGTGGTTACATGTTTTCCTTCATCCACTTTAAATACCTGAGGACTTTGATCTATGGCTGCATATTTAAGAAGTAAGCTCCAGAAGATGAACTGTATCAAACATCTTTAATCTACTAGATTTACTTTAATTAGAACAAAGATGGCCCCCAAACAGGCTCCAAATTATCTCAGTCCATTATAATCATTTTTAGCTTATCATTCTCCCCCATTCTCCCCTCCCCACACACATCTACATATGAACACTAGACTAGGTGGCATGTCTGTAGTCATACTCAGCCAATGGTTGTTACTGTCCACCCACCTAATTTTTTTCAGGTATTGAACTAGAAGTATATGCTGATTTTCCACTGCTGAGCTATTACAACACCAGCAAGTAAGGTTATTCTTTTAAAAAATATTTTAAAAATAATAGGTTGTATTACATCTGAAGTCATAAATATTCATTACATAATTGGTAGATATTTCATTTGGGATTTATATCCTTGATGAAATGGCAAGGTCATTCTTGCTTAAACTGAGTAGATAAGGAATTGTGTAAGTCTTTGGATGGTAACTTCTTATACATAGAATCAAAGCATTTTAGAACTATGAGGTAGCTTAGAAACCAGTCATTTTTCTAATTTGCTCATTTTGTAGATGAGCAAACTGAGGGCCCAAGTATTTAAGACACATTCAAGTTGACTGTTAAGCTCAGGGCCAACTTAGCTTGCAATATGCCTGACTCCAAATCCAAATATTCTGTTCAATTAACTGCACACAGACCTCAGAACCACCATCTCAAACATTCATAGTGTGCATACCACTATCAGGCCCTGTGCCAAATGCTTTGCATGGATAATCACTTTTGTTACTCACAGTATCTCCACAAAGGTTGATACTATGATTATTCTCCTCACTTTACAGGTGAGGAAACTGAGGCAAACTTAGTGGTGAGGCCTAACTCAAACATTTTATTCACAGCTCATATTACTGTGTATATAACCATGGTGCATATCCTTTCCCTATCGAAGGCTCACCAAATATTCACCAATCATTTGTATTAAGTCTACAATGATCTGCGTAGTATTGGAACAACACCCTTTTTTTTTTGTCTTTGAGCCTTGTCAGTCCTCTACAAGAAATGCCTTCCTCCTCCTTCTTTTCCCCTGGACATCCTAGTCTGCTTGGGAACACTCATCTTTCAAGCCTTCACCACAGAAATCTCTGGCTTCTTCAGCACCCCGCCCCCTTTAGAACGCAACACTCTCTCTTTTTGGTTGTTTCCAACTGTCTACCCAGCTGTCTTCTCTTCACTGCCCTCCTCCACTTCCAGTCTCTTGCCAGGATTCACCCTTTGTTTTCCCTCTTGAATTCACTGACTTCTTGGCTATGCAGACCACTGTTACCTGGATTGAATAACCCCCTTATGACACTCTGCCTCCACCCTCACCCTCCCTCCAATTTATTCTGAACTACACAGAGCAGCAGACAGATCTTTCTAAAGCACACTGCACTGTGATGCCTGTTTCACATTTCAAAGGCTTCCTCCCACCCCCAATCCCTAAACTTAGGATGAAATCATAGATCCTCCACGTGTAACTTCCTGATCTGTCTCTGCTTCCCTCCTGGTCCATTTCTCATCACGATCCTTCACTGCCACTCAATTTGGACAAGCTCTCTTCTTCCTTGAGGAGTCAATCACAAATGGGGCCCTTCTCATTCCCTACCCCGAACTCTGCCCACGATGATTTTCTTCTCATTCTTCCAGCCTGAGTAAATGGCTTCTCATCTTCTGTATGTTGTTGTCAATTTCTTTCTTCATTCATCTACCACAATTCAATGTACAATCACTTGCAGTCTGTCTGTCCAACTGTAGCACCATGAATCCATGGCCACCTTGCTCACCACTCTGTCTTGAGTGCCTAGTACATAGTAGGTATTGATATGAATTGCATGGATGGATGAGTCTAGTTAGAAATCTGAGTACAACTTTATAATATTTCCCTATAACTTTATTAAAATTTATTATATCCATCTTATCTACCATTAGAGCAGCGGTCCTCAAATCTTAGTAGTAAGAAAAGAACTCTATGGAGTGATTATTAAGAGTGCTTCCTGGGTCTCTACTCAAGAGATTCCGCCTGACTCAGAAGCCTGGGTTGGGGTCTAGGTTCTACTTTTTAGATACAATCATCGGGAAATTCTGCAGGAGGTGTCATCATTCTAAAGAAAGGGTGTCAAACTCGAAGCACCTTGATTAAGTTTTGAACAAAGCATAGAAGACAAGAAAAGAAATGGAGTCCTTTGGTTCCTTGAAAGGACTGTCATTCATTTCTTCACCCAACACCTGTTTTCTAGCAATGACCAGAGCCAGATCCTGCACCATTCGCCAAAGATATGGTGGAAATGACACGTGGTTTTTGCCTTCAGGACAAGACAATCATTACAGTATACCATGGTATATATTATAGTATATCATCAAGAGGGACAGTGTGAGGCACCACCGGGAACTTGGTGTGGTCACATAACTCAGACCCTGAGGGAGGGGTGCAGGTGCCCAGAGAAAGAATACTCATCACTGGAGGTTTAAGGCTAAGACCAAGGACATCTTTCTAACCCTAAATTAAAAGGAGCCAACATTGCATCTAAGCTGGCAAAGAGGCGGCACAGCATGAAAGGCTCTCAACAGCTTCACTTGAAGGCGCCAGTGCCCAAACTGAACAATTTAGAGCTCAGGACGAAGCTCGTGCTTAGGGACACACTGTCTGACAGCGGGTCATATTTTATAGCTGCAGTCTAGGCAGATCCTGCAGGGAGAGCCCACACTCACTGAACTCATGGTTTCCAGATGGCACATCAAGGACTGGGCCGGGATTACTGAGCGCTCCCTTGGGTTTCAACATCTTTGCCACAGTCCCATGATTTAGTGTTTGGGAAAGGAGCACATGAAGGACTTTAGTCCTGAAGAACACAAGAGCAGGAAGTTAATTAAGTCTCCTCTTCACCAATATTTGCCTCCTTTCATTTTTGTAAGAGAAACGAAATGGGCTTAAAATAAAATTTTATGATTGCATGGCAAATCATGAAACATTTCCATTCGGGACATTAGGCGCTTTCACGAACTTAATGAAAGGGAAAAGAGAAACACCTCTTTCCTCCTGCGACTTAACAGAGGAGTAGTTTCCATCTGTCCCTGTGCTTTCTCCCCCATCACAGCTGGCACCAGCCCCCTCTTTCTGCTTCTTCCTTTCCTCCCGCCCCTCTCCTACTGGGCACCCCAGCCTTCTGGGGCGGAGGATGGCAAAGCCCAGCACTTTCCTCTCTCACCATGTTTAACTTCGGGATGACTCACTGGCCTACGCTCCACAGGTATTTTCTTTTGTAACAAAAGACTGGAAATATTTCTCATCTCCATCCCAAAGATAAGTAGCCACTTATTCAAATAGTAGGATCTCTAAGGCTAGCAGGACCTGTTTAAGTTGCCAGGAAGGTAAGTTAAAACTGGAAAGGGACACCTATATTCACGGTGTTTGATGGGACAGGAGGAGGAAAAACCAGCCTATTCCCTGCTCTGAGGCTCGCTACCACTGAAGGTCTGTCTGTCTTTCTTCCCTGATTTCCACCATCCATAATATCAAAACAAAATATCCATGGTCCCCTTTCAGGGAGGGCCAGAGACCAGCCCAACTATACCTTAATTCTGTCATCAAGTCTACATGTTTGTTAGTACTAATAGGCCTGGATCTTGATAATAACCATTGTAGAAACAAGGGAAAAAAGAAAAATCATGCTCTAAATGTGGACAAATTTTAACTTATTTTGTGATGGAGTTACATGAATAATTTTTTTGTGCTTTTATGAACATCTAAAAATATTTTTTTCAAAATTAAAAAAACAACTTTAATTTTGGCTGGCTAAGTCATTATTTCATTAAAATCTTATGAAAGGCTATAAAGGGCTAAAAACTCTGGAGTGAGACACATGACTTAATAAACTAAAACTTTTTTAAAGAAATGCACACACTTATTCATAACATTATTCAATACAGAAACTTTTGCTCAGTTACTTTGTAGACTAGACCATGAAAACAGACTTGTCCAAAAGATCTGTCAACTTGTCTTATCTACTGTTAGTCTACATGGTTATTCAAACATTTGCTCTGAATTCAATATACATATTTAAAAATAAATTTTGTCTCAATAACAACTGAATGGTACTGTGAATCATACAATAAATGGGAACTCATTCCATTTTCAACTATATTTAATGTTGTCCTTGCAACTGTAAGAGAAATAACGTTTAAGGATATTCGAATAAAGAATACTGATAGAAAGAACTGAAGATAATAAAGAATTAAATTTCAAAGATGGTTTAGAAATCCTGATCTGAAGTGAACAAGAGACCACGTATTCCAGGAGAAACTTCACACCTTTTGAAGACACATCTCATGAAGGGGTCTTTTAAGGCAGCATTTACTTTTTCCTCCTTCACTCTACAGTGGAAAATTTCAAGCATAAACATGTAGACAGAATGGTGTAATGAATCCCTGTGCACCTATCATCCAACCTTAACAATTATGAACTCGTGGCCAGTCTTGAATCATCCATCTATCCAAGTTCCTTCCAATTCTTCTGAAACAAATCCCAGATATATTACTTTATCTTCAAATACTTAGACATGTTCTCTAAAATATCAGAATTGTTTTTATTGATACAAGATTGGTGTTTGTTTTGTATTCTCCCCCTGATTAGCTATGAAATAATTCTGAAAACTAGTTGCAAACAAAAAGGTTCGTCTTATTTTGTTTTAAATGCCACATGGAAAGGAATTCCTACCTGAATATTTAACATTACTACTCATTTTTCTCACACTGCCCCTAACTCTCGGAGGCCACAAGTTCAAGTCCCAGCTGGCTACTTTATTCCTTGATGAGAATAAGGGAAGTGATAAAACTGTGGTAGTGAAACAAACAAAGGAGGGGTAGAGTGCCCCCACTTTCACATACTGGCGCTAATAAACATGACCTCCGTGAAGGAATGATGGGGGGAGCCCGCAAACCAGAGGTCTCTCAGCCTCAGCCCAGAAATAGAAACGCTTTGCTTTTAAAATTGCTGCTGTTTCAGGAATGGTTATGAACAGGCTTCAAAGGCCAAGGACGTCCCACCTCCCTCGAAATCCCTGTAGAAACACCAAAAGCAGGGAAAGGAAAGGACATATTGGACTTTCATGTTTAGCTCGAAGCCAAGACTAATTAGATCTCAGTTACCTTATAGCGTGTTTGTTCCACATCATAGATCTTTTTCTCCGACACCATTTTGGGGGCAAAGAACTTGGCTAACTTTGCCAGGTAAACTCCGTTCCGAAGCCCTTCTTCCAGCTCAGTGGTTGGTGGCAATTCTTCAACTAAGCAGACTTCCATCCACCTACAGGGGTTCAAAAACACAACGAAACGTTAAAGTGACTCCCGTTGGGTGACTTTCCAAAGTGAAGAGATGCAGCGTCGCACGGTGTGTGATGGAGGCAGTGACCAAGGGAGCAGGACGGGGAGCAGCTGTAGGTGTCACAGACAGGAAGAGGACTTCCTGGGTGGGGCAGGGACTCGGAGCACAAGGTGAACCAGGGGTCCAAGCCCAACGGCTCTGAGCTCACAGCCATGCCTGGGCTTGTCAACTTCACTTTCGTCTGAGTTTTACCAATTCTCATTTGTACCAAAGAGGAAAAAGGCTGAACCATTTTGTATGAGTGGAATTAATTCTGCTGACACTACTGAAAAAAATAGTTCCAGTGAGAAAATGAGTAGTAATGTTAAATATTCAGGTAGGAATTCCTTTCCATGTGGCATTTAAAACAAAATAGTAATGAGCCTTACGTGGATGAGACTCTTAGAGGGCTTAGGCCTTTGGGAGGGCACAATTCAAGGAGCTGTAAAACCTGCAAATTGCCTCAGTCCAGAAATGTCTATCAGGACGGGTAGGAAGGCATGGAAAGCAACATTAAAATTCAGAAAGCAGACATGGTCTTCTTTTAAAAAAAACACACATTCCTTTTTCTGATACCAGGAACTTACTACCTAACCTTTTCGGAAAGGTACAATATTTACTGGGCTCTGAAAAAAAATATTTCAGAACAAGATCAGATTACATCTTAGGACACTGAGCCAGTATTGTAGAGAAGAGAGGTCATCACTGGCTCAAGGACACATAGTGGGAGGGAGTCAGGCCAGTTCCCATTCCACACCGGGGCGCCGAAAATCTGCCAGTTCTGAGGATAATGCCATTCCTATCCATGCTCAGGGAACTGTCTTCCCTCCATTCTGTCCAAGAGGCAGGTGTACAGGCTCTCAGTGGGGGAGCCCCCCATTTCCCTGCAACCGATCCACCCACAAATCACAAACTCCTAGTGCGAGCACCACACCATACAGCCAGTCCCCCGAGGATCATTAACACAACAGCGGCCAATCCCATCAACTTTTGGCGGCCATGGGAGCACCGCTCTGCAACACTAACAGCTGACCCGGATCCGAGCAGCAGGCCCTGTACGATGTCTGAACTGCCCGCAGCTCTGGACAGCATCTTTTAAAAGCTCAAAGAGCCCCTAATAAGGAGTATTTACGAACCACTTATTAGACACTGTAAAACATGAAATACACGAGACAAACACAAACATAAGCCCTGCCTTCCAAATGTTGCAAGAAAAAAACCAAGAATCATATATAAGGGACTGTTATGCGCAATGCTACGTGTTAATGTGTAAGAGGAAAATGTTGGGGAACGCTGTGTGTGGGGTTATCACTGGAGTAACAGGGAAAACATCACAAAGCTGGCGGGATCTCGGTTCAGTCTAGAAAAAGGAGTATTTGGAAAGGCAGCAGGAACAGTAGAGCCAGAAAGCAGGACAGACTAAAGGCGTAAAGAACACATGGCTGCCTCATGGAGAGAACCCAGAGAGGACGAGGGGCCTTTGGGGTTCAAGAGGAGAAAGGAAAGGAGGTTGGGCACACTGAGGGAAGTTGGACGCAGAGGAGGGAGCACCATAAGAGAGAGTGTTGATATTTGCTGCCGCAGGAGCAGAGCTCCTGCAGCTTGGGAACAGAGGGGTGACATGCTGACAGGGGTAATTAGAGAAAATTAATCTTGTACGTTGGATGTCCCAAAGACAAAGCGCCCTGTCAGGCTTTCCCCATTGTGAGAAACCGAGGGACAAGATCAGACAGGAAGAAATGGGAAGGGAGGAAACCAAGAAACACTTCAAGGAAACAGTAATTGGACTTGGTGACAGCTCAGAAAAGAGGATAGAAGGAAGAGAAATATTAACAGCCAGGGAAGGAGCCTGGTGTGAGGGGGGCTCTCTGCACCAGGGTTCAGTCCCCCTTCAGACCCTGCGCATTCCCTAACTGCTCTGGGCCTCAGTTCACCTCTGCTAAAGCGGGGGGACTGAGAAGGCCGGGATGGTGCCCCAGCTCTAACATTCTAGCAGGACTGAGAGACTGGAAAGGCAGGAGGGTAAAAGGAAATGATGAACTTGGCTTTCATGGATCATACACAAGGTAAATAAGGGGTGTTGGTTTACATGGGCCTTGTTTCAAATAAACTGAAGTAAGAGTGCCATAGACTTGAAAATTTTAAAAACAATTAAGAAATCAATAACGGCCCTGATCGGTTTGGCTCAGTGGAAAGAGCGTTGGCCTTTGGTCTGAAAGGTCCCAGGTTCAATTCCGGTCAAGGGCATGTACCTTGGTGGCAGGCACAGCCCAAGTAGGTGTACAGGAGGTAGCTGATCGATGTTTTTCTCTTATCGATGTTTCTAACTCTCTATCCCTCTCTATTCTTTTCTGTAAAAATCAATAAAATATATTTTTTTAAAAAAGAAATCAATAATGTTGCCTTTTTAATAAAAATCTGGTTAAGTTAAAAGCCACTACACTAGTCCGAGTTTCTAATCTAAACTCAACTACAAATTATAGCATTAACTATGCTATTTCACAATAAAACACAATGTATTTTCAAACAATTATCTTAGAAGTTTTAGGAAATTGTTTACACAGCAATACATAACTGCTTTATAACAATCCTGTAATTGGGGTACAAGTATGAGGAGAGGGGGACAGGTAAACAGACACTTGGTAGCAGTAGTCGGGGGAAATAAGTTATTAATTAGAAGCCAGTGGCTGGAAGCTAAAATACAACAACTCTGAAGTATGATGATTTAGACGTGGACTTGTTAAAAAAAAAAAAAAGAGAGAATCACATTTATTTTTGTTTATATTAGAATACATGTGCAGTTGTCTTTAAATATCAATGACACCAAAAATGTAGGTTAGCTATAGCCTATCATAAATAATGAAAGGGTAATATGCAAATCTACTGAACAGCAGAATGACTGGTTGCTATGACGCACACTGACCACCAGGGGGCAGACACTCAATGTAGGCTAGGCTCACAGCTGGCAAGCACAGGGGCAGTGGTGGCAGCCTCTCCCGCCTCCGCAGCAGGACTAAGGATGTCCAACTGATGGACATCCCCCGAGGGCTCTTGGACTCGGAAGGGGCACAGGCCGAGCTGACGGCACTCCCCCCCCCTCCCCCCCACCGCCACCGCGGCACGAATGTTGTACACGGGACCTCTAGTTTAGAATATAGCCATTGCTAATGCTTATGACAGAAGTAGAAACTGCTCCAAAGCAAAACACACTTTTTTCTTTATAATCTCTTGTGCCTGCCAACATGCTTACATATAGCAGGTACCTAATAAATTGTTATTAAATAAAGGATTCTGCCTGCTTAAGAAAAATGTTCCAGGCAATACAGTTAAAATCTTTTAGAATGTGGCCAAGGATTTATAAATGCAGCATTTTTGCAACTTTAGGCACCAATGGAGATACCTTTTCGCTGCCTTAAAAGTCAAAACATGATATTATCATCATCAATGATCACTAGTGTTTATTAAGTACTATTTTGTGCTAGGATTGGGATTTAATATTTTATGGGGATTAATCCTCAACACCACCCCAAAAGGAAAAAGTGTTGTCAGGGTCACCATTTGCAGATAATTTGAGGCTCTGAAAAGCCCAAGGCCACACACCTAGCAATTGACAAATATAAGAAAACTGCCAGGGGCTTCTGCTCCTCCTATTTTAACTTAATATATAGATGTTGGTATTGATTTCAGAGACAGGAAGGGGGCGGGAGAGAGAGATGGAAACATCAGTGTTGAGAGAGAATCATCTATCGCTGCCTCCTGTATGCCCCCTACTGGGGACTGAGCCTGCAACCCAGGCACGTGCCCTGACCAGGAATCGAACCAACCAGCCATACTGGCCAGGCTCATATCAACTTTTAACTTCTCAAAATTCAGGAAACAGAAGAACGAGTCTTCCTGTCCAGTCCTACAGCCCCAGGTAAAACGGAAGTGATGAACACTCCAGTCTACTCCTGGAACAGCAGTACGAGTTCTAGGGTTCGGAGAGGACACTCTTCTGATAGAAGGTCAGAGGGCAGCATACCAGTAGTCACTCTCAGAGTTAACTAAACTGCCCGGGGTTTCTTTTTCTTCTTTTACAAGTTCCTCCTTGTCACTTCTTTGCCATCTACCCTTCCATAGTAAATGCCTGCACTGACTCTGTGGGTGCTGTTGCAAGCAGTAGTTAGATAGGGGAGCTTAGAGCTGATCCAGATACAGTCACCTCCTCAAGAACCCCTGCAAACCAAGAAAGGATGGCAGCCTCGCCTCAATAAGGTTACATGAGAAGGAATTAAACTCCTACCAACGTCAGCCTCGGTAGCTCATCTGTTAACACAAATCAATAAAAATTCCAAGTGTGGTTTTTATGATCTGTTGGGGTCAAACTTCCTACAGCGGTCTCAGTGTAGGGAGACACCTGGCCTGATGTTCAGGAAGTCTGGCTCTGTGGTACGGGGACGGGTCACTTGAAACCCTGGGCATTGAGTTCAGTCCATGAGTCTAAAATTAAAATGGAATTCAATGACACTGTAATTATGTAACATGATTTTGTTTTGTTTATTAACAATTTTATAGAGAAATAATTCACACACCACACACTCACCCATGTAAGCTGTGCAATGCAATGATTTCTTAGCACAGTTGCAGGGTTGTGAGACCATGGCCGTTCCCAGTTTTAGAACACTTGCATCACTCCAAAAGGAAACCCTTTACTCATTAGCAGGCACATCCCATTCACCCACAGATTCCTGATCCACTAAATCTTTCTTTCTATGAATTGCCTTTTAGATATTTCATGTAAATGGAATCACACAATAGGTGGCCTTTTGTGACTAGCTTCGTTTACGTAACAAACATTTTCAAGGTCCATTTATGGCATAAGATGTATTAGTACTGCATTCCTTTTTGTTGCTGAATAATATACTACATGGGGCTATTCCATTTATCAGTTATTTTATCAATATATAGGTTTCCCCCCACTTTTTAATGTTGCTTAAACATTAGAAGTTTTTGCATGGACATATGTTCTCATTTCTTTTTGGTATACACCTAGAAATAGGATGTTTAATCTTTTTTAGAAACATCCAGACTATTTCCCAAAGCAAATGCAATATTTTATATTCCCACCAGTAGTATATGAGGATTCTAATCTCCCTACCTCCTTGCCAACAACTAGCTGTCTTTTTTTTTTTTATTATTATAGCTATTCTAGTAGATGTTTTGATTTTCATTTTCCTAATGGCTAATGATACTGAGTATTTTTTTATGTGCTATGGTCCTTTTGCATATCTTCTATAGAGAAATGTCTATTCAAATCCACTGCTCACATTTTAGTTGGGTTGTATTTTTACAACTGGTTATAAGAGGTTTTTATATACTCTATGTAAAGCATCTTACCAGATATATGATTTGAAAATATTTCTCCATTATTTGTGTTGGCTTATCACTTTCTTGATGGTATCTTTTGAGGCATAAAAAAGTTTTAATCTGACAAAGTCCCACTTATCCATTCTTTTGTTGTTTGTACTTGTAGTGTCAAAGTTAGAAAACATTGTGTAACTAAAATTCACAGATATTTACCTATGCTTTCTTCTAAGAGCTTCAGCATGTTAACTGTTATATTTAAGCCTTCCATCCATTTTGAGTTACTTTTTGTATATGGTGAGAGGTAAGGGTCCAAATTCACTCTTTTGCATGTGGATATCCAGCTGTCTCCGCACACCACTTGTTAAAAATACTTCATCCCACTGAATCGTCTTGGCACCCATGATGAAAATCAATGGACAGCAAATGTGAAAAGATACTTCTAGACTCTCAATTCCACCCCAATGATCTATATGTCTATAACTTATATATGATAGTACATAAGTATGAATACATAAAACCAAGCTGGAAAGACTTCATATGTCATCAAAAGCCTATCTTCAGATTTGACCCAAAAATCCGCAGGAATGAAAACCAGAATTGGCTATGTGTGTCCTCCTGTTGACCTTGCATTTACTGCCTCTTCCCTATTCTTTCTCTTACTGAACCACAGCACCGATATGTGGATGTCTCACCCCAAACAAAAGTCAAAGTCATTTCAATGAGCTTCTTAAAGGTCATTGTAGAACACCTTCCTTTCCCGGTCCTGGGGCTACTTTCCTATTAGTATTGCATGTTTTCTCTTCTCTCCGCAGGGAAAATTTGCATCACTATCCAGGCACAGAAAAACAAAATGGAGGTAAAAGAAATTTCCTTTTTACCATTCAAGCAATCTGTCTTCAATCACCGTCCCCCACCCCCTTTTTTGAGTAGAGTTAGTTTCCATAAGTAGCTTTATGTGTGAAAGTACAAGGTCTGATCCAAGTGATACTTGGAAAAGGAGGAGGAGGCTGGAGGATGCTGGGAGAAGGATGGAGAGAGAAAGGTGAAATTTTTCCAATTTTAGCTTTAGGCCAAAAAGAAAAATAATTAATGCCATTTTTCTCACACGAGATAACAAAACCAAACTCACGAAAATCCCAAGACAAACGATCGATTCTATTATACTACTTGGTGCCTTGCAGAGCATATGAAAGTTGTTTCACGGAGGCATTTGCTATCTCAGTTGTTATTCAGGAAATCACCAACTATAAATCTTGGTCTCTATCATACAGCACGGTATGGAATAAATGTCCCAAAAGTAGGACTGTTGGCCAAAACCCAGAAAGTGTAGTTTATTTCTGCACAAAACCCTGTTTTAATGCAGTACCCTGTTCCATGAACTTCCAAGTGTTACAAGTCAATTTCTCTCCCTAAGTGTTTTGAAAATCAGCATATGAAATATTTTTAAAAGAATTAAAAAAAAAGACCAGATATTTTTATGCAGACAGTGTAATTGGTCATCTTTTGTGACAATAGACGGTAAAATGTCAGGAGGACTACATTAAGTTCTCATGGTAAACGTTTTTCATTCCCAGGAGGCTGCTGCAAAAATGTCACTATTAGCTCAGGGGAACGGAGATGCGGGAACACACATTGCTCCACTGAGTGGACATCCTCAGGTCCCTGTCCTTCTCTCACACGAAACTTACTTGGTTCACTGTAAGAAAATGGCATGAAGTATTAAAATGATGCTAATTATTTTCTTTAAAATACAGAGACATAATATCACGAAAAGAATCAATATGTGACTCCAAGACCTAACAGGAATGAAGCAGACTTCTGAGGACTTATTTCTCTTTAGGAGGTGATGATAGAGCAGAATATGTTGAGTTTGGCAAGAATTTCCCAGAATGCTGGCTCAGTGAGATGCTAACAGTGTCCTAGGGAAGGGTAGGGAGAAGGAGGCCAAATAAGTTTAGAAAATGCTACTTTCTGTATCCTCTCTTGAGGACTCAAATTGTATTATCATCCTAAAAGCTCAGAGAATTCCTGAAGTAGGGAACCAAGTTTAATGGCTTTTAACCCAGTGTTTCCCCAATTTTTTTTTACCACAGAATTTCATTCCTCCAGAATACCTGGTTGGTAACATTTCATATAATCAAATGGAAGGCAACTGATAAGAGGCAATACAATTTGGTGACGGAAACCAGAGCAACTGGGGTCACTCTTTCTGGATTCAAATTGTATTTCTAGCAAAATACTAGTGATTCCTCTGCAAAATAAGGGTATTGTAAGTACGTACTCTTAGAGGGCTGTTGGAAGGAGTAAATGAAAATATGTGTAAAATGTTTAGCACTGTGCCCGGCACGGAGTAAGAACTCAGCAACCACGCTGATTAGCATGTCTCTGAGGGTGAACCTGGCCTAGTCCCTCACCAAATGTGCAACCATGACATATTAACCAGTTATTCCAGTTAATATTTTTGAGCATCTAGTACTTTCCAGACACTGCTGTGAGTGGTGCACCAAGTAGCACCCCTAAGTTTTCTAAGCAGCAAGTCTCAGGTTCTCATTGATATTAGGGTACTACTAGTTCAAAGTGCTTCTCATGATTAAATGACCCAGTACCAGTGCAGGACCCAGCAGAGAGCTGGCCCCCTGATATCACTCATATGGTTCCCTTCTCTTTAAAGGAACAATTTTTCAAAGAATCTTTGGTGAGAGACTTTTTAAAGATGGATATTTAAAGCATCCTTAGCCATGACATGAGTAAAGAAGAGAAATAAGCTGAATGGCCGGAGGCACTTGAAATAAAAGAAAGCCTGCAAACTTTGTAGCCCTATTAGTAGTAATAGGGCTAATTAATTCTTGAAAATTTTGAAATGAATTTTGAAAATTATTTCACAGAATACACTGTTGCTCAAATACATGCTCTATTCATAATTATTCCTAATTCCAGGAGTCAATTAGATACTTCATGTACTTCTAATTAGGTTTGGCCCCACAAATCATCTACCTGGGATGTATTATTCTATTACAACATGCCTGGAGAGACAACTGGATTAATATATACAAACCACAAAAGAGGACATTTGCATGTGCTAAAATTTCTAGATAGGCAGACATTGCATAAAGCAATGAACCTACAGAATAAAACAATTTAAAAAAAAACCCAAACATGTATTTATTTTTAATGATAAGCAAAAGCTGATCTTAAACTTCAACATTTTGTTGGGAGAGAACAAAAAGGAAGGGAGAGACAATATTTAATGTGTTCCATATTATGGTTTGTGATTGATATCTTACATGACTTGGTTTAAGTGTTAAATATTTAATAGTACTTTAATAACACTTAAACTTTTTTCTGAAACAACACTCATATACTGGAAAAAAAACAAAAGCTAAGTGTGTACAGGATAGTCGACACCTACGTGGTGATTAAAGAGATTTACATGTCTGAAGAGAAATGTTTACATAGGAAAACAGCCGTGGAGTATCCAGGGATTCGGGTAAGGATGAGACTCCTCCATTTTCTGCCCTCTACTGGTGTATCATACGTGCCTGTAGTTCTCAGCTGCTCAGCATCCCCAATATATCTGAACAGTTATAAATTGTTGGTACAAACTTTCTGGGAAACAATCTGATGATGTAACAGTAAAAACATTACTGTACACCTATTAAGTTTAGGGCATGGTATTATATAAAGTTCTATTTACTCTTCTCATAACCCTATGAGATGGCATCTTCCTTTAGAAAAATAAAGAGCCAGATACCAAGGAAGATGAAATATCTTGTCCAAGCTCATATATAAGTGAAAAAAAAGCATGATTCGAATCCAAATAGCACACTTAACTTTGTCCATTAACCACAATACTCTACTGATCCTTGAAAGAACACATTAGGAAACATAAAATGCAAGCCAGGTAGTTTACTTTGTGAATACAGCTTAATAAACACAGCCATGGCTAAAGATATATGTATAACAGAAAAACTGGAAACCACCTAAGTGTTTAAGAAATCATGTTTAGGAGAACCAAGATGGTGGCATAGCTAAATACCTATTGTTCTGCCCCGCGCAATGATTCAAAAACTACAACATAACAAAACAAACATCACCCAGAATCACCAGAAAGCTGGCTGAGTGAAATCTCCACAAATAAAAGTAAAGGTGGGACACTGAGACTCAGAAGAGAGGCAGGAGCACAGCCTTGAAGATACGTGCGGAAACAGAGGTTAGGAGCCGTCCTGGTCGCACGTGCGCGGGCTGTAGGGCTGGAGCAGCAACCCCGGCTGGATTTCTCCAACAGGGAGGGTGGAGACGTCCCACTGCACAGATTCCCCAGCACTAGGTGGGGTCCGAGATCCGGGGGACGCACCCTGCAAGCCGGGCATGGCAGACGTCTCCTAGTCTGCGGATAAACAGTTGGTTACCTACAGGGGAGCACCCATACGATTGTAAGCAGATTTCTCAACAGAAACGATGCAGGCCAGACGGGAATGGCAAGAAATATTCAAAATAATGAATAGCAAGAATCTACAACCAAGATTACTCTATCCAGCAAAGCTATCATTCAGAATTGAAGATCAGATAAAGTGCTTCACAGATAAGAAAAAGCTAAAGGAGTTCATCACCACCAAACCAATATTATATGAAATGCTGAGAGATATTCTTTAAGAAGAGGAACAAGAAAAAGGTAAAAATATAAATTATGAACAACAAATACACATCTATCACCAAATGGATATAAAAATCAAGTGAATTGATAGGCTGATGAACAGGATAAACTGGTGAATATAACAGAATCATGGACATAGAGAGGGAATGGACTAACAATTCTTGGGGAGAAAAGGGGTGTGGGAAGTGCAGCAAGAGACTGGACAAAAATCTTGCACATGGAGAGGACAGTGGGGATGGGGAGGTGAAGGTGGAGGGTGGGATGGGTACAGGGTGGAGGGGAGATATAGGGGAATAAAAAAGGGGGAACAGTGTAATTAATACACTGAACAATAAAGATTAAAAAAAAGAAAAATAAATAAATAAATAAAATGGAATTGTTATATTTTTTAAAAAAAGAAATGTTTATCTACTGGATAGAATGTCATATAGTCACTTGAGCTATTTTCATAGAATACTCAAGAAGATAGAAAATATACTTGTGGTAAATTAAGAGAAAAGAATGGAATACAAAATTATAGAATGTAATCTTATTTTTAAAATTATATGTATTCAAATTAATGTACACAGACTGAAAAACATGTAGCAAAAATGTTAACAGTGGTTTTCCTGGTGAAATTCTTCACTGTATTGGTGAAACTCTTCATCTGGTCCTGTATCTTAATGGTTTAACATAAGCACACATTATTTTCAATAATAGAAATTAGTGAAATACAGGACCAGCAAGTAAGTTTCAATGCAGGTTGTCACCTCACAGCACACAGCTGTCCTCCACACGCCATTCTGCTAGGACAAATTCTTCAAGATGAATGTGATGAACAGGGCACAAGCTCACTTCCTAGGAATAGTCACATCTTCAGCAGAATCTCACAGTGAAGTCCCTTCTCAAAGTAGAATAAGCCAGGCTGATCACTGATTCTACTTTCCCCAAGGGAGCTGTACCTGTGCCTTAATACAGGAGGAGGCCAACATCCTCTCTGGCACTGGCTGAAGGGGCTGGTGTCCCTTTCAGAGCTGTCTGTGGGGTGCAGCTGAGCACTGGACTCCGGGTTCCCAAAAAACCTGGCTTCAAACTTGGTTCTGCAACTTTTTAGTTGTGACAAAAGTGGCATGCAACCATTAACCTGGGCTGTAAGCTCACCCTTTGGGGAAACTGGGTACATACACCACAGCTACCCCACCCAGATGTCCTGAGAGTGAACACAGATACCATGTGTGGAGTCATCTGGTTGCAGGTGTTCAAGAAACAACTGTTCACAAATAGGAAGGAGATGAACTGGGAAGGAGAACACCAGTTTAAAGAGTAAGGCTAACAGCAGCATGGTCACAGTCACACTGACATGAATGTGTAGTGCAAGTCCAAAGTCCTCTAGACAGAGACTGTGAGCACAGGACACTGTGCAGGACAGCCGCAGGCCAAAGTGCCTTGGAGAACTGAACTAAAAACATGGGTTCTGTCTACCTGGCTTCCCTAGAACTTGCTTAGGAGGTGGTGGGTAGAGGTGGGGGACAAGACAGCACTTTCTGTTTTACAAGGTAACCACGAGCTGGGGTGCAGAAGAAAAGTAAAGCAGAATGAACCGAAAGTCGTTGGCAGTTTCCTGGCAAATCAACCCGCATCTGAGGCTTCTGCACAAATTCTGACCTAAATAACAA
The DNA here is from genome assembly GCA_027563665.1 of Antrozous pallidus. Taxonomy (NCBI): domain Eukaryota; kingdom Metazoa; phylum Chordata; class Mammalia; order Chiroptera; family Vespertilionidae; genus Antrozous; species Antrozous pallidus. The sequence continues at coordinate 42,702,422 of CM050512.1, read as the reverse complement.
CGGAGGGATTGATGAAGCAATTCTCCTTCCTGGGTTTGAGCACAAAATCTAACCACAAAATAATCACTGTTCTCGCACTTTTACACATTTGTTTGCCCAATACAGGCAAGAAAATGAAAACAGCACGCTTAATAAGACCACTGTAAAGTTCCTAATTTGCCACAACTCCTTCCTACCCCTAACATTCAATATGGAATGAATAATGAACAGTCTAGAACACCAAGAGAATGCCATAGCTAAAGCCAGGGCATATTTCAAAATATAAGAAACCCAACTGGCACAAGCTGCATTCAATATGGATTTCCTTCCTTCTTTCCCACCCCTCAAGCGACTGGGATCTTGTGCTGAAAGGCAATCCTTTCCCGGAGATGGGGAATTGGAAAGAGACAGAAGACTGGTTTTTCTAGAGTCTGAAAGATCAAAAGAGCTTTCAGCAGGTAGCAGTGAAGTAACAGCAGGAGAAGACACTATTGAATAGTTTCACTGTTTGAGAAATGTCATTTCAGTACCATATCAAGACCCCCTTCCTCTCCACCTCCATCTTCTGCCCAGTCCTTATTGGTTCCCTCACCCCCACCGCCAGCTGTTCCGAGAAAGCGACAAACAAGGACTCACTGGATGCCATCAATCATCGGCACTAAGAGGAAAATGAAAAGAACCCAACATATGTTCTCGCAAATATCTCCCACACTCCCCTCCCACTCCTCCTCCTCTCCACCGGCACACAATCTTTACAAGCAGCAAGCCTCGTTTTAATAGCCTTTCAGTGGAAATGAATGACGAGCAGATAGTAGACGCAGCCCAAGCACCATTCTTTTCCATATGTGTGTGTCCGTATTTACAGTTCACAGTTCACACATGACCCGGGTCAGACCGGAGCAGGGCTGCACACCAACCGGCTCCTGCCAACACAGACCACAGTGAGTGGAAGGGCAGGTGATTAAACCAGCGCTGCCCGCATGTCAGGAGGGATGCGGACTAGAAAGGATGCTCAACGTAGGTAGCAGATGGTACACTCTGCCGCTTGCTCTGGGGACAGCAAACAGGAGTTCCTTGTTTCTCTGCTGACCCCTGACAATCGATAAATCGATTCCTATGGCAACAGCTCTAAGTATAACACTCTAAAAATAAAAGAAGGCTGTTTAAAGTAAAAGACACTTGCATTCGTTTCTGGGAATATAGTGAGGGGCAACTTGTATCATAAGCTATTGAATAATTTCTCTGTTCAACTCCATAATCCCCTATTGTACATCTACTCTGGCTAAATAATATAAGAGGAAAACACATACAACAAATACAAAAAAAACCTACACGCACGAGGGTATTAAATCACAGTGATATTAAAAATGAACCGCTTAAAGTTGTTTCACAAAAAAGATAGTGAAGCTGGATGCATAATATAGATGAAATATGCAACTATTAACATTTATAACAACAACTTGGCAAAATGGAGGAATGGTGACGTAATAAAGTGAATAATACAATAACACATGGACTTTTTGTTATAGCTATGTCAGATGTGCCCACATATGAAAAGTTAGGAAAGCTGATATATTAGGTTGGTGGAGTTCTAGGGTTTCCTAAATTTGTTTTGAAGTGTTGTTTGTGATAACAAAAATTGAGATAAAGGAAAAACTGGAGTAAAGGATACTGCAATGCCTCAACTATTTTCAAAATCTCAGTTCCGCCAAACAAGTATAGGCAGCAACAGAATAGATTAGCCGCACACCTAACACCAAAGACAGAACACGCAGAGCCAGGGGACAAGCGACAGCACAGAATGGAGAGCCACACCATTCGCATAAATTGAAAATATTAACAAGATGAGCTACACTGCAAGCATACCTACAAACCTAAGTGAAACACTTTACACATATCTGAAAGGTTGCCTATGGGAGGGAGTGAACTAGGGATAAAGGAGGTAACTTTTAGAGGACCGAGCTCAAACCAGTAACCATCATGTGACTAGTGAGACCATGTGTCATATCCTGGAAGTGTGAATGGCTCAACACTTGCACTCAACCTTTGCACAAGTAGGGTTTTAAGATTTTGAAGTCAACTTCTACCCTTTCAGGTGGCCAGATATTTCCTCTCCATCACATATGTCATACTCCCAAACAGTAGTTGCTTCATTCAAGAACCACTTCTGGTTAGTCCCAGGTTCTACTTTTCCTCTGTTTTAAAACAAGATGAAAACACTGCCGGAAATGATCTCTTCTGAAAGCTATTTCATCATGTTGCCAATTGTGTGCACCACTGTATCACACAATTACACAACTGTATAGTAATATGTGTATATATTTGTGTGTATAGTATAATAATTGTATAGTGCATATATATATATATATATATATATATGTGTGTGTGTGTGTGTGTGTGTGTGTGTGTGTGTGTGTGTAGCTACAGAAATATAACTACTCAGAAATTATCCTTTGGAAGCTACAAAAGAAATCTGCAGAAGTGATTATCTCTGGGGAGGAGGAGTGGGTAGAAAGAAGACAATTTCCACTGTGTAGTCCTCTAAATTTTGTACCATGTGCATATATGACCAAATACAAATCTTAAAGCACTTAATTAAGCAACCACCCACTCTGTACCCATAATATTACAAAATAAGCTTACAAAGTAAAATGTTCCAATTATACCAGAACCAGTAGGAGTCCAAGGAGCCCTTCCCTCAAAGCTATATGCCGGGTTCCCCTGGCAAGATACCTTTCTCCCAGCTCAACCAGAGGCATCCCACCAGGGGGCAGTATCTGCAGCTGTGCTGGCCTGGGCTTCCCTGGTTTTATAAGTAGGTTAATAATTAATTAGAGCCCCGCCACTCAGAATATCTTCCCAGCATCAAAGGCTGGTGGGGACTGCTGCCTCTGCCAAAGGGCCCCACACGTGAGTCTCCACGTCTCTCAGCTCTGAGAAGCACAGATGTCCTGTGATCTATCTGAACACAGGAATCCTGGGTGCTCCAGAGTCCTTACACCTCATCAAACAAGGCAAGTTGAGGCTTTTTAAAACTAAGGTCCTTTTCTTAACCATCTGCTAGCTCTTCGGTCAGAACAGCAGCTACCAGGGGTGGAGTGGCCATTGAAGCAAGAAGAAGAGAAGTGGGGGAGGTGGGAGGGGGGCAGATCGGCTGGAAATTGGTGCCTGTGGGAGGGAGCCATCCTATAGCATGTTTGGGAATTGGGGACCCTCCATGCCATCCACAGTGATTTCTCACTCAGAAAGACTCTGAGATGAGTAAGAATTTCCAGACAGATAATTAAGTACCATTTCACTTGTCTAACAACTTCATCATTGTGTTCTGTACTGAAATAGACATCAGAAATAGAGGAAACCCTTTTCCTGTGACAAACCCTCATGGGGCGGGGGGGGGGGGGGGAGGGAAAGACCACAGGAATAAAAAGCAATCTTGTCCCACCCACCGTGGGGAAAAAGCAATGGACAAGTGGGCCCTTTCAGGGGAAGGGCAAGGAGAAGCCAGAAAGTAAACTTTTATGTAATAAGAACATCAGAATTCAAACTCCAGAGCTGAATATTATGTCTGGTGAGGAAAGACAAGACAGGAAAAGAGTGATGGACACAAAAAGAAACTGGCTGGAAAGCAGGAGACAAAAACCACACCGCTGAGACCCCCCCCCAACACACACACACACACACACACACACACACACACACACACACACACACTCCCCACGGTTCCCCCCTCTGACAGGAAGCACAAATCATCCGGACTTCGTGACTGACAGCAAGGTTTCCAGCTCGGCTGCCTGGACAAACGGCCAGGACAGCTTTGGAGATGGAACCTGCTGCTCATGAGCACCCTCGTGTCCCCTGTGACCGCCATCAGGGTCACGTAAAGATGGTTCACCTTCCGTGAAGTCATCAGCGACCACACAGAGAGAGACAGGCTGCCAACCGCAAGGAGAGTCACACAAAGGTTTTGGGGAACAGGAGCTGTTACAAGAGAACACTATTACATCACGGTGTTCTTGGGTTTCAGGAAACGTGGCTTGAGCGACAGCGCGGCCAGCTCTGTGCAATAACAAATCATAGAGCGAGGGCGTGCTGGGCCGGCTTGGGTTTCCCAGCCTCCATTTCAGGGCTGCTAGGGCCTCACCTAACACCTTCCAGGACTGCCTATCTGTAAGACACAGGATCTGAAGCCGGCCAGTTATCATCTCCGCCATCTAGCTATCTGCAGACATCGCTAACTGTATCTCCAGACCACAGACACAGAGCTTCCTTCTAGCACAGACCCAGAATATGGAATGGATGGGCACACGGTCCCTTACGTAAACACAGAGTGAGCATATGTGAAAAGCAGACGTTCTGATACGATCCCTGGTGGACGGGGGGAAACAAGCAGGACTCGGAACTGGGTGGCAACACACGGAGCACCGCTGAGCCAGACTGTGGCGGAGCCGGAAGAGAGCGAGGGTGCCTTCTGCACCTAGAAAAACTGGCATTTAAAATGTTCCAGCCTAAACCGGTTTGGCTCAGTGGATAGAGCATGGGCTTGCAGACTGAAAGGTCCCGGGTTCAATTCCGGTCAAGGGCATGTACCTTGGTTGCGGGCACATCCCCAGTAGAAGGTGTGCAGGAGGCAGCTGATCAATGTTTCTCTCTCATCAGTGTTTCTAATTTTCTATCCCTCTCCCTTTCTCTCTGTAAAAAAAATCAATAAAATATATTTTAAAAATCTAAAAAAAAAAAAGTTCCAGCTAAGGGGAAATCCAAATGTAAAGGGACTTTTAACCAGCAGAGACCAATCTGTTGGCAAGACCTGTCTCCAAGGAGCCTGAAGCATGCAAGGATAGATAACAAGGAGATTTCAGATTTTATCGGCAGAGAAAATGTCAGTGAGGGTATTAAGTAGCTAGGTAGAGCAGAAGTATTAGTCACTTCTAAATACCTAAATTATTAATATGAATTGAAATAAATCCAGACTAACTCTCGCAGGGCTTACAAACAGATGCCTGCAAGGGAGAAGCAGACGCCGGCAAAAGGCTAAGCTGTCCGGCTCCAGCCCCACTGCTATCTTGTGAGAACATGGACCATTGGGGTCCTGCCTTCACCATTTCCTTAGAAGTGAGAAATGCAGGTATTTTTATGAGCACTTGTGATTTTTAATGCTCAGAACTAATTTAAAAATAGTTAAACACTCTGCATGTTGAATGAAACACATCTTAAACTTTTATTACATTTGAAAGGGAAGTGAAAATATGCCTCGTGAATATGTTTTCAGATGGGTAAAAGGCTTGCCATGAATTTACAGGGTTAGCAGCTGTCTTTCTCAGCACATTTTTTTAAATAGAGTTTAAAAAGAAAAGCAAGACACTATATTTACATAACTACTAAACTTATGATAACATACATTAGAAGAAGCTGCATAAAATAGGAAGGGAAAAAAAGAAACATTACTGCTTTTAGAGTGGCTGTTTAAAAAACAACAAACACTGAAAATAACAAATGTTGAGGAAGACATAGATAAATCAAAACCCTCATGTATTACTGCTAGGAATGTAAAATAGTGCAGCCACTGTGGAAAACAGTTCAGTGGTTCCCCAAAAGTTAAACATAAAATTACATATGATCCAACAATTTCACTTTTGGTTAAATACCCAAAAGAATTTAAAGCAGGGACTCAGATAATTGTATACCGATGTTCACAGCAGCATTATTCACAACAGTCAGACAGAAACAACTCAAGATAAACAGAAAAAACCAAAATGTGGTATTACCTATACAATAGATTGCTATTCAGCCTTAAAAATAAAATTCTTATATATGCCATATGGATGAACCTTGAAGTCATTATGCTAAGTGAAATAACCCAGACTAAAAGGACAAACTCTGTATGCTTCCACTTATAGGACGTCCATAGAATAGTCAAGTTCATAGAAAAAGAAAGTAGAATGGTGATTGCCAGTGGCTGGGGGAACAGGAATGAGGCATTTGGTGTTTAATAATGGATGTAGTTTCAGTTTTGTAAGAAAAAATGTTCTGGAGACGGATAGTGGTGATAGTTGTATCACACTGTAAATATATTTAGTGCCAATGAACTGTATATTAAAAATGAGTAAAATAGTACATTTCTGTCATATACACCACAAAACAAAAAGGAAAAGAATAATATGGATATAGATGGAGAAGATAATCAAAAGGAGATGCCTTACTACCTGCTGGTTTTCTCCGGAACCAATTCAGGGACACGGACCTCCAGCTCCCACCCCAACCCCTTAGCTATTACAGCCTGGCTCTGGCCCCGATGGGCTGTGTGACTATAGGAACCTTATTGCCCAATAGAAATCTCCCAGCGGGCCACAGGGCATGGCTGTACAGGTGGCACAGAGGCAGCACCCAGGCCCAGGAGACCAGCCTGTGCTCCACTGGCCAGGCCTTGTATCTCAAGGAGAGGACGCCTTCCCCTTCTGACAAAGGCCCTACAGGCTAGTAGTGGCCCTGACCTTTCCTCCCCTCGCAGTGTCTTCCCTTCCAACTCCCTGTTTCAGTTCCTGGTACCCTCTGTTCTCATTGATCCCAGATTGCAATTCCAATGTTATTCCAATCAGCCATTGGCTTCTATCAACTCTGCTTCTATCCCCCTTCATTCCCCCTGTCCACTCCCACTGCCACTTACCCCACTGGGGCTTTTTGACCTCTGGTCGAACTTTTGCCTCTGATCTACTACCCCTCCCATATGATCCAGTTTACAGACTACTGCCAGACTAATTTTCCCCAAATCAATCTCACCATTTCACTCACACACCTTCAGTGGTTTCTCTTTCCTCTCTTGTATGTTGAAGAAAATGTACAATGAAGTAGCTCACTCACACCTAATCAACTCTACTAGCCAAAGTGAGACCCTAGGTTTATTTTCATTGTCCCTTTCTCAGGTGAATATGAAGAAACAGTAGCAATTCAAACCCTCTGTCCAGCAGAACACACCTTTATATTTCCACGCTATTGGCAAGGAGTTAGTAGATAGAAATTGAAGAAAACTTAGAGGACCTTGAGCTTCTTATGCTTATAGCTAACTAAAATGATATCTCATAGTTCTGGACGCTGTCAAGTCCAAAAATAGGGCTGGTCAGGGGTGAGCACTCTTGCTGCTTTATAGCTGGCACCTTATCGCTGTGTCCTCATGTGGTGGAAGGGGCTAGTGATCTCTCTGGGGTCTCTTTTCTAAGGACACTAACCCCATTCATGAGGACTCTACCCTGGTGAATTAATTATCTTACAAATCATCTCCTAATAATATCACAGCGGGCAACAGGATTTCAGCACGTGAATTCTTAGGGGACACAAACATTCAGCACTGTCCAGGAAGCCCCTCCTTCCTAAAGTGAGATCTATTTAAGCCACAGCTCAAATCCTACAGAAGTACCAATAGCATTCAGCTGGCCCTACCCTCTGGTTCTGCAGGAAAGGATACATGGGAAAAACAACATACGAGGCAGTGCAAGGTAAAGATTTAAAGAAAAAGAACATTATTAATATTTAAAAAAACATAGTTTTGAATGGGATTTTTTTTTCATTCTTAGAATTACAGCCAAGACCCAACAATGAGGACAATGGGGCTAAGAACCCTCCCTAGAAAGCAATAAACACGTAAGGCTGACGCCACCCCTGCTTCTACCAAGAGATCCCAGGACCAGTCCAACTAGCTGACTGCAGCCGGGGAGGGTGAGTGTCCGTGCAAGTTACTACCTGCTTCCCCAACAAATGAAGAGCATGGGAGGGTTTCTAAGAGAATCTCAAGGGGAGACTAAAGTGCCTGCAAGAAGTGGAGGGGGGCATCCTGTTTCTTATCTGGCTGCTGGCCGAACTACAACCCCACAGGCCACCCTGGGCTGACTCTGTAGCAGGATGGAGCACATCAGGGAGCTGAGAGAAGGCGGCATCCATCAGCTGGACTGGGCAGACACTCAGAAACACAGATGCTGACACCATTTCTGAGCTGGAGATTTGGAAGGTGGGAAGCCACCTGAAGGAACCCTCTGCAAGATGACCTGTAAGTGACCCAGGTGCAGTACCCCTGGAAAAGAAGATGGGAGCACTCCTGCTCCATGCCAGTTCTTTACAACCCTGGACAGAGGGTGAAATGACCCCAGTACTTGAGTAGTACCTTTGAAGGAGTGTTGAGGTTAATGGGGCAGGAGCCCTAGGACTGCCAGGCAGCTGCTGAGCCAGGGGGCAGGACACTCTCAACTCCACGGAGGAGCCGGGAGTGTGAATGGGGAATGAACACCTAGCAATGCCAAAGGGAGACACCGCGCCCTCTGAAGAAGCTAACACGGCCCCAGGAGAACCACGGACTCTGTGGATCACTCGCATCAGAGTAAACCAGATGGACGTACCTTCTCACCACCGACTACGACCTTCCAAATTCAGTAACTTCTGGCACTGTGCTATTTCCTGTTACACTGGGAGGCGCTGGAGCCCAGAGACACACAGAGGAGGTACTTGACTTGGATATGAGATTAGGAGTTTTGGAAAGGAATTCTAGAACATACCCAATGTCCAGCTGCTGGAACGGGGGATTTGACAGAGCACCATTGTAAGCAGTGCCTGGAAGGAAATTCAAGTCACTTCATGCTGTTACCCCCGAGGAACTGAGTGAGGCTCCTCAAGAAACCAGCCACACTAACAGTAGGGCTAAGTACACATAAGATACAAACGCCCCCTAAATAAACTGTGCAGCTGAAAAACAGTACAGCATAGTTGTACTCTAGCTTGAGGCAGGCTAGGGTCAGTTGTAGGCCCCTCCTGTCACTCTCCAAGGAACCGGCTTCTGCTCAAGGCCTCTGCCAACCCTCATGTACTTGGGAAGTGAAGGGTAGAGGTCTGCACTTGAAAATCCCTCTCCTAGCTGCTGCGTCCGGTAAATTAACATGGATGGAACCCCCACTCTGTAGTAGGCAATACACTGGTTACTTCACCTGACAGTTCTGGTAGGTAGCGGTGGGACCTCCATATCACAGAGATTACTTCATCTAAGTTACATTAATGGTCCAAAAGACATTCCAATGAGGCCCCAATCGGAACCAAATCCATGCTGGTTCCATCCCACTACCCTGAGGAGCAAAGGGGGGACGGGGACTGAAATGAGCCCAAAGGAGGGTTTACGTGTCCAAAACAATTTTAGAACTGACGGCTGCGCACCAGCACTTTAAAAACGCACACGTTTTATTTACATGTTCAAATCTGCAAAACCTGATGTGATCAGTTATTATAAATATAAAATCTAAGTCAATAATATGTCCACCCTCTTCCCTAGCAACTCTCATGAAAGGACAACACCACTGCTGGACAACAGCAGTGTGACCTTTAGCAGGAAGACAAAAGCATTATTGAAAAAAAAAAAAAAAAACCTAGTTCTGAACAGAATGCACTAATTCTGAACAGAACTCAAACTTTCCAAGCCGTCTGCACGTTGGAATTTTGCAGTGTTTAATGTCAACTGTCCAGAACTGGCCTATGGGTCTCTCTGGAAAAAAAAAAAAAAGACTTTCGTCCCACAGTCCTACCCAGCTCCATAGGTAGGTAGTCAAAAGTTCCTGAAAGCCACTACACAGGAAAGGCCTTTATTAACCTTTCAAACGTTTTAACCAGAAGATTTATCTTAACCAAATTATCTCACAGCCAGTCCCTTGCCGGTTGAATTACTATGCAAATATCGGAGGTCTGGGTCACTGGAAAATGAAAGAGATTTGGTTTAGTAAGCATAAAACCTTTTCCTAGAAATGTAGGCTACGCTTTAAAAATCGGCAGCCAATCTTTCGGACCTCACGGCCTGCCAGTGGTCCGCAGACCACCAGTTGGCAACCACTGCTTTAAAAGGTGCTCTCCAACTTTGCCCTCAAGATATCTCCAGTAGAAAGCTCAGCAAATAAACTTACTACAAATAAAAATGACAGCGTCCAATTTCAGAATCTCTCAAACTGCCAAACTCCACAGTCACTATTATCCCCTCTATGATATTAACAGGTAAACACACACACACACACACACACACACACACACTATGCTTTCAATTTTCAGAGTTAAAGACCTTTAAACTTTTTATAATTCCATTTGGAGCCATTTTCTAGAGGTACAAAATAAGACAGGTCCTAACATTTAAAATTGAGATAACCAATTCCTTAAAAAAAAAAAAAAAAAAAGCACAGAATTTGACAGAAAGCTTTTTGCCTAAACCAGTCTCCTCCCAAAACTCTTCAAGAATCTGCTCTTAGAAAGGCAGTTAAATGAGTGCATATTGGTAAAGACTACTTCTAAGGAACAAATTTAAAGTTAATACTATTCCCTTCTCTTAGTTATGTTTTCATCAACCACAGCCAATAAAAACAAGAAATAATAAAACAAAGATTCTCTCTTAATTTCCCCCTTCATCTTTATTTATCTCACCTACTCATAATACTTGTTTTCAATTTGACTTCCGAGCAGCTCTGTAATTTATCAGTCACCACTGGTTAGGTTAATAAGGGCTTTGAGCTAAAGAATAGTGTGAGCTTGCTTCAGTCTTTGCCTTCCTGCCCACACCGACCTTTTCTGGGAGAGGCAGAGCTACACTCCTTTTAGACTGATGCAGGCCATTCTATCTAGAGACTCAGGATGAGCTATGCAGTCACATGATCCTATACTTGGTTTAATGCTCCGCTGTTGCCATCTTGAAATTCTTCAGAGGTCCCACATTTTCATTTTGCAGTAGGCCCTGCAAATTTTGTAAATAGTCCTGCACAGACCTAATTTTTTTTCTCTTTCTTTTTAAAACTAAATTTATTGAAGTGACATTGGTTAATTGGATCATACAAGTTTCAGGTATATATCTCCATAATACATGATCTACTCCAGTGCATTGTGCCTTCCATGCAAAGTCAAATAGTCTTCTGTCACCATATATTCGGCCCCCTTTACCCTTTAGAGGGGATTTTATAATGATAAAGGGAACACTACTAGTACATCAAAAAGACCTAAAACTTCTCTTGTTGTTGTTGTTGTTGTTAATCTTCACACAAGGATATTTTTCCATTGGTTTTTAGAGAGAGTAGAAGAGACAGAGAGAAACATTGATGTGAGAGAGACACATGGGTTGGCTGCCCCTGCAGGCACCTTGACCAGGGCCAGGAATAGAACCTGAAACCCAGGTATATGACCTTAACCAGAATCAAACCTAGGACCCTTCAGTACACGGCTGATACTCTACCCACTGAGCCAAACCAGCGAGAGCAATATTTCTTAATACACACTGAGTGGCCAGATTATTATGATCTCTGAACACATAATAATCTGGCCACTCAGTGTGTGTATATACAATAGAAGCCCGGTGCATGAATTCGTATATGGGTGGGGTTCAGCCAGCCTGGCCAGGGGTAGAGGCCATGGGCAGTTGGCTGGCCTGCCTGCTGGTCGAACTCCTGTTCGAGGGGACAATTTGCATATTAGCCTTTTATTATATAGGATATACATTGAGTGGCCAGATTATTATGTGTTCAGAGATCATAATAATCTGGCTACTCAGTGTATATGCACCTAATCAGGAAGCATCAATCTATATTAAGTAACCACTAACAGAACTAAAGGAAGAAACAGTCAAAAAAACAATCATAGTTGGGGAAACTTCGTACTCCATTGACAGCTCTAGATAGACCATCCAAATGGAAAATCAATAAAAAAAAACCTTAAATGACACATTAGATCAAATGAACATAATTGACATTTACAAAGCCGTTCACCCTAGATATCAGATTATACATTCTTCTCGAATGCACATGGAACATCCTCAAGTATAGACCATATGTCGGACCATAAAACTAGCCTCAACAAATTCAAGAAAATTGAAATTACACCAAACAAATTCTCTGACTACAATGCTTTGAAATTAGAAATCAGTTGCAAAAAGGAAGTAAAGAAAGCCACAAATATGTAGAGATTAAATAACATACTACTGAAAAATGACTGGATCAGAGAATAAAAGGCGAGATCAAAAGACACATAGAGACATATCAAAACTTCTGAGATGCAGCAGAAACAGTAATAAAAGGGAAGTTATATCATTACCGGCCTATCTTAAGAAACAAAGGTAAACAGCCTGACCTTACGCCTTAAAGTACTAGAAAAAGAAGCCCCAGCAGGTGAGGCTCAGTGGCTGACCATCGACCAGGAACTAGGAGGTCACAGTTCTATTCCCAGTCTGGGCATGTGCTCAGGTTGTGGGCTCAGTCCCCAGTAGGGGGTATGCAGGAGACAGCTAATCTAACGAATACAGATGTAAAAATTCTAATTAAAATACTAGCAAATTGAATACAACAATACATTAAAAAAATAATACATCATGATCGGGGGGGGGTCATTATAGGGGCACAATGATGGTTCAATATACGCAAATCAATCAATGCAATACACCACAGTCACAAAACAAAGTATAAAATTCACATCATCTGATCAATAGTTGCAGATCAAATTTGTAAAAAAATGGCATTGAGGGTTTGTGTTTGTTTGTTTTGTTGTTGTTTTGACCAGCAAGGGAAATTTACTCCTGCACAGAAGGTGCTGTTGCCAGCTGGAAATCATGGACAAAGCACAGCAAATGGGAAGTCCGTTCGGGTTTAATTTCCTGCCTGGCATGAGGTTTTTTTGTTTGTTTTTTAAGAATTATTTTATACCAGAGTTGTAACTTACAGAGATTTTATTTCACAACATAGATGCCGATATTTTTATAGTTTCAAATCAAGGTAACATAGCATCCTCCCCTTGGATCACTGCAGAAGGTTTCTAAACTTCTTTTTTGGGATCCACTTTTGCCTACTGACAATCTGTCCTCGTGCAATCGAAGTTTTGTCTCAAACAAAACTGATGTTGTCATTCTGCTTAAAATCCTTCAGTGGCGTCCACAGGCCCAAAGCCCTCACCTGGCCACAGGCCCTGAGCTCCAGCCTGCCTGCTGCTTGGCCCCCCACCCCTTCCTGGCCTCCTGTGTCCTCCCTCCTGGGCTCTCCCTCAGTTTCTAGAATGTGCCACTCACCATCCCTCTCAGAGCCCTTGCACCCACCGTCCTCTCTGCTCTAGGGACAAATATTTCAATCTATGTGTATGTCCAAGGATTTAAAGAAAACCAGGCAAAAATCCTGGATTCAAACCAACAACCATTGCTGGCTTTAACGCCACGAAAGAAGCACAGAGAGGTTTACAAAGGCTTACACTTCTTCATCCACACTGTTCACTCACAACCTGCTTTGGGCTGTGCTCCCAATGGAGAGGATAATGAACTATAAGACGTTCAGACAGAGAATTGTTTAAGTAAAAAATGTTTTTGCTTGAAAATGGATGACCATTATGAACGAGGTACCTGCGCCTGTGTGCTCATGGGCTCTCAATGTGCAGACCCTCGCAGGTCTTGGTTCCGCCTCTTTTGAGACGCTCCGGCACTGCTCGTCACCAGGAGCTCTTGCAGGTCAGCAGCATCCTCTGCACTGAGTGGCCACCTCACCTTGACGTGTGGGATGCTTACCAAGGATCTGTCTTTCTCCCCACCCGTCCCCTTAAGGGACTCTGATTCATTTTATGCCGGTGGCCACAGAACATGCTGCTGGCTTTTCACAAGAGTGTTGAGAGAACTGGCTTTCTACTTGAGAAGAAATTAAGTTAGAATCCTACTGTTCACAAAAATATTCCAGATGTATTTAGGCTATAAACATTTAAAAGTGTCAATTATGAAAGCATTGGAAAAATATATAGGGGACTATGTTTCTACCCCTGGAGAATGAGGGCCTTCTTAAGCCAGACGCAACAAAATAGTCCTGCAGAGGGAAATTATTTATGATGCCTTTGATGTAGTCCAATTGCCCAAAGTTAAAAGACAAGGCCAGGTTTAGAGAAAATATTTGTCACAGAACAAAAGATTACTATTCTAGAAAAAAAAACACACCAACAACCTATAAATCAATAAAGAAAAGACATTTAAAAAAATTGAGCAAAGGATATTAACAGGCAATTCGTAGAAAAAAAATAAAAATGCTTCAAACATATGCAGAGCTGCCTAGTAAAGAAAAACAAAGTAGTAAGACTTTTTCTTTAATAGATTGGCAACACGTTTAAAGATCAATTTCATAAAGTGTTGCAAGTGTGTGGCATGTACCAGACACCCTGGTGGTGAACAGTTCGACAGTCTTCTATCACAACCCTATGGCCTAACAATTCTGATTGTCTCTAGTGAAGAGAAAAACCTGCCCTCCCCCGCATTCAGGATGCTACTACCCTGGAAGTTCTGGCTCTAACAGTCTTGTTATAACACTAGCCACATCAGGTATCAAACTGAGTTACAAAACCGTCCACTGGGAGAAACCTGCCAAAGGGAGATAAAAAACCAGATTTGTGTCTCTCCCCCACAGTGAGTCGCCAGAAAGATCTGAGGAGGCATTTTTTTTTTTTTTTGGAAAGAGCTACTGTGAGACCCCCACCGAGTACCCTCTCCTCTTTGGGTGATGGGTAGGAAAATCACCTTCTTGCCTCACAGGAGGGTTTTGGGTGACCCGTTGGGGGGTTTCACAGGAGACTTTGGGAATAAGTGTCTGACTCCGACCCAGGGAATCCAGAACCCAGAGGCAGGGTGGCGAGCTGCCCTGGGGACCAGGGAGTGGAGGTTAGTTGTGGCTGCATTGGGGCTGGCTCATCTTTGCAGCATCTGTGGGAGCAAAGAGTAGGAGATGTCTCCATGGGCTGGGGGTGGTCCGCAGGCAAGAAGGAGCCACTGCAAGGCTTGTCTTATGTCTAGGCTTCTAGTGCTGATTGGAGGGGGCAACATGACCTCAGCAGGCAGAACTGGAGGTGGACCACTGGGCTCCCCGGGGTGAGAGGGAGCAAGGGAAGAGGCCCTTTGAAGAGTACCCCAGGAGAGTCAGCTTTAACACTCCACCAGGTCTAGAGAACAAAGGCCGTCTTACCATAGTATCAGTGGCAGAGATTTCCCTGTCCCCTCTGCCATCAGGAAATCATGGCAAAAGAATGAGGCCAACCTGTGTTTTCCAAGACGAATTAACCAAAAAGAACACAACCTTCATTACAATCTATATAGTACAACTAGTTTATATTAAGAAATACACTTCATGAACATTTATGTACATAAACACACACAAAATGATGAGAAAGACAAGAATTTATAAGAATGATTACCTCTGTAAAGGGGGATAGTATTAGGGCAGCCAGTGTTAAATAGTAATTCAATTCATCCATGTAATTTTAAAAGACAAGAACACATTCATGTATTCCTTAAATAATTAAATGCATTAAGAAAAAGAAGGAGAGGAGGAGGAGGAGGAGGGGAGGAGGAGGAAGAGAAGGATGACAACGAAACAAATTGTATCTGTCAGTCTTAATCTACTCATTGCAGATCAGCAAAGGTTCTCTCAGTTTTATTATGTCCATCTGACAATGTTTGGCTTTCCCCACAATAAGCTCTCACGGTAGTAAATCCTGCTTCTAGGGCTTGGATGGACCTCAGACTGGTTCTCCTCAAAGCAGACAAGAGTCACAGCTGAAGTTACATTGTTTCCTTAATTTTAAAGTCCTTCTGTGGTTTCTTCTATCAGAGAGAGTAGGAAGAAACAGGATTTTATCAAAAGGAAACTAAGACATCCAGAAATAAACTGAAACATCTTGAAGAACCACTGAGTGGTGAATAAAAAAGGAGATTAGGAGAACTTGAAGTTAAGGTAAAAAGCCCTTGCGTGTGTGTGTGTGTGTGTACACACATATGCACACACATTTGTGTACATGCACAATTCGTTTTAAAACAGGAGGAAACCTAGTAATTAACCATAGCTTCTAAAATCCAGAGATAAAAACAGTACTTTGGTTATAGACCAACTATCTTAAAAGAGCTAATAATTAGTTTGAAGGAAAAAAAAAAAGGTAAGCCGAAACCGGTTTGGCTCAGTGGATAGAGAGTCGGCCTGCGGACTGAAGGGTCCCAGGTTAGATTCCGGTCAAGGGCATGTACCTTGGTTGCGGGAACATCTCCAGTGGGGGGTGTGCAGGAGGCAGCTGATCGATGTTTCTCTCTCATCGATGTTTCTATCCCTCTCCCTTCCTCTCTGTGAAAAATCAATAAAATATATTTTAAAAAAAAGCTAAGAAAATAATGGGTTTTGAAATTGAACAATGTAAAAACTACCAGTTACTAAGAAAATGGTAACATTACCTTTCACACTATTGCAAAGGTATAGCAGCCTGTATGTTGTACCATTTTGCCCTTAAATCCATTCTACTTCTATGTTATAACCAGGAATTGGTGCATTACAGCCTGTGAATCAAGGATATCCCATACAAGAAAAGGCCATGGACCATAAGCATAACAACCGGAACGACCACTCCACCAGTTGCCATGAGGCGCATTGACCACCTCTCGGTCCCTCCCTTCTCCCACGTCCCCCGAACCCTGACCCCTGCCCGCAGGTGAATGGAGAACCGTGGGGAAGCGGGTGGGTGGCAGCGGGGCGGGAGTGGGGACTAGCGAGTGGGCAGAGAGGCTGACCTCTTGGCCTCTCCCCACCCCGGCCCACAGGCTCTGAGAGATCAGCAATGGCGAACGGGGGAACGGGGTGGGGGCGTGGCAGGAGGACCAGCCCGGCTGTCAGGCTGTTGAGATCCCCAGCTCATCCCCGACTGCTCAAGGGCTCAGGCCAGTGGGAAAGTGGGCACCTGCGACTTCAACCTCCATGTGCGTGTGCTGAGCCGGCTGCCGATGGAACACGCTGCCCACTCGGGCCGCTCACACGTGCACCACCACTGCCACTGCTGCTGGGGCTCGCGGCAGTACCAGAAGCTATGAGATATACCCGTGATCCGCCCGCAACCTACCCGTCCTGGAAGCCGAGGAGGTGTTCAGCCTGGGGACTGGCGAATGGGCAGAAGAAGGCCCTGATCGCAGGCTAGGTCTAGGGACCTACCTGCACCATTTCGTGCGCTAGGCCTCTAGCTCTTTGTATTTTCAAGTACTTGGAAAACTTTGAAAACACAGCATTTCATGAAAAAAGGTCAAGTCCATAAAAACAGTCAAGATGGAACTTGGCCACATGAATTTGTTTTTGTATTGTCTACGGCTGCTTTCCTGCTATATAGGCAGAGTTAAGTAGCTGCAACAGAGACCCCATGGACCTCAAAAGCCATCTGACCTTTTATAGTAGAAAATGAGCCAACCCAGGTTCCAGACCAACTGAATCCTCTTTACTCCCAGTGGCACTATATGAACATCATTACTGAGAGCTGCAGAACGCTGCCATTCAGCTTACTGAGTGGTTATCAGTTGCTCAGAGATAATAAACGCCTACATCAGGCCATCAATCAATGTTTATTCAATCAGACTTCCTGAGCTCAAACCACTTCAAAATTACCCTTGACACTATCCATGGGACAAAGAAGGTCTTAATAAATACATAGCTCTAAGATTTTTAAAAATACTCATCAGTAGTAAAAGGACAATACAACAAGGTAGCCCAGGAATTATGCCTCACACCCTCACAGCTTTTATCACATTAGAGTGTAAGAAATCTCATTAGGATTCACATTAAGCCATTCTTTAAAATAATCACTTTTATGCCTATATACAGTAGCCCCCCCTATCCATAGGGGATATGTTCTAAAACCCCCAGGGATGCCTGAAATTGTGGATACTATAGTACCCTATATATATTATGTTTTTTCCCATGCATACATACTTTTCAATTAAAGGAAGCACATCACAGCTTCTCTTTGGCATATCTGAATTGCCAGCATCACTACTCTTGAGTTTGGGGTCAGTATTAAGTAAAATTAGGGTTATCTGAACATAGGCACTGTAACTTCTCAACAGCTAATCTGTAACGAAGATGCCTACTAAGTGATTAATAGGCGAGGAGCTTGTGGGTAGCTGGACAAAAAGATGATTCATATCCCAGGCAGGACAGAACGGGAAAATGTGAGATTTCATCATCCTACTCAGAATCACGTGCAATTGAAATTTGTTGTTTATCCTGAAATTTTCCATTTAATATTTTTAGACCATGGTTGATAAGCAACTGACACTGTGGAAAGTGAAACTAAGGATGGGGAAGAGGGGACTACTGTGTATTATTCCGTATACTCTTTTTTCCTCTTGAAAAATTATATATATATATATTTCTTGTCTAAAGTTTTACATATATCTCCTTTTCCCCCAATTGATCTCCCCCCCAACCATTCCTACCCTGGGCAAGCCCGCACTGTCTGTGTCAATTGGTTATGCTAATATGAATACATACAAGTCCTTTGGTAGCTCTCTAACCATCCCCCCCGCCACACACACACACCATTTGTCTCTGGATCTATTCTTCTTCATCAAATTATGTTAATCATTATATCCCACATATGAGTGAGATCATATGATGGTTGTCATTCCATATACTCTTAAGTTCCATACAAAATTATTGAGTTAATTTAGTTTGAAGATAACTTATTAACAGCATCCCTTATTCACATGTAAATTACACCAAATCAGCTTTAGGAAAAACAAAATAAAGAAACTAACCAGACCCCAATCATACTTCTCTTTCAAAGTTCCAATCTTCCCTCAGCATCACTCATACTTCTCTTTCAAAGTTCCGATCTTCCTCAGCATCACTCAGTACTCCCACCTGCCCCTTCAAAACTGTCCCGTCCCTTGCACAGATGTACAGGCATACCTCAGAGATAGATACTGTGGGTCTGGTTCCAGACCACCGCAATAAAGTGAGTCCTAACATTTTTGCTGGTGGAAGGTCGTGCCTTTGATTTGTAAAAAACGCACTATCTGTGCAGCACAATAAATCAAAGTACAAAAACGAGGTATGCTTGTACTCAGAAGAACCATTCTCTCAGCTCACTAACGCTATTTATTGGACCCATGAAACTCATCTAGTCACATGCCCAACTATATCTTGGGCAATTCTGCTTGAAAGCCTTGTGATTGTGCTTTTGCTCCTATCTAAATGGCTTTCCCTTTGCTTCTCAAGCAAATCAAAGCTGGCCTTTAGAACATCATTGAACAGGTTTTATTCCCAAGTCCAGAGAGCAGTCCTTTAATTCATAAAAAGCAGAGTCATCTACTACATAAGGAAGATAGGAAACTGAAGAGCAAGAACTGGCACTGTGTCCCGGAGTCTGGAGATCACACACGAGGATTTCGAGCTGCTTCAAATGAGTCATCCTGGCTGTCCATGGCCCTTGAGCAACCTTCTGGAAAGGAAACTCTGCCAAAGGACAAGTTTGCACTGAGCAGCTGCCACAGACCTTCCAGTTGACCAGAAGTTAGACTTCTCATTGTGAACAAATAGGCAATCACTAACTTGACCTGTTTTTATGAATCAGTTCCCTCAGCTGGGATTAGCTATGAATAAAATAGGAGAAAACAGAGATTCTGGTTTTGCAAAAGAGTCACAATGCTGGTGACCACACAAAGGCTCCATCTCCTCCCATAAAATATCTAACTCATGGCATATTTTACCTGCTTCCTCTAAGTATTTATTGAACACTCATTGTGTGCTGGAGACTTGCTAGCAACTGCAATGTATATTAAATAAACAGAGCAGAATCTACTCCTCAATAGATAAACAATGGATAAACAAGTTATATATGAAATAACAGAAGACCAATATAAAACCATTTCTACCAAACACAAACAACAAAACCCATAAAAAAGTAAATTAAGTTAAAAATAAAAACAAACATAAACTACCAAATGACCAAAATGTGTCTGAGACACAGTGAGAGAAAAGCGCAAGGGTGATGTGGGCAGTGTGGGCCAAGACATAACAGCTCCAAGGATTTAAGAAAAAAATCAGAGCCGAGACTGGAAGAATGAACAGAACGTGGCTGAGAGAAAATCCCACAAATGTGAAGACATAAAGGAACAAGGGGTATCTGACAATACACAATACACAAGCTACCTTAAGGAGACAAAGTTCCACACTGATGATCAGAGAACTGGCTCCCGACTAAGATAAAAGAACATCCCCTGAGGGCTTGATGGCCAGAGAGTTGAGACTAGAGAGGGATGCAGAGGGAAGACTCTGAACAGGAAGACAAGAAGAAAGTGACACCTGCAGAATATACGATCTTTCTTCTGATTGCACAAGTTGAATCAGAAGAAAGAAAACCACGAGACAAGGAGGTGAGTCAGCAAGTTAATACATGAAAAGCCATGTGTTTAGATAACCTGAAATTTATAGTAAAGAAAAAGGAGAGAGAAAAAATTGCCAACATCCAGGACATAAGCTGTGGTGAATGCAGATAAGTGATTTCTCTTCCCTTGCACTGAAGGCTTACCGTTCACCCACAGCCAGGACACTGGTTAGTAACAATAAATAATCACAATGATGGTCCAGGCACAGGAATCTCCTGAAGCCCTATTTATACCTTCAGAGATTGATATGACAATTAGAGCCTTCATTCTTGATGGTTAAATAAATTATTACACCTAGAATATTAGCACTATACACAGTATATTTAACAATTCTCTAGAAAGTACAACACCTTCTGTGGATAAAAAGGGGGCTACATGGAAATTAACCTCATGGGGTGATCTGATCATAAATTCTTAACTGGGCGGGTCATGATGGGCAGTCACATCCAAAGCATGAAACTTTTTTAGTAAAAGGTTTATCTTGGCCTTCACCAAGTCCTGTCCATTGTTTCTGTGCATCTAAGTTAACGCATCTTTTTTAAAAAGGCATAACCACCCTCAAAAGAACACATGATTTTGTTAACCAACCTGTAATCCAATCGCCACCTTACTTTTTCCTACCTCCATGTTTCCCCATTAATTTCAAATGCATAAAAAAAACTGCAAAGCCGTCATTCTCCAGAGTATTTGAGATCTTGCTCACTGGCATATGTCGTCAGCCTGGGCTAAAACTCTCACAGAACTTCTTCACAGATTTGGATGTTCTTATGTCGATACCTGTTTTTCTAATTACACCAGGTAAGAGTTTACTTTTGCTCTTTACATCCCACATCTGCTTCTACATCACAAGTGTCATCTGATGTGGCATCAAGTGTGGTCAGAAGTTGGGGGAAGGGGGCTGTGGGAGGGTCCCTGGTGGGGCTGGGAAGGCCTTCAGGTCCCCACCAGCTCTCCTGATGCAAACAGTCCTTGGGAGACAGGAAGCACCTCTAAACTAGCAAGCACACACCTTCTTCAAGATGTTTAGACGCTGTCTCCGTCTGTTCCCCTGAACAGCTTCCCTCGGCCCAGGCGGAGGGCTCCCATATTATCTGGCTTGAGTTACTGCCAGTTTGTTTTCATAAAGATCACTATCTTGGCCAGACACTGGGAAATAAGTGAGACACAAATCTGGTTTTGATGAAAAGGAGACATTAAATGGGGTGTTAGCATTACCCAGGGGACACTGAAACTCTGAAACTCCATTGCCTCACAGATTTTACACCTTTGCCAAAGGGAAGGATCAAACCCTACAGTATCAGACCTTTAAAAGCCAAGAGAGAAAAAGGGATTGCCCAGGACTGTCCGCAGCCCTACTCATGTGACCAGCCAGAAAAAAGAACAAACCCTTGTGCACTATAGGTACATCTGCTTTAAAAACTATGCATAGAAAACCAGGGTACCCACCTTTCTGTGTTTCCCCTAATTCAAGTAATAACACTATTAATAACACTATTAACACTATTAATATGTGAATAATACAATTCACATATTAAACTGAAAACTAAGAGAGTAACCTGACTCTGAATCACTCTACAAGTGTAGAAGGTATGACTGCAGGTATAGAAGGTGTCATCTGAGAAGCCGGTATCCCTGACCCTTCGAGAAGCAGCCAAAATATGTCCACACCCTGCAGGCAAATAAGTCATCAGGAGACCTGGACTAGTGAAAAAGCTCATGCCCAACTGGACTGGGTGACAACGCCACTCCTACTTACTGTTCAAATCTTCTCTAATGAGCAAGAGGCTATTTCTTTGCAAGCAAAGGCTCTGGATCTTCTGGTCAAGATGGCAGAGTAGGTGTATGCTGTACTTACCTCATCCCAAACCACATCAAAATTACAATTAAACTACAGAACAACCATCATTGAGAACTGCATGAAGACTAGGTAAACAAAAAACACTTCAAGACTGGTAGGAGGGGTGGTGGCATGGAACGGACAAGCATGTGGCAGTTAAAAATTGGAGAGATATCTTGGCTATGGAGATCCCCTTGAGAAGTGACAAGTCCCAGACCCACACCAGGATCCCAAGGCCAGGGTTCCAGTGCTAGGAAGAAAAGTCCCCATCCATCACTTCTGGCTGTGAAAACCAGTGGAGACTGTGGGTGTGTGAGACGGAGGGCTGCTGGAGTCCCAGGCGTTCCTTTCAAAGGGACTGCACATGGATTTGCTTGTGGACAAGTTCAGTCAGTCTGAACTCCAGCACTGGGGCAGCAGCTAGCAAAGTGCCAGAGACAGATGAGGAAGAACTGAAGTGTCTGGCTTCAGTGCTGGAGAGGAGGTTCTCTCTGTCATTTTGCTACTTTGATGAACCTCATTCCCTCAGAGATGGCAGGCAGGCGTCAAGTCTGAGACTCAATCAACCTGACTAACACAATTCGCCTTGCCCTGGTGATTCCCTGAAATCCCACTCCACTGAATTTGTAGGCCACCCAAGCCGCTTACAACAGTTTTTCCACACAAATGGGCTATCTTGGCGTGGGTTGCAGACTTTACTAAAATATCTCAAAGGTTCACAAATCCCAAACAAGAGCATCTGTCCTCAGCATTCCCTGTACCTCTTTCTAAGCAGCCCCAAAACTGGCAGCAGTGAGGGGCAGCTTGCCTTGGTTCGCAGCTATGCATCTCCCAGATGCCTCCAAGCCCAGCACAAGTGGCAGCCATCAGCAGATCACCCTGTAGCTCATACCAGGTAGCCCAAGCTGGGCACAGGCAATGATTGACCTGGGCTTGCACCATTTCCCAAGAGACTCCAGAACCAACATACCAGGTGGTCAGCTTCAGATCACACCTGGAAACCTCCCCAAACAACTTACCCAAAGGGTAGACTTGGCAGGCACCAGAGAGAGGCCCACTAAAGTGAACCCTGCTCCAGCACAATAGCTCCTCCATTGTAGTCACAATAGGTCCTTCCAACCAATCAGATCTGGAGGTCAATCCCTCCCACTGACATGCCAACAGCAGTCAAGGTTCAACTACAACAGGAGAGCACATACTGCCCACATAAAAAACACATCTGGAGCACCTGACTCGGGTGACCAGGAAGATTGTGCCACTATAGACTCTACAGGACACCTACTACATAAGGCCATTCTACCAAGGCCACGAGATGTAACAGCTCTACCTAATACATAGAAACAAAAAAGGAGGCAACATAATGAGGAGACAATGAAGTTTGTCCCAAATGAAAAAAAGAAGCGGAACAAAACTCCAGAAAAAGAGCTAAACAATCTACCAGAGGCAGAGTTCAAAACACTAGTTAGTCATAAGGATGCTTACTGAACATAGGGGATAAGTAGATAAACTCAGTGAGAACTTTAACAAAGAGATAGAAACATAAAAAAGGAGTTAGAAAACATAAAAAGAACCTGGCAGAAATGAAAAATACAATAACTGAAATGAAAAATACATTAGAGGAACTCAACAATAGATCAGATAAAGCAAAGGATTGAATCAGCAATTTGAC
This sequence comes from Antrozous pallidus, assembly GCA_027563665.1. NCBI lineage: Eukaryota > Metazoa > Chordata > Mammalia > Chiroptera > Vespertilionidae > Antrozous > Antrozous pallidus. Next base: position 42,678,737 of record CM050512.1, on the reverse strand, counting down.
CTATGAACCTGGAGGTAATGGAACGATTCCTATTGGGGACCATGAAAGAGACAGCTAATCAATGCTTCTCTCTCATCATTGATGTTTCTATCTTTCTCTCCCTCACCCTCTGTGAAACCAACAAAAAATACTATTAAAAAATAGTTCCTCACCTAAAATTTTTTTAAAAACTAGCAATCTTTGAAGATTCAACAGTTAAATCAACAAATGCACATTTGCTATTAAGGAGCATTTCTATTTATAAATTTGCATGCCTCTAGATTTTCAGTCTAAAATTAGCTTTAAACATGATGGTCAAAATGGTAATTATTAAACACTAATTCGAAGAGATACATGTACTCTTATGTTCACTGCAGCATTCCTACTAACAGCCAAGACATGGAAGTAGCCTAGACGTCTATCAACAGATGACTAGATAAATAAGATGTGATGTATATATGTGCAACAGAATATTACACAACTCTCAAAAAGAATGAAATCTTGCCATTTGTGACAACATGAATGAACCTAGAAGGATTTTGCTAAGTAAAATAAGTCAGACAGGGATAGACGAATACTGTATGATCTAATGTACATGTGTAATCTAAAAAAAACAACCTAAGTGAATCAACAAAACAAAACAGTAACAGTAACAAATCACAGATACAGAGAACAAACTGATGGTTGCCAAAGAGGAGCAGAGTGGGAGATGGGAATTTTTTTTTAAAAAACCCCAACATTTTGCTGATGCAAAGAATAACACGGGTACTTCCATTTATTGGAAATTCTGGAACTGCCTAACAATTTCCTGCCAGCATGAAACAATTTCCATCAGCAAACAATGGCACAATTGGTTAGAACAAAAAAAGTAGCTTTATAAAACAACAGTAAACTAATCCAGAGACGGCTGCTCAACTGCAGCCAAGACTCGCTGAGTATCAGGTAACATCTCTCTCTCTTATATTTGAAAATGCAAAGACACAGCCCTCCCCAGTCCAGACTGAAGGGCAGTCTCATGGGAGTGTACTGAACCAACATACCAGACGCTCTTGCATAATGGGCAGGCGTGAGCTTCCTCACAGAAAATACAGAAAAAAGGAGAGCTTCCTTGCTGAATACACCGGCACAAGGCACACATGTGACAAGTTGTAGTACAGCTGCTGGGATGTCATCGTCCTGATGTTACCACTGATGTGTAGGTTAGTGAGGAAAAAACCCACACATTTCAGATTTTTAGTAGTGACTCTTACAATAAAAATATTCTCTAATAAATCTTTAATGAAAACGGTTATGTTAACTTTCTTTATCAGATGAATCTTCCATTCAATGCACTCAAGAATGTGAATGCTGCGGTTATAAGGTTAAAGAATTTCTTCAATATAAAAATATCTTGTAGTGGATTCAACTAGGCCATGATATCACTTCTTCCTCTGGCTTGTTCAGTTCTATGTTTCCTGATTCTTTACAAAGAAATTCTTTGTGGTTCCATATTAAAAGGCAAAGTAAGAAACTGTGGCCTCCAATATGCCAGACAAAGCTTGACTGGTCAATACTGTCTTCAACTCTGTCTTCTCATAATCACAGAGGTCCAGTTTGCACGTCACTGGATTAGTGCCAGCTGATTCTCAAATACAAGGTGCCTTCGGAGAACAGCAGCAATAGAAATCACTGGCAGGGTCTCTGGCTTTGTTATTAAAAGACTGTCAAATAGCTTTACCAGGTACATCACTTAGTCCAGCTGTCATGAGTTTTGAAAAGTCAAATGTTTAGAACAGGTAGCATAGGTAATAAAACCATGTCAGATGCAGGCAGGGAGTCAGGTTTTTCGACAAGGTACTGAGTTTCACTCAGCTCCAACAGCTGTATGATTCTCTGCATGATCAAGACCAGAATTCTGCTGGGCTTCAAGGTGAATCTGAGAGTGGGCTGTTTGATCCCTTACAGGGGGGCCTCCTCCCAGGGACCCATCTCAGAGCAGATGCCTCAGATTGATAGATTCCTAGAGATCTTACAGTGCGCAGGTTCCTGCTTCAGTATACGATCTCTTAAATCTATAGGTAAGAGATCATTGGGTAAAGGGCACTTGGGATCTAATTGTATCTGCCTCAAAGAACAGGTAAATCAAGCCCAAAATGTGAATAACCACCTGAATCAGGATGTCACAGTCTTTGAAATCTTGAATCTTCACTCCACCTTTGTTCTTTCCTAATCATCTCAATTTAAGCCAGTTAAAAGAAACGCAATTATTAATCAGGAACTCTTCACTAATTACTAGATACAAATTTTTCTCTTCCAAGTGCTTAAGAAAAGTAGGCTCCAGAATAGACTGGTGATGAGTCTCCCATTCTGTTCAGAGCTCGATGGTGAAAATGGAGCTATTGCTGCATAGCTGATTGCACAGAAAGTGATTAGAAACACCCCCACCCCCATATTATACTTGCAACAAGCTACATTTTCATCTGTTACTCACTCAGCTGTGCCATGTCTGCTAGATATCTGCAGACAAAATTAAGTGTGTGCTTTTTAGGAAGATGCACAAATTCCCTATTTCAACACAGGTAGCAAGAATTTGATATGGCGAAATCTTTAAGGAACAGGACACAGCGTGGTTGAAATAGCTCTTCTTTTGAAAAACAGCATTGAAAGGAAATTTTTGAGTTTGCTAATTACATTTTCTCTCTTTCTGATATCAGGGTATTATACAGTTATCAGAAATGCATTTAATTTAGAATGGGTATGGCTGGTGGTGAAGAGGGGAAAAGGCATCATTTACTTAGTTGGAAGTATATAGAAACATAAAAAACACCATCCCAAGGCCAGAAAGGAACTTTTAAGATCAATTACCCCCCAAATTTTTATCTCCTGACCAAACTAAGGCTCAAATAAATGACTTACCCAAGCCCACTGCATTGATGTCAAAGGAACATAAGAATTCAGATTTCCCTGGTTAATGATCAATCTTTCCACTCTACCATACTGTCTATGTGCTATCAAGACACAATAGAGTCAACCTTTCAGTAGGTGCTGAGTCACTTTGCAAGTTCCTTTTGAATACTACTGAATTCTCCTTGCATCCAAGTTAAGTCTACATTTAAACCTACAAATTTTAGCATAAAATTTTTTGATTAAATGAAAGAAATAAATTCAAACATCTTATAGCTCGTACAGACAAGAGCACCTGTGGTCCAATCTTAAACTAATAATCTGTTAAGTTTCTAGGGATATCTCATATCCTGGTTTGACAAAAGGAGAGGGCAGACAACGACATGACATAGCTTTTCTTACCTCGCTCCCCGTTTATAATAGACAGGGCTCCTGAGTACAGGAACTCCTGTCTCCATTCAATAACCCAAGATGACTGAGAATCAATCCATGCCATCACTTGTGAGAATGATTTCATTGTAAACATGCAAGATCTTAGGGAGAGTCAGTTGGCTGCATTTTTAAAAATTATCAATTTTCAAACTTCCCTAACCAGTTTGGCTCAGTGGATAGAGCATTGGCCTGCAGACTCAAGGGTCCCAGGTTTGATTCCGGTCAAGGGCATGCACCTTGGTTGCGGGCACATCTCCAGTAAAGGGTGTGCAGGAGGCAACTGATTGATATTTCTCTATCATCGATGTTTCTCTCTATCCTTCTCCCTCTTCTCTGTAAAAAATCAATAAAATATATATATATATATATATATATATATATATATATATATATATTTTTTAAACCATATATCCTTTTTATTGTTAAGTCATAAAGAGGTATCAAAATTAAAAGCAAAAATTACAGGGTAAGACTTAACACAACTACTAGGAGCATCAAAGGAAGTGAAAATGGGACTAGGCGCAGGGCAATATGAATTAATGAACATGGGAGGGACAAGATAGGGAGAACAATGAGCATGTGCTGAAGGTACTAGGGGAAAGGATCTGGTGAAAATTTTGATCTTAGACAAGCGCCTAGATAAAGAAATAATGGGACAACATTTCTAAACCCCACTATGTGCTTAAGAGTCATCCTCGCCATTGGCGCTGTCTCTGTCATCCTCTCCTTCCTCAGCCTCTTTTTCATCATCCTTGATCAACTCCAGCTGGTCATCCCCCCGATCTTCATTATCATCATCATCCAGTAGGTCCCCCTCCTCAGCAGAGTCCTCTGCACCCCCCTCAGACTCCATCTTCACATTAGTCTCATCTTTCTTCAGGGAACTGGTGGTCTGCTCCTCTTCTGTCTTATCATTCTTCATCTCTACTGCTTGTTTGCTCTGTTCCTTTTCAATTTTTTCCAGGCTTTCCAGGAGATAATCCACTTTCTGTTTTATCTGAGTCAATTCCTTCTTAATAGCCTGAAGGTCATCTCCTTTCAACTTTGCAGACTTGGAAGAAGATCCTCGCTGTCCACTCTTAGAATTGAAGCCACTTTTGCCCCTTTGTGATGTGTTTCCTGATACACGTTGGCGTTTTGAGGGCACTACAGCCCGAGCAATAGGAGGAGGAGGAGGAACACGTGCTGGGTAACTGTACATCCTGTCATAATAATCCCGTTGGAAGTCATAGTCCAAGTCAAAAGAGGAGCTGAGTAGAGGGGACGGAGAAGGGTGTTCTGGTACTGACCCGTACATCTCCGCTGCAGATCGTTTCACACCTGCTTTTCCTCGGTTCACTTTTGGCTCTGCAGCCAGATTAATATCTAAAACCTGGCCAGCGATCATTCTGCCATCTTCTCCTGCCACCGCAGCTCGGGCATTTCTCTCATTAACATATTGAACAAAGGCAAAGCCCTTATGAACAGAGCAACCTACAATTTTGCCATACTTTTAGAAGATAGCCTCCACATCAGATTTCTTCACCACAAGAGTATGGAGATTCCCAATGAATACACGGGAGTTCATGGAGCGAGGATCTGTCTTGTTGGTAACGTTGCTGGCCATTGTCTTTGATGATTATGGTTCCTCACAAAGCCAAAATGTAGCTGAAGATCAAAAAAATCTCACTGGAGGGAAAAGGGAGAAGAGATTCTATTCTGAATCTCCTACTCCCCGGTTCTGCGTGGGGAAGCCGACAACTGCTCGAGGTCAGCAACACGGCTGCAACCGCTCAGCCTTCGTCTCTTCACAAAAATCCAATAAAATATATTTTAAAAATTATCAATTTTTTTAGTGACTCAGACAGATAAACCAGAGTAATGGATCTCAGCGTTGTGTCCAAACCAGCAGCCTTAACAAGTCCTGGAACTTGTTAGAAATGTAAAAACCTGGCCCCATCCAAGATCCACTGGGTTGGAAACTATGGGGATGGACACAGCAACCTGTCTTTTAACAAGCTCTCCGGGGGATTCTGAAGTCAGCTAAGGTTTGAGAAAAGCTGAACTAGAACATTTCAAGTGCTACACTGACTTGTGCTGATGGACTGATAACCTGGCCCACAGACATGTGTACAATGGTCTCTGGTTCTTAATGCTTTCTCTATAGGGGCCTTGAAACTTGTACAAAGCATCAAGCTTATCCAAGTTACATCACTTTCTGGCAACTTTCTATGGCAGACGCTGCCTAAAAATGAGTCATTTTCCAAAAGTATGGAGGAGTTTTATGAAGACAGATTTTATGACTCAGTTTTCTATTGTTTAATGGACAATTGGTTCTCCATTACAAATTAGATTTTGCCTGCTTTCCCCCAAAGACAGAAACTTTAACTTAAAAAAGAGGAGAGAAATAGGAAATAGTGACAAGAGGACACACTCTGCTCTGTGGTAACTTATGAGAAGTTGGCTTGATCGGTGCAATTGGTACACATGGTCACTGTCTTATCAAGAGGGACATTCTGTCATTAGGGGCCTGGGTCCAGCACTAAATAAGATGGAAATCTGGACAAATTATTAGGTTTCCTGGTATTCCTAATGGAATAAAGGAAAATTAAATCAGATTAAAAATTTTTAATTGCTTTTAGAGAGAAGGGGGAGGGAGAGAGAGAGAGAGAGAGGGGGGGAGGGAGGGAGGGAGGGAGGAAGGCATCGATGTAAAAAAGAGACATTGATTGGCTGCCTCCTGCACATGACCCGACCAGGATCAAACCCACAACCTGGGCATATGCCGACTGGCAATCTAAACCTTTTGGTATATAGGACAGTGCTTTAACACAACAGTAAGAAGTTTAATTTTAGAAATGGGCAAAATGTTTGAGCAGATATTTTTCCAAATAAGTATATTATAAGATTAGCTAATTAGAAAGTACAAAATAAGAAATCACACTATATACTACCACACACTATTACAACGGCTAAAACAAAAAGCATAACAAAACAAAAAATTGACAACATCAGATGCTGAGGAAGATACAGAACAGCTAGAATTCTCATACATTGCAGGCAGAAATGCAAAATGTTACAACTATTCTGGAAAATTATTTGCCAGCTTCTTATAAAGTTAACTATACCCTTTCCATACGACTCAGGATTTCCACCCCTAGATACAAATTCTAGAGATAAAAATCTACGTTCACACAAAACTCTACATAATTGTGTGTAACCGCTCTATTAGTAATCACCCATCCCAAATGTCTCCTGAGCAAACTGCACTGGTTCCCTACAATAGAATAAAAAGGAATGAACCATTGCTATATACAACATGAACGACTTTCAAATGCAGTATGCCCAGCAAAAGAAGCCAATTGCCAAAGGTTAGTACTTTATGATTCCACTCATATGACATCCTGGAAAAGGCAAAACTACAGATCAAGGAGCTGGCTGCCAAGGGTTAGAGTAAGGAGAGGACTTGATTACAAAGGAGAAGCACAAGGGAGATTGTTGGGGTGATTATTCTGTAACACTATTGTGGTGGCATTTACACCAATATACACAATTGTTAAAATGTGTAGAACTTTACGGCAAAAATTTTAGTGTATGCAAACTTAAAATATGATGAAAACTGGTTTCTTGGGATAGTAGAGTCATTGTCTTATAGCCTCTATGTGTGAGTAGACTTTAGTTTTAAAATGCTGTATCTCTGAGGGAAACGAAGATGGTGGCATAGGTAAACACCTAGGCTTTTGCCCCACACAACAATTTTGAGAATACAACTAAAGGACAAAACGGACATTGTCCAGAACCATGGGAAGGCTGGCTGACTGGAAGTTCTGAAACTAGAGGAACATAGAAGTGCCCGCGGATAATCAGAGCCTTAGTAAGGTAGGAGACTCGTGTGCACAGAGCCAGAGAGGACAGGGTGTCTGAATGCCTGCAGGGATGCTCTAGCGGAGAGGAGACAAAAACTCCAGGCTGCGCTGAACCCAGTTCGGTTTGCACTCAAAACCCGGGAGACCCAGGCCCTTACGGGGAGAATCTAGACTGCGGGGGGAATCCCAGGGGAAGAACCAAAGGCAGAGCTTGAGGCATGTGCGCAAGTGCGGACAGAGAGGACGAACTGGGCCGCTGGCGGTGTCTGGCAGGAGAACGGAGCTCTAGGCAGCTCTGGGAGGTGGAATCTTGGGGGAACAGCCAGGGGCGGAGCTCCGGGGGTGCCCACGAGTGCTCATGGTGAGGGCGATCTGTTGACTGTGTGGCTGGTGTCTGGCGAAAAGGAGAAAGGAGTTTCAACTGCAGGGAACCCAGGTGCCAGGCGAAAATCTGAGATTCCGGATTCATTGGGGAAGAGACTGGACGGTCTGGCGGCAGGCGAAACTCAAGGGCACCTTTCTCACAGAGGTGCTTGCAGTGATTGCCTGCAGACGCTAGGACCCGGTGACCTCGAGGGGCGAGGCTGACTGGAAGCCAAGGCTGTCGGCTCCACCCTGAAACTCCGCCCCACCCAGAAACTCCGCCCTATCCAAGCTGAGCACAGAGACTTTGGCAAATTTGCAAGTCTTGGTGCATAAGGCTGTCTCCCAGCGTAAACACAGCTGATCCTCACAGTCAGTTGGCCTGGAGGTCAATTCCTTCCAGTGATACCAAAAGCAATCAAGACTTATCTGCAACAAGGCTGTATACACAGTCCACAAAGGGATGCATCAAGAGTGTACACCTCAGGTAACAGGGGAGGCCGAGACACCTAGCACACAAAGCCACCCTACCAACTCAGGGAAGCAGTGAAAATGCAGAGAGAAAGAAAAAGATCACAAATGAAAGAAATGGAGAAAAACAAATGACTGGATATAGAGTTCAAAACCACGGTTATAAGGTTTTTCAAGAGGCTTCTAGAAAAGGCAGATAAGCTTAGCGAGAACCTTGAGGATATGAGGAAGACCCTTGAGGAGATGAGCGAGACCCTCGAGGATATGAAAAAGGACCAACTAGAAATTAAACATACACTGACTGCAATAAAAAATATTTTAAAGAAACCCAACACCAGACTACAGGAATGCAAGAATCAAGTCAAAGATTTGAAATATCAAGAGGCCAAAAACACTCAATCAGAAAAGAAAAAGAATCCAAAAATTTGAGGATAGTATAAGAAACCTTTGGGAAAACTTCAAGTGTACCAAAATCAGAATTATGGGGGTGCCAGAAGAAGAGAGAGAGCAAGGTATTGAAAACATATTTGAAGAAATAATGACTGAAAACTTCCCCCACCTAGTGAAAGAAATAGACTTACAAGTCCAGGAAGTGCACCGAACCCCAAACAAAAGGAATCCAAAGAGGACTACACCAAGACACGTCATAATTAAAATGCCAAGAGCAAAAGACAAAGAGAGAATATTAAAAGCAGCAAGAGAAAAACCGTTAGTTACCTACAAGGGAGCACCCATACGATTGTCAGCTGATTTCTCAACAGAAATTATGCAGGCCAGATGGGAGTGGCAAGACATTTTCAAAGTGATGAATAGCAAGAACCTACAACCAAGATTACTCTACCCAGTGAAGCTATCATTCAGAATTGAAGGTCAGATAAAGTGCTTCACAGATAAGAAGAAGCTAAAGAAGTTCATCAACACCAAACCAGTATTATATGAAATGCTGAAAGGTATTCTTTAAGAAGAGGAAGAAGGAGGAAAAGGTCGCTGCTTCAAACTAGAGCATGGATGGAACTGGAGAGCATTATGTTAAGTGAAATAAGCCAGTCAAAGAAAGATAAATATCTCATGGTCTCACTCATTTATGGAATATAAAGAACAACATAAACTGATGAACAAAAACAGATTCAGAGACAGAGAAGCATTGACTGTCAAACCTCAGAGGGATGGTAGAGGAGGGTGGGGGTAAGTGGAAGAGATCAACCAAAAGATTTGTGTGCATCCATATAAGCCTAATCAATGGACATGGACACCAGGGGGGCAAGGGCACAAGTAGTGATAGGGGAAGGGGGAGATTGAAAGGGGTAATGGGTGATGAGGACACATATGTAATACCTTAACCAATAAAGAAATTAGAAAGAAAGAAAGAAAGAAAGAAAGAAAGAAAGAAAGAAAGAAAGAAAGAAAGAAAGAAAGAAAGAAAGAGAGGAAGGAAGGAAGGAAGGAAGAAAAAGAAAGAAAGAGAGAGAGAGAGAAAGAAAGAAAGAAAGAAAGAAAGAAAGAAAGAAAGAAAGAAAGAAAGAAGGAAAGAAAGAAAGAAAGAAAGAAAGTTATATTTCTAACAGGAATTTCCTGACTTACAAAATTTTCAATATGTATAAATCACAACCTTGAAATTCAATCATTTCAACTTACAGAATTGACACTGGACCCCAATGATGTGTTGGTTAATTAAATGCAAATGTAAAATATTAAAGCTCTCTCAAATAACGTTTGTTATTTTCTTAAAAATTGAGAATCAGATGAAAATATTCTAAATGAATCTTAATCTTTTCTATGGTTCCACCAGCTCCATCAATAGTTTTTAGTAGATACTGATAAATTCAAGGTGACTTTGGGCAAATAACGTCTGTCCAATGATTACTAAGCACCAGCAGGCAGAACCACCATGTGTGAATGTATGTCAAACTTGAAATCCAAATATTCCCTATTAATATCCTTTCTTCCACTTAATGTGCCACTACCATTTCAGTGAACTCCTACTATAAACCAGGTGTTTCAGACAAGTTTTCATTTAACCCTATACCAGCTCATCTTCCAGCTCAGGAAACAATTCAGTGACCACATAGTTCTGTAAATGATAGATCTAACTTCTAATTATTGCTACCCAACCTTTCCCCCAACCCTTAACTCCTCCAGTAATGTATAAAGAAATGAAAAACCTTTAAGTTGTCTTTCTTATATATCTAATATTTTAAATTCCCCCAGAACTATAACAGATTAGAATATAAATCCAAGTAGAAACATCACTGTTGTTTGTATTTGCACATTGCATCTTCTAATTATTTAGTGAAGAAGTGACTCCAGTTCGAGGGAAGAAAATCTGAGATAACAGTAAGTTCAAAAGGAGTATATGAGGGTGTACTCATGTCCCTGGAGGATGCATACTTGTGTATGCATCCAAAGATATATAAGGTGTTCTGGACTAAAGGTATAAAAGATCCCTAATGTATTTCCTTTATATTTTAAGTGTTAACCTGCCTTTGGGGAAAACACTTACTTAGTCTTGCTTGCCTAGATAGAATACAGAGAGCACCGAAATTATTATTGCTAATCATGAGTTGGTCTGTGGCTGCCATTTTCTTCACTGGCTCTCTTAACAACCATTCCCTCTCATCAGCTGCTTAGGAATTCCATTCACACAGAAGGGGGCCCACTATCCCACCTTCTGTATGTTGCTGTTTTTTAAACAAGCCTTTACAAATGGAAGGATCTTGTTCTTTAAAAATAAAGTCAAGAGAGATAGCAGCTGGAAAGTCAGAACAGAAGTTGTTTTGTTTTTTTTTTAATTGGCCCTGAAAACAAAATTTCAAGGTAAGACAACAACTTTTCTTGGGAAAAGCAACCAGACAATCAAAGTGACCACATCATTTTCTACTCTATAGAGCACTACCACTTGCAGAGGAAATCCATTAGTAAATGTTCTGAGATCTAATTACAGGAATCAAATAGTCACGACATCTTCGATAGCTATTTTCTGCTCTATTTTAAAGTACTAAGAATGCTTTGGACAACCTTCCATCTCACATCTTCTCCCTTCCCACCCCCAACACCTTTTCCATAATTCCCATTACATTTTGTGCTTTTTGACCAATTAATAACATATCTATTATCCTGGAGAATTTACAAATAATTTTAATTCAAACATAATTCTGAAATTTGATGAGAGCCATCCGATTTCATGAGACAAATATTATGAGTTGACCTAAGTTTTATTACAGCGTTCTGATTTTTGTAAGTCAAATAAATATAAAAGCCTAAAAATATGTAGCCCCTGAAATATAAAGATAATAGGATACTTACTTATCTTTCCTCAAAACAATAAAATATTAAAACAACCTAATGTTTTAGTAACTTCTTTGGCAGCTAAATTGCATTATTGCTTTATATTCAGATTATAGCCAATTGAAATCTTAACTATTCCTTTTTAAAAGATTACCCCCTTGTTCCTCAATGAGAACATTCACATCTATAAATCTACTTCTGTTCTAAATTTCCTGCTGATATCTCTCTTGACCTTTATTTTTAAAGAAACGAAACCAAACCAAACAAAAAGATGACTTTTTCTGAAAGCACAGCACACTCAGTATTTGGAGTCCTGCCATTTAACATCTGGACATCTCTCAAGTTGAAATTCAACTTGGTGAAATGTGCTTTGCTTAAACAATTTTGAAAACAAATTTGGTCCTACAGATGCATACGCTTTACCACTTCCCTCAAGCTATAATCTTTCCAGGCAACTATTTTTCAAGCTGAATTCTATAATGTTGGAGGCAATAATTGAGTTACTTAGTATTTCTCTCATCATACCTTTTACTTCAGGTAAAGACCTAGGAGATATATGCCATTTGTTTTCATTCTGTTGAACATCTTTTACTGGAATTAAGACATAAAGCATTAAAAAAAATTTTTTTTTCAGAAGAATTACTTGACAAAATAGTCACAAAATTCCTCAATCTTCAAAGAATGTAAACAGTTATCAATGCAACAGCATCACTTTTATGTCATTTCCAATCTTAAACAGGAAAGATAGCAAAAGCTCGCTCATTTACAACGCAACAAGGATTCCTTTTTGAAAGGCATGTGGATAGATGCTTGTCTGGCTCAAAATGCATTGGTTAAAATTGTTAAAGCTGATCTAAACTCTTAATTCAAGACACAGCAGGGTGGCCCAAGTAGTGGCCACAGCAAATAAACATGCCAGCAAACAAACACCAATAAATTATAACACTCTAATGTCAGGAACATCTCGGCTTTTGTGCTGTGTCTCACAATGCCTGTCACGCTGGCAATGGATTTCTCTTTCACTTCACCTAACAGCAGAGCTCTGGATAAAGAGACTGGGAACACAGACACATTGAATTCAGCTGAGTGCATTCTTGGAGGGTCTGCTACTGTATTCAAGGCAATCCAGTGACTCAAAAACAATGGTGGAGGGAAAATACAGCCTTTGCCACCAAATAACAGTGGTCGGCAAACTCATCAGTCAACAGAGCCAAATATCAACAGTACAACTGACATTTCTTTTGAGAGCCAAACTTTTTAAACTTAAACTATATAGGTAGGTGCCTTGTTATTAACTTAATTAGGGTACTCCTAAGCTGGCCTTGGCTAAAAACTCAAAGGGCCAAAGAGCCACATGTGGCTCACAAGCCGCAGTTTGCCGACCACTGACATAGACCAATCGGGTGGGGAGAGGAGAGACCAGTACAGTGCAACACAGTGTTAATACAAGACCATTAGAACAAATGTCAACAAAGTGATAAACAATGTGCCAATAGAGGTCACTTTTGATTTTCAAGGACAATTGCTTCTAATGAAATTTCATGGAATAGCGGCCACTTGATGTAGATGGCAGAGAAACTGAGGTGGGAGAGGGGCACAGACAAAGGTTTTTGGCCAGGGGAGTGACATAACCGAGGCCCCATTTCAGGAAGAGCAATCAGATGGCAACATGTAGGAGAGGCTGGGAGTGGGTAGAACAAATGCCAGCAGCTTGCACTCTGGCAGCTGGAAAAGGAAAGTAAATATGGAAAAGGTCACACAGAGAGAGCAAAAGATCAGGTGTGGGTGAAGGACAGTGAAATTTTAAATGTGATTGATGCTTTAGGACCCAGGGTCCGTAATTTTAAAAGTGAACGAAATCCTGAAATTTGAGGGAAAGGCTGGAGAATTACTTTTTGGAGCAGTTTTAGGTTTACAGAAAAATTGAGGAAAAAATGCAGATATTTCCCATAAATACCCCTTCACATCCTCCAGTTTCCTCTATTATTAACATCTTAGATTAGGGTGGTACATTTGTTACAACTGATGAGCCAACATTGAGACCTTATTATTAACTGAAGTCCACTGTTTATATTAAGGGTTCACTCCTGCTGTTGTATATTGTATGGGTTTTGTTTTGACATATGTATAATGTCATATATCTACTATCATTAGTATCACACAGAACAGTTTCACTGCCCTAAAAATACATGTTCCACCTATTCATTCCTCTGTCCCTCCCCTGAGTCCCTGGCAACCACTGCTCTCTCGACTGTCTCCATAGTTTTGCCTTTTCCAAAATGTCATATGCAGCCTTTTCAGGCTTAGCTTTTTTAGGTGCCAGCTGGCCCAACAGCTTCCACTGACTCTTTCATTATGTCAGATCAATACTTCCATGGCTTATTTGAAAGATTAGAAGTTAGTGAACCTCAGTGTCAGAAGTATGTTTTCATAAGAAATTTTAGCAACTTTAAACATCTTCACAAACCTATTCAAGCATCTTAATATGCAAGATTTTACCACTGTTCTAGACGATCATTCCACAAAGAATAATGCTTTGATGGCAGAGAGAACTGGTTCAAGTCCAAATCTTCCCCTTCCTGCCCTGACCCTAAGTAAGTTAATCTCTGAAAATTCCATGTTCCTTAAAGGAGTGCTCTGAGGACTAACCAACCAAGATAATATGCTCAATATTCAACCGTGCCTGGGACCGAGGAAGCAATCAGTAGTAGTCACTATTAATTATTTCAGGATCACTGAGTTTTCTACCAAGGAAGAAGCCAGGCCAGTGTGGCTCAGTGGTTGAACGTTGACCTATGAACCAGGAAGTCCCGGTCAGGGTACACGCCCAGATTTTGAGCTTGATCCCCAGTTGGGAGTATGCAGGAGGCAGCCAATCAATGTTTCTCTCTCATCATTGATGTTTCTATCTCTCCCTTACTCACTGAAATCAATACAAATATTAAAACACAACAAGAAGGAAAAAAACTAGCCAAGGCTATGACAGTTCAAAGGTAACATTTTATTAAACTCCTACACAGAGCAAATATTTGTTAGAGGCAAAATACTGCCATTGTTAGGAAAATACTTTTTAATGAAAATTATGATATAGACTCTTGATGAGTCTCGTAATGAATATCCACATCTTCATGGAAGGCGAGGTAACATGTGAGAAGCACTCCAGTCGCACTGCAATTCTAATCAGCTTTTCTTTGCCTAATTCAACAGATGATAGCACCTCTTAAGAGTTTGGTTTCTTTAGAGACTGACACCAAGAAGCCCAAGTTATCTCTTAAAGGTTACTAATAAAGAAAGCAATTAAAAGGTTTCAATTTCATGGAATGGAAAGTTAGCTACTAAAGCAGAAAGGTTAGCAAGCGTCAGCTCTTCATGGAGGAGGAATCGGGAACAATATGAAATTCTGCGTTGCTTAGGATACAGAAACCTTGCCCGAAGTGTGAATTACACATCTCAAATCTGTCTTACTCTCTCTGTGCTTGGATATCCAGCAACTATATTGGGATAGGATTCAGTGCTCTCTCCTGTAAGAGGAAATTTTTCTTTTGGCTAATGGCCAAGTTCTTCTAAAATTTCTTCAAATAGTTTGTCTTTCTAACTCAGACAGACAATGAGGATGAGAATGAGAAGACTCCATCTACAAAGGCCCCTGGAGATGATCTGACATGTATTAGTAATATGCTCTTGCCCTAAGGATTTCTGTGTAGGAACATGGGCCAACCATCTCTACACATTCATTTGAGGAAGACATTTCTCCATTGCCATTACCAGTGGTCAGCAAACTGCAGCTCACAAGCCACATGCGGCTCTTTGGCCCCTTGAGTTTTTAGCAAAGGCCAGCTTAGGAGTATCCTAATTAAGTTAATAACAATGTACCTGCTTATATAGTTTGAGTTTTAAAAAATTTGGCTCTCAAAAGGAATTTCTATCGTTGTACTGCTGATATTTGAATCTGTTGACAAATGAGTTTGCCAATCACTGGCCATTACCAATTCTACATTGGAAAACTTTCTTGGAACATACTGGGTGCTCAATAAATATTTTTCAGTAAACACTAATAAATGGAGTCGAAAAAAGAACTAAAATGATAGAGAGAAAAGGAGCTGAAAGCAGTTTGATTAATAGCTACAAGCCCCGGAGATCAAGAATAAACCTGTGTGGCGCTGGAGGGCAGACCATCTCAGGAAGTTCTGGCAGCAAAATCTGCTGATCCAATTCTACAGCTTATAGCTTAAGAGAATTTTTTTTTTAAAAAAAGGAACTACCTTATGGAAATTTGCACCCATAAAAGTCAAGTCTCTTCATACCATGAATCTCCCTTATGAAAAGAAGCCCTGTGCCTTTCTCTTTTTATCACCACAAATTTATTATTAACAAAACTACACAGTAGCTACCATTTCTTCCTCAACAAAGCCAGTGACAGGAGCAGAAATAGCCTTTGCTGGGACTCGGCTTTTTTCCTATCCCTTATCAACATTTCCTCGTCACTGCCCCTCTCTCAGCAATCCCCACACTTTTAATAGGAACCATCATTTGTTATATAATGAGGCCTTGACTGTACAAAATGTGTAGACCCTTATTGTTTAGTTAAACATTAATTGAGCACTTTCTATGTAGCAGGCACTCTACTAGACCTGGAGGTTGGGTGACTCCCCGACTGTGCCTTGCTTCAGAGCGAGCAGCAAGCTCCTGAAACGATCTGAGCACTGTTCTGAGGGTTAAGTGATATAATACATGTAAACTGTTTGGCACAGTGCCTGGTAATTACTTGTCACTCATTCACTAGACAAATCATTGCCAAGAGCATGCTGTGGGCTGTAAGCAAAGACGCGGTCCTATTCGCATGGGACCAACGCTCTTCTGAGGGAGCCATGGAGCCCTTAAGAGCTTCTACATGGAGACTGACCTCATCTGAACATCGTGGGAAGGCTCCTCTGGGGACATGAGCCTTAACATGAAATCAGAAGGATGGTGGGTAGGAGCCAGAAAAAGGGCACTTGAGCAACTGGAATCTTTGGTTAAGGCTCGAATGTGGGACGGGTTCACCCAAGAGACACAGAGGTGACTATATGGCTGGGGTTAGGCAGAAGGTGACAATGGCTGGCGATGGTGAATGAAGCACGACCAGATCATACTGGACCTTTAAAGCAATATTAAGGAGAAAAGATTTCAGAGTCAGAACTGGTATGATGTGGGCACTCAAGTATAGAGGGTGAGGGAGAGAAGGTGGTGGGCTCCCAGGCTATGAAATTGAGTGGAAAATGGTGCTTTTCACATGAAAAAGACACAGAGGAGACCAAATCTGCGATTTTGTTTTTTTACAAGGGAGGAGGAGGTGTTACAAAGTCATGAGTTTGGATCGAACATTTAAAGTGTGAAATAGGACACAAATGTGGAGAATGTTGAATTTGCAATGACACACACACAGAACTTGGGCTCAGAGAAGCGGCCTGGGCTGGAGATGCACTTTAAGGATCACCAGGAAATCTCACCTACATCCATCTGCAGCACAGGGACAACAGACTGAGGAGAGGAGCAAGCCAGGGACTGAGTCTTGAGGAATTTCCACTTAGCTGTTGAGTGCACAGAGTAGCACACACGTACGTGGTGAGAGTGGCAGGAGAAGAGTTGTCATAACATGAATCAGACAGGGGAAAGGGACCTATCAGTAGACAACCGAGCAGTGGAGAGACACAGTAACGAGTTCGCTTGCCCTCACTCACTGTGAAGGCACTCGGTTGAGCTGCACCCAACTACTTTGCCAGTCCCTTCACCAGGATGAAAGTTGTCAAACAGAAGTCAGATGAAAGGCAAGTGTGGGGAGGATTGAGTGGGAGGAACACACTCACAGGCCTGATGCCTGAACATTGTCCTGATATTGTTTTGGTGAGGCACGCTCCTCTGTCGGCACACAGTACTCTAAAAGTCAAGGCCACTGCTGAAGTCAGAGCCAGCTCTGATCAGCTAGGGATGCAGCAGCTTTAACAGAGCATTTGGAAGGAACCTAGGAATTAGATAAAGTCTTACGAAATGCAAGATTCTAGGCAAATATCGCCAAACAGTACCAACTAATTGGAGAATGCCTGTCCCCCATGGAAATACCTAGCTTGAGAGAAAAGCAATGGCAAGACTTCCTTTCTTACTAACACCCCACACCAACATAGGAGGGCCTGGCATACAAGGTCTCTCTGACCCTGTAAAGCCATATAATAGAATATGTGGCACATAAGCACAATGGAATACTACTCAGCCATAAGAAAAGATGAGGTATTCTGCTATTTGCAACAACATGGGACCCTCAAAATATTAAGCTAAGTGAAATCAGTCAGTCAGAAAAAGCTGAGAATCATATGATTTCACTCACAGGTGGGATAGAAAACTGAAGTTCATAGACACAGACAAAAGTATGGTGACTACCAGAGGGAAGGAGGTGGTGGGGTTGTAAAGGATAAAGGGAACCATATCTATGGTGATGGAACATGATTTGGCTTTGAGTGGTAGGCACACAAAGCAATATATAGATCACGTATTATAGAAATGTATACCTGAAACCTATATGATCCTATTAACCAATGTCACCCCAATAAATTTAATAATAATAAAAAAGGAGTTTATAGTCTAGGGCAGTGGTTGGCAAACTGTGGCTCCTGAGCCACGGTTTGCCGCTCTGTTAACTAATGAGTTTGCCAACCACTGGTCTAATGCAATAGTACTCCAAGAGTGGTCCATGGACCTGTGCCATCTGCAAACTGTTGCTGGTCAACAATGGGTTAAGGAACTTGTGCTGGAACACCTATCATTCATCACACGGTTTGGTCTAGCTGATGTTTCTCTAGTAGAAGTATGTGTGTGTGTGTGTGTGTGTGTGTGTGTGTGTGTATTGAGAAAGTGATTAATTTACATCTTTGTGCAAATTCCTTATCTTGTCACTGATCTTAACAGTTTGTGTAATCGAGTACTCTGAGTAGCAGTAATTTAAAAACGCAGGAAACAAGAGGTGATTACAACAACATTTGGAACAGCAAAATATGACTTCACATTAACATCCACTACAAAACAAGCATTTAAATGAATACTCATTTCAGAGACCTCGTTTATTATCTTCTACCTTCCAGGTGACAGTATATACAAGACACTGTTCTGGATTTTATTGGGTTTACAAAAACATCAAAGATAACCATGTTCATCAGGATTTTCCAGCCTCGTGAGTAGGAAAAGACATAAAAACAATTGTACACATCAAATACCAGATATTGTAAAATGCTCTGGAGTGTTTGTAATAAGAATTATAGCCCATTAGAAAGTTCTATCTCTACGGTATTTTAAATAAATATTCAATAAGTTGTTACAATTTATCTCAGTTTTATATATATAAAACTGTGTGTGTGTGTGCGCGCGCACGCGCGCGTGCGTGAGAGTTAACAGCTCTCAATAAATCTTAAAAAAAATTGTCCTCTAAGGTAGAATAAAGGAGTATTTGTAGATAAAAGTAATGATAATAATGATGATATTAATAAAATAAAATATTGGCTTTTTTTGTGAATAGCTTACAAAATTCAATTTCTACCACAATAAAACAAATTTAAAATTTTAATTAAATAAAGAAAAAAAACTTTACCAATAGAACTAAAATAAAGTCTTGATTATATTTGAGTGACCTCTCATAAGATTTCCAAAGTTTAACCTTTAAAAATAAAACAAACTATTTTATACTTCAGGCATGACATACTTCAGGACACAAATTATTTTTATGTTGCATTATTCCCACATAGTTTTGAAACACCTATTTTAATTCAAACATGATTAACTGAACTAAAACTGATTACAGCGTTCCTTAGGTTGGACTCCCACAGTGTAAGAATCCAAATACATACAAGTGGTAACTGCCTCCCTCCTCCCCACTTCTTGTCCTCAGCAAGTGGTAGCTCTTGGCATTTAACGGCCATTTGAAAAAAGCCTAATGATGTTGTGCTATTCACCACCCATACCTCAGAAAGAAACTGTCACAAAGGTGAGGCTTATGTTAATGAACTTTGAAGAGTTGACCCACACTGCCTCACTAAATTTAATTAAGAGCTATCTGGACTCACCCAAGAACTAAAAGTTGTTACAGGAAAGATGCTTTTTTACCTAAACAGCCTGTTATTCACATTCTATTCCTATACGCATCGTGGAGTGCATGGAATATAACCAAGGATGCCACGGTGACACTCTGCAGAATATCATGAGCAACTGCATCTGTGCCAAATAAGGGTCCCGCTCTTGCCACACAGACTCCAGTCAACTTAGAACTCAACACTGTCGCCGCCACAGCAACCATAGCAACCGTTTCATTCTTCTAGATGACAGGGCAGTGTCTCCAAGAACAAAGCGAAGGAGAGCAGCTGCCTCCCAGGTTGCACCACAATCACAGACGCACAGCTGTAGAAAACGCAGCAGGGTCTGCTGGGAACACAAAAGCTCAGGCTCCACTTCACAGCTTTTGGGGGTGGGGACTGGGGAGAACCGGACAACCCAACCAGATAGACCCTTCAAATAAAAGCAGATCTTTCACATGTAATACTCTTCTCATTATCAAGAAATTATCCTAATTTCCCCCACATTTCTTGTTTGCATTTTTGTGTGGCACCAGCACCATCTAAAAACTACAGCCTTGTCATGCATGTTATTCTTGCTTAGAATTTGCCAGAAATACTACTTTTAATGGCCAGTGTGTGTTGTGCTTTTAATACATAGCTCAGAAAGCAACCTGCTGTGGGTAGAAATGACAAGGGATCTAGAAACAAACTAACATGGCCTCCCATCTCAGTCCTGTTACTTGTTACATCACGTTGGCAATTTAAGTTTTCTGAAGCTCAACTTACTAGTAAGCTTCCTATAACTTTAAATAAGACAAATATTGAAGGCATTAATATCTGGCATACATTATGCTACCAGTAGCAATTATCATCGGATCAGACTAGCCCATAGTCCGTGATTAATTAAGCTCCAAAGATAAGAAAACAGCTTAAAATGATGACAACATAGGGAAAATTATTATAATAAAGTAAGAAAAAGAATGCAGACTGGTGCAGCCACTGTGGAAATCAGTATGAAGTTTCCTCAAAAAATTAAAAATGGAACTTCCATTTGAACCAGTAATCCCACTTCTAGGAATCAGATATACCAGTCAGAAAGGATATATGCACTCCTATGTTCATAGCAGCACAATTTACAATAGCTAAGATTTGGAAACAGCCTAAGTGCCCATCAACAGGTAAGTGAATTAAAAAACAGTGGTACATCTATACAATGGAATACTACACTTCTGTAAAAAAGAAAGAACTCTTACCATTTCCAACAGCATGAATGGAACTGTAGAGCATTATGCTAAGCGAAATAAGCCAGTCAGAGAAAGATAACTATCACATGAATATAATGAACATAAACTGATGAACAAGAATAGAACCAGAGACACAGAAGCATTGAACAGACTGTCCAACCTATGAGGGAAGGCAGGGGTGAGAGGGTAAGAGATCAACCAAAGGATTTGCATGCATGCATATGAGCATAACCAATGGACACAGACAGTAGGGGAGGTGAGGGCATGTGCTAGGGGAGTGGGGCAGCTGAGGAGAGGTCAATGGGGGAAAAGGAGACTCGTGTAATACTTAAACAATAAAGAATTTAAATTTTAAAAAAGGTAAAAAGAAAAAAAGGTGGTCAAACGGGGGGAAAAAAGGAAAAGAGCATATATGAAACTGCATAAGTAAAACAATTTGATTTTGGAAAATGAAATAAATGGAGAGCCAGGGGCTCACAGACACCGGCAATGCGCTAGGTCTTCAGTTGGGTGACAGTTGCCCACATATGTAGTATTGCTTAAGTTACGCATATATGTTCTATATACTTTTATAAGCATGATATATTTCTCAAACAAAAAAAAATTTAAAGTTAGAAAAAGAAGGAGCAAAGACACCAACATTTTTTATTATTTCTATAAGGTAAGGTTGTAAATAAAAT
The DNA here is from genome assembly GCA_027563665.1 of Antrozous pallidus. Taxonomy (NCBI): domain Eukaryota; kingdom Metazoa; phylum Chordata; class Mammalia; order Chiroptera; family Vespertilionidae; genus Antrozous; species Antrozous pallidus. The sequence goes on along the minus strand of CM050512.1, from coordinate 42,657,480 downwards.
GTATTTTTTATGCGTTTCGATATTTTCTAAGCTTTTTTGTAATAAGAAAAAAAATTATGTTATGACAATGCTACAATGACAAGTCCTTAGCTAGAGATACTGTACTGCTGCAGGAAGAAGGCACCACTCCCTAACCAGCAACTACATGTGCCATTCAGTAATTAGGAGATGTCCACACTCAGGAAGTGGGTGCAAGCCATAGAAGCACGTGAAACAAGTACTTCTGTTATTTTATTTTTTATTGATTTCAGAGAGGGAGAGAGAGATAGAAATATCAATGATGAGAATCATTGATCGGCTGCCTCCTGCACACCTGCTACTGGGGTTCGAGCCTGCAACCTAGGCATGTACCCTTGATCAGAATCAAACCCCGGACACTTCAGTTCACAGGCTAACACTCTATCCACTGAGCCATGCCAGCTAGAACTGTTTTTTTTTTTTTATTTTAAAGAAATTAACATTTGGGTTTTTACTGTGAGCTTACCCTCTCAGTAACAACTCTGTCAGGCACCTTTTCTTATTTCCGTTTCACAGGTACCTTAGAAAGTGTGAGCAACTTATCTAAGAGTTAAGTTGGGTTAGAAAGCAGACTACCTTGTTTGTACACCTTGATACTATCTTACCTTGAAAATGTAGCTTTCATCAAATGATGGTGAGCATGTGTCTGTGTGTGACGATGCCATACTTGGAAAAAGTACACAGAGGAATGCGGAGGAATCTCTCCTCTTAGAGATGCTTCATTTTCGAATGAGGAAAAGAAATGGAGATCCAGCACAATTTATTCAAAAGGTGCCTGAGGTTTGGAACAAGGAAGAGTCTCTGACTCTGTTTCTGTCTCTGCTACAAAAGTATAACATGGTCCTCGGTAAACCAAGTGGTTGAGCCTTAGTTTCCTCATCTTCTCCAAACTTTGGATGAATTCATCCGTTTGAGAAGAGATGTTGCCCCGGCCAGTGTTGCTCGGTTGATCGGGCTTTGTTTCAGGCACCAAAAGGTTGAGGGTTCAAGTCCCAGCAGGGGCCTGCAGGAAGTAGTCAATAGATATTTCCTTCTCACATCAATGTTTCTTTCTTTCCCTCTCTTCTGTCTTCTCTCTCTCAAAATCAAGTTTTTTAAAAAAGAGAGACATAAAAATGCTCCCATAAATTAAGCATTATCCAAACGTGGCATTAAGAAAAATGGAAATGTGTAGACATTTGTTTATCCAACCTCATGTTCTGCCAAACAACTGGCCCAAGAGACAGCTGAAGCATCTCTCCGTTCTGAAATCTAATAGGTACACCATGCACAACCAGAGGCTCTTTGCTCAGAGTTGGGAGGTTTGGTTTTCCCACGTACAGGAGTTTCACTGTGTAAGATGACTGAACTGCCTTGTTGAGGTTGGTCTTTCAGCCCGACTTTAGGAGATAAGGCGAGAGTGGAAATTATAAAACATTCCAGAGCTGACTCATCAGCACCCCAACCTGCAGCCAAGGAAGCACCATACCGTGGTAGCTAACACATCTGTTCCCAGCAGGAAAGAAGTTCCGATGGTCATCAGGGCCGCTTAACCTTTGGTTTAAGGGTGTGATCACTCATCCTTCCTCGTCTTCTGGATTACAAATGTACCTCTAAAACATTATGGTTTTGCATTTCAGTTTACTTGTCTCAAACAGCAATCTCATTTGGGCTTTTATGATACCCATAAAATTCTTAGCATGACTCATCAACATTTCCCTATCCAGAGAAGACTCGTAATACCGCTGGTGTGAGGAGGGAGCCCAGCCTAGAACACCAAGTGCCACACTTCCTGCTTGAGAAATGCCAAGTTAACAACAAACAAAACAAATGGCTCTGTTTAAAAATCTAGAGAACAAATGGAAGTTTCCAACTTAACAATGGATCTGGGTGAGACAAGCAATATTTGTTTTCACTGAAGTCAATACGTTTTATAAAGACTTCACAAATAATGAAAACACTCCCACATTTTAGAGAAGATGAAAAGTCACCTTGGAAGTGATATTTCAATTATCCATTATTTACAAAATAGTAACTCTTGAGATCCCAAAACACGTCCTGGGTTGGAAGATCTCAGATAACCACAGTTTTCAAGGAAGAGAGCTATGTCCTCAGGCTCCACACTGCAGAAGGCTCCACTGGCCTTAAACAGTTCGCATTAAACCAGCACAGTGTGGCTTCATTTTTCTTTCCAATCAGTGTTATTCAGATGTAAACCGAAATGTTCCCCAACCAAATCATTTCCCAAAATAGTGCACTGGCTTCTATTGTGTCTGAAACTTGTGACTGTGAACACCACTTGTAGCCAATAGACCCCTCTGACATGACCCCCATCACGGAGTTCACACCTTTCCATCCTCTCCTTGGGTGCAAGCAGGACCTGTGGTTTGCAGAGGTAACAGTCACCCTCAAGATTGTGCTGTGTTTTAGAAGACTCTGTCTTGTTAGCCAACTTGTACTTGTCTTTCTCTTTCTGCCCACTTACTGGCTTTGAAGAAGCGAACTGCTCCGAGTCCTACAACCCCAGGAAACTGAATGATGCCAACAACTAATGAGCAGGGAAGTAGGTGGTTCTCTAGTTGACTCTCTGAATGAGAACCCAGCCCCAGTCACAATCTGAGGGCAGCCTCTAGAGACCCCAAGTAGGGGGCCCCATTAGGCTGTGGCTGGATACTGACCCACAGAAACCATTAGGTGATAAATGTGTGTAGTTTTAAGCCGCTAAGTTTAAGTAATAGAAAATGACTACAACATTACAATAATGATTCTCTGTAAGTGAGCAATCGCTTCCTAATTCATGGTTTTCAAGTTTGGTTCACTTAAAGGAATGCTATACCCCTCCTGAGAAGTGTCGCCTCATAAGTGCCACCTGTTCAGTGAGTCACACTCGGTGCTAAGTGCTTCATACACACTACCTCATTATTCCTGACAACAGTCCTGTGAAGATGGAGATGGTGAATATACCCATTTCATAGATGGGAACGCTACAGGTCCAACGCCCAAGGCTTCACAACTACAGCCATGGTCCCAACCCAGGATAATCTCATTGAGAAATCCTTACTCCTGCTACTCCATGATGCCTCTACTTGTTTCTCTCTTTGAATTAGCTGTAGAACAGTATAGTTAGCATTTGGGGCATTTTACCAAACTACTTTTCCTTGTTTAACCACTGGCACTGGGGAAGGACCCTTGGGGAAAAAGTAATCATTACAGCATTATAGTGATGTGTATTCCATTAAGTAAAGAGCAAAGATGCATCATTGGAGACCACAGTCATCCACGCCCCCATATTCCCAATTGCTACTATGTACAGCTGCGGAAGTTGGACAATGAAAAAGGCTAACAGGAAAAAAATTGATTCGTTTGGGATATGGTGTTGGAGGAGGGCTCTACAGATACCGTGGACCGCCAGAAAGACAAGTGAGTCCTAGAGCAAATGAAGCCCGCAGCATTGCTGCAGGCAAAAATGACTAAAAAAAGCTGTCTAACGTTGGGCACATCATGAGAAGGCGGGGTTCTCTGGAAAAGACAATAATGCCGGGGAAAACAGAAGGTAGCAGGACAAGAAGAAGATTAATAATGAGATGGGCGGACTATATAAAGAAGCATGAGCCTGCAGATGCTGAGCAGGGCTCTTAAGGAAAAGACACTGTGGACATCACTCATTCACAGGGCTGCCAGGAACCAGAGCCAACTCAACAGCACCTAACACACATAGTGCAGACTTGCTCTCTCTCTCATATTCTGTGCTTTGTTTCATTAAAAAATGTTTCCTGATTATGCAAGTAATTATAAAAATTCAAGAAATTTTGAAAAGCATCAGAAAAAAACCTAAAATGTTTGCTCCAGCAATAAATAAACCTAACATCAAGAAAATGTATATATTTTTAAATGAATACAACATAAACTTTAGATATTATCTTATATGATTCAGTTTCAGTTACACAATAGCATTAGACTTCAAAAATTTATTTTTAATGTCCAAAATCCATCATTTGTATTTAGAATATTTAATTAACCAACCATTTATCGCTAAACATGTAGGCTGCTTACAATTTCTCACTTTTAATAAATACCCTTGTGGAAGAATTTGCTGTATCATAAAAATATCTGTTGTCAAATCATCCTCCCAAAAGATTACATATTACTTATACTCCCACATGGGAGGTATGCATGCCTATTCTCTTAACCCTAACAGTACAATCAGATTTTAATACCTGTCAATTGGTAGTTAAAATTGAATGCTTTTAGAATTTGCCTTTCTTTGATTAAAGCATTGAATATGTTTCATATGCTTATTTTAAATGTGAACTATCCTTTTAAAAATATTTTTATTTATTTGAGAGAGAGATAGAAATATTAATGATGAGAGAGAATCATTGATCAGCTGCCTCTTGCAGGCCCCCTATCAGGCATCGAACCCACAACCCAGGTACATACCCTTGACCAGAATAAAACCAGAGATCCTTCAGTCCATAGGTTGATACTCTATCCACTGAGCCAAACCGGCAAGGGCTAAATTATCTATTGAAGTAGGCTAAACCCTAACTGATTTGGCTCAGTGGATAGAGTGTTGGCCTGTGGACTGAAAGGCCCCAGGTTTGATTCCAGTCAAGGGCATGTACTTTGGTTGCGGGCACATCCCCAGTAGGGGGTATGCAGGAGGCAGCTGATTGACATTTCTCAGTGTTTTTAACTCTCTATCCCTCTCCCTTCCTCTCTGTAAAAAAATCAATAAAATATATTAAAAAAAATAAAATCCTATCTAATAAAAGAGTAATATGCAAACTGACCATCACTCCAACACTCAAGATGCCTGCCCCCGTGTGGACAAAGATCCTGCCCATGTGGACACAAGATAGCCACCACAAGATGGGCAGCAGGGGAGGGCCATTGGGAGGGACCAGGCCTGCAAGGGAGGGCAGTTGTGGGCGATCAGGCCAGCAAGGGAGGGCAGTGGGAAGAGACCAGGCCTGCAAGGGAGGGCAGTTCTGGGTGACCAGGCCAGCAGAGGAAGAAAGTTGGGGGTGACTGGGCCTACAGGGAAGGGCAGTTGGGGGGGAACCAGGCCTACAGGGGAAAGCAGTTGGGAGGGGACCAGGCTTGCAGGGGAGGGTCTTTAGGGGTGACCAGGCCTGCAGGGGAGGACAGTTAGGGGCAAACAAGCTGGCATGGGTGCAGTTAGGCATCAATCAGACTGGCAAGGGCGTGATCAGGCTGGCAGGCAAAAGCGGTTAGGGGCAATCAGGAAGGCAGGCAGGTGAGCAGTTGGGAGCCAGCAGTCCTAGATTGGAAGAGGGATGTCCGACATCCCTCGAGGGGTCCCAGATTGGAGAGGGTGCAGGCTGGGCTGAGGGACACCCTCTCCCGCCTCCCCCTCCACGCACGAATTTCATTTACCGGGCCTTTAGTAAATAAATAAAGTAAGCCAAAAAAAGCTCCACAATAAGGAATGTTTCCTTATTGATTTATTTGAAAGAGGCTCTTTATATGTTAAGGAGATTCATCTTTGTCTTACATGAGTTACATAAACTCATTTTCCCCTCTAATATTTTTTGCATAATTAATGCTCAAGAAATTTATGAAAATTTTCTTTAAAAGCAACCTACTAAATGTTACGATGTAGAACTAAAGAATAACATAAGGACTAGAAATGTGTCAACTGCTTTAGACAATGTTCAAATTTTCAGAACTACTAAACTTCTCTGCCATGTGCAAGACCACTCTTAGGTCATAAAATTGCTGAAATAGTTCCTTCTATGTATCAGATACCGCACTAGGTGCTGAAGAAACAGAGGTGAAAATAACAGAGTTCTGCCCTCAAGCTTCTCACAATCTTAGCAGAGAGACCATCTGAGCTGTGAGAGCTATCTCAGAGATACTCAAAAAGTCGACATACCTTTCCCCTGCCTGATGTTAAGGCGTTAGACAAGTTTTAATTTAAGAAGCTTGAACAACACTTCAAATTTGTTGCCCAAGTAGATGCTGACGGGGACGCCAATGGAAAATCTCCAGTGCTCACCCAGGTCACACACTCATGCTCACAATCTAAGCCTCACAACAGGCAGGTGTGAAGCCCCACGATGCTTCAACAGCTTTCCTTGATGAAGGGAAGTGAGTGTGTCGATGTTTCTGTGCATGGCAGAAAAACAGGTCAGGTGACCAATAAAACCCCACACAAACCTTCAAACTCTTGCCCTTTTTTTTTTTTTTTTTGCAATTATCCTTTCTCCATCTTATATTCTATGTCGTAAATTTTGGGGGGGCTTGGGGCAGGGTGTGTGTATATGTGTGTTTCATTCCAGAATTAAGCAGTAATGAAATGGCAAGGAGCATATATAATTGCAGGGGTAACTGAAATATTCCCCAAGACTGTTATGGTGCAGAACTCATCACTGCTGTCAGGAGTAACTAAGAGGTGCTCAGAGAAAACCCAGAGAAGCAGAGGGCTATTTGCTAGCATTGCCAGATTTTTACAGTAAAATCCATTGCAGATTTACAGATCATAAATCTTCTATGATATAATGTGGTTGGGCCCTTTTGCCAAGCTTCTTTTATTTGAAAAGCTGCCTTCAAATTTTCTTCTCTAATTATTGTACATATTTCATAAAACTTTGCCCTGAAAATCTCAGAGGGAAAATAGTTCATTTGAAGAAAACAAACAAAACCTGGGTAAAATACAGGGGATTTAGACATGACAGAATCAACTGTCATTTGCCAAAACCCATTTTTTTTAGAAGGGAAAAAAAGTTAACTCGTCTTGTTAATAGCAGCTAAATCAAAATTCATAAATCAAATACTTACTGAGCTCCTATTTATGTGTGTGTGTGTGTGTGTGTGTGTGTGTGTGTGTGTGTGTGTGGTTATTGTTGTTTTAATTGATTTTTTAGAGAGAGAGGAGGAAAGAGGGAGATATAGAAACATCAATGAGAGGAACATTATCGACCGGCTGCCTCCTGCACACTCCCACTCGGGATGGAGCCTGCAACCCAGGCATGTTCCCTAATCAGAAATCAAACAAGTGGTCTCTTGGTTCCTGGGCAACATTCAATCTCTGAGCCACACCAGCCAGGCCTGAGCTCCTATTTGGTGCCAGGCGCCATACTTAAGTATTTGTGATACATCAGTAAACAAAGCGGATGAAGATTCTTGCCTTTAGAGAGCCTACATATGGGGGTGCGGTAGCAAGTGGAGAGCTCTGACAAGAAATAATAATGATAATCATCATCATCATCATCATCTTAACTAATAAAAGAAGAACATGCAAATTAACCATCACTCCGCTAAGCCCACAGCCAATCAGAGTGAGTATGCAAATTAACCCAGCAAAGATGGAGGTTAATTTGCATATACAGGCATGGAATAGCCTGGAGCCTGCTATGAGGGGAAGGGGGACGGCGGAGGGAGCTACAGGAACAGTGCTCCAGACAGAAGTGAGGACTTTCTGGCTCCTGGGCAGCTGGGAGTGAAGCCAAGGGAAGGAGGGCCTATTCTTGTAAGAATATCTTGCAATGGGCCTCTAGTAATAATAATAATGAATGATGCATCATGCTTGAAGGCAATCAGTTTCGTGGACAAAACTGGTAGTGTCAGAGGGATAAGAGGGCCAAGGGTAGAGTTTAGGGACAGATTGAAACTTTAAATAGGGAGTGAGTGACATTTGAGCAGAGGTTGAGAAGGTGAGAGGTTAAACTTAAGAGATATGCAGGGGTGGGGCCTCTCAGGCAAGCATCCTATGCAGGTCTGAGGCCAGCAAAGAGGCCAGTGTATCCAGAGTGACGTGAGCAGTGCAGGAGAAGATGAGACCAGAGAGGTGATGGGGATGGGGGTGGGGCGCCCTGTGGACCACCGGGAGGATCCTGGCTTTTGCCCTGGATGAGATGAAGTAACATTATCTGACTTGTGATTGAAAAGGGTCATGCCGGCTGCCATGTTGAGAACAGAGTACAGTGGGGCACAAGAGAAGAAGCAGGAAGACCAGTTAAAAGGGACCGAAGCTGATAGCATCAGGAAGACTCCTGGCAGAAGCTACTATGGTAGTTAACAGACACTACTATTCCTTTCATTGTGAACAAAGGCCAGATCTGCCATTTGTGATCTGGCATCCTGCAACCTTGCTGCGGCTCATATCAGTTAACTAAGACTGTCACTCGCCATGCATTTTCCTTTAGGTTGCAATTTTCTCAGTACTGACATAACTGAGGTGGCTTTGTTTCCACAGCCCTTTGTTGTGAAGGGACCCTCCTTTCCTCACTTTTGAATCCCTATTGCCTGAAACAGAACTCAGTTTTATTGACCGAGTGAACAGTGGACTCATGGTTTTTTTTTTGGTTGGGATGCTTCCTGCTTAGACTATTCAAGAACCTCATTCCCTGCCTGCCCCCTCCCCCCAACAGGTTTAGAGCAACCCCTCTTATCACTAAAACTCTGCTTCCATCACTCTGTTGCTCTGAAACCTTCAAACTCTCTTCTGCATCTCAAGGTAACACCCTGAAGTCTTAGCCCGACAGAGGAGGCTTTGCAGAACCAGCTTCTCCAATATGTTGCCACCTTCCCTCCCCCAGGAAATCTGTCCCAACCTTCTGCCCACATCCTTTGTCCCTTCTCAATAAGTAGTACCCCCTATCCACAACTTCTCTCTCCATGGTTTCAGTTCCCCATGGTCAACCAAAGTTCAACACCTTTAAATGGAAATTTTCAGAAATAAAAAAATTACCAAGGGTTAAATTGCATGCTATGGTCAGTATCATGATGAGACCTCACGCCATCTGCTCCATTCCACCCATGGAGTGTCCCTGTGCCCAGCGACTCCACACTGTACACACTCCTGGCCCGTTAGTCCCTTAGTTAGCCATCTCAGTTAGCAGACTGAGTGTTTTGGTATCATGGTGCCTGTGTTCAAGTAACCCTTCATTTACTTAACAGTGGCTCCAAAGTACAAGAGTAGTGATGCTCGCAATTCAGATATGCCAAAGAGAAGCCATAGAGTGCTTCTTTTAAGTAAAAAGGTGGAAGCACTTGACTTAAGAATAGAAAAAATCATATGATGATGTTGCTAGATAAAAGCAAATCTACCCATGGAACTGCCTAATTTATAAATCAAACGTTATTATAGGTATGTATGTATAGGAAAAAAATAGTACATATAAAGTTTAGTACTATCCTCAATTTCAGGCATCCACAGAGGTTCTTAAAAGGTAACCCTCATAGATAAGTGGGGAGGGCTACGGTATCTCTCTTGCCTCTGCCACCCAGATGACTGCTCCCACCCTGCCTTACTCCCCAATCCAAGTAAGAACTATTGAGGCCAAATGCAGCTCAGATGTCTCTGAATCCCTTTTCACAGGCTCAACAATCAGTGGTATTTACTGACAACCTGCTCTTGTAAGGTTATTTCAAGTTAACGAACAGGGCTGTGTCTGACTGTAGACTTCGCTATGTGGGTGTTTGAGGGATCATGGAAATGGACAAAGTTGGCAGGTGAGCAAGTGAACAGCAACTACCCAGTGCAGAAGGGATAAGAAAGCTCTATCAGATATTACTGGAATCTAAGAGGAAGCAAAGCAGACACAGTGTGTGGGGAGCTATGGGAGGTGAAAAGTGAAAACCAGAGTGAACTTCTGGAGGTGGAGGCCCAACTCAAACATCCTCAGTGCCATGTCAGAATTAGCTACACAACAAGAGAAGGGATATTCAAAGCAGAGACATACAAAGTAGGCAGGGAACCACAAGGAGCTCACTTTGTTGTAAGCTTGGAAACATGTGGGAGAGGAGGGATGGGGGATGAAATAACCAGTGGGAGCCAGATATTCATTGAGGACCATCAAGGTTCAAGTATATGTCAGGATACAGAAATGTAAGAAACATTTATAAGATAGGCTCTTGAACAATTTTTACAAACAGATAAAAAGCCTATCCTATCTAGTAAAAAGAATGATATGCAAATTGACTGTGCCTCTGCCACACCCACCAGCCAATCAGGAACAACTCTGCAAATTAACCCCAACCAAGACAGCCACAGCCACGAAGCTAGCAGGAGAAAGACTTGGGTTTCCCTGGCAATGGAGGAAGCCAAGCTTTCTGCACACCCTGGCCGGCCCAGGCCTCCATTCTATGCTACAAACTTTCAATTATAGAAGACAAATAAATCCCAATAGAAATGGCTGTGGCCATTGAGAGAACAGGAGGCTTAGTTCCACTCCAGGCTACAAAGTTTCAATTGTAGAAGATAAATGAATACCAGATACCAGGGCCTTCAGCTTGGGTCACCAGGGAGTGTGGCCAGCCTACAAACCTCCAAAGGCCCCTTGCCCAGGCTGCCCCATGCCCCAAGAGAACCCCCACCCTGATCCAGGACACCCTTCAGGGCAAACAAGCTGGCCCCCACCCATGCACCAGGCCTCTAACCTATCTAATAAAAGAGTAATATGCAGATTGACCATTACTCCATCACACAAGATGGCTGACCCCATGTGGTCAAAGATCCTACCCCCATGTGAACACAAGATGGCCACCACAAGATGGCCAGCAGGGGAGGGCAGCTGTGGGCGATCAGGCCTGCAGTGGAGGGCAGTTAGGGGTGACAAGGCCAGCAGAGGAAGTTGGTGCTGACCAAGCCTGCAAGGAAGGGCAGTTGAGGGGGGACCCAGGCCTGCAGGGGAGAGTAGTTAGGGGTGACCAGGCCTGCAGAGAAGGGGCAAACAGGTTGGCAGAGGAGCAGTTAGGGATCAATCAGGGTGATAGGGGAGTGGTTAGGGGGTGATCAAACTGGCAGGCAGGCAGAAGCAGTTAGGGGCAATCAGGAAGGCAGGCAGGTGAGCAGTTGGGATCCAGCAGTCCTGGATTATGAGAGGAATGTCTGACTGCCCATTTAGGCCCAATCCCTGTAGGATATAGAAATGTATGAATCCTGTAGGATCAGGCCTAAACAGACAGTCAGACATCCCTCGATTGGACAGGGTGCAGGCTGGGCTGAGGGACACCCCCAGCCCTCCATGCATGAATTTCATTCATCAGGCTTCTAGTTCTATATAATAAAAGGCTAATATGCAAATTGACCAAATGGCAGAACAACCGGTCGCTATGATACACACTGACCACCAGGGTCAGATGCTCAGCACAGGAGCTGCCACTGGTGGTCAGTGCACTCCCACAGGGGGAGCGCCGCTCAGCGAGAAGCTGGGCTCACAGCTGGCGAGTGCAGCAGGGGTGGTGGGAGCCTCTCCCACCTCTGCAGCAGTGCTGAAGGCTTAGGCCCACTCCCTGGACGTCCCCCAAGAGCTCTTGCACTGTAGGAGGCGTCGGCCAGGCTGAGGGACTCTCCCTCCAGGGCACCAATTCCACGCACCGGGCCTCTAGTGGAACTATAACACTGTAACCAACTCAACTTAGAACAATTCACAGATATGCTTATCACATTAGATTGTTTCCTTTTTTTCCCCATAAAAGAATTATAAGGAGAAAAAATGCATCTTCCCAGTCTCTCCCATTCTCTTCTACCTGACCTGATGAGACTTTCCAAGGTTTAGCAAATAATTACAACACACAAAGAGTCAGTGCTGACCCCTGGGGAAACTAGCAATAACATGAACGGTTTCCTAATGTGCATACACGCATAAGGTAAAACACAGTAAGGATAATACACAAGAAAGAAAGCAAACTTGGCAGAAGTAGAGGAACTGAGGCCATTTCAAAGCATATATTAACACCCCACACTTACTACCACATAATATGTGATAATGCCATTGAAAGTTTCCAGCTAATAAGCCCAGGTCTTAAAAAATAAGGGATACAAATGTCAAATGCTTTGTATTCTAAATGTCATATTCATTTTCCTGGGCTTTTCTTCCAGGGATGCTAGGGAATGTACTTTCAAGCTTGTGTATTTAAAGAACAATGCTCAAGGCGGTTCAGTCCTTTGGTCTCGAGCCTTTTAATGTAATCTGTGCAACGAAAATATATTGTGTCACAGATTCCATAGTATTTTAAAAATGGAATGGTCATGTTTGAATAGGAGTAAAATAGTATTCAGTAGGAAACTTTTAAAAGGACCTATAACATATCCAGCGCCTGCTGGCTATTAAGACGATAACCAAATAGCTTTTCTCTAAACAGCCTCTATTATGCTTTCGACCACATTTTTTGGCCACTTGAGGTGTACTTTGAGGTCTTATGCCATTATTATTGAATCTTTCATTCCCTCCAAGCCCACCTCACTGCTGACAAGTCCTAATGCTCTCTGAAAGCACTCCAAACACAGGACATTAAGTCCTGGGGTACTTGTTTTATTTTTAGATTTAAACCACTATTTGATAAATGCCTTAATGTAGTTTACAGGTGGGTAAAGGAACTGAAAAGAAAACTGGCATTCTAGGGTGATGGTGGCTTGTTAATTCAGGAATCTAATCCTGCTACAAAGTCACCTTTCCTTCCTTAAATTACTAACAATCCCATAATAGCAAAATCCTGTGAATATTTTCTATTGTTAGACATGCAAACCTCTATAGTGGGTCAGAGCTGCCTAAAAGAATCGCCTTTGATCTTGTTATGTATTTTTAAAAAGACTAGAGGAGAAAACTTTTTCTCTTCAAGGCTTACAACACAAAACCTGTTTTCTCCCTGGGAATTCTACACGAATGAGAATGGGTATAGGCGATGTACATTTCAATGAAAAATACTGCTTGGAGTGAACTGTTCTTCCCAACCAGCACGAACTGGCAATGCCAGGGTGGGCTGCCCACAGAGCTCTCTTCATAGTGTGTGAAGAGCTAAGGAATTTCCCTGCAGCCCGGCCAGCACAGCCTCAGTTTAAAGCAAGTCGTCTTGTCCACGGGTGGTGTGTGCGTGCAGGATGTGTGTATGTGGGGTGTGGATGTGTGTGAAAGGGAGTGGGCGTGAACAGGGACAGGAGGAATAGGAGTCAAATAATCCTCATGAAAACAATCACTTAATTCAACCTCTAATGGGCTCAACTTGAATTTTATCAAGATTGAGTATTATTTTCAAACAGTGTATATAGAAGAGGTCAAGAGAAAGATTAAAGGCAAAAGATGAACTGGCAAAAGATGTTTTCCTACAAAGTGACTTCTTGACCTGAGAAGTGGCAGAAAAGCAAGGAGTGAGGGTTATAAGACAAAACTATAGTTTAAACCAGAAAACACAGAACAGATGCCACTCCCTGCAAGGACCGTGTGTGGAGTTGGAAATGAAGGGCCCTTTCTGCTCCCACCAAACATTCCATCTCCTGAACAGCCTGTTCACAGGTGAGACTGAAAATGGGGGTTTCCTGCAAGTCTGCCACCCAGAGGCAAGGAGGGAGGGAGGAATGAAGCTGAATCAGGCCTCAGCTGGGAAGGACCTTAGGCCATAGAAGAGCTCGGAAGCCTGGCCTCACATCTGGAGGTCACTCTTTCCCCATCATGTGACCTTGAGTGATTACTAAACCTGCTCTCATTGGCTTCCTAACGGAAGTCAGCAATAACACCCACGTCACAGGACTGCTGTGGGACTGGAGGTGACAAAGGAACATGAAACCTAGCTGGAAGCTTGCCTTTCAAGGTATGTGATATTTGTTAACTCCTTTTTCTCTTGCCCAAACCCACACACCAAGAGAATCTGGAAGCAGAGACTTTTACCTTTTGCTTTGAAACTAACAGATGGTTAATCCTTCTAATACAGGCTGATGGATTCACTTGGCATTACTGGGAAAGAGCAGACCGACTGCCTCTTCCTCTGAAGCAACATGTACCTTGTACCTTCAAGCCACCCTTACTGAAACAAAACTTTAAACTGCTCACCAAAATGTGTTTTACACAAACAGGATAGATCCCAGAAACATGAATTACTGAATCTCAGTTTCGCTTCCTTTTTCCTAAATTGGGCTGTTTGCAGACCAGAATAATTTTATTTGTCATCCAGAACCAGGGAAGCCCTTAGATTCTACTTTATCACCCACACCAATCTTAAAAGATAGGATTCACTATATATTGTTTTCCCCCTCTATATTTAAATGCAATTTCAACTGATAATTCTTTAAAGAGAGAATACTTAGTTCCTAAAAGAATAAAGGTTTGAACTGAGCTGGGATTAATAGATACAAGACACAAATGCTGTGGATAGTTTGATGTCAAAGAGTAAAATAATTGCCATTAGCAGGAATTTCTCCTTCCTTTCAACTCATAAGAATTTAAAGGGGAATTAGGAATTGACAAACATTGGACATCAAGTCCCTAAAGAAACCGTGTGCAAACTGTTGCAGCAGTTTTTATATCCATTGTTACTTCTAGTCCTCACAGCAGTCCCCAAAATGGACTTGTTAGGAAACCAAAGAGGTTTGGTAATTATTCAAGGTCATGTGCCTAGAAAATAGTGACCCCCAAATGTGGGACCAGGCTCCTACGTGCTTGCCCCTCCACAGAACTCTGACTCTCTTTCCTCTTGGGCCTGCTACAGTCTTCTCCCCTCCCCACGGAGGGTTCCCAGTATGGTTCCACCATTTTGAATGTGAAATCACGGGTGCATTCCATGTGTTTGAGTGTTCCCATGTGTTTTCTAAATCATTGCTTCGGATCAGCTTTGGGTTTTCTGTTCTCCAAGGGGCCACTCCACATAGCCTCCTCACCAGGACAGAGTGGAGAACATGCATACACAGTGTCTGGCAAGTGTGTCCCCAACCCCACCCCAGGTATTCCCATTCCCAGCCCTCATACAGAATGAACACCCCTGAACTTTCTGAGAGCTGAAAGTCAGGAAATTTAATTTCTGAGAAGCAGAGAACTAAGATTTTTGTGACATCACTCGAGTCCCTTCCTCTGGGCATGACTGCCTTCTCCTCTTACCAGGATACCTGTGACTGCAAGGAGGACCACTCAGATATCCAGGGAAATCTCCTATCTCAAGACCCTTAACTTAAATAGTATTTTAATTTAAAAATTTTTAATTATAGTTCTTATTCGATATTATTGTGCATTGGTGCGGGTTTTTAAAAAAATTCTTTATTGTCTAAAGTATTACATATGTCTCCTTTATTCCCCACTGACCTTTCCCAGCCATTCCCACCCCCGTGTTTGTTTTTTTGTTGTTAATCACTTAGCTGAAACATTTCTCTGTGCTGCCAAGATCAATAAGATGTCAGATAATTGACAAAATATTCATTTAAGAAATGTCCATGTCCACACACTTAATTGATAGGTATTTAGTAATACTTAGTCAAAGACAAACAGAAAGAAGCATCTAAAGTGCTGATAACTGTGTCACAGAGCACGAAATTGATGAAATTTATGTTTCGGGGGAAATGCAAGTTTATTTTAACATAAAGAAGTATATTAACATAATCCTAAAATACAACTCACATTGTAAGCCAATCTTCTATGGGTAAAATCATATTGGAGGGAGAAGATAAATTGGGCAGAATTTTAAATCCATGTTTTGTAGAACTGAGCAGAATCTAACTGATACTGTTTCTGCATAGGATGAACTTGTAACCAAATGAGATTTATTTTACTTAAAAGATGGCTTAAAATCCCCATGATAAGCTGTTCAAACTATAAACCCTTTGTATTTTTTGTCCTTGTCAACTTTCCATGGAGATTCAGCTGAATATTTTTACACCAAAGCTAATTCTGCCTCTATATTTAAATGCAATCTACAATTCAAGCATCTTTGTCTTTGAATTAGTATCTACTCTCAAATTCTCCAAAGTTACCATAGCAACTCCCACAAATTTGGCCTTGGCTGGATTTTTAAGGGGAGAAAAAGATAAATCTAAGCATTAAGGACCATGTTATTCTTTTTTATTTAGTATGTTTTTACTGATTTGATAGAGAGGGAAAAGGAAAAAGGGGAGAGGGAGAGAGAGAGAGGGAGGGAGAAACAAAGGGAGAAAGGGAGGGAGGGAAACATTGATCAGTTGCTTTCTGCAGGCCCCCTGCTGGGAATTGAGCCTGCAACCCAGGGATGTGTCCTGACCAAGAATTGAACCGGTGACTTTTTGGTGCATGGGAAGACACTTAACCAACTGAGCCTCAATGGCTAGGGCACAGGACCAAGATTTTACAAAAATGTTACAAAACCAGAAAAAGTGTACTATATTTTCAAAAAGTCATTGATAATTCTACTACTTGGCTATGAGAAACTAAAAATTGAGACTCAAGATCTAAAAAACAATTGGAAAAGATCATACCCCCAATTTTGAACCCAGAAGCCACAGAGAGTATGACTTGCCTGATGGCACACATCCGCTCCCTGAATGGAGCCACCCGGGGCACTGAAGAGTAGGAGCGCCTGGCTGAATCAGAACGGTGCTCAGGGATCCAACTCTGGCCATTTCTCCTATGACCACACAGACACCTGACTACAAAAGCCCCAGACACTAGGACCCCACACTTAGGATTTTAAGAACTAAACACTGCAAATATTAATACTAGGAGTTTTCACACACACACACACACACAAACACACCACACACACACACACACAAATACACACACACACACACACACACACACGGATTTTAAGAGTTGTTTATTCACTATTGCAATTAAAATGCAGCCATTGAAAATTCTCCCCTTATACCATAGAGAATCAGGACCTACAACTCATATAAAAACATTTCAAAGCTATTACAGCTAGTGTTTGGTTGTACATGCATATATGCATGCATGCTGTGTGATAAATCTTTACATATCGAAAGGGCTAAAAATATTCCACAAAAAAAAAAAACTTACACAGGAAGCATTATCATTTAAAGAACTAGATTCCAGCCTGGTTCTAAAAGTTACTTTAGTTTTCTCGCCTTTGCCCACTAGCATCCCATCTTAGCGTGCTGAAGAGTTGAAAAAAAAACCAAACTTTTAAAATTAAGCCTGATGCACTTAGCCACTGCTTCATGGGATGGAACGGAAAAAGTCCTCCATATTCTCATGCCTACCAGTGAGATGGAGAGACACCAGAAAGGCATGTGCATGTGGTGCTCAGAGTGGGAAGAAGAGCAACGGGCAGGTGGAGAGAGGCCAGCCAGTCAGAGCTCCAGACATTCCACACCACCTGAGGGGCTTTCCAGAGCCACCTGTCACAACCTGCCCTGCCCACATCTGTGACAACAGCTGGGTTAGATTATTCATATAAGCCCACGTCAAAGTGAGCACCTGGGTGAAGCAGCCCCCAGAGCCTTTAGAGCACATGAAATCACATCCTCTATTTCGGATTCTTTGAAGTTTGACTTTGCTCTTTCTTTGGGGCTGAACTTCCACTTAGGTTTCAAAGCCAAGGCCCACCCGATGGCACATCTGGGCCCAAGATGGAAGCCATTTTAACCGCCACACCTCTGACAAGGCCCTGCTGGAAACATGTCCTGTAGAACCACAGGAGAAGAAACCGTCATCAATGAGACAGTCTCGGCCCTCAAAAAACGTGCAGTCCCGACAGTCTTTCGTCAGGCAGCCTACCTCCACCCACACTGCAGCCCCGTCACCTCAATACGACAGCCATAACTCCTAATTCCAGAAGGATTCACAGGAGGATGGAAAAGCTGTTTTTATTATTACCCCGACCCTTGCCCACCCTGTAGCTCCTCCTGGCAGGCCTCTGAGGGCTAAAAAGTTGTTATTTGGAGTCATTTCCCAACCCCATCCCCCACCTCAATTCTGCTTGACTGACATATGGTGGACCTGGGGTCGGAGAAGAAGAGGCATTTTAAGACTGGTCTTGGGAAGAGCAGACATACATCTACACTTGATCTAAGGGGCGGTGGAAGGGAGGTGGGGGTGGGGGTGGGGTTACTGAGGTGAGCCTAAATGAGGCTGATTTCAGGAAAGGTGCCATCCTGCTTCCGTTCAGGGGGCAGGAGAAAACCTGCAGCTCTCTGCACCTGACTCATGGGAGTCCAGTTTACCTGCTGCCCAAGTCACCTCTAACAGCCAGTGACCAACTTTCAGCCCTGCCCAGGGCGGCAGGTCAAAGGTCAACACTTTCTAACCACATTTTTCTTCCTGAATGAGATGATGAAATTTTCAACAAGAATTACATTTAAACCCTGGGTTTGCTCTGCCAAGATGATCAAAGTATTTCCTCAATGGATGCCCTACTGTAAAAGGGCAAAACTAATCAACATGCGTGTCCAGGTTTACAGAGCCATTTCCTGCTCTCCTTATGCTATAAAAGAGGGGCCTGCATTTGGAATTGAAAAGACTGCTTACAGAAAGAGGAGCCCAGCCCAGCTTGTTCGCATGTACTCATTCTTCCCTGCGTAAACCTATGCCGCCTGTTTATGCCACATGAAGTAATGGGCAAACAGTGTCAGCAAGAGGCTGCTGAAGGCACACATTCTTTGACGCTAATTAAGCTGAGGTGCCTGGCTCACAGCTGTTTCTACCTACTGGAAATGTTTTTGTAATAAACAATGGCGTGTAAGAGGCATTTTGTTCCATGTTTCAACTCTTGATAATTTAGACCAATATAGTGTTTGACTTTCAGCCTGCTTTTCACATCATCAGGCTATGATGTCGGTGTGAAAGGTATTCCTGGACCCAGCTCACGAATAAGGAGGCTGATATTGAGACTGCTCTGCTCAAGGTCACTCAGGTACTAACAGAGCCGGGGGTAGGGGGTGGGGTGGGGGAGGGGAGGTGGTGAATCAACGGAGGTTCATTCACACACTAAGAACAAAATCAGCATGTCACCCGCCACACCTAACTTCGAGTCCAGGCTGAACAAAAACACTGAGCCTGCCCATTTTATTTCATAACATTGCTCTGATAACCAGAAGACTGCATTTTCTCTTGTTTCTGCAGTTGTACACAATGAATCTTCCTGTGAATGAAATTTAGAAGATGCTTGCCAGGGTAGAAAGAGAGCATCCTTCCGGGCCTTCGTAACGGTAAAGACACTGTTTTTAGTCCCGGGGATGAAAATGTCGACATCGGGCCCATTTCCATCTTCTCTACGTTTGTACCACTCACCTCCTCCTCCCTTCACCTCCACCATTCTAAAATTAAGGATTGTGGACAGGTCTTAATTTAACTCTATTGATTCTAAAAATAAGACAGCCAATTTTGTCACAGTCCATCATTAAGTTCTTTATTAAGTAAGAGAAAAGCACAAAAGCTGCCCACAGAAAGGCCTACTGACCAGAGGTGACTTTCTGATCACCACTTTACCAGCATCTTTTCTGGTTACTTAACTTCATAGACAACGCAAGAGATCAGAGGTAGAGGATGAAGTGGCTGGTATCACCATTCCTCCTCTACAGCCTCTCCCCACAAAGATGCTGTAGGATCCACTCACGCTGAGAAAGGTGAGGAGGGTGCATGTACAGCTAAAAACAGAAGAGGCCCTTGCCAGGTAGCTCCATTGGTTAGAGCTTTGTCCCCATACACCAACCAAGGTTGCAAGTTCAATCTCTGGTCAGGGCACACTAAGAAAGCAGCCAATGAATGCATAAATCAGTGGAACAACAAATTGATATCTCTCTTTCTCCCTCCTCTACTCCCTCCGTTCCTCTACCTGAAAAGAAATCAATTAAAATTTATTAAAAACAGAAGAAAGAGTACATTGCATGCCACTTAGTATTCCCTTAGGTCTGTTAGCAAGTTCATTTCTGTTCCAAATGTGAATATGGGAAGAAAATTAAGAGAGAATAAACGCCAGTTCACCTCCTTAATGAATTCTCCATTTTGACCCTCTTAGAGCTTTCCTCTGCTTCCAAAGTACTTCTGTTATCACTACATCATGCACTCAGGCATATCTACCTACCCGCTCTGTGCCAGGCCCTGGGGGTACAGACTCAGAGCTCCCTGATAGCTGGGAAAGGACAGCAGGTAGTAAAAGTTACCATAAATGGGGGGATTACATGCAATGAAAGCAGGACAAGGACCTAAGGCAAAACTGAAAGGGGAATAACTAACCTCGGGAAGACTTTAAAGGAGTAAGACAAGGCTGGGCTGCTGTGCGAGGCAGGAGGTGCCATTCCATCCTATTGGCAATGTGGATCCAGGGAAGATTTTTAGCAGCAAAGACTTTATCAAACTTGACTTTCTGGCTTCTGCCCGACCACATAATGACCCCTAAGTATGATCTAGAGACAGAAAATGAATGTTCTTCAACCAAGAGATGACAAGAACACAGCACCTAGTATATTACCAAGTCAGGCTCACAACAGTGTCAGCACGTTTGTCCAGCCGCAGGCTGACCCCTGCGTGCTTCAGGAAACCAACAGCATGGACCACAACCAGCATTTTCTGAGAAAATAAATTAGAACAGAGCAGTAATTGTCAGAGCGCGCTGCACTGGTGACGCGAAGTGCTGCTTTGTGAATCTCTGCTGTTTAGTTAGACACACATGCACCCTTCCTCACACAGAGAGCCGGGAACATGATATAAAACTTCTATTCTGGGTCACATGGGCTTAAAGTGTACAGGACAGCTAGTGAATTAGTAATAAATTAGTAACAGAAGATCTCTAATGGGCACCCTACCAAAGTTAAATACATCTAAGCTTGTTTTTACAGTGGTTTCAGTCCCCTACTAACTCTGATAGACGTGCTGACCCATAAACACTCTTGGATACAGTAATTTATCTCACTCCTCTTCAGACATACTCCAAATCTACCAACTCCTTCTCATGAGCCTCTGAAACTCCTGACCTATTGTAAAAAAGTACTTCTTCTATATTCTCAACTTCTTGTTTATACTTTCCCCACCTACTTGTCTTAGTGGAAATCTGGCTTTTCCTCTCATAAGCCAGGGGTGGTCATTCCCCAAATTTCCTTAACTCGCACCCCAAAGAAAGTAAGGTCTAGCCAATCTAGTTGGACTTTCCTTCTTCCAGGCCACTTCCGATCACCTCTGTTTCAAGTCCTCTAGCCCCACTCACTATCCCATTCAAACCTGGCCCCTCTTTTCCTGACCTCCAGAACTCTCTTTTCTTGCCACAATCACTGTGCTCCTCCCATACTGACCCCTGAATGGAGGCTTCAAGAATGCGGATGACCTTGGGAAGACCTACGGTGCTGCTTAAAGAATTCCTCCTCTATCTGAAGGCTTCACCCCTTCAAGCCCCACCACATCTCTTCCCAGAAATACTCTACCTTTGAGATTAAGTTTCCAAATCTCTGATTGTAGCTTTCTATTTACCCACTTCTCTACTTCCTTATTCTTATTGGTCCTGCCCTTCATCCTCCTCATAGGTGGTTCCTGATTCCCCAACCTTTGCTGCACTCCATTTTATTCACTGGCCTCACAAGCCTTCTTATCCAGATGGGAACTCAAGGCCGCCCATGTGAGCGATGCTCACATTAATGCCCAGGGTTGTTTCCATGGCTTCGTCAGAGCTAAGAGCCAACTGCCGAGCCTAGTTAGTTACCCCATTCACCTTGTTCATCTTTTTGGAAAAATTCACATGAGCATGCTGATTGGTTCCACAAGGAAAATTGGTTCCATCAAAATTGCTCAGGCTTGGGGGTAGAGGCATGGGTGAAAAGGGAAGGGGTATACAGTCAACAATATTGTGGTAAGTTTATACTGTGACAGGTGATTGATTACTAGAGCAACTGGGGTGATCACATTGTCAGGTACAAAAATGCTGAATCGATATCTGGTACAACTGATAGTAATATAACCATTATAAGACTGTATACAACTATACTAAAAATCTTAATAAATGAATGAATGAATGAATGAATGAAAACAAACAAACAAAAAAATTGTCCAAGCTTTCTATCCAATCCTGGCTGATGCACTATCATTTCCACTACAGCAGCTGTTTCATTCCTCCATCCTCCCATGCTCCTCTCTTCAGCACAAGACAATCCTCAGTACCCTTCCTCTCCCCCTCGCATGTTCTTTTCATCTGAGCTGGCGTGGAAAAGCTGTATCTGCTGAGACAGCATCAGTCATAGATGTTGTTCCTTCTCTCTTGAGAGCGTAATGCTTGAACTTCAGGCTGCGCCGACGTTTACCCGAGTGATTTGTTACAATGCAGACCCCAGAGCCCACTTCGCAGAGATGGATGTGCAGGGACTGGATTGAACATGAGAAGCCTGCTTTTGCACAAACACCCCTGCGACCCTCATGCAGGTGGTGAATGAATTGGAGAATCACTGTCCAAAGTCACTCTCTCACTCAGATGACGTAGCTGCCTCAACTTTTGCCCTGTGAAATATCGGAGGCAGAGACACGTATATCACAATTATTGAAGCAAAAAAAACAAAAGCTAAACATTTAAGTCAAACAAGACTAAATGAGGAGAGAAAGAAAATGACTAGAACTGTTCATTCTTGAATTCCTGTCCTAGCACTTAAACCGATTCAAGTTACTGGGCAAAAAAATAAAAGATATATGACAATGGCTAACTCCCTCTACGCTATGAATTCAATATTTAACTAAAAGCAAACTTAAATTGAATTTACCAAACAACATAAGTTCCACGTTTTTATTTTTTCATATTTTCCCCATTGATCTTCTTACTAATACTTTTTCTAATCAACATGACTTAGAGAGAATCAAGAGAGGAAAGAGCAATTGTCAGTCAGGAGACCTTTTTTCTAATCCCAAATCTATCACTAACTCCATGGATTATGAGTTGATGAACTTCTCTGAGCTTTGGTGTACCCATACACAAAATGGGGATTTGTACTCTGTTAGAGGAAAATAACTGTTCAGAGCAAAAGAGCAATGGAAAAACATTTTCCATTCTATGAAAAAAAGCCATTCTGTGATAAAACTTGTATAAATGCTTTCAAACCCTCCCCTTCCAACGCCTTGAAAAATGACACTTTTTTTTATGACTTTTCAGCATCTCAGCATGGAGCAGCATCTGGTGGTGAGGTTCATACAGGAAGGAAGAAACCTCTGTGGTGTTTGCTATTCATGCCTTTTGATGTCTCAACAAAAAAGCAAAGTATTCTTCCAAGCCAGTCATAATAGTGGCAGAACCAAAAAGACAATGGGTAAATTGAATGTAGAAATCAGAGCTAACCAAGAAGAAGCACCAAACGTATCTTGGGTGAAGAGAGAATAAAGTCTACAGGAGAGAACCAAGATGGCGGAATAGGTAAACACCTATTGTTCTGCCCCGCGCAATGATTCAAAAACTACAACATAACAACAAAACAAACATCACCCAGAATCATCAGAAAGCTGGCTGAGTGACAACTCCACAAATAAGACTAAAGGTGGGACACTGAGACTCAGAGGAGCAGCAGGAGCGCAGCCTTGAAGACGGAAACAGGTTAGGAGCCGTCCTGGTTGCGCGCGCGCGGGCTATAGGGCTGGAGCAGCAACCCCGGCTGGATTTCTCCAACGGGGAGGGCAGAGACGTCCCACTACACAGATTCCCCAGCGCCAGGCGAGGTCTGAGATCCGGGGTATGTGGAGACGTCCCACTGCACAGATTCCCCAGGGCCAGGCGAGGTCCGAGGTCCAGGGGACGCACCCTGGAAGCCAGGCGCAGCAGAGGTCTCCTAGTCTGCGAGAAACCGGTAGTTGGGAAAAGAAGTTTGCGCGCAAGTGTCGCACAAACGCGCGACTTGATCCCTGGAAACTTGTCTCCTGGTCCCGGAAACCACCTATTTTACAACCCTGGGTTAGACTTTGGGTGTGCAGACTCATTTGGGGAGAGGCAGAGTTCTCTGGCAAGGGGAAGAGACTAGCGGCTTTCTCTTGGAGGTGCCTGCAGCCATCCCCATCCAACAGAGACCCCCGCGTGCGAGAGAGAGAGCCGCAGAGGATGTAGCTGACACTGAGGCTGCCTGCACAGCTCAGAGACTCCGCCCATCCAATCTGAACACAGTCTTCCTTCACAGCCAATTGGCCTGGAGGTCAAACCCTCATAGGGCTAACAACAACAAGCTGGGTTTAAATTCAAAAATACTGAATACAACCCATAAAGGATTGCAGTAAGAGTACCCATCTCAAATAACTGGGGAGGCTGTGCCACTGACCCTGAGAGGACATCTACCACATAAAGCAGCCACCATGCAGAGATATGGAAAGAAATGAGGTGTGAAAGAAATGGAGGAGAAAAGACGAAAAGACATAGAGTTCAAAACCACGGTTATAAGGCTTTTCAAGAGGCTCCTAGAAAAGGCCAATGAACTTAATGAGAACTATGAGGAAATAATACCAACCAGGAAATGAATGAGACTTACAAGGAAATGAATGAGACCCTCAAGGAAATGAACAAGACCTCTGAGGATATGAACGAGACCCTCACGGATATGAAAAAGGACCAACTAGAAATCAAGCATACACAGACTGAAATAAAAAATATTACACAAAGTCCTAAAAGCAGTCCAGAGGGCCACAAGAACCAAGTCAAAGATTTTAAATACAAAGAAGCAAAATTAACTCGGCTGGAAAAGCAAGAAACAAAAAGAATCCAGATAATTGAAGATAGTGTAAGGGGCCTCTGGGACAACCTCAAGCATGCCAACATCCGAATTATTGGGGTGCCAGAAAAAGAGAGAGAGCAAGTTAATGAAAACCTACTTGAAGAAATAGTGACTGAAAACTTCCCCACATGGTGAAAGAAACTGACTTAAAAGCCCAAGAAGTACACAGAACTCCAAAATGTAGGAATCTAAAGAGGACCACACCAAGACATATCATAATTAAAATGCCAAGAGCAAAAGATAAAGAGAGAATATTAAAAGCAGCAAGAGAATAACAGTTGGTTACCTACAGGGGAGCACCCATACTATTGTCAGCGGATTTCTCAACAGAAACGATGCAGGTCAGATGGGAGTGGCAAGAAATATTCAAAAAAATGAATAGCAAGAATCTACAACCAAGATTACTCTATCCAGCAAAGCTATCATTCAGAATTGAAGATCAGATAAAGTGCTTCGCAGATAAGAAAAAGCTAAAGGAGTTCATCACCACCAAACCAATATTATATGAAATGCTGAAAGATATTCTTTAAGAAGAGGAGGAAGAAAAGGTAAAAATATACATTATGAACAACAAATACACATCTATCAACAAATGAACATAAAAATCAAGTGAATTGATAGGCTGATGAACAGGATAAACTGGTGAATATAACAGAAACATGGACATAGAGAGGGAATGGACTGACAATTCTTGGGGAGAAAAGGGTTGTGGGAAGTACAGCAAGAGACTGGACAAAAATCTTGCAACAATGGGAGAGGACAGTGGGGAGGGGGAGGTGAGGGTGGAGGGTGGGATAGGGACAGGGTGGAGGGGAGATATAGGGGGATAAAAAAGGGGAAACAAGGTAATTAATACACTGAACAATAAAGATTAAAAAAAGAGAGAGAGAATAAAGTCTACAGCACTAAGAAACACAAATTCCTACTAAAATTTTTAAAAGACTAATAGGAAAAAGACAGAGAAAGAAAGAGATAGAAGGAAGGGAGGGAGGACACAAGGTAAATTCTTCCCCAAACTACCAATAGTTATAGTGACAGTTAAAGCAAAAACAAACAAGCAAGCAACAGAAAGAGATGGAGGGAGGAAGAAGAAAAAGAAGACCAAAAAATGACAATGGATAGTAATGCTGTGCTAATTCCCCAAAACTTAGTGAGAACTGATTAAGAGCCATGACAAAGTTGGTCCATATAAACCTGAAAACCAAGACCACCAAAATCAGAGTTTGAATTTACAATGCAGACATAACCAAAACACATCCAGGAGAGGCAGTTTTGAAGCACACAAGCTTTTTGAAGTCAGACAGATCTGGGTTGGATTAAGTCATCTGTTGGCTGTGACCTTGGATAAATTACCTAAGTTTTTCCAGGATTTGGGTCTCCATCTATAAAACAGGGATAACCCTGTGTTGAGTGTTCGGGCCCCATGGCTGGTGAATGGACAATCATGTGATAACCTCTGTAGTAAAGTACACTTGAAATCATGGAAAATTCCAAACCTCTCTCAGCTCTCCCACTTCGAAGAGCCTGGGGAACAAATATGAACTCTTTGGCTGGAGATGCTTAATACCAGCATTCTGAGAAGCAAAGCTTTTATCTGTCAGATCACAGCTGATTGGTACCTGTCCAACACATACCCAAGGCTAAGATACAAAATATGTGAAACTAAGATCAAAAAGCCTCCCAACGGCAGGCTCAGCTGATGGAGACCACACAATGTGTCCCCCTGAGTCAGATAAGCAGTGCCTGGACCTGTCCCACAGCATCTGACCTCCCAATGTCTGTTCTCCATATCCAACTCCTTTACATCCATAATATCTGACCCGTTACTCCAGGCTCCACGGCACAATTCCCGGTCACTACCCAGCTGGACCTTAGTACCAATGTTTCCTGCAAGACCCCAGCTGCAAGCACCACAGCCTGGCTAGCTGGTACCATATCTCCTTGGGTGCCATGGAGACACCCATTAAGACCACGTCTCATCCTCTCCCAGGCTACACCTGATGACTCCATTCTCCTTGAAGGTTACTCCCTGTCGCTTCTGGTGCGATGTCCCCTGTGGTGTGACAGGCCCTGGCCTGCCAAAAGGTCCTAGATCTCTCTGGCATATGATTCTCTCGGGGCAAGCTCACCCAGGAGCCAAACCCTGAGAAAGACCCCTGCTCTCAAGCCAGCCTTGCCCCCTATGCCACCAGCCTGCCGGCCGCTGCACAGAACCCCACACTTCATCTTATTTCCTTGGACAGCAGAGGTGAGGTCAGTAGCAGTAAGAGAGCAAGGAGAAAAATGCAGTTACCATAGAAACAGCAAAACTATTTATGCTTAGAAAATGTAGTTAAGGATAAAATTTCATTAATAGAGCAATGACATGTCTTACTTAATGAGTTGATTACTAAGAAAGATATTTTCCTCCAACTTCCAAGTTTCTATCAGCACTGCTTATGAGCACAGTGCTGGCCAGCAAACTTGGAAATAAGGACAGGGAAGTCCCAGTGCATAGAGGAAATCCAGTGGATTCTCTAAAGAATTTCCCAGTCATAAGATTCTTTCTCTTTTTAAAAAAAACAAAAACTTTATTGATTTTTTACAAAGAAGAAGGGAGAGAAACAGAAAGTGAGAAACATCGATGAGAGAGAAACATTGATCAGCTGCCTCCTGCACACCCCCCACTGGGGATGTGCCTATAACCAAGGTACATGCCCTTGACCAGAATTGAACCTGGGATCTTTTCAGTCTGAAGGCTGACGCTCTATCCACTGAGCCAAACCAGTTTCATAAGATTCTTTTTCTTAAAGTAATCACAAATACTGTATTAAGCCAATCCACCTTCCAAGGGTCCCACTTGCTGAAACATTTGAAACACTTCTTTCAATTCTCGAATTCACTACAATCACACACCCACTTAACGATGGGGTATGTCCTGAGAAATTTCATTGTTGGGAACACCATGAGTATCCTGGCACAAACCTAGAAGGTATAGCCTAGGGCTGCAATTGGATGTGCTGTACTTCGCTTAGGCTGGCAGTGAGGGGTTTGTTCACACCAGCCCTGACAGATGGCTTTTCTTTTTGTAACGTAAGTGCCTGATTTTAGTTTTGATTGGCAAGGCATCCATATCTAGAATAAACACATCGCCATCCACACACTAGAGAAAGAGGCAGGTGGCACCCCTGCACCCCACTGAGGCACCTTTGTTTGAAAGATCTTGGTTGATTTTGATAACTGGCCATTTGGGCTACTAGGTTTTTCCCTTTCCCATGCTGTAAATTCCCACTCTTCTGTTTTAAATTCACTAAAACAAGAGCCCAGGAATCCCCAGCCATCTTCTACCTCCAATCCCAATAAAATCAGGACCCCAGGCTCCTGCACTATGTATTTCTTTGCCCTCGACCTTGACATGTGCCCCCTGGAGTACCTTTTAAGTTCTGGGGCAAGTAGTAAACTCTTTTTTTCCCCTTCAGAACTTCCTAATGGCTATCACTAAAGGGCATCTTGCAATCATAATAAAAACCACAAGGGTCAGTCCAGTGTTAGCACTGGTTTAGAAAGGAGAGATGTCTGTGGAACCACACAGGTGAGTGTCCCTGGCATTTTTAGCCGTAGCATCACTCCCGCTGGACACAGTAATCCGCTGCTCTAAGACATGTCCGAGGCTCAGATGCCACTAGGCACGCAGAAAGGAATTTCCCAGCTCTACTGTGTACAGTCTTATGGGGCCACCATTGTACATGTGGTCTGTCGTCGGTGAAAACACTGTGATGCGGCACCTAACTGTACCAGGAAAGGCCAGAGCGCTTGAGGTTTGATCTAATCGATGAGGGGTCCTTTTGGTATCTGAGTTGTAAGCACTGAAACAAAAGGCATCACACCCGCGTTTTGTTTCCTTTCTAGAGCGCATACGAAACTGTCCCAGGCTCACTAACACAAAGCCCAGCTTGGCTCACATAAAAAGCCCTTTGAAGATAATATTTTTAAACAAGTCCATCAGCAAGGGAAGGCTTTTTTGCTTTGTTTATTTTCAGAGGTAGGACAGAAAAAGTAAGCACAGCAAAAGATTTGTATGCATTTTCTCTTTCCTTAAAAAAAAAAAAAAAGGAATATCATATTTCAGGAACTTTCCTTGGGAAACACAATAGCAGCCTCATTCATAATTATTCGCTCAACTGTGATTTACAAATTCCCTCTCAGTCTCTTGCCAAGATCACTCTCCCATCCCCTGACCTTCCTAATAGCTGCAGTTGGATTTCCTTCCTCAATTCAGAGTTTTCCCAAAGAGAACTCTCTACCTTAAAATTGCACAGTTGTCCTAAAGTCTAAACAAAGGAAGTTCATAAAACAGATTAATTTTCATTATTCAAATATTTTTTGTAGAGCTAACGTGAAATCTACTCAGCAGTACTAATTCCTTTAGAAAATCAACTCCTATAATTTAAATAGTGGAATTTTTGGCATCCGAGAGAAACTTTCAAAACCCACTTGTCTATACAACCTCATTTCAGCAAAATCACTATAGCAAAGAAACTATCAACCTTACTTTCAGGGCCTACCCAAGAAGAAAACTTACAAGTCCACATAGTGTTATTTGAAATGGCAGAGGAACGGAAAGCTTAGCTTCAAAAGCTCACAATTCAAAAACATCACAGCATTGCCCTGGCCAGTTTGGCTCAATGGATAGAGCATCAGCCTATGGACTGAAGGGTCCCAGGTTCAATTCCAGTCAAGGTCATGTACCTTGGTTGCGGGCACATCCCCAGTAGGGGACATGCAAGAGGCAGCTGATCAATGTTTCTCTCTCACTGATGTTTCTAACTCTCTATCCCTCTACCTTCCTCTCTGTGAAAAAAATTAATAAAATTAAAAAATAAAAATAAAAACACCACCACTTATTCTAGAATATTACAAAAACATCACAGCATAAATATAACCTTAGTACCATAATCATTTAGACCTGATTTGGTTTCTGACAGTAACAAAAGGGATTCCCCCACCCCCCAATCCCCCTACCCACCAAAATACCCTTTTCTGGGTCAATTTCAAAAGGGTATGTGCACACCATGTAAGAGGCAACTTCTAAGGTGGCCTCCAGGTGGCCCAGCCCTCTTGAATTCATGCCCTTACATAATTGCCCCTTGAGCATAGGCTGGATTTAGTAATTTGATTCTAATGAATACAATTCACCAGACTCTGGAATGTCACTTCTGAGACGAGGCTGCGGAAAGGCTCTGGCCTCCATCTTACTGCCTTTTCTTGGTCTCGTTGGCTCCTCTGACAGGAGCCGCTGCCATGTCGGGAGCTGCCCTACAGAGAGACCCATATGGCAAGGAACGGAGGGAAGCCTCTGGCCAACGGCAGCGAGAAATGAAGTCCCCAGACCCCACGCCCACAGGAACGGAGTCCTGCCAACTCCACGAGCGAGCTTGGAGCCGTCTGCCTTGCCTGAAGCTTGTGTGAAACTGAGAGCCAGAGGACCCACAGGGAAGCCCATATTCCTGACCCTCCAAAATCATGACGTTAATGTTTGTTGTTTTAAGCCCAAGTTTCAGAGTAATTTGTTACACAGTCAAGGATAACTAATACATATGCCAGACATGCTCTGCCTCCCAAGGCAATGATGATTAGCTCTTCATGACATCATCTAAATCCTTTAGTTGGTGGAGGAACACACCCCTAGGGTGCAGAGTCACTTTACAAAACAAGGTTCTCCCTTTTTTGGCCACAAAACTATGCCTTTTTCATTTACCCTTCCTTGCCCTTAATATTAGTACTTTGATACTTAACAAATCTATATGCACAGGCTTCATAATTTTATAAACTATGAGCAATAATTTCAGCCATAAATCATATTAATACACAGGTTATTTCGTCCTCTTTTCATTCATTCATTCACTGGGAAATATCCTATGCCATTCTCTGGATATATTCCTAGTCACTGTGGTATCATTAAATTATCTAGGATTCTTAGCTTCATAACCCAATACATATAAGGCAAGAAAGACCTGTTTCACTTAACTGCAATATAAAATTTTCCATTGAGACAATGGTTAAATTTTACCTTTAGGCTGATAGTCTAATCAAATCACCCAGAATCCTGTCTACCATGAATCTAATCAATTTCCTACTTGCTGCCTCCAGAAGAATCCAAACGTGAGAAATAGAGTACAATATTTCCTTATTAGTAACAAATGATAATCCAAGGCTGAGCATTAAGTAATTCATTCAAATATGTGAAGGATCTGATGTCAGAGACCTTATGTAATAGGTGTATATTTGACCTAGATGGGGAGGTCAGGGAGAGAAGGACTCACTGAAAAAGTGAGCTGCGATCTGAACACTGAGCAAAGTCTGACTAGATAAAGAATAGGAAAAGGTCCTGTGTGGGAGGGAACATGGAAATGAAAGCGGGTCAGTGTGGCTGGAACAGAGAACAGGGCACGACATGAAACTGGAGAGGCTGTGAGGACTGGATTATGTGGTCTTTATCCTAAGAGTACTAAGAAGTAATTGGCCACAACAGATCAGGTTTTGAAAAGATTCATCTGACTATGATACAGATAAAAGACTGAAGGGGACCAGAGAAATGGGGGAACCAATTAGAGACCACTGCAACAATCTAGCAAGAGATGTTAAAAGCCTTCAGTAATTTGGTGGTAGGATAGAGAGGTGAACATCTGAGAGGTATTAGGACCAAGATGGGCTAGAAACAGGGAGATGCTCACACATGCACATACAGAGAGATTAACAGAACAAACAAAGGTGAAGAATCTGAAACTCTTGAGTAAAAGCTTTAACCAAATAGTGAGCTTTTCTGAGCATAACATTCATTATTAGTTGCTTGATCTCCAGCTCCCAAGATGACCCTACAATGGATGCTCCAAAAAAAATTTGTAAAATGAATTGTGTTTACATACCTCATGTATCTTAAGAGTACCTTCTATATGCATTTTATCTGCCCCATACCACTTAATCTTATTTCACAGATTTACTATTTTCCTCTCCAAGTCAGTCTGATCAAAGGAACTTCAATGAGATACAATTTATATACCACACAATTCATCCTTTTAAAGTATGTAATTCAGTAGTTTTTAGTACACTTAATAGAATCATGAAACCATCCTACAGTCATTTCTAGAACCTTCTTGTCCCTGCAACAAGAAACTCATACCCATTACCAATCACTCCCCAATCCACCTATCTCCTAGCCTTAGGCAACAGCTATCTGTTTTTTGTGTCTAAATATTTTCCTATTCTGGACATTTCATATAAATGGATTTCCCACCCTAGCCAGTTTGGCTCAGTGGATAGAGCATCGGCCTGCAGATTGAAGGGTCCCAGGTTCCATTTCGCCAAAGGCACATGCCCAGGTTGTGGGCTCGAATCCCAGTAGAGGTCATGCAGGAGCCCTCAATGATTCTCTCTCATCGTTGATGTTTCTATCTCTTTCTCTCCTTTTCCCTTCCTCTCCAAAATCAATAAATATATTTAAGTGGATTTCCCATATGTCCCAGCCCCCGCACAAGCATAGTACCTTCCATTATCAATATCCCCTACCACAGTATCCTATCTAATAAAAGAGTAATTTGCAGATTGACTATCACTCCAACACACAAGAGGGCTGCCTCCATGTGGTCAAAGATCCTGCCCCCATGTGGACACAAGATGGCCAGCAGGGGAGGGCCGTTGGGAGGTTCCAGGCCCTGCAAGGGAGGGCAGTTGTGGGTGATTAAGCTTGCAGGGGAAGGCAGTTAGGGGTGACCAGGCCAGCAGAGGAGTGAAGTTGGGGGCAAACAGGCTTGCAGGAGAGCAGTTAGACATCAATTAGGCCGGCAGGGTAGTGGTTAGCAGGTGATCAGGCTAGCAGGCAGAAGTGGTTAGGGGCAATCAGGGAGGCAGGCAGGTGAGCAGTTTGGAGCCAGCAGTCCTGGATTGTAAGAAGGATGTCCGATTGCCCGTCTAGGCCCGATCCTACTAGGATCGGGCCTAGATGGGCAATAGGACATCCCTCAAGGAGTCCCAAATTGGAGAGGGTGCAGACTGGACTAAGGGACATCCCCCGCCCCCCTCCTTCCATGCATGAATTTCATGCACCGGGCCTCTAGTTTGTTATAACTGATGAACCTACATGAATACATCCCAATCCTCCAAAGTCCACAGTTTACACTATAGTTCATCTTGGTGTTATACATTATATGGGTTTGGACAAATAATAAAATAATATTTATCTATTATGGTATCATATAGAGCATTTTCACTGCCTTAATATACCTCTAGATTCTACTATTTAACTTCCTTCCCACAATCACTGATGTGTTGTGCCCATAGTTTTGCCTCTTTCAATAATGTCATATAACTGGAATCATACAGTATGTGGCCTTTTCAAGATGGGATTCTTTCACTTCATAATATGCACTTAAGGCTCCTCTTTGTCTTTATTTTTTGCATGGCTTGATAGCTCATTTCTTTTTTAGTGATCAATAGTATTTCACTCTCTGGATGTACCATAGTTTATTTATCCATTCATCTATTGAAGGACATGTTGGTTGCTTTAAAGTTGTGGCTAATGAAAAAAGCGTCTAAAAACATCCATGTACAACTTTTTGTGTGGACATAGTCTTCACTCTGTTGGGTAAAGAGAAACAGTACAATTGCTGGACCATATAGTCAGAGTATGTTTAGCTGTGTAAGACACTGTCACACTGTCTTCCAACCTGGATGTACCATTTTGCATTTCCACAGCAAAGAATGAAAACTATTGTTGCTTCACATCCTTGCTAGCAGGTGGTGTTGTCAGTGCTCTAGATTTTGGCTATTCTTATAGGTGTTTAGTGATATCTCATTGTTGCTTTATTTTGCATTTCTCTGATGACATAGACCATGGAGCACTCTTTCCTATGCTTATTTGCCATCTGCATATCTTCTTTGATGAGGAGTCTGGTAAAATCTTTGGCCCATTTTTTAATCTGGTTATTTTCTTATTGATGAGTTTTAAAAGTTCTTATATATTTTGGGTAACAGTCCTTTCTTCCAGTCTGTAGCTTTTTTCATTCTCTTGACATTTGTCTTTTATAGAAAATAAAATTTTAATTTTAATTAAGCCCAACTTATCAACTCTTTCTCTCATGAATCATGCCATCGGTGCTATATCTTAAAAGCCATTGCCATAGTTAAGCTCTAGGTTGTTTTTTTTTTGTGTTACCTTTAAGGAGTTTCATAGTTTTGTGTCTTATACATATATCTGATCTATTGGAGTTAATTTTTGAGAAGGTATTAAGGTTAGTGTCTAGATTCATTTTTCACATGTGGATGTCCAGTTGTTTCTGCACTATTTGTTGAAAAGACCATCTTTGTTCCATTGTATTGCTTTGCTCCTTTAAAAAAAATCAATTTTCTATGTGTACTGGGGTCTATTTCTGGGCTCTGTATTCTGTTCCATTGATCTATTTGTCTATTCTTCCCACAGTGCCACACTATCTTGATTATGAAGCTTTATAATAATTTTGAAGTTGAGTCTTCCAACTGTGTTCTCCTTCAATGTTGTGTTGGCTATTCTGGTTCTTTTGCTTCTCCATATAAACTTTTAAAACAGGTTGTCAATATCTACAAAATAACTTGCTGGGATTTTTTTAACCCTTACCCAAGAATATTTTTCCCATTGATTTGGGGTTTTTTTAGAGAGAGAGAGAGTAGAAGGGAGGGGCAAGAAAGAGAGAAAAAGAGAATGAAATATCGAGGTGAGAGACACATAATCATGTCATTTGTGAACAAAAATAGTTTATCTTCTTTTCCAATAAATATACTTTTTGTTCCCTTTTCTTATTTTATTAGCTAAATCTTCCAGTATAATGTTGGAAAGGGGTGGTGAGAGGAAGCATCTTTGCCTTGTACCCTATCTTAGTGGGAAAAGTTTTGAGTTTCTCACCATTAAATATGATGCAACCTGTAGGTTTGTTGTAAAACAGCCCTTCTTCAGTTGAGGATGTTCCCTTCCATTTCTAGTTTACTAAATATTTTTTCTCATAAATAGGTGATGGATTTTTTTCTCAAATGGTATTTATGCATCTACTGATATAATTATGTTATTTTTCTTATTTAACCTGTTGATGTGATGGATTACATTAATTGATTTTCAAATGTTGAACCAGCCTTGCATACTTGGGATAAATCTCACTTATGATTTACATAGTTCTTATACATTACTAGATTTGATTTGCTAATATCATTTTTTATAGCTGGATAATGTTTCATTGTGTGGATATACCACATTTTGTTCATCCATTCATCAGCAGATGGACATTTGAGTTATTTCCAATTTTGCTCTTATGAATAATGTTTCAGTGAGCATTTCATGCAGGTTTTTATATGGACATAGACAGAGATTTTCAATTTCCTTGGGCATATACCTAGTGATGGAATTGCTGGATCATTTGGTAACTCAATATTTAATTGTTTGAGGAGATACTAGACTGTTTACTGCACCATTTTACAATCCAACCAGCAATGTATGAAAGTTCCAATTTCTTTCCATCCTTGCAAACATTTGTTATTATCAACCTTTTCATTATAGCTATCCTAACTTGAAGTAGTATCTCAATGTAGTTTTGATTTGCATTTTCCTAATAACTGATGGTTAAGCATTTCTTCACTATCTTGATAGTATCCTTTAAATCGAAAGGTTTATTTTTTATAATGTCTAATTTATTTTTCTTTTTTGTGCTCATGCTTCTGATGCTAAGTCTCAGATACCATTGCCTAACCCAAGATCATAAAGATTTACTCCTATGTTTTCTTATAAGAAATGTACAGTTGTGGAACTCACATTTACATTAATAATCCATTTTAAGATAATTTTTGTATATGAAAAGATTTTTTTCCCTAATAAATTGTCCTAATTGCATTTGGGGTTCAACTAAGCCTGCATTCCTGGGATAAATCCCACTTTGTGGTATATAATCCTTTTTATATGCTGCTGGACTTGGTTTGGTAGTATTTTAGTGAAATTTTTTGTATTTGTATTTATAAGGA
The DNA here is from genome assembly GCA_027563665.1 of Antrozous pallidus. Lineage (NCBI taxonomy): Eukaryota > Metazoa > Chordata > Mammalia > Chiroptera > Vespertilionidae > Antrozous > Antrozous pallidus. The sequence continues at coordinate 42,622,082 of CM050512.1, read as the reverse complement.
ATATTGATCTATAGTTTTCCTGAGGTATGTTTATTTGATTTTTAGTATCAAATACCCAAACTAGACAATGATATTGGTATCTGGTCTCAATAGAATAAGTTGGGAAGTCTCCTCTCTTACATTTTTTGTAAGAGTGGGAAATTTATTATTATTACTAACTTATTCTTTTTACTTGTTATAAGTCTATTCAGGTTTTTTATTTCTTGAGTCAGTTTTGGTAGTTTGTGTCTTTCTAGGAATTTGTCATTTCACCTAGGTTTTGTAATTTGTTGGCATATAATCATTCATAGTATTTGTCCTTTTTATTTCTTTAATGTTGATGATGATATAAGCCCAGGAGGATATTATCACAGAATCTTGAAATTAATAAAATCAAAGTTAAAGATATGCAAAATATTATAATTAATTATAAAATTTTAATACATATAAACTAGAAATCCTTCCAATTCTCACTTCTGGGAAGAAAGAAAAGAGGCACAAAGACAGAACCAACACATTTCTAATTAAAGTACATGTAAGTCAGTTCAACTGAAATAAGAAACAAGAAAGAATTCCTGACTAAACTTACATATTCTAAGTGCACCATTTAGCACAAACTCAATATTCTAAGCCAACTATAGTTATATGAATACAGACATAAGCATGTACTATAATTCAGTATAACAAAATCCTAAGGCATAAACATTGTCAGAATTCTGTATACTATGCTTTCTGAAATTATAGCATACATATTAATATTTATTAATAGCCACATAATTTTTACATACCCTATGACCAAAAAACAGCTTTCCTGAAAGTTACAAAAAGTGTTCAGATCTACATAAAAGATTCATAAGTACATATATTTTGAAATCTCCCTTTAAAATAAATTTATAAAAACTAAGAGGAAAAACTGTATATAATCTTTTCTTTCAATGAAACAATTTCTAAGAAAGCTTTCTTCAAAAAACCTGGACTAATTGTTACATCGACTTTTCTAAAACAAAATTCAACTACATAATTTCAATAACACTAAATAATATGACAAACTTTCAAGCTATAATAATACCACTCTGATACATTCAGGAACAAATTGTGCTAATGTTATAACTATACACCTGAGTGGCACTATAGTTTACAGAACACTTACACCTTCTTTATTTTAGTTGATTTTTAGGGGGGAAAAAATCCATGAAGTGCGTAGGTCAGATGGTGATAACATCTTTATCACCCCATTACAGAAGAGACAAAACTGGAGTTCCACAGAATAGATGACTCACCCAAGGTCACACAGCTCACAAGTGTTGAAGCTGAGACCTGGCAATTCAGTCGGCTGACTCCCAATCACACACCTTCTCTTTGTGACACTGCTTCCCACTCACCAAAAACAGGAGACAAAAACTTAGACTGCAAAGTGTGCATCAGGAGGAAGTCTCTACTAACTCTCCTAAACTTTTTCATTGAAAGCGTGTTGATTTTTGAATGTCTATGAATCACTCTCCTTATCTTTTTTAGCAACTTGACTAAAAAGGCATGTTTTTAATCATCTTAGACTGATGATGAGTCTTCTGTAACATGCAACCTAACTGTAGATTTCAAAGGCATGTATAATAACCTTTAAAACTTAGTCCTTAGAGCGTAGAGTTACAAGACACTGTTAAAATATGAAACAACCCTGGGGGGTGCTCTTTTAAACAATTATGAAGCCAAATTAGCACTAACTGTGTTACTAAATGGTCTACACATCACTGACTAAAAAAACCTCATTCTTCTAGCTCTGTATTAGTGGTCAGAGGTAATTAACACCAATGACCATTAACTACATGTTTATTTTCTCTATAGATAAGAGAGTTGGAATATGCCGTTTGTCTGTGGAAGAATAATGTTGCTCCAATACAGACCAGACCATTAACCAGAATCTAATTCATGGCCTATGAGCACTGCAGTATGCAAAGGACAAAGTTCTGCTTCCTCTGGCACAGAAGCCAAAGTGCAAATAGCTTCTTTATCTGCACTTTCTCCTTGGAGAACCCAACATTTACTTGTAATCTAAGAAGTCTAAGAGTCAATGTGAGTTTAGAGAACATTTGCTAAGTAGTCACACACCCATGAATTAAAAAAGAGATTGCTGTCATAAACCTACCCTCCAGCTTAGTGTACAATGGACTTTAGTCCAGAATGCTATTGTCCAATTGGGCATTCATAATCACTAGGGTAAAGGTGGGGGAAAGATCTGAGGAAGCTCTGGGGGAAAGGGAGTTGATTTAAGTCTTTGCTGCTCCCCCACATCCAAGTGAGTGAGATGAGAAATTTGAAATAATCTGCAACGTGCCCAGAGATTTCCTGGGAGGCTCTGAAGAAGGAAAAGGAACAGTTATTTCCCCGATGCCTTGGCTTGGCTGTGGTAGTAACTTTTTCTAAATTCTACTTGATCATTTACCAAAAAAAATAGGTAGTTCTTCTCCTGTTACTCTCCGATCATCAAGAGTGCAGATGAGTTATTAAAAGTATAGTACCCCGAAGTTTCTCTCCAAGAGAAGGTACACAAACAGCCCAAGTCTGGATCTCACCTTTTGGCTTCCTCTAGGTGGCATAGATATTCATAAGCGATGTTCTGCCGCCGCCTCTCATCCATCTCCTCTGCAGAGAGCCTTTCATCATCCACAATAGCTGGAAACAGAGGATAACATCACATTACTGTCAGGACAGTGTTCACCAGCTAAACACCTGAGACAATCAACTAGACAACTCACATGCAGCTCAACATCAACCTCTGAGACACAGAGGTACTGTACTGCCAAGCAGAGAAAGAAATTTGCTTTGAATTTTACAATATATTATCTCTAACACACACAAAAAGCAATACTAAAGTTCAGGTTGACATTACTAAATAACAGAATGAGAACAGCTATCAGATTTCACAATCATGATGCCATAGGAGTCAGACAACCTCAAATTAATTAGACCATGGTCTACTTAAAACAACTTCCATTCACAAGCTTGTGGAATTGGTCCAGTGGCTCAGCCGGGACCATCCTGAAAATTCAGTTATTGAACAAAGAATCGACAAAGACCTGTGTTTTCCCACTCCTAGAAGGAATTAAGGCTTCTCAGCCAACCCAAATCCTATTTTACAGATGCCAAAGTCTCTAAAATTTCTCCCTCACTTATTTCTCAGCCTTTCTGAGACTAACCTTCCTGGTCAACAGCTATTCAGAAGCAAAAAGTAATGGACACAGCAAGTGAAAAGACTCTTCAATCCCACCTTCTTTATTCCAAACAAGCCTAGTCTATAAACGCCCATGCTCCCTCCAGCTTTGCTTTTCTGTAGAGAAGGCAGCCTCCCCATTTCCTGACTGCACTTCCTCTGGCCACAAGCTCAACAGCACCCACAGCAGCCAGTGGCCACATCTTTACATGAGACAGCGGGGCTTGCTGATGGCAACACTCCTTTACATGGCAACACTCCTTTCTCATAAACTCCTTTTCTCTCTCCAACCCTCAACTTTAATTCTGAGGGCTATGAAAAGAATTTGGTTCCTTGTTTGTTAGATTACTCATCTGATGAAGACAATGTGCATGTATAGCAGGACGGTCACATAGGGCAGGAATGTCAGTGTTTGCTTTTTTGTTCCCTAGCTGCTAACTCCAGTCACCCGTTTTCATAAATGGACTCCTGGTCCTAAGCAGAAGAGATAAGAAAGACAAATCCTACGACCTACTAATGAGGAGTCCAAAGTATCATTTTGGCAGTGGAAAGAAATTTAGATCAAATGCTGAATTCTAACTGGAGCATGTACAATCCTAAACACCGAAGAACTAAAAATAATACCAAACCCTCAAAGAACTCAAATATGTAGTAGACACTTATTTTGTTGAGCATCTACTTTGTTTCAAGGTCTTAGGCGACATGTTTTCTATGCAGTTTCTCAGTTAAGTCTCATGATTCTAGAGGCAGATAATTCATCCCACCCTCCAGCTGAGCCAAGAGGTTTGAGAGGTCATTTGTCCAGGTGGAAGGCAGGAACATCAGGGCTAGAAATACGTGGGGGGGATGAAAAAAATAAAAATGCATGGAAGAGCTCCGGTGAAAGCCTCTGTTTGCGGATAAGGGGGAAAAGAACCCAGCGGAAGGGAGAGAGGTGAGACCAGCCCCCAGGACAGGCTGGTACATAACCAGAGCCAGCCCACAAGAGCAGGAATTCCCACACACATGGCCATCCTTGTTCCCAGTCCTCCTTCCTATCACTTCTATTGCCCACTGTGGCCCCATTCCTATAAACAGGGAGACCTCCTCCCAGGCCAGTGATACCAATGCAACTTATTTTTAATAAACTGAGTCTGATTTAATTTTAGAAGAGACTGCACAGGTTTAGGAAAAGTACAAAAGCTCTCAAACAACCCTTCTCCTCCCCTCTCTGCAAGATTCCAGCTTCTCTCCCCTGAACTCTTTCAACAACTGTCAGATAGCCTTCCGGTCACAGCCCCCCCTCTACCCATCTCCCCAGGGCCACCAGAAACAGCTGATACAGAGTCCAACTGATGCTACTCTCTGTCTCAAACCTTCAATGGATCCCCATTTCCTACAGAACCAAGTTCTAGAACTCTTTCCCTCTCCACCCCCACACAGAGCTGACGTTTCAGTCACCCCTTCCCAAGCAGGGCCATGTTCAGGGCCACGTTACAACCGTTCAGGTTTGAGTGCTCTTGCTCTCCACTGTGTCTCTGCCTGGGAAGCCACTGTCCCACCTTCTATTCATGACATCTGTGACATCTTCTCAGGCATCTTTGAGGATCTCAAAGTCAAAAGCCATCCACTCTCCTGAGCACTTTGGTTCATATTTTTATTAAGCACTCATCACAAAAGCCCCCACTGGAACTCTGTCAGGCCTGCCTGTCCAAAGTGGGGAGTCCTTAGAGGAAAGGATTCTTTCTGATTCACCTTGGCATCTCTCTCACATCAATCCTGGTTCCTCGCACACAGAGCACACAAATATCTGCTGAAAAATTATGTTCCAGTGAATCCTCGCTATATGAGTTGACCATCACCGTCTAATGAGTATACTTTGCAAATTATGATTTTTCTCATCCTGTGTTTTCTCAGAAGATACCTCACCTTGCATGGCTACATATCATCATCACTTAATCTTCCATCTCTACTGCTCCTAATGGTTAATCCCCAAGACACACCAGGACTTCCAGTTTCTCACTTTAATTTCAGTCTAAATCTGTCTCCCATTTTTAACAGGTACCTCTGACACGCCAAAGTTTGAAAATGATACAAAACTCTTAGTGGGAGCCCGTGTGCTCAGTCTATTCTCCCCAACTGCTAAGTGTGGGCAAACGGAGGCAGTCTCACTGCCATCTTTCCTGATGCTCATTCCAGCCTTAACAGCCCACCTTAGGAGGCAGACACCCTAATAGCACTCGGTCCCTAGGCCTCTGCTCTTGGCTGTAAGATTCCACAAACCTATGCAAGATGCTACTGGCCCAGGAGAACACTGAGAGGGCTCTCAAACTCTGACATAACCTGTCTGATGAGAAGATTTGACTTCATGTTTTAATTAAAACATCCACAAAACCTTAAATTACAACATACTGACCATACAGCCGATAGAATTCTACCTCGAGGGCCACTTCCTTCCCAAAGTCTCACCTCAATGTTCCTGCCCACAATGCCCTCCCTCCTGGCACCTCCTTCATTGCCTTGTTTAATAGTAAACTCCTAGAAAGAAAATTTGTGTCCTCATGGTGTCCAGCACAGGCTACATTCTCCATAAAAATATTTAATGAACAATGCCTTATTATGAAAAATTAATAAAAGGTCTCTAAAATATCTATGTGGGAAAGTTTTAATTGTCTATTTACAGTGAATAAAATAAGGGTGTGGTCACTGACTGAGCAAATATAGTACCAATACACAGACCTCACTTAAGTAATGTTTAATTCATAGATTCTATGGACCAGGCATGAATGACAGCACGAGGGATAGGCCAGTGAACCAACAAACAAAACATGTTTGCGCTCATGGGGCTTCCTTTTAGGCCCCCTCCCCTGCTTCCTTCCCTTCTGACCTGGTCCACTGGATCACATACCTGGCCCACTCTCCTTCCAACCACACACATTAGCCTCACCTTCCTTCATTCATGACCTATTGTCAAAGTGGAGGCCAAGGTTATATGAGTTTGAGGAAGTCTTAATCATAGCAAAAACAGCTCCTTCAGAGCCACAGAGGTTGCCTGCAAATATTTCTGCATTACTCAAGAGTTACTAAGTAGGAACTTCTGATAAGAGCCACGGGCATGGATAACAACAACCCTATCATTCAAAGAGCCATCACGAAGCTGATAAAGGAATTCACTTAAGCATGACTTCACCATCTATAAAGCACTTTTCCATGTTATTGTGTAGTTCTCATAATCATCCCGAGAGATAGGCATTATCTCTTACTTACAAATGGGGAAACTGGGGACACTCAAGGGAAAGGCACGGCCTGTGGTCATTTGCTGGGTCAAGGCAGAGCCAGGGCTAGGATGAAAGTCCCTCCGCACCGCCGCCCCAGCTTTGCCCAGTGCCATGCCACTGCCAGATCTGAGTGAGCCGGGGAATGAGCTCCTCGAGGCCAAACCTAAGGTCAGGTCATTTAAGTGCTTTCAGAATTGTTTGTATTTTAAAGCAACTTAATTAGTTGCAATTTCCTCTCAAATTGGATGTCTATTGGCTGCTTTGAATCCTAAGAAACATGAGGACGTTGCAAAGAACACAACTTCCCGAAGTATCATCAACTCACAAAATGACATTTGTAATGTTAGCTAATGTTGTCTAAAAGATGTATTTTAAAGCAATAACTTTCTTTTTTTAATGTATTTTAATTGATGTCAGAGAGGAAGAAAGAGGGAGAGACAGAAACTTCAATGATGAGAGGGAATCATTGATGGGCTGCTTCGTGCATGCTCCCTGCTAGGGATAGAGCCCACAACCCGGGCACGTGCCCTTGACCAGAATCAAACCTGGGACACTCTATCCACTGAGCCAAACCAGGCAGGGCACAATAACTTTCCATGGAAATCACAATATAGAGACTACACAAAGTTTAAGAAGCAGAATGAGAGTGAGCTGGTAGAGAAGGTATTAAAATAGAATTATATAAGTTAGAGACCGAAGGAACATTAAGAAGTCCATCTCCCAAAGAACACCCACAAAATCCAGTGCAAAAATAGCCCAAGACCTACCTCATTCATTAAGGAGTTGGCATGGTTATTTGTTCATTTCAGCTATTCTATTCGTTCCCTTCACACACAGAGAAACCAAGGCCACCACAGCCTTTGTATTAAAATTCATTTGTTTGTTCAACAAATATTTCAGTGGCTGCTTTGTGCTAATCTGTTCTAGGGCCTGGACACAAAGTGATAGCTATGACACACCAGGTCCCTTATTAAGTTTTTTAAAATTATAAACAATGGAAAGTTGGGCATAATTACAGGAGGCTTAGGTAGATGGGGATATCAAGAGGGTGAGTCAGCAAGAATCACAAAAACTAGGTTTGGGAATCTCTTTTTCATGAAACAGTACTATCTAAAGCATGTCCTTTCAAGGAAAAGCAAATTAGGAATATGATATGAATCACTACTAATTTATGGAAACATGCCACGATTTAGCATTTTACGTACACACTGTTATTTTGTGTGACTCAAAATTTCTGTAAGGAACCCTGAATATCCTTGGGTATGTAATTAAATTCAAATGCGTACTGAACCATTGGAGAGTTGGGAACAGCTTTCACCTGGGAAAAAATATCTAAATGAAAATCTTCCCTCTCTGTACTTAAAAAAAAAAAGGCTACCGGAGATGGCATGTATATTCCAAAGGCACTAAAAGGAAAGAAAAAACTCATTCCAAGTCCCTAAAGCAGGGGCAGGAGAGGGGACTGGAATATAAAAATGAGAGAATCCAAAGTCCAAAATTTTCAGTACGCTGATACACTCAGTAAACTCGCCCTGTAATATATTCTGGCTTCACACTATCCTCCCCAAGCATCTCACAGGCACTTAATCTAAAACGTTAAAGAATCACATGATCAAACTTCTCTAAACTGAATTTCTTTTGAAAAATAAGCAAACCTGAAAGTTTTCAGCAACGGGATACATACTTACAGGCACTGAAAAAAATCTGAAACCATAGAGATTGCTCTTTCACGTGTTAAAAACATGGGAACCTTCATCAAGTCACCAAAACTATGAGACTTTCAGTACAGAGACTTTCATCGCCACATCTTAAACAAGTGCCAGGTAACAGCCAGTGCTCAGGAAAGGCTGCTGAGTGGGGTGCTCAGCTTGAAAGGCAGAGATGTGTCTCTCACAGGTTTAGTCCCACCACGCCCAGTGCCCTGATGGTAACACAGCCATACAGTCCTGGTCCTAGGAGAAGGTGAACTTTACTTACAGCCCGGCCTTCCCTCCTTTCCTGGAACTTCTCCCCCATCACACATTTCTAACAGTTCTCCAAAGTTGTAAATCAATACGCACTTCAGAGGATTTTCCGGTTATACATGGATGTAAGGGGCTGGTCACCTCCCTTAATGCGACCATGTGATCATGCTTGAGCACCTAAGATGCCACCTTGTTTCTACCAAGCTGGTAAAAAAAAACCTCAGGACACCTTTTCAGAACAGGATCTCATTGCTAAATCATACACACGAGAGTAAAACAAATTTTGGGTTATTGTGCAAGTTTGAACAAGAATGTCTAACATATATTTGAACAAGGATGTCTAACTAGCTATCACATTACATATGGCCCACAGTCCTTCCAACCACATACATTAGCCTCACCTTCCTCCATTCATGACCTATTCTCAAAGTGGAGGCCAAGGTTATGAGTTTGAGAAAGTCTTAATAATAGCAAAACCGTGTGTGTGTGTGTGTGTGTGTGTGTGTGTGTGTGTAATATTTTTCTAGAACTTAGAGCAGACCATAAGATGTTAAGGCCCGTATACAGAGGTGGACTAGAGTGCAGACTAGGATGGGAGGAAGGGGTCTATCTAAGACTTTGCTCAATTTGGGAGAAGAATTAAAGGCAATGATTCCTAGATTTTGGATTTTTCAGACAATGATAATTTTAGAAAATACTTCAGGGATAAAACTCATCTCTTTTGCTACTAAGTAGGCATGGGAAAATTCCACTTGCTCACTGCCTAATCCTATACACCCCCATCATCCCACACAGACCTCAATAAGGAAGCATGGAGTATCAAGTTTCCAAGACTAGTTTTAAGATTTTTAACTCTAACAATTAAAACTACAGAATGCAATTGTAATATCTTTAGTCTGGATGAGCTCCTACTATTTTTAAAAAGAAAAAGAATTCAAATAACCTCTACTTAGGTATGAACTTTTAGTACTTAAAATGTTCGGTGTAAAAGACTTCAAATTATTTAGAACCAGTCCTAAAATGATTCCCCCTGTTCCCTATAGATAATGAATATTTTAAAGGCGCAGACGTTTATCTAAACTGTAAGACCTCGTGGGAATGATGATATTTTACAACTGTTAAACAGACTTAGCAGGTGTATTTATATAATGACAGTCCCCAGGATTATTCCCAAGGAACAGTAAGTCAGGGCTAACACTGTCTCTATTCTCTCAAAAACTACCCCAAATAAGCCAGAATATCAGAAGTTGTATCTACAAAGCTGGAAGCCATAAAAGACAATAGTTGGCCTAATTTTCCCTTGACCCTTAGGAGAAAAAAACACAATAAATCACAAATAGTTCAAAGGTAGGTGCAAAAAAACAAAACAACCTCTTGGTTATGAATAGGACTCTTTTCTGCATATGTTTCATGCACTTATGTCATATTTCTCTAGTCAATGTAAGCTCCGTGTGATGCGTGCATGAAAAATAGCAGGCAGAAGGGATTTACATTTAATAAGCACTCACTATGTGTCAGATATTCTATATACAACCCGCAATCCCTTTAAGATGGGAATTTCAGTCTCCGTTTTTCTGATGGGAAACAGTCTTAGAGAGGTTAGATAACTTAGGTTAGGTAATTCTAAGATCATAAAGACAGTTAAATGGCAGAACTGGAATAGGAAACAACCCTAATTTCAAGGTTCTGATCTTTCTACTCTACTGAAGCACCACGGCCTCCCTGGATGTAAATGGATGATTGGTCCTGTAACCATCTGGCTCTTTTGAGGGCACCATTAAAGTTATTGCTGATGTCTCACTAATCAAGAGAAAGATGATGCTACTTACATGGTACATCATAAACAAAGTGATATGATCAACAAATGCTGAGAACACATTTGAGAAAATTTAACCTTTGTTATCTGTGTCGTCCTCCTCTTTCCCCCCAAAAGATGAATTTCTACCTAAACTGACAAAAACACATGATATATTTATTTATCTTCTATAATTGAAACTTTGTAGCCTTAAGCAGAGGCCAAGACAGGCCAGGGCTACAGAAAGCTCGGCTTCCTCCATTGCTGGGGGCAACTCAAGCCTCCTGTTCTCTCCAGCTCTGTGGCTGCCGCCATTTTTGTTGGGATTTATTTATTTCCTATAATTGAAACTTTGTAGCCTTGAGTGGAGGCCTTGGCCAGCCAGGGTGTATGGAAAGCTTGGCTTCCTCCATCACCAGGGGCAACCCACATCTCCTATTTGCAGTCATCTTGGTTGGGTTAATTTGCATGCTCGCTCCTGATTGGTTGGTGGGCGTGGATTGTTAGTGTGGTGGGCTTATGGTTAATTTGCATATCACTCTTTTATTAGATAGGATAATAAGGAGTGCGCCTTAATGCCATATCCATTGCAAAAAAGGCCTTTCATGGCCTTTGACACATTTGAACTTTTTAAGAAAAGGATCAGCCATTCAAGATTTACAACGAATATATAGTCAGATTGTGTAATAACAATTCAAAGACAGCAGATAAGAATATGATTAATGTCATGATGTTCTGTTGAAAGGCCTTAATAGTTTAAAGAGCTTGGTATGATAAGTTGATGAGAGAGAACAGGTAGGGTAAGATATAAGGGAGATGGAATAAATGTAAGGAACCTGAATTGGAGAAAGAAGAGAAGGTGCAACAAGACTGTATGACATGAAACCTTACAAGTCTGAATTAGGGAGAAGAGAGAAAAACATGGTGATGTTTTGCAAGGCAGACTTTGGCAACAGTATGAACAGGATGATGAAGAGCATGGTACGGGGGAAGAAAAGGGAAGTCAACAAACTGCAGCCAACTCATTTTGTGACTTCAGATGGTGGAGGTGGCAACTGCATATGGCTCAGCACCAGGAAGTCACCCCAAAATGCCAATTTCCAGAGAGATTAGTTTGTATATAATTAAAGAGGGAAAAAAAACATGGAAGCACCCCACTGCTCTAGGGATATACTTGGGAGCTGACTTAAAACTAAATTTATATTAGGAGAGAAGTTTAATATAACAGACTCAATCAAAAGGCTGTGATGTAGAACAGAATGACACTATTAATGCAAGCATATGCTGTTTGTTAGTGAGTGTGAATTAACACATGATTCAGGGCAGTCAATTTTTAAAATATGCCAAAAACTCAGCTCTCAAGTGGATCATGCTATGGAAATGGATAAATGATGACAACAGAGTCAGGGATCAAGAATACAATTCAAGTTGACTTTGGACTAGAGCAGTATAGGTCACTTCTCATGAGCAAAAAAAGCTTCTCTGGTTTTCAGTAGGACAGGCTTCAGCTCACACATGTAGGTTCTGTGAGAATTGGGATTTGTAAGGAACCATAAAACACCACATATGGTGCCAACATCAAGCAGCAGGACTTGAACCAAAAATGCCGGGCTCTCCAGTTTCATACAAATCATATATACATTCATAAAGTGCTACTATGTAAGTGATCTCATATGGCTACAACAGCCCCATCAGATAAATGGACAAGTATTATTGACCACTTGACTAAGATTAAAACAGGGTAAGTGCTTTGCTCAAGGTCCCAGAACTAGAGTACAGACCTGGTTTGTATTTAAAACCAACTCTTAGTGTTTGTTTAGTTTTTAACTGAACTCTTGGAGGTCCCCTATTATATTAGAGCAAACACATTTTTGTTCTTTTATGTCAACAGTACAGGGAGCCATAGGAAGAAATGGAATGGCTAATGTGGGAAGGGAGTTGAGTTGGCAAGAGTGGGTGAAGCTAACATCAAGCCTGCAGGCTGAGGAGAATGTACACAAACCATGATTTTGTAAATTGCTTGCAAAGTGTATAGAATACCCTGGGAAGAGCTCTCTTGTGCAAAAGAATTTATCCCATTGGGCAGCAAAGCCAGAAACAGTTTGGCTTTGGTCTGTTGTGTGCTTTTTGTGCTAACATGAAGTACCACTGCCCTGAGAAAGTACACTGTCCTGAGTTTAGAAAAAATGGATGTTCTTGTAAACACAAGGAAAGACGCCAAGGTTTTCTTTAGTCCAAAGCTCAAACTTTAGACAACAGCCAGAATAGCAACCACCTTCAATATAGTTCATTTTCTTCTGCTTCAGATTCAAATGAGTAATTGATCTCCCTCAGGCGTTTCTTTCTGACTGGGACTGGCCCATGGTTCCCTAGGTAAATCCCCAGCCCGCATGTCTCCTGCAGGTCACAGGAAGCAGCCAATGTGTGCATCAGACACTCGTTCCTCAGAGGATTTGAATATAATTTAAGAATTAGTCATTGTTTCTACTCCAGCCTTGAGAGCCCTGCTAGCATTTGTGCAGCAGAAGTGTCCACGATTATAAAGCCAAGCGAGGGAAAAAATTTATTCTTATTATTGATCCACTAGGTACAACATGCTGGCAGATAATTATGGAGATGCAGAGTCCTAAAGTGCTTCCAAGTTCCTTATAATTAAAACCAATAAACATAACAACAGAATGTGTTTCTTTTGGTATGTGGCAAACTCTCTAACGAATGGCTAAACAGTTGCAGTGCAGGCCAGGGGTAGAGAGTAGGAACGAGATGGGTGGGAGAAAGGATTCTGTTTTCCATCTAACAGAACACACATTCAACACTGGAGAAAGATTAGAAAACAAACTAATTATAGGACAAAGAACAGAAAAACCAAGGGAAAGAAAGACTATTCTGTGATGGTATTAATCCGAGCCAGTTTTCTATATTAAGAGTGTGAAGTAGGGGTTGAAGAAGGTGAGAGGAAGCTGGGCAACACACCCACAGAAGTAAAGACAAGAATGTGCAAACTACACTCACATCAAGATGCATTTTTGTGCTTTGTCTCCTGTCCCTACCCTGGGCCCACAAAGTCTCCACTCCTCCCCTCCCCACCGTTCCAAAGGTCTCTAAACTTCTTAGAAGAACAGACAGGCTGCCCAGGACATTTCGCAGCTGGTTCTCTCAGCAGTGCAGTTGAAAAGACTACAGGTTGTCTGACAACAGGGCATAGACCAGATGAGAGCTCACAATCAAAAAGCTGGGCAGAGTTCCTTTAATTGCTAAAAGCTCATTCAACAAAGTTAACTTGCTACATCTAATAACACACATAATTGCTGTAAAACATGTAGAGTTCATTGGGCATGAGTTGTTAAATCAGTGACGTCAATGACTGTAATAATTATTCATCTAGATACCCACACCAAGTTCCTCCTTTTCCCAGGTCACCAGTATTCAGGGTCACCAAGGATTTGCTTTCCCTCGGAACATCTGCAAAGTTGCATCCTGGGATATGGGGATGAAAATTAAAGAAACAGTCCTCAATCTGCTCCTCACCATCCTTGATTCCCCATCCCCTCTCTCAGGACTCCATCCACTTACATCTGATGCTTCCACTTATCAGAGAGCCTTGAGCAGTACACCAATTGTGTTGTTTAGGTGGATTCCTTAGGAATGGTTTTGGGCCACTCTAAACCCTCCCCTAATCCCGCCTTCCCTCCCTCTTAATATAATGCCGGGAGGACAGAGAGCACATACAATCATATATGTGAAATAAATTGATGTCGTGCCCCTCTCTCTCATGAATCAATAACTTTAAAAAAAAAAAAGAAAGGAAGCATGGTCTAGCAGTAGTTGGGACTCCTAACTGGCACTCTGCCTTCAGCAGATGCAAACCAGCCTTTCTGGGCCCTCTTAGAATTTGACATACCTCCAGGCTTCCCAACCCATGCATCAATGAGCCTTTCCATAGAAAACTAATGCAGAAGAGAGTAAACACATAGAAAGAACTGGGGATAAAGAGAAGCATCTAGGGGCACAGCTCAATGCCCAGTAAACATGAATTATCTTATTTCAGTCTCATACTTTAAAAAAGATCATCCAGTTTGCATTCTTCTCCACAAGTGAACTGTGCTTCAGTATTTAAAATACAAGGAGTTCCCATCTCCAGACTTAGGAGAATCGGCATTCCAAGCAGATGTCCACGGGTACCCTGCAGGCTGCACAGTCCGCACACCACCAGTGACCAATTTAGTGGTGTGGACACATCGGGCACTGACGTCAGCTTAGCTCACAGTGGGCTGCAAATGTGCAGGCAGCTTAGAGAACCAGCTTGGGGGGGGGGGGTCATTCTGGGAAGCATCTCATTAGAAGCACTCCACCCACTTATCCCAGCTGCCCTGGAGGGTCTGGCTATGCCCCATTGCGGCACCCCTCGCTGTGGCCCACAGGGCTCTTGGAACCAGGAATAAACGTACTCCTCTCAATGCAGAGGTGCCCACAGCACCCACTGACACAGTAGGGAAGCATGCCAAGAGGTAAAAATGGAACAGAACTTTCTCATCCCATCTGTTTCCACACCTTTTTCCAAGGATGGGCTGGTTTTACGCTGGAGCTTCATGTCTGTTCTTCACTCAGGTTGTACAAAACTCTTGGGAGGTAGTTTTGGTCCAATCTGGTAGATAAAACTGTGTAAACCTACCTTCTACAGACTACAGCATATAAACCCAAAAGTGCTTTGTTTCTAAGTCAGTTCTTGGCATGAGCTTATTTGTTATGAATTGTCTTTCTCCTTAAAAACAGAGTTGCAGTACACATACTGCGGGGGGTGTGGGGTTGGCAGGAAACACAAAATAAGGGTTCTGGTACAAGTTTTGCTGGTAAACATATGAACCAGTATCTGATTAGCCAGATTTCCCAAATCTTATCTAGTAAAAATATTTTATTCATACCTCTCTCTCTCTTTAAAAAACTAAGGCAACAACTTAAATATTAGGCTATTGGTTGTTTAAAAATTCTAATAGTTTTATGCATAAAAATGCTTATACTAAAAAAAAAGACATAAAATAATAAGTGTGAAAAAACTGGAACCTGTGTGTATTGCTGGTAGAAATGTAAAGTAGTACAACCCTGTAGAAAACAGTATGGTGATTCTTCAAAAAAATTAACACACAAAATTACCATATGATTCAACAATTCCACTCTGGGAATATATCCAAAAGAAGTGAAAGCAGGAGCTTGAACAGATATTTGTACACCCATGTTCACAGAAACATTATTTCCAATAGCCGAATGGTAGAATTAACCCAAGTGCCCATCAACAGGTAAACAAATAAAATGAAAGAAGACACTTGCCAAGAAGGACTCCTAGAGGCTAACAGGGCTTACTAGTATATTTAAAAGCAGAGCCTGCTAGCCTTTTCTACATAAGGGCCTCTCACATAAACCATACTTTGGAGAAAAGCTGCCTGCCTCAGTCTCTAAACTGCCTGCCTGCACTGTGTTCCTGCCACCGGAGCCAGTCCTTATGAAGGAATTCATAGAATACTATTTCAATTAATAGGACTGAGGCTTTCCCCCACCCAATTGGAGCTGTGCAGTTATAATCCCCTTCCCTCTTCAATAGCCAATCAGAATATCTCCATTCTGACCAATCAGGACAGTGCCTTTTGAACCATTCAAAGCGTGAGGATTTAGAATGCTCATTTGCATGAGGAGGGGCCAGGACAAGGATGTCTGTCTGTAAGTGCTCTGGCCTGGAGAGTGCACTTTCCCTTTTCACCAAAGAATAAAGACTTTATTTCCTGGGCTGGAGCTGAATGAAGCACCAAAATGTCTCCGAGGGGCAGAGCAGACGGTGCAGAGCAGGTGGAGAGACCAGAGCACAGCAGAGCTGTGTAGCTGGAGCGGGGCCTGGCCCCACGGTTGCCTTGTCCCTGCGCTGCCTCCCAGCGCGCTGTGAGCTGTTCCACAGCTGTGCTATTCTCACAGCACTGCACGTCACAATTCGGCTGTTTGCACGGAATAAAGTTTCCTTTGTCCCAGCACCCCAAACTGGGGGTTCCTATTGATGCCAATGACCATTAGTTGACAATACATACAATGGATTATTATTCAGCCTTAAAAAGGAAGGAATTTCTGACACATGCTCCAACATGAATGAAGCTTGGGGACACTATGCTAAGTGAAATAAGCCAGTCAGGAAAGGACAAACATTGTCTGACACCACGAACATGAGGTATTTAGGGTGGAATAGTATTTCAAATTCATGGAAACGGTAAGTAGAATGGTAATTGCCAGGTTCTGCCAGGAGGTATAAATAGGGAAGTAAGTGTTTAAGGAGTACCAAGTGTTATTTGAGAAGATGAAAAGTTCTGGAGATGGGTGGTGGTGATTGAACATCAATGGGAATGTACTTAATTCCATGGAACTGTACATTTAAAAATGGTTAAAATAGTAAAATTATGTATATTTTACCACAATTTCACAAAATGCTTACATAGCACTTTCCATATGCCAGATACTGTCCTAACTTTGTCGCAAATATCAACTCATTTAATTCCAAAATTAGCCCTACTAAGCAGGCTCTATTATTTTTATTGTGGTCTTCTTTATTATTCTTGCCCAGAGTTCAGAGCTGGCAGTGGCACAGCCAAGATGCACAGGCTGGCACTCCCGCCCCATCGCCTCGCCCTTCTCCACTCTGTGCAGCTGCTTTCAGCAGGTGAGGCTGCAGGCCTGAGGGTCTGGCCATTCAGTTCACACTGACACAGAGTAACACACCCTGGTGCTCACACACCACGGGGAGGGTCCTAAGACACCAGACTACCCAGGCCTTCCTGTGGTGAGTTTGGGAATATCCAGAGTGCTCCGCACATAGGTCTTGAATCAAATTTAGCCTTGCTAACCAATTTCATAGAACCAAGGAGTTTCACATTAAAAATGGCATCTCTCTGGCCTAATCCTCTTTTTGAAATGGGAAGTACTGTTAATCTATACCAAAGAAGATATGTTTGCTTTTTTATATTTTCTTACATTTCAAAACAAAAACAAAAACAAACAAAAAAAACCACCAAAAACAAATACAAAGATCTAATGTTCTATGAAGGAACCCAATCCCAGAAGGCCACGGGATGAATGTCTAGCCTGGGAGGCACCACCTAGCGCAAGTCACTCACTCCTCCTCTCTGGGTCTTATTTCCTCATCTTCTAAATGGGAACACTTTTAAACCTGTCTCCTCTTTAACAGCATTGAATGGCTTAAGATTAGCTTCATTATAGAAAAATACGTTCAAAAAGGTAAAATGCTATTCTCATAATTCCATTCACTTGGGAGGTTGTTAAAAAAAAAATAAAACTCTCAATGAAATACTTCATAGAGAGGTCAAGAATTATCACATTCAGATCTCAAACATTGATCATAGGGTCCTCATCAGTTCTTGACAATTCTTACTCATTCACACTCTAAAGGTAATAATGAGACATTCTCATTCTACATAGCATTCCACCTCTGCTCAAAGGAAATGCCTGTCCCTACTGTTAGCCTTCTCCACGCCTCTCCCAAGGCCATGCTGGGACAAGGGTAAGCAGACCAATAGCTAAGAACATAATGACACAGGTCAGCCCCTCTAGCTCAAGACTGCAATTTCCCTCGCCACCTCCTCCCCCAGAATATTGTATTTTATTGTGTGCTTTCCTTAAGAACAAGGGCATTCTATGGCATGACCTCAGAACAATGATGGAAATCAGGAAATGGAATATTAATACTAGCCAATTCACAGTCCAAATTCAAGTCTCACCACTTGTCCTGGTAATGTCCGTTACAGCATTCTTTTGGTCCATGCATTTTGCTGCTGTCTTTCTAGCCTCTCAGCCCTTGTCTTTGCTGAGCTTATGGTTTTGAAGATTACAGACCATTAATTATGTAGAATGTCCACCAATTTAGATTTGTCTGATCTTTCCCCATGATTCTATGCTGTTTATGCACTCTGGGCACTTAAAACTACCCAAAACAAAACTCCAACCAGGAGGCATGTGAACTTGGTTTGTATCAACATGTGACATTATGTAACGGTAACTTTAATTACTTGGTTAAGGGGATGCGTGCCAGGTTTCTCCACTCCACATTTACTGTTTTTCTCTTGGTAATAGAAAGTAATTTGCAGGGAGACACTTTGAGGATATATTCTACATAATAAAAGCATAGTATGCAAATTGTCCCCTCCACTGGAGTTGGACCGGGGAGTGGGCCGGCCCGGGGAAGGCTGGCCGGGGGGCGGGAGGGGAGGGAGGGGAGGGAAGGAAGCCCCAGACAGCAGACAGCAGCTGCTAGGGACCCTATCAGTGCACAGATTTTGTGTGCTGGGCCTCTAGTATATCAGTGATATAGATATAGTTATATAGATATTAATAAAAGGATAATATGCAAATTGGTCAGGACGCCCTCACACAACAACCAAAGAGCAGACTGCTTGGGGTGACCAGGCTGGCAGGGGGGTAGTAAGGGGTGACCAAATGACCAAACAGTAGGCTGTGTGGGGTGACCAGGTCAATGGGGTGGGGGAGGGCAGTGAGGGGCAACCAAATAACTGAACTGCAGGCTGCATGGGAAGAGCAGGCTGGTGGGGGGGGGCGGGGGGGGAAGACAGTAAGGGGCAGGGAATAAAGTTTCCTTTGTCACAGCATGTCCATGGGAGTAAACAGCAGGCTGCATGGGATGATCACGCCCGTGGGGGGAGGGGGGGGGAGAGGGAAAGTTGGGGGTGACCAGGCTGGCGGGGGCGGGGGGCAGTTAGGGGCAATCAGGCCATTAGGGGGGGAAGTTACGGGCTCCCAGGCCAATAGAGGGGGGCAGTGAGAGGCAACCAGGCTGGCGAGGGGGGACAGCTGGGGGTGACCAGGCTGGCAGAGGGAGGCAGTGAGGGGCAATCAGGCCAGCAGGCAGAGGCAATTAGGGGTCATCAGGCTGGCAGGTGGGGCAGTTAGGGGCAACCAGGTCAGCAGGTGGGGCAGTTATGGGTTATCAGGCTGGTGGGGGGCGGTGGGGCAGTTAGGAGCCAGCAGTCCCAGATTGGAGAGGGTACAGGCTGGGATGAGGGGACTCCTCCCTGCCCCCGTGCACAACTTTCATGCACCAGACCTCTAGTGTGTGTGTGTGTGTGTGTGTGTGTGTGTGTGTGTGTATGTGTGTGTGTAGTCATGAAACTTTCATCCACTAATGTTAGCGTCTATTAAGAATTTTCCAACCCATTATTCTTTCTACATTTGGAAGACCATCTATAAGAGCCTCCCTTCTTATTTGCTTCTTTATATAAGTTTGTAGATTTTATAATCAATCCCACACCTATATTTGAAAAATTGCCATGTAAGAAAAAATGCATCCACGGAACTTTGGAATAGAAAAGCCAAGAAAGGGTTAAAATGATATGCGAAATGAATCTAGAGTTTGCCCATCTATGTGCTAAAACTTCAGACCAAACTTCAGGTCTACAGCTGAAGACATACTCTGAGAAAACCCTGGGTGTATTTCAGACACAAAATGCCACATCCCGCAGCAGCTGCCATTTGTCAATTTACAAGGCTTTGTGCCAGCAGCTGACAGGTAACTACTGACGTGCTGGACAGACAATCCTAATTTACGGAGGAGCAGTTAGGAGCCAGCAGTCCCAGATTGGAGACGGTGCAGGCTGGGATGAGGGGACTCCTCCCTGCCCCCGTGCACAACTTTCATGCACCAGACCTCTAGTGTGTGTGTGTGTGTGTGTGTGTGTGTGTGTGTGTGTGTGTGTGTGTGTATGTGTGTGTGTGTGTGTGTGTGTGTGTGTGGAAAACACGGCTCAGAGAGCTAGGGAGGCCAGATTCAGGTGTGTAGGTTCTAGAACCCATGCTTTCCATATATGGCCCTGTCCTCTTGTATAAAGTAAGCAGGACAAAGTTGAACTTGTACCTCTACCATAACCTTTGCTACCATCCATTTTATATGTCAGGTAATTCTTATATTAAGACATTTTACAATGAGATGATTTAAAACTCTGAAAATGACTAAGTTGTACATGTTTTCTCACCATAAATTACGGCCACCCCATTGAACAGCTCCTTCCAGCAAATATTTTCAGCTAGAACGTGGTTATTTAAATTCCTGTTGTATCTCTTTAGATTCATGCCGAATGAACTTGGTATTTACTCTGGAGTTATACTGTTAGTCAGTTTTCAACTTAAGGGAAAAGAGAAGGAATTGGGGCTCCAACTTAGTGACTCGGGCCAGGTGAAATGTTTACACACTTAACATTAAACTCTCCGCCCCATGTGAAGGGAATGTCAGTGGCCAGGGGTGTTTTCACATCTGCCCAGTGGCTCCACCACGGTTCCTCACAGGCCGGCGGTCAGTTTAGTTTGTGGGAAAGGACTCACATTCCTTCCCCTCCCCAACTCTCTCTCTCTCTCTCTCTCTCTCTCTCTCTCTCTCTCTCTCTCTCTCTCTCTCTTTCTCTCTCTCTCTCTCTCTCTTTCTCTCTCTCTCTCTCTCTCTCTCTCTCTCTCTCTCTCTCACACACACACACACACACACAGCTTCCTTATTCATCACTAGAGCTACTTAGTGGATGAAGTCAGTCCATACGTCTAATAATGTCAGACTATACATGTTATAATCCAGTTTATCTTGGTACCATTTTCATTCAAGGAAATGAGATTAGAATATTGGGAGTTAAGAAAGATTTCTTATAATAAATATACCATAGGGTTTTATTTTCATTGGAAGGGTGGGAAGAGAATCACAACATCCCCTACAGAAAATCTGAGAAATAATCAATGAGTGCCTTACACCCGAATCCCTTTGTATTGCTCCCTTAACCTTCTCAACTGGCTTGAGACAACTTTGTGTTAATGTTTCAGCTGGAGGGGCTCAGATTATATGGGGAAGGGGTCAACCGCCTCACCTCCAGCTGATGCAGGCTTTGGGTCCCAGGTTGTTTTGATTTATTTTCTTTAATTTATTTATTTTGCCAGTTCCTTTCTTTTTTCCCATGGCCATTCTCTAGCCAGTAGGTAGGATTTTTTCCAAATCCCCATGCTGTGAGTAGCTCTTTATGGTTCCTGGAGTTGATGCAGAGAGAGCTGGGTACCAGGTTCCTGTTTCTCCCAGGCCTGACTTCATTTCACACATACTGTCCTGTTGCGACACCTGCTCATCCAGACTTTGAACACTCTTTGTGGCACCAATAAATGCTTCCTTAAGAAAAGCAAAATCTATTTCATTTTGGTATGTTTTACAGGTCTGATGTAAGAGGGATGCTTGTCTGCAACAGTCCAGCCCACCAAGTTACAGAAGGTAGGGAAATAACAGGATTAACACTTTGCACGTTGAAGACACGGAGGCATGAGGTAGTGACCGAAAGGGTACCTGTCAAACTAGCAGCAGAAGCAGACTAGAAACAAGCCCAAACATGTGGCTGAGACTCACCAGATCAAAACCACTGGCTTTGTAAGAAACAGCATTCTTAGAGTGGTACCTTCTCTTCCCTAAAAGCTCACCTTCCCACCAGGCTCTTAATCCCTGCTTCTTGGGTTCTTTCTCTCAGAGCCCTTCACTGAGACACACTTCTGCAAAAGTAGTTGCTTTAGAGAGTTAATTTCTGTATTCTATGCAGGAAAAAAAAGGATATCTGAAATGTGATAGATTCGGGATGTGATTATACAGGAGGAGGAAAAATCAATGGGTGTCTCAGACTGTGAAGTTGAGTGATGATGATGAACAGTGATTTAAAAAAAACATGCTAGCCATTATTGAGCACATACAGCTGTGATAGACATTGTAAGTCCTTTACATAATTACTTTAATCCTCACGAAAACTGCGTGAGACAGGTATTATAATTTCCACCTATCAAATGAAGAGTGGTCATTTGTGGAGCCTGGATTGGGACCAGTGGTCTGGCTCAAGGATCCCAGTCCTTCACCATTACACTATGCTGACTCAAAGACAGCTCTGCTTATAAAGCACTAATGGGCAGTCCTCACTGTCATCCCAGTTAGCCCCGAGTTCCTCGGCAGGTCAAGGAAATGAATACAGAGTCTGGATCCAGGTGAGATGATACTCGGGTAACATGATTGAGTTCTGGTATTTATAAGTCAAGAGACTCCACAGACAAGTAAGTATTCTATCCTTCAAAATAGCCATCTGAGAAGCTCTAGGTTCATTCCAACTTGGCTGCCATGACTGAGTACAGTCTTAGATGCCTCTTTTGGAATTCTACTCAATGATGCATTTCTTTCAAATATCCTGAAACTCGGTCTTCAGAGATGGATCAGATATTTGGAAACAACCAGCAGTTGATTTAAGCCTAGCCTAGAAAATAAGGTGGAAAAATGAAGGTCTCATACTTTAGATGATTTTTTTCATTCCTGGCTGATAAAATGATTCTGACAGCAATTCCAAAAGAATGAAGCAAAACACTAAGCAATGCAAGCGGACTTGAAGGATATTGCGGACTTGAATGTATAAGACTTAGTTTGTTATCCAGCTTCCTAACTTCATAGTTGCACCTAACAGGTAAGAAACTTTCCTTCTCCTCAATTTGAGGATGACAATGAGAACCTGGTCACTATAGGCAAATGGTAAAGCACTGGATTTAAGAATTACGTTTGAGCTGTAGCCAGTTTGGCTCAGTGGATACAGCATCAGCCTGCTGATCAAAAGGTCCCGGATTCGATTCCAGTCAAGGGCCCTGCTTAGGACTCATGCAGGAGGCAACCAGTCATGTGTTTTTCTCACATTGATGTTTCTGTCTTTTCCTCTCTCTTTTAATCTCCCTAAAAATCAATGGAAAAATTTGCTCAGGTAAGACTTGACATAAAATGGCCTAGATTCTAATCCCAGTGCTGATGTTCACTGATCTCTAAGCCTCAACTTCTCTATTAGCAAAATGGGATGTTATCTAATTAGGATACAAGCAGGACAGAAATGGTATTCAAACAGGATAACTGAAAAGGGTTTAAGGAAAGCACTATTTATATAGGCATAAACCAGTTCAGAGAAATGAGCAAGTATTGTGGGGTACCTGGGAGCTACAGCAGCAGAGAGCCCTCACCTCCTCAATCTGAAGGGACAATAAGAGGGAGCATTTGCTGTAGACATTTAGCAGGCAAGAGCCACCAAGAGGAGCTGCGACTTTCAGCAGAGGAACTCACATCATCTCCAACCCCCAGCCTGGGGGAGAATGGAGCAAGGGAAATAAATATCTTGACTTATCTTCCAAAAGCCAGAGCAAGGAGCCCATCCCTATAACAGCCTGCCTCTCGGGACAGAGCAGGATGGAATGGAAGGGGCAAGCAGAGGACATCCTGCCTGGCGTTTTACGAAGTTGTGAGCCGGTCCTCTCATAATCTCTCATTTGATGTCTATTCTACTCAAGGTAAATGCCATGTGGGCAGGAAGTATTACCTATGGCACTGCCCAGCCAGGACACGGCTCAGTCACCGACACTGGGTAAGTCACTCTCACTACCTCTCATTAGGATATAATTGAAATATTGTCATTGTTTGAAAAATGATTAGTTTGCTTATATAGCACAGGAAATAAGCAAGAGGCTTATATATTTAAAACACAGATCCAGATCTCCATTCATGCTTCCACACTGTTCTATTAGCTCAAGGGGTAGGTGATGTCAAAACAAAAAACAAAAAAACAACCCACCCCAGAATATTAGCTCAGAAATGGACCGGGTTAAATCTTATTAAAGCCATAAACCTTTTCTAATGCTGCAGAATTTGCCCAACTTGATTATATGAATGCAGTTAATTCCATTTGGAAGATAATACAAGCTTAAATGTTTCAACCCAACATGAGTATGCCCATCTTCCTAAATATGAAAGCCATTAACAAAGGTCACTTGGAATCACCATGCATTTCAGGAACCGTGCTGCCACCAGCAAGCCTTCTAGGCAAGTAGTGAGAAGAGAAACAAAACCAAACAAATCCACAAAAAGACTGGTTTTCTTTCATCTCTCTGCCTACTACAGTGCATGCTAGCCAAGCAGACTAGTGCCCACTTGTGCAAATATTTAACCAGTACTATCAGAACTGTCATATAATAAAATACAAGGAAGGTAAGGAATAATAACATCCCAACTTTTAGATGTTTACCCAATCAACATTAACATATTTTAAAAGTTAGAATCTCACACAGCAACTCATAAGAGCAATTTAGGAATACTTAATTCATTAAAAAATTTAAAATGCATAGAATTACAGAGTAACAAGTGAATTCTTCTTCATACCTAATGCCCAACCAAGTCCTATTATTTTCCGCAACACTAATAGTTTGATGTGATTCCTTTTAAATTGTTTCCTAAATTTTTACATATACGATTATGTTATACTAATATATTAATGAATTTTTGAATACATATTTTTTTCTGTAAATAATATTGGCACTTAATACATGTCACTACATATAGAGCTATGCCATTCTTTTTAAAGGCTGCATAGTATTTCTTTTTGTTTTTTTTTTCCAATATACATATTTCAATTTGTTAAAACCACTACCCAATTGTCAGGCACTTAAATTAACTTCACCTTAGTTTTTTCATTAATTTTTTTATATCTTTTAATTGATTTCAGAGAGGAAGGGAGAGGGAGAGACAGAAACATCAGTGATGAGAGAGAATCATTGATTGGCTGCCTTCTGCATTCCTCCTACTGGGAATACAGCCAGCAACCCAGGCAT
This sequence comes from Antrozous pallidus, assembly GCA_027563665.1. Classification (NCBI taxonomy): domain Eukaryota; kingdom Metazoa; phylum Chordata; class Mammalia; order Chiroptera; family Vespertilionidae; genus Antrozous; species Antrozous pallidus. The sequence goes on along the minus strand of CM050512.1, from coordinate 42,597,185 downwards.
GTGCCCTAGACCAGAATCAAACCTGAGATCCTTCAGTCTGCAGGCAGAGGCTCTATCCATGGAGCCAAACAAGTCAGGATTCATTAATTCTTTACAATATACAGAGCTCATATTTTATTTCCCCATTTATAATGAATTCATTCTTGATATAGCTTTTCTGACTTCTACTCAACACTAATTTTCTATTGAATCAGTGCTACAATATAATGTGGACTAAATAGTTGATGTGACTTTTTTAAGTGGTTGAAATTCTTTGATTCCATCATTAAGTGGTGGGATCTACTCTGGCCAGGTAGCTCAGTTGGTTAGAGAGCACCATCTTGATACTCCAAGGTTGTGTGTTCAATCCCCAGGCATGGCACGTACAAGAATCAACCAATGAATACATAAGTACATGGCACAACAAATCAATGTTTCTCTCTGCTCCCTCCTCTCTCTTTTCCTCTGCCTCTCTCCCTCTCTTCTTCTCTCTCTAAAAATTAATAAATAAAAAGAGGTGGGATCTATGCCCTGTCCCCATGAATCTGGGCAAACACACAAGAGCTTCAACCAATACAGGGTGGCAGAAGGGACCTTACCTGACTTATGAGGCTGGGTTATGAAAGTCTGTGCAGTTTTCTCTGGGTCTTGTGGAAGCCAGCCCCATGCTAGGAGGGCCACATGGACAGACAACCTGAGGGTGCTCTGGGAAACAGCCCCAGCTGAGTCCAACCTTTCAAGTCACTCCAGCCCAGGTACCAGCATATGAATAAAGAAGTTTCCAGACGATTCCAGCTCCCCCAGAAGTTTGGGTCTTTTCAGCACATTAATGGGTCCGTAAATGGAGAAAAAACAAGCCATTCCCACTCTTCCCTGCCTGAATTCCCAGCTCAAAGAATCAGTAAGCATAAGAAGATGGCGGTGGCTTTACTCACTATGTTTTGGGTAATTCACTATAGAGCACTATACAAGAGAGTCAGTGGTACATGGGTCTGCACGCCTAGCTCAAGCAGGTGACATTTCTCTCATCCCAAATCCTTTTACTGTCTAAACACTTTGAGGTCTGGACTAGGACTTCAAATTAGTCTTTAAACCATTATAAACTCTACTGGCCTTACCTATAAACTGGGGATATCTAATCTACTTTCTCTTATAGAGGGATGCAGTGAGAGAACTAAAAATGTCTGAAAACCCTAACAGAACTGTATGCGTGTGTGCGTGTGTGTGCGTGTGCGTGTGTGTGTGTGTCTGTGTGAGTGTGTTCCTTTTCATTCCCCTGGAGCAAAGGTATTCAAATGCAAATCTCCAGTGAACTTGGGGTTTCAGATTTAGCCAGGATCTCACTTCTGGATGGAGAAGGCAGGCATTTCATTCGTTTCCATTCTCCCACAGAGACTTTCACAGACGGGCACTCTCCTAATTTGAAAAGTTATGAACAATGAAAATCTACTTTAACACCCTCATCAACGTGATAGGAATATTAACTAATTTTAATACAGACAATTAACATTAACTAATTTTTAAAATTAATTTTTAAAAACAAAAGGACATACGGGAGGGAATAAAAACAAGAAAGAAATATGCCTAAATGCTCACAATGGTTCTATTGGGATAATGAGATTAAAGATTATTTTGCATTTTTCTTAAGTCAGTTTAACAGGCAATGTAAAGCAAGGCTATCCCGGCAGATTTACATGCAGACCTGACACCTGGCACAGCACAGTGAGAGGCCTGGCTCTGCACCTCCCTTGGCATCCCCAGTCCGAGCTGTTTTCCATGCTCCCCATAGGGCCCAGGATCACCTCCCACGCCCTTCCCTGGGACCAGCAGCTCTGCGGACACACAGGGCAACCAGAGGAGTAGCCACTGCTCCATGCTGCCCAATACCCAGGAAGGCACCCCAGGCTGAGAGAGCCTGGCTGCCTGTCATCCCCGCCAAGCTGAGCGACGACAAAGTTGTGCCAAAGCCCTTCTGAGGGGCTGGTTCTCTTGTGCAGCTCTTTCTGCTCCCACAGAACCCAGGGAGCGAGCAAACAGCTCAGAGTCTAAAACGGTCCAATCTGCTGCCTTTCTGGAGCCGGTGTGCCCCTTCGATGCCCACTCAGGGGGCGCAGCCATCTGTCTCGGGCCGTCCTGCTAAACTCCTCGCAGCGCCAGGTGAGCGGCTGCAGGCATCGGTCCTTCTGCTGCCTGACAGCCTGCAAGGCTCAAGCTCACGTCCCGCCCACACACAGGTCTGTGGGCAGCCCCCCCCCCCCCACCAAAAAACAGATTGCCAAGCACCGTATGCTGCCCCCACTCGGGGTGTTCCATCCTCCTCCTGGACGCATTGCCAAGCTTTCTCTAACTCCAAGAGTGGGTCCGTATCAGAGCCTCATGCCGGACGTGTGGTTAACAGACCAGCAACACAGGCTCTACCCAGGCACACAGCCCCGGGGCCAGCAGCTCCTGAACCTGCCGCCTCACCTGGACCCCAGACCGCGTGCAGCACGTCACGGTGTGAGAAGCACTGCGCTCATTTACCGTGGAATGGTGGTGTCAGTATCCACCCCCTAGTCACGGCAGAAATTTTGAGAAAATAGTTTTAAGTGGTGGGAAACAGCATAATCGCATTTCCCGCAGAAAGACCTCATTATTCATGAGCTCTTGAAAGGGGAGGGGGCAGAGCTCAGCTCACTTTATTTCAGAGCCAAAGCCGAGAGCATGAACGTGAGGCTATTCTATTTTCAATCACCCCCCACCGTCACGAACACACTAATTGGTCCAGTAAATGGTATTCTAAAAGCTTACGGTGGGAGCCTGGCCAGGACACCACACAACAACACAAAAAGAAACACCCAGAAAACAATTTTGTTTCTTTACCATAGGAATGGTTCTCAACCGGGGACATTTGGCAACGTCTAGAGACATTCTGGGTTGTCACAACTGAGGGGGGTACGACTGGCAACCGGGGCCAAACACCCCACAACACACAGCCCCCAACAACAAGAACCGTCCAGTCTACCATGTGACTTGTGCTGAGGCTGAGAAACCTTGACCTTCAGACATAACATTAGTGTCATCTGCTCTTCCCTCTCAGTGTCCCCCATGACCTACTGCTCCCCCTACCAAGACACCCCCCACCTCCAGTAAGCTGCACCCCTTGCTCAATGCTTTCCCGCCCCTGGCTCAGAAAGGCGCCTGTCGCTGAGTGACAGCCAGGGACAGAGGAGCCAGGGCCCTGTCCTTTCAGCAGGAAGGACCCTCCTCATTACTCATGCAGTGCAGACCTTAGGATACCGATTATAAAACCATGGGCCGGCGGGGGCCTCACTGATCCTCTGGTCCTGCTCCCTCAGAGGCGTGTTCAAGGGGCTGCGTCCCGGCCTGCCGACTCAGCACGCAGCTGCTTCCTTTCCAACACAGAGGAAAAGGAGCCGGACTCAGGAATGCAGAGAGAGGAACAATAGCACAAACCCCAGTGCTCGAAGCGCCCGAGCAACTGTTGAATGGCAGTGCCCTATTTTTAGCTCATCTTTCCTGAAAAGGCACCCTGCTTCCCCTTTTCCCCAGTACCCCAGTATCCTCTCCAACACTCTGGCTTCCCCTCGCCTCCAAAGGTTGCTGGAACGTTCTGTCTAGGAAAGTGAAGCTCATTTCACAGGAGAGAGAGAGAGACTCATCCCCATGGGCAGGGAGACCGTCCATCCCTGTTTGTCCAGAATGGCCCCGCTGACACCGCTGCTTTGACATAATGAATAGAGCCCCCCCCCCCCCGCCCTTCTTCCACAAGGTGTCTAGGTCTGGACAACGGATTACACTGTAGGCTGTCTTCCGGGACATGCTATTCCCAAGGACAACAAAGCCCCAGGCCTGACGGACTTCTGCCCAGCAGTCAGCCGCAGACGTGAGCGTTACGCCCCGGAGCAATTATGTCTCATTTGGCTCTTGCTGGTGATGTGCCCGCTGACGGGAATTCTGCTCACCCATGAAGGGATACCCAGAACCGAGCACACAGCAGTCTAATCTTGGGACTTGAGGGGGTCAAGAGAGAGGTTATTGGCACAGACCATGGGAAAACCTGCTCTCCACCTGACCCAGGAAGTTAGTTACACAACAAGTTCCAATTCAAACTCAGTCCATCCTCTGAGTTCTGACACCAGCACATAAGAAAAACACCCGTTTCCACGTGGCATACACACTGACCTGTGAGGTTTTACAGAGCTCAGAGGCTCAGGGGCAGGGTAGCAGAATAGCAGGGCCGGCAAGGTGAGTCACTGGCAATTATTTATCACACCAGCAATTTCTACCTGAGACCGTATTAGCCCACGTCAATCAAGTCCAGATGGGCAAGACTTGACATATCTCACAATCAGCAGGAAAACTAGTGCGGGTGAGTCCCCTCCTCCCCTCCCCGCCATTTACACATGATTACAGGGCTCTTCGGGAAAAAATGACGACTGCAGAACAGGAAACACGGTTCTCTCTAAAACGACTGCTAACAATTTGATGCATGTCTTTCCAGTCCTTCCCCCGAAAGGATTTAAGTTCTAAGTTCCCCACGGGGTATCCTGCTTTCCACTTTATTATGTAAGCGTCTCTCCACATCATTACAAACCCATCGGTTTATTTTAAGCTGTCTGTGGCTCTCCGATGGTAACATGAACAGCTGTCTGCTATTCAGACTTCAAACGTGTATGTGTAACATAAGGTAGTAAATAAATAGGACGGGGAAAAGAAATACCAAGGCAGTAAAATGTTAATGAAGAATCCATCTCCCAAAATAGTCTTGGTCACCAGTCTCAAACCTCCCCTTCGATTCTGCTGGAACCAGGGAGGAGGGCAGGCTCCTGCCTTCACTGGGCTGCACAGTGAGACGGAACAAGCAAATACGTACGAGGGGAGAAGCGGCGAGGCGGGCAGGCATGGTCAGGGCCTCCTGAGAGTCTCAAAACCCCTGCCCTCGCAGCAGCCGCAGTCCTCATGCACTCTGCCCTTCTCTCCTCTAACCAACCCCGCCCACGTGCATTCTCAACCCTGGACCTCAGCTCACACGGGCTCTTCTGGAACGCTTCTTTCCCCACCCACTGAGCACTCACGACACCCCAGGCGCTGGGATATCCCATTTTGTCCTAATGATGCCATCAGACAGGTACTGCGACCCCCTTACTTCATGTCACAGGAGAGGAAACCAGGGCTGACTGGTAGGAACAGAGCCCAGCTTTGCAACAGGGTGCCATCCCCTCCCAGGTGGTCCGCCCTCAGAGGGCAGGGAGATCAGCCCAACGTGCTCCTTCGTGGAATGTACATGAACTGTACATATATCTCCCTTCCTAAAAGTGTCTGAGCAGGCAAACAAAGACAGATATATTAGAAAAAAATATAAATATAAAGAAATAAGTAGGGTAAAGGGAAAAATAAAAGTAGAGAAGAAAGATGAAGGCAGAAGGGATATAAATATAAAAAAACAATGAGTAAGCCCTTCATAACATATATATATAATATATATATATATATATATATATATATATATATATATGCCCCAAATTTAGTTCTGTGCTTTCTACCAGCCAAGTCATAAAAACAGCGAGTGGATATTCACAAACTTGAATTACAGATTTATGTCAGAAAGTCTTGTTGCAATAGAAATTATGTTGGAAACAATGTATGTCTCAGCCATCTAGCCTGATCAAAGGACTTCTAAATGAGCCTATTTTCTGCTTAACTGTTGGCTAAACTACAGGCACTGCAAAGTAAATTGATGGAAACTGCTCTAAAAAAGGACCACAGAGTACCCAGTTCTCTCAGTCAGAACGCGCTGAATAGCCGTGCGGTCACTGAGAGGGTCTAAACATCATTCCGAGGGGCTTGCTTCTGCACAGTGATGCCATTACTGCTCTCTCTCTTTCCATCTCTCTCGCTCGGCTAGTGCCCATAGTGCATCTGCCTTCTGATGCTTCCAAATCCCTTCTTTGATATTTGCTGTCGGCACTCTCCCTCCTTTCATCTGCTTTCATAATGATGTCTCAGCCTTGGCAATAACAAGCCCTTGACTTAATGGCAGGCACCAGTCAACCCCGCTAACTCACCAATGGCTCTACACATCACCATTCATGATCAGCCAACATGACTGGGCTAAAAAATCCAGATGTCTAAAATTCTTCCTTTTCCCAAATGTAATGGCTATCCTGAGTTGAATAGTATCGCCCCAAATTCATGCGTGCCCAAAACCACAGCATGTGAATTTATTTGGGAATGGGGTCTTTACAGATGCAATAAATTAAAATGAGGTCACACTGCATTAGGGTGGACCTTAATCCAATGACTGGTGTCTTTATAAGAAGAAAAGCCGTACATCTAAGGAGAATGCCATGGAACCATGGAGGAAGAGACGTGAGTGATGCATCTAAAGCCAAGGATGCGAAGGATTACCAGTAACACCAGGAGCCAGGAAGAGGGGAGGGTCACGTGGGCCCATTCTGAAGGCTCCAGCAGAGCCTTCAGAGGGACACGGCCAGGCCGACACCTGGATTTTGGACTCGCAGCCTCCAGAATGATGAGAGAATACATGTCTATTGTATTAAAGCCACAAGGTTTGTGTTCATTTGCTACAAAAGGAAACTAATACAATAATGGATAAATGCGTTACCCAGAAGACAGAGCATCAAGTACTTAAAACTGGCTTTTTACTTGTACCCAAAGGCATGGCGGGCACAAAGCCTGCAATCACACTGCCGGGGTTCAAATCTGCCGCTCACTGGCTGTGGGATATGGGCAAGTTACTTTACATCTCTGTGCCGAAGTTTTCTCACCTAAAAAATGGGGACAATTATTACCAACCTCAAGAGTTGTTATGAGGATTAAATCAGGTGATTCGTGTAAAGTGCTTAGAACATATATATTGCTCATATAAGCACTACACGTATTTGTTATTATCAGCGCTAGAAGTTAAACTAACAGAAAAGGTAGCAACCAGGTCCCCTCCTTTTACAACTGTGTACACAACGGCCTCCTCTCGGGGTCCTGTCCCGCCCTCCCAGGCATGAAGCACTAGGGGATGTCTCTCCCAGATCAGAATCTTCCACTGAAGTTAGGACAGTCCAAGTTTCAATACTCCCTAGGCCGCTCTGCAGAGCCAACATTTTCTCTTGTTAAAACTCCATAAACAATACTTAGCACATTTCCAAACTAATCATTAAGAGACAACAACTTGGTTACATGGAGTCAGACTGTTGTAATTCTCAGCTTGTTTCCAACCAGAATAGAAGAATGACCAGCTTTCCAAAACAGCAGGCTGCCTAGTCCAGGTCTATGATGGCTGGGCACAATGAAGCTGGCATCTTCCACGCTTTCTTATGGACCCGGATGAAGCAGTACAGAAAATGACCCACACTTACCCACAGGAAATGGTTCCTCCTTTCCCTTACTTTCAGTCCACAGATGTTCTAGGGGCTGGCTTTCATGCTTTTGCCATCTTTCATGCTGCCAGTCGGTCTCAAGACAGCCAAATAGAAATGCTAAGCTCAGCAAAACCGTAATAACTCATTTAAAAGTACCTGAATTTCAAGTAACACTTCTGAGGATAACTGGGATTATCTAAGTAATATCTTTGAAATTGATGGGAAAGATATTAAGACCTTGCACTGAGTGAGTAGCTTCTCTGTACCAGGCACCAGGGACTTTGTATAGATTAATTCATTGTATTCTGATTAGTATTAGAATCCCCACTTTACAGCTGACAACCAGAGAAGTTAAGACTTTGTCAAAGGTGACAAGCTAGTATATGGAGGAGTCAGGTTTACAGCTAAAACAATATTCTATTTTTTAAGTCCTATACACCCCGAAGAGGCAACATGTTACCTCCATTAGCACTGTTTATAGAGAGACCAAAAGCAAATGATTGCCTATGTTCTAATCCTATTTAAATTAGTAACCCAAAACTAAACTCTTTAAAAAGTTGTACATATGCAAAAATAATAAAAAAGTTGTACATAATGTAAATGAAATACAACATGCTAATCCTTGTGCTACATACCACCTGAGGTTACAAAGAAGTAAATCTTGCAACAGTTAGATTTTTATACCCTTTACCATTGTCCCTTTTGAAGAATGGATCCACACATGCCCCTGGGGAGGTCATCTGAACAGGAACCAGGATGCCTTCATTCTGCGTCATTCTTGAACCCAAAGGTATTTCACCTTTCTGAGGCTGCCTCAATTCACTCGATTGAAATATAAGAGGTGTGTATGTCCTAATGCCCATGTCTGTCACTCCCCAAACCCTGTGCTGTGACCTCTGGGCCCATTCATCATCCAGCCAGGCCCCATGACCAGTGAGAATGCTGGCCTCTGGCCACCTCCACCCATCTAGCCCTAGAGTGCTCTATGTAAAAGAATGAATTAGAGTTGTCATCTTCACTGGTTTAAACACACACACACACACACACACACACAAACCCACACAAGACAGGTGTGGCTGCTGTTCATAAATTAAATATAGAATTGCCATATGAACTAGCAAATTCCATTTCTGGGTATATACCCAAAAGAAGTGAAAGCTGGAACTCAAATGTGTATACCTGTATGCCAATGTTCACAGTAGTGTTATTCACAATTGACAAAAGATAGAAGCAATCCAAGTGTCCACTGAGGGATGAACAGATAAACAAAATGTGATATATATATATATATATATATATATGCGCAATGGATCATGATTCAGCCTTGAAAAGGAAATTTTGACACATCTTACAACTTGAGTAAACTTTGAGAACATTATACTAAGTGAAATAAACCAGTCACGAAAAGATAAACATTGTATGATTTCACTTATATAAGGTATCTGCAGAAACCAAAAGCACAGAAACAGAAAAGAAAGAAGGGTGGTTATGTTGCCAGGGGGAGGGGGAGGGAGGGGAGTTATCGCTCAGTGAGTTATAAAGATGAAAAAGTGGTGATGGCTATTCAACAATGTGAATGTACTTAATGCCACAGAACTGTACCCTTAAAATAGCAAATTTAATGCATATTTTACAATAAACACATATACAGAGTGAGGGATTTTGACTAATTCAATGGATTACAAACCTTGGCTGTGCATTAGAATCTCCTAGGGAATTTTTAAAAATAAGTTTTTATTGATTTTTAGAGAAAGAGGAAGGGAGAGGGAGAGGGAGATAGAAACATCAATGAGAGAAGAACATCATCCATCGCTGCCTCCTGCACACTCACTACTGGGTATCTAGCCTGTAGCCCAGGCATGTGCCCTGATCGGGAATCGAACCGGTGACCTCTTGGTTCCTGGGTCGAGGTGCAACAGATGAGCCACACTGGCCGGGCATCCTAGGGGAATTTTTAAAAGTATTTATTCATCACCAGTAGTGGGAGGATGGACATGGGGGTCTTGATGTGATGCAGCCAAAGGAAGCAGTGTCACTCAGGAGGCAGGCCTGGGTTCCTCCAGACATCAATGTCTCTGAATGGAGAGGACGCGGGGCATGGTTCCAGCCGGGGGAAGACCAAAGGGGCATTACAGCCAAAGGCAATGTGAGAAACTTGACTGGACCCTGGACCCAAACCAAGTCCAGATGGGGAAAATTTTGGTGTGAAATTTATGTTGGATGGTGAACCTGAACCCGGGATACTGAAGATGTGGTTGTAAAGGGGAATGTCCTTGTCGGCAGGTGAGGCACGCGCTGAAGTGTTTAGGGGTGAGCTGTCAATGTGTGCATGTGGAATGGTGTGACAAGATGCTAACAGCGGGTGAAGCTAAGTGAAATGAATGGATGTTCACTGTATTGCTCTTTGAGTTGTTGAGGGTTCAAGAAAATTTAATAGAAACACAAAACAATAAATACCTATGGCAGAACCCTACCCCAAAATAAATACACTGCACCTCTGGGGCCCGAGACCTAGGAAATCAGCGATTTACTTGTTAAGTGCCTCTGGAGATTCTAATGGGCAGCCAGGTTGACAATTAAGCTAGAGGAGCTCTAACCAAGATGTGACATGATAATGGTGCAGAGAGCTGGCCCTCTGCTGACATCCAGCAGCACTGGGAAATCTTCTCAGGCCCCAGATGACCCAACTGTCCTGCCTTTCACCCCTTTTTTATTTAACAATTAACCACAACATCTCAACTTTACAAAGAAATGAGCTCTATCACCAGAGTAGGAGACAAAAACACCTTTCCACACTTCATCGCCCAGTTGTTAAAAAAGCAGATTTCCAGTGTCACAAAGACGTCTCCCTGCATGAAACTTTCTCCCAGCACGAGTCTCAAAGATGCAACTCTCGAAAAGCCTTTTCAATTTTCAGGGTCCCGTTACTCACCAGTGTTTTCAATATTTACACTCATAGCGAGAGAAATGCTCCAACGGTCAAGGAAGGACCTGGCCAATGATCATACATTAGGATTTAGAAAATGGATATATTAAACAGATTGTTACCAAAAGCCAAGAACTTGCCTTTAAAGATGGAAGAGGGGAAAAGAAGTCCCATTCCAAACAGCATAGCACAAAAACTAAAGTGGCACTGCTTTGAGATAGACGAGTCAGTGATAAACCTTTTCCAACACTATTAAGACTACATCAAATGGTTATGCAAATAAGTGGCAAAATTACCCCCCCACCACCACCACCACAAATACATCTGACCGGTTTTCAAATCAATCTCTCATACCTCACAACCCTTTTGAGATAAAAATAAACTCATTTTTTCAGATGTAGACGGAAACTCAGAAAAGTCCTACCCAATGTCACCAAGTGACACCTCAATCTAAGACTTTGGATGCTGACCTTGCCACAGTGTTTCCTGTCTCTCATCATCCTAAGGTGACAGTACTTCATCGCAGCTACCTGAGTTTCACAACATAATGGCAGGGGACCATGACAGCTGCCAAGAAGCCTACAGATGGATCTGGTTTTGACTATTCACTGTTCACAAATATTTTCCTACCAATTTGAGGGACTAAGACAGCAAAGGCCATCTCCAGTGGATTGACACTCCAACGCTCCTTATCATGTTTATGTAAGGCTTCGATCACACGACCCCTAAAGGCACCGGGTCTGCACACCCCATGTAAGTCCCATCATGCACACAGCACCCTCCACCTCCTGGTGCATGAAAGAGAAGTCATGGGTGCTCTATGTCCTTCCAGGCTCTTGAGGGTCTCCTTTGAGTCCAGAGAATAATCCCTTCCTTTTATGTCAGCAGTTTTATTCTATGTGGACACTATTCTTAATTCCTTATTGCCTTTTCCAGATCAGCTTCCTACAGTCTTTCCCTCTGCAAGCTTTAAAAACCTCGAGTAGCTACTGCCCACCTGGGCTTTTTGAGTATGTCACCATTGCCAACTTCACTATGTTGAGTCCTTGTTTTCATCGAACCTCTCATTGTCCCTATTACACCGTAACAGCCAGAGTCCTGGACCTTCAACACTTCAGTCTTTCCATCTATTTCTCTCCATCTCTCTCTGATGCACACTTGTGCACATGTACATACACAAATGCATCTCTACATGCATACACACACATATATACACCTGGAAAATTACATCTCCTTCCAATAAAAACAGACCTGTTTTCAGACATTAATTTTCCCAAGGCAGTTTATAGCTAATGAGAACTTTGTATCTTGAGCAGCAAAGGGTAACTGTTGTAACTTTTCTAACTATGGACACATTTTTATAGCAGGAAATTCAGAGAAGAAAAAAAAGAGTGTTTCATTCACCCACGATCTCCAACAGCAATTTTCAACTGGTGCGACGCAAGAATATTTATAGCATTTCTACAATTTTCCTTACTTATTTATCTGTTTTTTAGAGAGAGGGGAATGCAGAGAGAAACTCCGATGTGAGAGAGAAACATCGATCTGTTGCCCCTTGAACATGCCCCAGTTGGGGATGGAATCCACAACCTCTCAGTATATAGGATGACACTCCAACCCATTGTGTCACACTGGCCAGGACCCACAAGAATTTTTGAAACATACAATGCCTGGCTATGTAGTCAGGGGTACTGACCTCTTTTCCCGTAGACTATGAAATGAAAAAATAACAACAGCCAACACAACCATAGCCATGAGATGAAAAAAGTTGAAAATTGCTGATCTAGAAAGAATCACTGCAGACATGTTGACTGATGTATGTACCGGACAATGGCGATACAGCAGTGACCAAAAGACACAGTTCCCACCCTCAGGGATTACACTGCTGTTCTATTTTATCCATGATTTTCTGTGGGCAATCAATTTAGTATTTTCGAAACACATTGGCTTTGTTTTTATTGAAAGGTAACACATGGAAAAAACAATTTCAAATAGTATTCCACCCTTGCCCTCAGTCCCCACACAAAGGCAACTTTTAAGGAGATGTTTGCATAACCTTCTAGAGATATTCACGGGGACACAGGTTAAGTGTACCTTCCCTGTTTGGTTGCTAAATGTTGTTTGTCCTACTGTACAGATCAAAGCTTTTCAGAGATTTCAAATCTGCTACATGGAAGCCCATTAAAAGTTCCATTTCTTTCTCAGAGTTCACCTAATTGAATGTGAAAGTCATAGCCAGAGTCAATGAGGAACATGCAAGCACAGTCCTCTGAACTGCTGGCAAATTCAAACTGACAACAGCAAATATTACAGTACTGGAGAACTGACGAAGAAAGCTCTGAGAGCACCACACAGTCGGTGCCTACGCAAGGAAAGGACTCATATGGCCCTGCTTCTCACGGAGAGAGAACTATATCTATCTAATATTACCTCATTTTTAATGAGTATTTTCTTTTTTTGGAAAATAAAACTCAGATATAGAATGAAAGTGAGAACATGTCCGCATTTGACCATTTCTCAGACAAACTTCCTAATAGGAGCAAGACTCTAGGAAGACAATGGACCATATGTGGGGGAAACAAAGCCTAGATGAGTGGATGGAGGGAGACTCTGTATGACTGACATCTTGCCAGGCCCCCTACCACAACCCTGTGAAGCCTGCTTGGTCAGCCCAGAGCTGAGGCAAGGAACTCCAAAGTGACGGGCGTACCCAACAACCCAGGTAGGAACCAGCCAAGTCTGGTTAATCCCAATGATCTCTTATTGGGGAAGTGAGTAGACAGCCCCTTAGAGTTTACTACCTCTAGAAAGATAGTGAAGTTTTAGGTCCATGACCCCCAGGAACTCAACTTGCAAGAATAACTGGAACATTGGAACCATCAGAAATAGAGAAACAGGGCTGCTTTTCACCTGCTCATTTTGACTACTCACTCATTCTGCCTCCCTCCCCTTTCTGCCAGTTGGTTTGTTTAATTCTGGCAAGTTTCATGTACCACGACCACTACATAGTTCATCATTTAGAAAAGTAATACGTACATTGGGGTGTTGTTGTTTTTTAAGTATACCAACAATAACAAATTTGATCTCCACCCAAATATTGATGGGCTCCATTTCCATACAGATAATTTTCCCATGAGTATATGCTTTCAAGAGAGTATGGAGCCAAGATTTTAAATCCTTTCTGCTATCGTGAGAAAGGGACGAGGAAATGACTATGGTGGTAAGGGTGGTATTGGTTCCATCATCACCCTCATTGTTTAAGTGCTGACTCTATGGAGGCACATTCTGAACAGTAATGTTTCTTTCTTAAAAAATAAGATTTTTTTCTATTACAGTTGACATATAACATTATATTAGTTTCAAATGTACATCACTGTGATTAAACATTTATACAACTTATGAAGTGATAACCCCAGTAAGTAGAGTTCCCATCGGACACCATACATAGCTATTATAATATTATTGACTATATTCCCTATACTGTTTTTACATCCCCCGTGACTGTTTTTGTAATTATTACAAAATTTGTACATATTAATGTTTTCCTGCAGTAAGTCATTTAATCCTTTGAGCATGCACTTTCCCACCTGCATTTTATAGGTAAAAAAAAAAATGGAGGCACAGAGAAATCAAAAGAACTTGCATAGGTCCCACAGAGAGTTAAAATAAACATAAACTCAACATTAATAATTTGCCTGCCACTAGAAAGCTACTGAGATTATCTTTAACTTGACAGATAATAGAAGCATGTTCCTCATTTGCACAAACAGTTCAGTTCAGTCTAGACATTTTAAGGAAAACCTGTCATAACAGCAAATATTAAAAAAAAAAGTATTAAGCCTCTTCTAGGTGCCAGGCTACCAGGCTAGCAGCTGCTTACTGAGCACAAACATTACTTAAGTATTTGATTCAATCACATTCAAATCAAGTCTTTTCTTATATGGAGATGACTAAGGAGATGCATTAATTGACATTGCTTAAGTTTGAATTCATTTTGGCAATAAAATATGAGAATTGAGACAAAATCATCAGGAACTAGTCCACCTTAATTTTTTAAAATGATACGAAATGTCTTCCATCAAAGATTGAGTAGTGATAAAAAAGGAGAATAATTGAAAGTCATCTTAGGGGGCTCTCACATAAGAATACCACCGGGATATCCTATTTTTAACCAACAGCGAAATAAACAACCTGTAGTTTCCTTGCAATGTGGAGATGGCCTGGGTGCACGTATGCCTATCAAATAGTAATTCCGCTAACATCCAACTGTTCCAAAAACTGTAAATAAGTGAATGAGTGAAACACTTACTTTAAATTGTCCTGGAGAAAAAAAAATGGAGGAAGAGGACATCATACAACCCTTACTGTCCAGACACCCCTGCAAGGACAAGAGCCCAGAACTTCCAGGCGTGGGGCCTCCCTTTTATACAAAAAGTCTCTCCAGCTCACTCAGCCTTCCCAGCGGCTCCTAAGAGCACCACCTCCACCTCTACCCTTGGGGAGCTGACCTCACTTTATCCCTTAGTCAATGGGGATGTTGGACTTGATCTTCCAAATCCCATTTGTTTCCCAGAAGGGAGAAAAGCAACCTTAAAGCCATACCAAATTCTATCCTATGAAATAAACACAAAGCTGTATAGAAATCAACGCCTGGGTTTGGATGTGGTCCATGTGTGTGCTCAAATCAGAAACACAGTGAATTTGGTAAACAAGCATGCAGGCACGTGCTGTGTTTACACTTGCTTGACAAAAACCTGCAAGCACAGTAAAGAGGCAATCACACAGAGGCATCTTTTCCTCCTTGCACAAGGATCGTCATCAAGATCCTTGCCTACCCCTTTTTTTCTTACCTGCTCTCAGAGAATTTACCTTCTGGGATAGTTCAGAGTTAGTTGTCTGTCATATGACTGGAGTCTGTTAGGGTCCAGCGAGAGTCCACCTCTCTTTGTATCATTGAATGGCATCAATTCCAAAAGCATAATCACTATTCAGTAACTTCTGGTCTATCCTGAGCAAAACTACCTGACAAACCAGCCCAACCAACAGAATTCCCAAACCTAGGAGCATGGTTAAGGGGCCTCTGAGCCGCAGAGAGAGAGAGGAGAGGCAGCAAAGGCACCCATCCCAAGCCTCACCCTCCCTCCCACAGCTCCCAGCACCATGCACTCCACACCTAACCTTCCCACCACTCCCCACTTCACTGGACCACTCGTCAATGGAAGTCTAATGAAAAGCTTAAAAAGAAAAAAGGTCCCTTTGCTTCAGTGAGAGATAAGCTCAACCTACTCTCCCCAAGACAACTCTACTTGCCCTTAGTTGCCTACATATAAGGGATTCCATGATAAACCCATTCCAGCTACAACTCTCTTCCACAGCATCATCCATACACCCTAAGCTTCAACCCCACCAAACTACCCACACAAGTACACTGAAATGCCTTTCAGTTTTCCTCTGACCTTCCTTCAAGGTCATGTTCAAACTCAAAACTTTTGTGACACTTCCCCATTGCCCCCATCTAAATCCGTCAATCACTCTCATGTCTTCACTGCCACAGATCTTGAAGGTGCACTAAGCTATATATATACACACAAAAGGCCAGCAACCAGACTGGCAGAATGACCAGCACAACTAGAATGACCAGTGGCTATGATGCCCCCTCTTCCCGGCCGGCCTGGCCTGATGGGCCCCCATTGGGGTGGGTCAGCCAGACCCTTCCTGTGCACAAATTTGTGCACCGGGCCTCTAGCAAAAGTATAAGTGCTATTCTTTACCTTCCAGGTTTTCTTATAAGCTGTAACCATCATTTTTTCTTTATCTATAGTATGTTGTACATATTAGGTGCTCAATTGAATGACTGCAGTTTGTTTCACACATGTGCCAGGAACCCACAACATCCACTATTATCTATACTAATAAAAGGGTAGTATGCTAATTAGACTGGGTCAACTAGACATCTTCCAGTCATCCTTCTAGACAAAGCCACAGTGGTGGGGGCCAAGGCAGAAGCAGGTAGGGGCGATCAGGCAGACAGTCAGATGAGTGGTCAGGAGCCAGTGGTCCCAGATTGCAAGAGGGATGCCTGACTGCCGGTGTAGGCTGGATCACATAGGGAATCCCAGATTGGAGAGGGTGCAGGCCGTTCTGAAGGACCTGGCCCCTCTGCCATGCACAAATTTAGTGCACCAGGTCTCTAGTAGGAATATAAAGCACCTTTCATACTACAGGGGAAACCTCAGGGCTACGAGGGCAGTAAATGGCCAGGTCTGAATTCAAACCTACATCTACTCAAATTCAAAGCTTTTGCCATTTCATCAACACCACCATACTTTTCAAAGGAGAAAACAAAAATAGAACAGGAAGGTGAAAAAGTATCTGTCAGTCAGCTCACTGCAAGCTTCGGCCTGATTTCTCATCAACCTCAGACTTTAAGGCATGAACAGTGTATGTAATAAAGTTTTTTTTTACAAATTAGAATATTTATCGTCATTGGGGCATGCCATTATGTTATGGAAAAGCCTCTCTTTTATTTCAATGCCTCACAGTGAGATGGTAAGTCTTTGCATATACATGCAATCCTTTAATGAAGCCCGCATGTACTCTGTAAAAAGCCCATGTATTCAATGCTTTTCCTTGGGACAGGTGGGTTTGAGGGGACCAACTTTAGAGAATACCATGCATCATCCTTTTAAGCTCATACTATCCAAATGGCTACAGGCTTCTGAAGTTTGATGAAATCATGGCAAACCCCTTAAACAGAAACAGGGATGAAACACCTACAGTCCAAGGGAGGTGAACTGGCCATAGCCCATGAGCTGCAGGTTCTGACAAACACTGGCTTTCCAGTTCCCACTGTAACCTGCCAACATGTGGCCTGGAGAAAACATCCCGGATTTCAGCTTCTTTGTGACATGGGGAAGCCAGTGGCCCTCTCAAAGGCAATGAGCAGCTGATAATAGCACAGCAAGAGCAGCCAGCTCTGAATATGTTCACTCACCTCAATTCCACACCCAGGCCCACTGCCTACCCACCCTGTGGGACTTACCTGACTACCAAATCAGAAGTTGACTGTCCTTTGTTTCTCTTTTGATTACCAGAGATTCGGTGCCCAGATTCGTGTGGGTACTAACTTTTAAATAAAATGAGCTGTTAAAAGCTTTCAGAATAGAAAGGTGAGGGGTAACAGCAAAGGGGTTAGCTAACATCCTAAGTAACACTAAATTCTAAAACAAACTCTGTATTACAAGCTTAAACTCTCCCAAACAAGTCATTTGGCTAACAACATGTGTAATTAAAGTTAAAAGCATACTAAAACAACACTTTAACTGTTGGCCTTAAAGCTCCTTATGCAATGCTCAACCGAAACATTAGCATAGGAAGGAGTGACTAGACTTTTTGTCTCCTAAAGACAGCATCGCGGGGACACTGCACACACCTCAAGGCTTCTGCAGGGCAAACGAGAGCGCTGACAATGTGAGAGCCACGCTGCCTTAAATGCAGGTGCACTCAATCCTGTGCTACACACCCAAGTTCAACTAGTTCAGAACTGGAATTTCTTCATCTCCGGCTGATGCAGTGGAAGAGGTAAGAAGTTTACTTACCCTGCCCACTCCAATATTCCAGTTACCAGGTGATTTGGAAATCCCACCATTCAGACAAGGGTATTATTTAAAAGCTCACAGCATCAACCAGAACCTTCCTCTGCAACACACACACACACACACACACACACACACACACACACACACGGTTTATAAGTTGCTGGTTTTAAAAGAAACCAACACTGACACCTTGATCACTATTAATTTCACAATGTTGCTCATGAGAGGAAAGGAATGCACAGGGTAGATAACCACAGATCCCACTACATGAACGTTGATCACAGACCCACAGTACGCGCTTAAATGTTCACTGAGTTATCAGTGATAAATCTGGTCCCAAAGCCCCTCTTTTGCTTTTACTGGCCTTTTCAACTCTCAATTTTAACTGTAACAAAACTTTTGAGAGATCATGGTAGAAATGTATTTTCAGAATTACTTTGAAAATACATCATAATTCATTACAACAGCACAAAAGTTATTTCTGAACATATACCTAAAGTGTCATTTAAATTTTGTTTTGAGTGTAAAAAAAGGTTCTGGTTATAACATATACTCTTCTGGTTTCGTCTAAATTAGTAGAGCTGTTTTCACCTTTTCTCTCTCTCTCTATTTTTTTTTTTCAGTTCTTTCCTGCAGAACTGCATCTAGTGAAAAAGCTTGATGTTTTAACTTTGTTCTGCAGTAATATCACACAAAATAACTTCACAGGTTGCTGGGGGGTGTGGCCAACATGAAAACAGCAGGGATTAAACAGAAAGTGGTCTCTTTCGTTTTAACTCTGCACACCAATGTGTAATCAGGAAGATTTCAGCAATCTCTCCTGTCAGAGAAGAAGGAAAGAAAGAAACCTGACAGGGTGCCTTCCTGGAGAACTCATTGAGAAATCTCTCAAGGACAGCTTACTCGGCAGTGTTTTACAGACACTCGGCCTGGCAGAGAGGAGAGACTCTGTAACAATCTGAGCTGAGCTTATTTACCCTGGACAAGAATTCCTCAATTAAAAGGCATTTCAAGGGGAGAAGGAGAGATGGCAAACAAAAGACCAGACCTGAAACAACTCTAACAACTTAATTCAAACTACCAAAATGCTGTTTTTAAAGCCCTGTCTCAGGTTCCTTTTACTCAAAACGTACAACATGGAACTGAAATGATAACAATAAATAGGGAATGTATTGAGACTTTGCTTATTTTTAAATGTCTGGGATAAAGTCTGTTTAGTACAGAGTGAGGTTTTATTGAACCTGTACTTACCAAACCCACAAAAAGTAAAAAATGAAGCCTTATCATGCAGCACAGCCAGGACAAGCCTGCATTATCCTCGTGTTGACAGAAGCCCAGAAAGCCAACAACAACCAGAAATGATATATCCTGATACATCATATCATCCCCTTTCGCATGAATAGTCAGTGTTAGGTAGCACTTAACAGTAACGTATATGCCACCGATATTTTAAAAATAGATTACAAACATATGGCATTCACACAACTGGTATCAAAATCAGAGAAATGTCCATTTTAGGACATAACAGGCTATTGCATTAAAGCCTTAACATTTCAGGGTGGTCCAAAAGTCTGGGAACTGGCAAATATTTTCCACTTCCTACTACATTAAATGACCAAAGAATGCCAGGTCTCCATGACCTGGGGAAGGTAACCAGGAGTGATTCGACAAGATGACATACGAGGCCAGAATCGGGAGGAAAGCTGGATGATGACTTCCTAAGACAGCGGCCATGTGGAGGGCTCTTCGTGCTCGTGGGGTCTGGACTTCCTCCACGGCTGCTTCTGAGGGGTGTACTTAATGAAAACGAAGCAACACGTCAGATGCACATGCAGAGACAGATGGAAAGCTGCATTAACACACTCTGCTCACTGCAACGTTTCACATCACAATGAACTAGTGAAGGACCGCACACGGAACAGACCATGGTTCAACACGTGACATATCCACCCAGTGTCCAGACTTTGTGCTCTTCTTAAAATTGGCACAGTGACGCTACTACAAGCATGTCAAACTCGCAGCCTGCGGGCCACATGCAGCCCACGATGAATATTTTTGCAGCCCGGCCAATATAACAGTACGTAAGAAACGTTTTAATAAAAATGTCTTAATTTTTACAATATCCTGTTATACATAATTATGAATAACAAACTACAATGTTTCCTAATGACTGATTACTATAATCGTGTTGCATTCATCTGTCTTGATTTTTACAATATTCTGTTATACATAACTATTAATAATGAACTACAATGTTCACTAATGACTGATTACTATAATCGTTTCCCTTACACAGCACCATTTCTCTCCACTAATACTAGCAGCGAATGTTTTAGCAGCCAATTGCCAAGTCATTAGTCTTGTACTGACTTGTTTGCTGTGTGCATACAACAGGAAATATTTCGTTTTCAGAAAATAAGAAAAACAGGTTTGTGTTACACTTACTACTTTGTACAGTTATTCAGTGTCTGGTAAGTTAACGTTCAAGAAAAAAATATTGATTTTATTAAAATGTTCTATTATTTGATGTTAACAATTATTTCAGCCCTTTGTATACAGCATATCTCTGTAGAAATAAACCTCCTTTTCTATGAAAATTGAAGCTTTTGTGTTTTGTTTTGTTTTTGTGGCCCACATAAACTTAAATCTTGTTTATTTGGCCCGTGTTAGCCTTTGATTTCGGCATGCTTGTGCTACTATGTGTTCTGGGAGCTTGTAACCAACTTGGATGAGCCCAGCATGCCTCCTTGCACTCAAGGAGCTCTGCTGTCTGCGTGGTTTACCCAAGTGCAAACTAAGACTGCAGAGAACTGCTGAATGCATTTCGTAAGGCACAGAGGCTTCAGCTGCCTCCTCGGGCCTCCTCCTCACTGCCTGATACCAGCAGGGTCACGCTGGAAAATGAACTTGCCATCTCTGACACTCCATTCCAAGACTGGGGGGGGGGGGGGGGGGGGGGGACAGGCAGGGGAGCGGGAACTTACACAAGTTGACTACTCCCCCTTTTTTCTTAGGCAAGTCTGCAGGCCTCCCAACCAGCCAAACCACAAAAAAACAACCCTACACCACCACCTTAACCAAAACCTGGTCCCGTTGCCACCAAGGCCAGCCTCCGCAAAAGATTAACCTGTGGTCCTTGGCCAAGCCTCACTAATGGGACCAACCCTGGAGAGAGAGAGAGAGCGAGTGCGCGAGTCAACTTTGTTTGTTTTAGAAGAAATACTTCCTGGCACATGTTTAGTAAAGACTCTGAACTCTGCACACGAAGCCACGTGGTTGGTGCTGATCTGGCTCCATCCACCCCGACCAGCCTCTAAAGCAGCCTCTCCCAGAGGGCAGTCCCTCTCGTCCTGGTCACGCGGGCTCCTCCCTCCGCCGCTGCCCTCCCGCGTGCTGGCGGGGTTCGAGGGGAGCGGGAGCAGCTGGGGCCGGAGGTGTTCCCTTCGCCAGCAGCACATCTGTGGGGCCCATGCTGGCTCTTTCGGCTCAGGTGAAGTCCGAGGGAGCACGACAAGAGGCAAAGCCTGCCCTTCCCGAAAAGCCGCGTTTGCCGCGCTTAACGCAGCAGCGCGCGGGCACCCCACTTGGGCGCCCACCTGTAGCCACAGCAAGCAAACTTTCCCGAATCCAGTCCCTGACGCCACCCCCTGGCCCAAGTTGGCAGCGGCCTGGAGCCCCGCGGGCTCCTCACCTGATACCCATGAGCCCCCAACCTGGTCAGTCCCGGCGCGCAGACCCAGCGCTGCCTGCGTGCCCCGGGGGGGTTGCGGGCAGAGAGAAGGGGTTGCCCGCCGGGGATCCGAAATGTGTGGGGAGAGTGGGAGGACGTCGTTCACTACCCTTTGCAACTCCACCTCCCAACTTTGCAGCCACACAGCCGCCGCCCTCCCGCTCTCTCTCCGTGGCGCGCACCCGGCTCCCTCGGCTTTTCCAACGCGTTCCCCAAGGGAGAGGGTTCCCCGGCGGTGGGAACCCGCGCGCCCGGCGCACTTACAGCCATAGCGGGGTCTCTGCAAGGACGGCAGCTCCTCGTGGGGCATCCTGCGCTGCTCCGGGGGCCCGCCCCGGGCGCGCCCCCCGCGGCTTCCCTCGCTCGCCAGGCTCGCCGGCTCCGCGCCCTGCTGGCGCGCTTGTATCCGGCTCCTCGCTGCCCTCCCCTAGCCGTCCCGGGATGGGCGACGGGCTCCCTCGCTGCTCCCTCGTCGGCGCCCGTGCAGCCGCCGCGCGCTGACACCGGAGCCCAAGTGAACTCTCCTTCCCCGCTCTCTCTCGGCCGCCGCCGCCTCGCTCGGCAGGTTTCCTTTCTCCTCCAGCCGGGCCCCGTTATCCAACGCGCAAGGGAGCGCGCCGCGGCGCAGCGACCCCTACCGCGTTCGGGGCGCAGCGCCCGGGCAGCGAGGACCCGCCCCTCCCCGGCCCGGGAGAAAGTGGCGGAGCGGGTCGCCGGGCCGGGATCCCCTCCCTGCAGCTGGGGCCCGGGCAAAGCTGGCGGCTCCGGACTGCAGCCGCCCGCCTGATGTGTCAGTCCTGGAGCGTTTGGAGGGTGGAAGTGAACCTCCGCGGGCCCAGAGCTAGCAAAACCGCAGCAGACACAGGCAGCCCCGGTCGCCCAGCGTGCTGCTGTTCCCGGACAAACAGCGCGGTTCCTTTTCCTCCGGGCAGATGGGGCGTTGATCTCGCGTCTTTTTTTTTTCTTTTCTTTTTTTTTTTTTTCACCCTTTGAAAGTTGCTTCTCTGCCTCCTTGTCTACAAAATACCAGGGTTCCCCTTTCATAACAAGAAACTGAGAGTGTTTGCTGGAGGGGCGAGGTACTCAAGCAACCACTCAAAACACAACTGCGAGTCACCCTGTTTTCACCTTCGGCCCGCCCTGCCTCTCTCCCGCGCGGTCAAAAACCACGGCCCAGCCCAGCTGGGGTCGCACACACAAGAACCTTTTCCGGCTAGGCTTTTAAGGAAATGAAGCCACATGTGGCCCGTTTTAAAAGGGGGGTTTTCGTGCGGTCACCTGGAGCTGTTTTTCTCTTTGTGCCCCAGAGTGATGATAAGATCTGCAGGAGTGGGGGACTCTGCTATACCTTGCCCTCAGCTGCTTGTCAAATGTGCAATGTGTGGGTGACCAGCTGGATGGCAAAATAAGATAATTGAGGTAGAGTTATAAGTTGACAAGGTGACATAGTGGCCCCATTTTTAACTATGCAAAGATACAGAAAGTGGCCACCTGTTTTCCATTTCATATGGGAGGTAAAGCCCTTCTCTAACTTGTAACTCAGATTCTTGGGCCCCACCCTCAGACTTTCCAGTTCAGTTGGTTTGGGGACCATGAATTTGCATTTCTAACAAGCTGTCAGATGATGCTGACACCAAAGATCTGTGGACCATGCTTGGAGTAGTTATTTAAAAAAAAAATAGGCACAAGGGATTTCAGTTAGACTTGGGGAAATCTTAATCAGAGGATTCTCCCTGCCACCCCTTTCTACCCCTTTCAACCCCCACCTTCCAAGCATTAGATTCTCACTTGGTTGGGATGGGATGAGTGGGGGTTTTCTTCCTTAAAAAGCAGTTGCCACTCATTTTAAGAGCAAATCAAAGGTGAAAAGGCCACATTTTGAGGCACAGCATCTCGCCAGCCAGTGTTCACCCAGAGGGGAGAATTTCCTGTATTTCAGGAGATGCCGAATTGACTTGAATGATATCTTAAGTAAATTCCACTTTTATGATTCAATTCCATGTATTAAGTACTATCAAGCTTGTAATTGCACATACCAATTTTCAGTTCCAGTGTGTGATTGAGGGCCAAATCAATGGGTAATCTATGTTTTATAGAGGTGGTGAAAAATCACTGTCAATTAAAATGGCCAAGGAAGGTAATAGTATTTGCAAGTGTGGCTTGAGGTGGACCTTGAAAAATGGATGATTTGGATGGAGAATGTCCACTCCTGGAAGACAGGCAGGGAGGGACAAGGGACAGTGGGGTGGGCCATGAGAGTGGGAATGTACAGAAGCTTTGAAACTGGTACCAGACCATGAGGGCACGGAACGTCAAACTAAGAAGGCTGGACATTATCATAGGAACAGTTGAGAGTTCTTAAAGGTTTGGGGTGTGGATATTGCGTGATATAAGGGAGTTCAGGGAAGGTGAGTCTGCAGGAGGTTTTAGGACGGATGGGAGTGAGGCGTCTTGGAGGTTCAGGCACCTGGTGAAGGGGCTGTGGCAGAGGTAGAAGAGAAAAGTAAAGGGGAGCTTCGGTGAGGCTGACACCAGTGACAGTGATGAAGGGGAGTCCTAATACAAAGAGGCTGGTGTCATTAACACAGCTAGAGTCACAGATCGTCAAAAATAGAGTGTCCGCTCAGAGTAGAAAGTGAAGATTGAAGCACATACATGTGATCTGCAGGAGGATGGCTCTGAGTTCCTGTTCCCGTTGGTCAGCTCTTCTCTTTCAAGACTCCATCATGACTAATTTTTTATGGAGAAGTTAACACTGAGAAGAAATTGTAAGTAAAAGCAAATATTCCCGATCTTTTTGCAAGGGCTGAAATTAATCTTACGCAATCCAGTCTGCATTCACTGGGCAACAGTACTATTCACAGATCACTTCTCCACAGAATCTCAAAAAAGAAACTCATCTGCAGAATTCTGGGCTATGTTCTCTTAAGGTTTGACATTGGAGGTTGATCAGAGGCAACGTGCCAGCTTATTTTGCCATCTCACTGGGCTTGCAATCATATTAAAAACAAAAACTGAGGCTATTTAGTGAAAAAATGTTTTTTTTTAAATAAAGCAAGAAGATTTTTCTTTAATGTAAAATAAAAGATGACATTGGAAAACTACTAGATATGCTAAAACATTTTTTTAAATATTGTTTAAAAATGATTGTTTTCTAAGGCCCATCTCTCTCCTTTTGATAAGTTGACATAAGCATGAAGGTGTTTGAAAAAATGCAGCTTTGTTTTTATAACAATAACAGATTATTTATATCAAGAGGTTCAAACAGGATTAAAAAGGTATGCTTGAGTAAAAATTTTGGCATGCAACTTTAACATTCCATTTACTTTTGAAATGACTTGGTGACTTTCCAATAACATCATGTTATTGATCATTTTAACATATTTACCAGAATAGTGACCAATGTGCTTTCAAAGCATCACCAGAAGTGAGGCATGAAGAGACGACAGGGAAGAAATGAATCAGGGTTTTTTCAAAGTCGTGGAAGCCTTGGGTTGTCAAGATTTTCTTTTCCTGTCCCAGATCAGAGAAACACTGAGCAGGAGCAGGACTGTACTTTATTGCAAAGGAGACTTCTATATTTAAAAAGGAAATTGTTACAGTCCAACATAAATTAAAAAAAACAAAAAACAGGCCCTGGCCCAATAACTCAGTTGGCTGGAGCATCGTCCCATATACCAAGGTAGTGGGTTCAGTCCCTAGAAGGGGCACATACCTAGGTTGTGGGTTCAATCCTCAGATGGAACACATATGGGAGGCAACCAATCAATGTCTCTCTCACACATCCATGTTTTTCTCTCTCTTTCCCTTCCTCTCTCTCTCTCTAAAACCAATAATAATCATTTTTTAAAAATTATCTGGTCAGGTTAAAAAAATAAAAGAATGACAGCCCTAACCGGTTTGGCTCAGTGAGTAGAGCATAGGCCTGTGGACTGAGGGATCCCATGTTCCATTCTGGTCGAGGGCACATCCCCAGTGGGGGGTGTGCAGGAGGCAGCTGATCGATGTTCTCTCATCGATGTTTCTAACTCTCTATACCTCTCCCTTCCTCTCTGTAAAAAATCAGTAAAATATATATTTTAAAAAGTCACAACAGAAATATATACAACAGTGTTTTGGTTCTCAAAAATGAAAGTGGGAATAGCAGTGTCTGGGGAGACAAGTAGAACTGATGGTCACTTAACATCATTTCATGGACAAGAAAACAGAAGCTCAGAGACTGCATGATTTCCACGGCTATGGAAGAATAGAGCCTAAACTACCTTCCGAGCCTCCTGAGGGTCTCTGCCCATTGCTTTTTCTATTGTTCGTAGTGTGTGTGTGTGTGTGTGTGTGTGTGTGTGTGTGTGTGTGTAATTTCCCAATGAAGTCCTTTTTCATTTCACTGAAGCCCATAATTTTGGGCAACTTTCAAATATTTTGTCAATGTTAAATCGGCAAGCCTTCCAGCAATCTTGCCTTTTTCTCTGATTTAAAGTTCTAAACAAATCAAAGTTTGGAAAGACTGTTTAAAGTTGCATTTTAGCACACAAATAAGTAGAACCATTCACAATTCCATTATTATTTTTCCTGTTTCACAGCTTAAGAAAGTTAGGATTTCAGTGACTCGGAAGACGATCCCCAAAGTCGCCTGGAAATGAGCAGGAGCAAGCAGCATTGGCTGGGTGGCCCCTTCCCATTTTACCCCTTTTACCCTGCCTGTTCTCAGTGGCATTTATCACCTGACATAACCAGATGGTGGATTATTTATTTATTGTTTGTCACCTCCTTCTAGAATGTGAGTTTTGTTTAGTTTAGTTTAGTTTTTAAATCCTCACCCAAGGGTATTTTTTTCCATTGATTTTCAGAAAGAATAGAAAGGAGGAGGGAAAGGGAAGGGAGATTGAGAAACACTGATGTGAGAGAGACACATCGATTGGTTGACTCCCAAATGCGCCCCCACTGGGGCCAGGTATAAACTTGCAACTCAGGCACGTGTCCTTGACCAGGAATCAAAACCTGTGACCCTAGGTGCTCAGGCCGACACTCTAACCACTGACCTGAGCCAGCCTGGGCTAGAATGTGAGTTTTTTGACAGCTGAGATTTGGTCTAATTCTTCACTGCTGTATGCCTGGAATGTAATAGCTGCTCAAGTAGTTTATTACAGTTATGAATTTACTAAATAATAAATATATATGATACTATACTAGGAATAGTTGTTTATCTGAGTCCCAACTTTCTCCCCAGCACAGAAACCAATCTCCTATTCTTTAGATTAATAAGCTGAACTAAAAATTTCTATATGTTCAGCTTCTATCAAACATATGTTCTCTTCTCCCAGGAGAATGCTAAAGGACCCGCTACGAATCCCCGGTTATCACCGTCTATCCCAGGCTTTAGGGATAGGTCCTGTTTGTATCCAGCACTGGTGATGGTTTCACTGGGAACTCCTGGAAGTTTCTTGTTGATCTCATAGGTATCGATGCGATAAGATCTGAAAGTTGCTCAATAAAGAGCTCTACCACACACACCTGTAAACCTGTTCTGAATCAATTTTTAAAAATCATTCATTCTTTCCCATTGATTTTTAACTTCAAGTATGCTTTATCTTAATCTCAGATTGATCTGTCTTTGGCAGGAGCCCTCAGTCTTAGCTTAATTTTTTCTGCCTGACTCTTATATTGCCCTTCTGGAACATTCTGTCTTCATTAATGAGAGGCAAACAAACTTCTAACTTACCCAGGAAAGCTTGATATTTTGAAAGAAGCTTCACTACCAGATAACAAAAATAAAAACACCCCCTATGTTGACAAAAATTTAAATCTTCAACAAGTGAGGACTGTCAGGAGCTCTTACACAATGTCAGGAGGTGAGTACTTTGAGCAATCATTTTGAGGAGCAGTTAAGGTAAGATAGATGTACATTATCCTGAAACCCAGCAATTCCACATCTACTGGATCCTCTAGGAAAGCACCCACACAGAGGAAAACTTGTACAGATGTGAATGGCACCAGATGTTAGACCTAGGTCCTTGAATTCTGGCTAGGAAAGAATTTAGATATTCCAGGGAAAAACTGGAAACAATTTAAATGTCTTTTAGAGGCAGAATGGGTAAGCACACTGTAAAATATATAAATAGCATAGAGAATGGTAAATACAATGTGATTTTCATTTATGTGCAATTATAAATATACCTATAATAATAAAAGCATAATATGCTAATTAAACCAGACGTCCTTCCCGACGACCTTCCTGACAAAGCAAGTCTGCGAGGGAAGCCCAGGTCCCAGGTGCCAGAGAGAAGTCGGCGCCGGCAACTGGGAAAAGGAAGGCCTACTCTTGCACAAATTTCATGCATCGGGCCTCTAGTAAAATAATATCACAGGATATTTTTTGGGACATATGTCTGCAGTAAACATGCACAGGAAAAACATACCAATTTTAGAATAGCAATAACCTTGGAGAAACTAGAGAAGGGAATGGAACCTGAGAAGGTAGACAAGGAACATCAAATATATCTATAATATTTAATTTCCCTTTAAAAACGGAAGCAAATATAGCATTTATTGCATCCAGGTGGTACATATAAAAGTATTTGATATTTTATCCTCTCTAATTTTCTCTGTGTTTGGAATGCTTTTCAAATATAGATAGATAGATAGATAGATATTTAATCATCACTCAAGGATATGTTTCTATTGACTTTCAGAGAGAGAGGAAGGAAGAGAGAGAGAGAAAGAGAGAAATATTGATGTGAGAGAAACATTGATCAATTGCCTCCCATATGCACCCCAACTGTGGACTGAACCACAACCCAGGTATGTGCCCTGACTGTGAGTGGAGCGCACACCCTTTGGTGCACAGGATGACTTTCCAACCAACTAAGCCACCCAGCCAGGGCTCAAATATTTTTTTTTAAAGAAACAAGCATCCTGTTAATATAGTCAAAATAGAAGTAATGTCTTAGGTTGTTGGTTTCCAGTTTTTAGTTCAAATTCGTTTAATTTTCTTGATTAAGACAAATCTATATTATTTAAAAACAAAGCCTCATTGAAATAATAGGGTAGCAATTTAGATATGCAAACATGCACATCTTTCTAGGAAAGTACTTATTATATGATAAAGGGACTATGGCTTCTGCTCCAAAACTCAGCTACTCCCTCAGGGACTGCTAGGACACATATCCTGGTAAATGGCTTCTCCATTTGGAGATTTGCTAGTAACACCTATTTCTCCTAGCTCCTCACTTAGGGAATAGGTAAAGGTTGACCGGTCTATTCTCTAAGCAGAAATTGCCACACTTTCACAACGTAATGCTTAAACATTTTGGTGGGGACCCGTTTTTATTTTAAAGCCTCTCCTTTTTTTTCTTTTTTCTTTTTTCCTTTCTGTAGCTAACCAGCTGATAAAGTTCAGATACTCAGTTAGTCAAGAGTTAACTTCACATCTGGATCTGCTCAGCCCAAGTGTAAAAGGCTATAGTGAATCAAGGAACACCACAGTGTGGAAAGCAGGTTTCACCAATGCCGGCCTTTTGATATACTATAAACTTGACCGTCACCTCTAACTCAATAGGTAAAAAGTCAGACTCATCCACTTTCAGATCACCTGTGCGCCCCTCCCACCATCTATCAATGGCTCTTTCCTCCAACTGCCATACCCTGTTGGTACATATAGTTCAGTTTTTAGATTAAACACCTCAACCTTGTGGATTCCTCTAGGACCATTTCTTAGCGTCCACTCAGTCACTAAGACTCGGTGGGTCTTTGAATATCTCTATCATTTGTTAATGTCTCTTCTTTCTTCTTTGCTCTTGTTAACCTAAAAATAAAAGGCCAAAGTGAAAATCAACAAGAGTTTGAGATTTAAAAAAAAAATAGCAGTTTGGGAAGCACTGATTCAGGTATAGACCCAAGTAGTGTTCTGAATAGGAGGTGAAGGCTGGAGGTATTTATGAGAAAGGGAAGGAGAACAATGACAGGAATAGAAGGGATTTCTATGGGTATAAAGCTAAGGAAGAAATTCTGTAGGTGCAAAGAAGCTAACATAGTGATGCTAATTCTAAAGAATGTCTTTATTTTCAGTAGTCATAGTGTTTTTTTTCTTGCTAGCTTCACAAACAACGCTGCTTTAGGCCCAGTCTAAAGTTATTTTGTCCTGTTTGAACATTCCAGATGTTTGAGGCGTAAGATGTACAAGGCAGTTCCTCTGGAATGGCAGCTCTGACTCCACTTGGATTGTCTCTGTTTATATTATTTTTTACATTCTCATCATCGCCACTACTACTTTGGTTCAAGCTCTTATCTGAGCGGTTGGATGGCTATTTTTGTGTTGTTTTTTCCTTTTTGAAATCTAACTTGACTGTTTCCTCCTTTGAAATTCTGTATCAAATACCTTTATTGGTGCCCTCCTTTGAGACTTTGGCAAATGCTAATTTAGTTAACATTTATGTTGTTCTATTATTTTAAAAAAAGTTAGCACTTGGAGTACTGTACCAAGATTTCATGTATACTTCCCAAGTAGTAAGCGAAAGAAGTAGCCCAGAGGGTCCAAGACAGCAGTGTGGGGAGTTACAGCTGTTGAAAGCCTGCTGATCTTCCAAGCTAGGCTTTTCTTCTTAGAAAATTTGAGTTTAAAAATTAAGAGCTTTCATAGAGTTGGAATTTGACCTTTGCCTAGAATAAGTAGGTGATCGATAAAGATTTGACAGTCGGAGTAGACATCTACTTGGGTCCAGGCAAGTAATGACAATAACAAATAGGGTCTGCCTATTACATATAAAGATGATCATTTGTTCTCTACAATTCCTAGCCCGGTCAGTAAAAACAGCTGGTTTGTGAGGGCCTCTGTCTCAGTCAGCTCTGGTTGCTATAACAAAACATCATAGACCAGACAGAGTAGCTTAAACAACAGACAATTGTTTCTCACAATTCTGCAGGCTGGGAAGTCCAAGATCCTGGTTCCAGCTGATGGAGTTCCTGAGGAGATCCTCTTCCCGGTTTGCCATCTCCTTAGGTCCTCACCTGACCTTTCTTTGCTGCTTGCATGCACACAGGGTGGAAGACAGAATCTCCTGTCTTCTGTTTATTTTTATTTGTTTGTTTAAAAAATGTTTTTAAGTATGTTTTTTATTGAATTTCGGGAGATAGGAAGAGAGAGAACATGCATGTGAAAAAAAAACATCCATCAGCTGCCTCCTGCACTCTCCCTCCTAGGGATCGAGCCCACAACTTGGGCATGTGCTCTGACCTGGGTCAAATCAGTAACCTGGGACATAGAACAACTTGATGCATGGGATAAAGCTGAATGAACTGAGCCACACCAGCCAGGATTTCATAAAAGCATTAATCCCATCATGAGAGCCCCATTCTCAGAACCTAAATTGACCCCAATTTCCTCCCAAAGGCCCTGCCTCCAAATTCCATCACATTGGGGTTTTGGGCTTCAAAATATAACTGTGGTGTGTGTGTGTGTGTGTGTGTGTGTGTGTGTGTGTGTGTGTGTGTGTGTGTATGGGGGAAGGGGGGAAGACACAGTTGGTCCATAGCAACTTCTTTGCTTTTTCCTAAAATTTCTGTATTCTAAACATGTTGGAGTATCTGAGTTATTATGCTCTATATTTTTGTGAGAATTTAATAAGAGCAAAGACGTACAGAGTAAGGATGGTGTTGTTGAAGTGTAAGACAGGGACCTTCCGCTGATCAGTCACAAGGTCGAGCGGGGGAGGGGAGGCATGACAGTCACCAGAAAAACACTGCTTAACGTTTAGTCATTTTAAAACCTTAGTGTTTATGGTTGGAATTCACAAAACCCTCAGCCCTTCTTCCCATTCCAAGTGCTACATGTTGTCTACTAATGTTTATTCAAATTATTTTTAAATAAATCTAAATTATTTTTACTTTGAGAGTGGATTCTACAATCTCTTGAAATAATTGAAAACACCCCAGGAGGTAAAGTTAAACAAAATAGGACAGAATCAGGAATTTATTTTTTGCAAACTATAATGTTGACTTTAAGTGTCCTTTAAAATGTGGTTACATTTAGCTCTTTTGAGTCTCTGGAGTTTATATCTTCTCAGAAAATTTGTTAACTGGTATAAACTTGAGCCTTTAAATAATGCTTCCTTGAAATTGTATGTGGTGCTTTTTCAAAAAAAAAAAAAAAAAAGGAAGAAAGCATTTAGCTGGAAATGCTATAGAAAGGATTTGGTCCATTAAATGGGAAGTCTTTTTCAAATAAGCCATAAAACATTTGATCAAAATTTTGAAAATGTGGCCCATTCATAGCTAATTTCTTTTCAAGCTTACATGGCAGGCAATTCCAAGGATATACCTCAGATTCTCCTCCTCCCCCACTCCTCATGGACCAGAAGATCTAAACTCATTTTTAGTTCACTTCTACATTATTTTAAAAAATAAATTTCTACATGTGCTCTGACCTGGGTCAAATCAGTAACCTGGGACATAGGACAACTTGGTGCAACTTTGTTTTTAAGCAAATTTATACATAACACTTTTAAATCTTAAGTGACTTGCTCATTCTTCATTCTATTTTAGCATTGTTAGAATGCTTTCTAATTCCGCTACTTAAGTTAGTGCTTCTCTGTGATAATAGATAATACACATTTTAATAGAATTCAGCTAACACGGGGTATCTACTCGGTGGCAGGGTCTTGATCAGTTACTCGGTCTGGAAAATGAGGTTTTGGAATTACACTCTTGTTGACTTCCCTTGATATAGTTTCTTAGTCCCTTAAAACAACAACACACAACCCAGGATCTAGTGGGCAGGGCCACAAGGGAAGAGGCCACACATTCCCTCTCCTCCTCCTCTGTGACCTTGTGCCTGGACAGCAGTACAGCATTGACTCTTCTCCTATGGTGCCTCCATAAGGCTTCACTGACGCCTCTGATGAAAGAATCCTATTTTAGAACATTTAAAAAAAAAAAGGAAAGGGAAGAGAAGAGTTGAAATATAAAATTTCTATTTCCAGATAATTTTCATTTCTTCCTCAAAGAGTTCTCGGGTCTCTCTGACTTCAAGTTCTTAATTGTCTGCTGTTCTAGTTTAACCACTTTCCAGTTTCATTCAGCACTTACATACCCAATAAGTGTTTGTTATACCAATGAATTATTAACTTCAATCCCAATTCTCTCCAAAATTCATTTTGTGGTGCATCCTCCATCACTAGCCTGCCTCAAACTGGGGTCCTAAAATCACTTTCTTGCCTCTCCCTGGGTCTTTGATTCTAACAAGCCTCGTTGTGAAGGACAAATTCTATAAAATTCCATATTCTACACTAATTTGTAGAAACGTGCAAATAGCATCTGGGTTCAGCAGGGAGCTAAACGTTGGCAAGTGGCCTATGTGTAATTGAACAAGTACCTGCATTGCAGTATCCACCACCCAGAAAAGAACAGAGCAGCAGCACAGCAGGATTATATAGGTGTGATACTAGCATGGAGTTCAGAGAGGGAGAGAGTGGCCACTGTGACATGCCTGAGAAGAGAAGACACTGGAGTCTCTTGGAAAGTCAATTACTTACATGCTTTCAGCGCAAGGTCCTTCACTCCAACCAGTCGACCAGTTCAATTTCTAGAAACAGTCCTACGAAACAAAACAAAAGTATGGATTTGTCTTTTCCAGGAGCTGCCCATTGTGGACAGAGCCACGTGGTGAGAATGCATCCAGCTAGAGAAAACCCCTGTGGTAACAGTGGGCCATACTGGCTTTCCAGCTCCAGGAACAACAACAGGTAAAAGTAACGTTAGCATGTTCTAATTGCTCCACTGTCTAGGGACCAGGGCAAAACAGAGGGGTCAGGAAAAACCCAAGTTGCATAAATAAAGGTAGAGGAATGCTGCATTATGCTTAAGAATAGAAAAACAAAAAATCTAGGGTCATGGGAGGCTTTGAGCATCCACAAAACACTGTCTGGGATAGCGCGGTGCCAGTTTCCATGCACTGGCTTCAAAGAGGGCTGGAGTGGAATTCACGCTGCCAAGTCCTCCCTCCACGAGCAGCTTCGAAGTGAAAAATGCGAGGCTGTAAGTATTAGGGAGCATCCAGAGGGAAGTGATCAACGAGGGCCTTCTTAGGAGAAGAGAAGCCCAGAGGAGCTTTAAGATAATCACTCGCTTTCTAGAGAGGGGTGAGCTGGGAACATGGTGAAACTGTGCCCTGAAAAGCGTATCTGTGAAAGGAGCTCCGGTACAGCAAATGAACACGGGTGAGGAGCAGGAGGCTTGCTGTGGCCTCTGCCCAGAGCTGGAGTAACCGGGGTTCAGCTTGCAGACAGCCTTCCCACCTGCCTGTTGTTTGATTCTAATTCTCATGCACCATGTACTAAAGTGTTTGCTGGACTTCCCTCTGTTCAGTTCTTCTGCAGATTCAGCAATTTCTCTGACACCTTATTTAGGGGGGTCCCCTATAAATGCTGAGGAGGGGTAGAGAGAAAGGAATATACCATGTGCGATGCATGCCCTATAGTACCTTCCAGTTCCATGTTGTTCTTGCCCTAAATTCTTGTTGGTGTGTGCAAATCTGTCATTACAAAATGCCAGCTGGGTCTGTATAACCCAGGGAAGTCATAAGAGTGGGATGGGGAAAGGGCTCCATTCACAAAAACATTGTTTACATGTTTAGTTTCATGAAAGAGTGGCTCAAAACTGAATGAAAGAGGCAATAGAAGGGACTTTGGGGGTCCCTTCATTTTTTATCATTTAAATATATATCATCCATATTCACTAAAATTCATGTTCTCTTTATTGTTAATCTCCTCCTATATGGCTACAATTGTCTAGTTGAGATAGTGTATGGGTTAAACCAGTGGTCAGCAAACTCATTAGTCAACAGAGCCAAATATCAACAGTACAACAATTGAAATTTCTTTTGAGAGCCAAATTTTTTAAACTTAAACTTCTTCTAACGCCACTTCTAGGCTGTGGTGTTTTGTGGAAGAGCCACACTCAAGGGGCCAAAGAGCTGTATGTGGCTTGCCAGCCGCAGTTTGCCGACCACAAGGTTAAACAAAATGAATACTTTTTCTCCCACCTTCTAAGTTCTTCTAGTTGGGCTAACAATCAAATTAACAGAGACAGATTAACAGGAGAAAATTCAAACTTTCATACATGTGCATGGGGAATTCACACAAGCATGAAAACTTCAATGACAGTGAGGCAACATTGGGTATGTATGGCATTTTGGGACAAAGGAGAAAATTTCATAAATGAGACTGGGTGATTTACTGGGAGTTGAGGAAGAGAGGACCACACATGGCAGGCACATTCTTGGGCAACTCCGAAGCAATGTCACACAGGAGTAGGCATTTAACGAACAGGCTGTTTCCTGAGGCCTTCCTATTGATCACACTGAATTCAAAGTAGGCTTAGGCACAGCCCAAAGCCTTCCCGAAGCAGGGTTTTCTACCTGAATCTCTTGGGCAGGAAAGGAGAGGAGGTCAAAGGTTCTTTCTGAGTCTTTTGTTTCTTAATAAACAGCTTAAAATCAATAGCCACAAAGGCAGCTTCAGGGTGGCAAAACTTTGGCCCTTTAAATAGCAAGGTGGTACTCCGAACAGAGAAATATGTCTTATTGTCCTAAAAGTTGTCTGTCCAGTCTTGCTGCTTTGAAAAGTTGCAGAGAATCACACTCTGTGAGTTCAAATACTTCCTTTTATGCTGAATAAATAAACTTGCTTCCAAGTCAGGATGAGGAGATAGTTCCAAACACTGAACACTTAGTGGCATTCAGCATGAAACTCCTGGATGCGATCTCTAAAAGCAGGCATTGGTACCGGCTGAACCTTGAAAAACAAGAGGGGCACAAATTCACTACGTAGTTTTTGGTACAAGCAATATTCACATGCACATAATATTTTCCTTACGTGTATGTATACATATACCTTGCTATGTCATTTAGTAAAATAACCAGGCTGTTGAATCAATTAAGTGTCCCTGGGGTGTGGAGAGTTCAGCTAGGGCATCAGGTAACAGGAGGTGGGATAAAGCTCAAAGAATCCAAACATCACCCATTCACACTTCTGCCAGGGGCCTTCCTGAGTTCCACAGAGGGGCCTGCTCTGGGCAGAGGACTGATAGAGACCCTCGGCCCCCAAGGGCCTTAGACCTGTTCCGGGAAAATTTTTGTAGGCAGACACTGAGCCCCAAAGGGTCTGCAAGATGAACCATCAGAGCTCTTGGTTTTGCGCTTTCCCCCCCCCCCCCCCCTCTCCGCAATAGTTTTCCTCAGCAAGCAGAAGAAGGAAATCAGATAGGCGAAGTACCTTGCCCAAGGTCATTCAGGGCTTTTGCCCAAGTTCAAAACAGGTTGGCTTGGGGATCCACCTGGAACATTCCTGCCTAATGACCTGGAAGCAAAGGTCTCTAAAATTAAGTGCTGCCTCTCCAGAGAAACTTTCTGGGGAAAGATTTGCAGTTTTAGGTGTTTTTTTGTTTGTGGGTTTTTTTTGTTGTTTGTTTGTTTGTTTTTAGCTAAAAGAGGAAAAAGAAAAAAGAATGGATTGAACTGATCTGAGCTATAAAGAGGCTGACCATATTGCACTTGGCTCCTGGCTTGATGGATTGAGAAGGGCCTCCTGCAGGTTAAGTAATTGTATGTTATGTGTTAGAGCTGGGGAGGGTGGTGTTTCAGCGCCCCTGGAAGCAGACATGGCCTTGAGTGGACTCTTTCTTCAGTGTTCCCTGGTAACCAAATGGGGCCCATAGCTATTTCACTTTGCCTGTACTCTGTAGAGCCACACAGTGTTTAAAATAATTAAATTAGCTGTCAACATGTAAAAAAACTGATTGGTTCTGTTCTTTTCCTTAAAACAAAACAAAACAAAAAAAATCACAAAAACCAGACAGCAAAAACCTGGTAGGCGGGGCCCATGTTCCCATGCAGCACCAAGAGGCTGGGAGGGGTCAGTGGCTGACTCTTTACATGGGACACAAGCTCCCAGTTCAGCCAGAGCCCGCAGGCCTTGTCTGCCCTGGGCAACGTGCCCTGCCCCACAAACTTTCTCCTCCCCGACCTTTACCTGCCTCAGTGTGTAGGGAATGCCTGGTGCTGCAGGTTCTTCTAACCCACCTGCGCATTGAGACTTACCCCTGCAGAGTCCTCTGTTTCCCAAAGCCCTCCTGCCTTCCAGGTGGATCCGCACAATAGACATTCCAGGCTGAGACCTACCCTGTGGGAGGACACTTCCTCCTCACAGGGGCTGTCTGGAGGGAAAGAGCACGGAGGTATGAATTTTATACCAGGTAACATTTTAGGTGGAGAGAGGCTTTGGTACAGGAGAACTGCCTGTTGTGCCAGCCCGGGGGTGTGCTGTCCCTTTCTTGAGAGTGAGACCGACCCAAGAATTGAGCCCTGTAATTAGGTGGAAGGTGATGGAGCAGTTATACCTCTCCTGAGAGCCATTCTGGGACAGGAGCAAAGGGCTCCCCACCCGATAGCCCCGTATCCACAGGTTCCCTCAAAGGAGCTGCTCACAGGGCCTCATTCTGAGGCCAGGCCAGTCTGACCAGGAATCAAACATGTAAGCGGCCCAATAGCCACTTATGATGCCACTGGGGTGCTCGGCCTCCTGGCCAGGTACCAGGCACCAGCTGGCTCCTCCCTCGCTGTGCAGCTCCAGCTCCAAGGTCACACGGGCTGGAGGGCGGCCAATGGGCATGGCTCCCTCCGCCCAGGGAGGAAGGGAGCTCTTTTTCTTACAATTTCACCTCGGCCTTTCCCTGCCCCAAGGCTGGCCCTCTATTGGCTCTGTACTTTGATCATCAAACTGGCAGCTGGTTTACTAGTAGTTCCTACAGCTTCCCCTTCTCCTTCTCCAAACCTCTAGCTTTAGAAAGTACTTAATGAATCTTAGGTCCCCATAGCCAGGGAACCCTAAGGAACAATAGGTGGGGGGCAATGATCTCCCTCAGTCCCCTAGATTTTGTTCACAGCCCAGAAGGAACTGTATGAATTTGGAAAAATCATAATGTGACCTGAGAAACTGCAAGAGAAAGAAGGGGTGGGGGTGTGGAGAGAGAACACATACAGAGTTTTGGAAACAAATTCTTAAAGCTAATGTATCTCTGAAAAACATTCCTAATTTCCTTGGGTTTACAGGAACAGAAAACTTGAAGAGTTTAATTGCACATCACCTTACGCATTATCATTCTTTAGATCCCGGGGGGGGGAAAAGTGATAGGAAGAATGAGAGCATGCAACTCAATGCTCAGAAATGGAACTGATGATCTCCTGAGGGGTGGACGTTTTGATTCTCTGAGGGACAGTATCAGGTATCAGAAAGGATTTGCATGACACCACAGCATGTTTGCTGAGTAGCTGGTAAGTGCAGAACCTCTACTCTCAAGAAGTTTGCAGTCTATATGGGTTCAGGAGGCATGGGAAGGATTATTAACAAAATAAACATTTGCCAACCAAAGCCAGAAGCCCATAGAATCAAGACATGTTTAAAACAAAAGCCAGTGTTAGGAGTTTTTAGGACAAAGGAGAAGTGAGATCCACCAGGAAAGGTTTTGCTGAATTCGGCATTTACAGTGTTTGCCGTTCCATATAATGGCAGCCATTATTTGGTCAGACAGGAACCAGGTCTTATTTCCAGCATCCAGACCCCATGCAGTGTAAGTGCCTGTGTTTGGTGACTGAGTGAATGAGTGGGTGAGCGAGTGAGCGAGTGTCTTCAGATAAAGCAAGCAGACAGCTTTCACAGTTTCTAGCATTTCTTTAGGCACATCTCCCAGCAGAAGCTGCTGCTGATCAGAGTCACAGGCCCTCCCCATGTTTGCCAAGACATCACTGTTGCTGAGGCTCCTTTGCCAGTGCAAACCTACAGTAGCGGTTTTGCTGCGTATAGTTGTGTGACTCTGGGCAAGTCCCTGCATCTCGCAAGCCTTGGGCCATGTTTGTCCAGCAGTACATGCTTCGTAGAACTGTGGGAATATCACAGGAGACAATGGAGGCAAAGCTCTTAGCCAAGTGCTAAGTGGAACCTGCTTTTGCACAACTCATTCTAATTTGCATACAAGGAAATTGCATATTTACCTGTCCCCAAAAGCCTTTTTAATTAGAAACAACACCTCTACTCTGTCTTTCTCTTTTTAACTTAAAAGAAGTTTGTTCAAGGATGCAGGGGATTTTCTGGGGAAACATGCAGTGCACAGGAGTCAGGAGCACCAGTACAGAGGACTGTGGCCACTCACTGAGGGCTCCTGCTCCCCCGAGCAGGCCCGGGGCCCCACCCCAGGCAACACCAGGACAGGTGGGGTTAAACGTGTGGTAAATGCTGAGCGGCATTTCTCTGGCACCTGCCCCACAGCTACAGCCCCCTGCAGGTCCCAGCTCTCCCTCACCTTCTGCTTCACTGGAAGCAGGCCATTCCGGCGGCTTGCTTTAGCGTGTGAGCTTATCAGGAAAAAGAGATGCAAGTGGACAGATTCAAAATGGGACTGTCAAAGTCGGGGTAATTGGCCACACACACATCTCTCCTTCATGAACTCAACCATCAAGCCTGTTTGCTTCCCCATGAAACCCGGGACCTAGACATTCTGCAGCAGCAAAGCTCCCTTGAGGGAACCAAGAGAGTTGGATTTCCAGGGAACTTTGCCGGCCTCGTCCCAGGGCTGCCTGCAGCCTTGCAGACCAGGCTTGTCTGGACGTTCCTGCCAGGCAGGCAGACTTGAGTCTTGTGGGGGGGGGGGGGGGGAGGGTTGGGAGGAGGGAAGGATCTATGTGAGGCAGTCCAAGGATTGCACACACCTTCCTCCCCAATCCCTCTCCTGGAAGCTCCTGGGCATCATTGAACCAGATGATGGAAAAAATAAAACCCAAAACTCTGGTTAAAAAGCAAATACCGGAATTAAGGGAATGAACATGCTTCAGTTATTTAGGGTGGGGGTGAACAAAACATGTATTGGGCAGGAAAAGCATCCTTAGTTAGGCACTCAGTGGAGAGGGAACGAGGAGGTAGTTAAAATTCAAGTTGTGGTTGCACCTTTGCTAACTGTGAGTGATGTCGGCCTAAGTATCTGCTTTCTCACTCTACCGAGGGGACAATAGTTCCAGCTCATAAAGTCATGGTGAGGATTAAATGAGGGAATGCATGGTACACCCTTACCAAGGTGGGTGGCACTCAATAAATAATAGTGATTATTAGGAATAACGAATCCTATAAAATCCTGCAAAGTACATGTATTATCTGGGGGTCCTCCAGAGAAACAGAACCAGTAGGAAGTCCTGTCTCACACACACTTTCCCTAAGAAAGAAAAGTTGCCCAGGCAGCGGCCACAGAGAATGCAGAAGCCTCGGGCAGGTGTGGCGGGAAGTGCAAGGCCAGGGACAGTCTGACACGGCAGGCAGGGCAGCTTGGGCAGGACTTTGGATTTCCTTCTGAAGGAGGTGGGAGACCACAGCGGTGCTTTAAACCAGGAACGGCATTATCTGGCCACCTCACTTGCCAGGGGGCTGAGCGGTCATACCCTTTCCACTTCATCACTCACCAAGGATCCAAGGTCTTCGTGGCTACCCTGAAATTGGGCTCTTAGGGAGTAAGTAATTGAAAAGTTATTACATTTAGAGTCTAAATACTACTAGTAAATAAGGATGGCTCTTCCCACTCCACTGAAATGTTCTTCTGCTTCCTGCTTCCCACTGGCTCCTAATGGCCGTGATGGGATGGGAGGCCCAGAGCTTCCAGGATGCCCTCTATCCTGATGCCCACCTCCCTGGTGCTGAGTGCTGGGGGGCAACAGTGGCTGACAGGACTGCTGGCCTAGAGCAAACCACACAGGCACAAGACGGAGTGGCTGGGCCTTCTGCGGAGGGAAAACCTGAGAGCTGAGCTCAGTACTGTCCATTCGGAAACATAAACATGAACATAAAGAAAGAGCGTGCCGTGCTTGAGGAGAAGCAACAACTAATCGCTCCACCAATACGCATGATATTGAAGTCAGGCTGCAGGGAGTGAAGAAGAGATAAATGTGGGTAAAGGAGAAGCAGGGGCGCCCCAAGAGTCTGAGAGTTCACTGGGGCAAAGCAGAGTCCATTTAACTGTCAGAAGTCACTGCATTTAGCCCTTCAAACCCAGGATTATAGTGGTGGAAACCTGTGACACCAAAATAATGAATTTGGGAGTGATAGGATTCAGGTTCAAAGAGGCTACCCATGGGTGCCATGTATTGTGGACGTGAATTTGCAAATGAACGGAAAATTGGAAATAGGACATTAATGGGCAGTTGCAAAAAGAGTTCTGGCTTTGAAAGGGGCTGACAAACAGGAAGCCTGCTCTGAGGAGGGGGTGCCCATGGAGGTCCCCAGGGAACCTGTTCCTCAGCACACACTGCACACGGTGGGGGGAAGGCCTGGGAAGAGACCAACTAACAGCAAGGACAGCATCCTGTGTGCTGGACACTGTTCTGGGCACGTTCACAGTTTCAGACATGGCTTCACCGAGGCCTTACAACCCACCCTTTGAGTTGTCTGTCTCCATTTCACAGGTGAGAAACCGAAGCACTTGTACTTGTCCAGGGCCCCCTATTTGTTCCAGGTGGTCTCACTAAATGGGAGAACTAACTTACCAGCTGGTTGCGGGACTCCATGAGGACCAACTGCATGGGTCAGAGGCAATGGGTGAGGGGAAGGGCATGACTCTGGAGCAAGAAAGACCTGAGGTGTCTGCACCCCTTGGCTGCCTCCTTCCTGCCATCCCAAGAGGCGAGATGGCCTCACACTGTCATCTCCCACCTGCTTTGGGTCACATGCCCTTTACTCTCTTCCAGAGCCTTCATGCCACGGATTACTGGCCCCCCTTTTCCTCTATTGGTTCTTCCTCTGCAATATGTGAGTAGGGTCAGGTATCCCCACCTTTAACAATTCTTTCCTCGTGCCTTACATGCCCTGCTGTCTCTCCTAAAACTGATTTCACCCCTCAGCCTCACCACCCCCTCCACTCCCGCCCCGCAAGTCTGCCCTTTCTCTCCTGTGTTCTTCATCTCAGCTAGTGATATCAGTACTCATTTGTATGACAAGGCCAGAAAATCTCATCATTACTGGTTCCTCTGTCACTTGGTCATCCAGTTCATTGCTGAGTTTTGTAGACAATATCCCGTACATGTCTCTCAGATTCCTCACTGTCACCACTTTCAGTTGCGCCATTTCGGATCAGCTCTCCGGACTACTCTCCATTCTTCTGGTTTTGCCAGCCTCCCCATTCATCAGTTCTCTGCACAGCAGCGAGAGTGGTCTTTATAAGTACAAAGCTGATCCTGCCACTCCCCTGTTGAAAACCTTGTAGTGCTTCTGCCTTGCTCTTAAGTTAAAGACTAAACTCCGTATTGAAGGACATAGACCTTTGATAATATGATCCTGGTCCCTTCTCCAGATTTCTTTTCCCTCCTCCCAGAATTCTCTTCCCTGTCACCACTTAGCTAGGCCAATACTCCTCACCCTTATGAAATCAACTTGGCCCAGGAAGTCTCCTCTGACATCCCCTGTGCTTAGACCCACTGCTTAGCCCTGGTATTACCCCACCATATTATAGTTGTTGATTTGTCTCTATCCCTAACTAAAGCATAGCTCTTGTTCCTTGAGGACAGGGACTGTGTCTTAACTATCTGCACTTACTCTTTTCATCATATCTACCACTCAGTAAAAGCTCAATGAA
Organism: Antrozous pallidus; assembly: GCA_027563665.1. Taxonomy (NCBI): domain Eukaryota; kingdom Metazoa; phylum Chordata; class Mammalia; order Chiroptera; family Vespertilionidae; genus Antrozous; species Antrozous pallidus. Next base: position 42,554,918 of record CM050512.1, on the reverse strand, counting down.
CATAAATTGAATGAATGAATGACAAGCAAGGTCATAGGAGTGACCAGAAGGTCCTCAGAAGAACTTTAGGGTTAGAGTTAAAATGCCTTCCTCATTTAGGGGCCAGCCTGGCAGCAGAGATGGACTGAAAGGATCCAGGGGGAGCAGAGCTGACACTTGCTGAGCATCTGTGCTGTACTAGGTATTTGCTGGTAAATTTTTTCTGTTAATTCTCATAGTAGTTTTATAAGGTAAATACTGGTTTTATTTTGTTGCTCCCATTTTACAGATGAAAAAACTGAGGCTCAGAGAAGTTAAATGATTTGCTGAAAGCCACACAGTAGAGTTGCTGATTGAAACCTTTTTCTGTGTGTTACAGTTTAGTTCCGGCATTTTCTTCTGCAGCTACTTCGATCACTCACTTACCCAGGGTCTTTAGGGAGTTGCCTCTGATTCCACACACAGACATAAAAGGAGAAAACAGCTCACAGGAAAAGCAAATTGCCCAGCAGACCTGGCAGTCTCACACTAGAAGTCTGAGTACCGTAGCTTAGCATCTAGATGCTCTTGGATTCTGTAATCTTGGAATCTGAGAGCTGGAAAGCGCCTTAGAGATCACGTATCCAGTTCCCTCCCTTGACGCAGGAAGGAACAGAGTGACTCGCCCAAGGCCACTCAGCTGGCCGCGGAGGCAGGATCCCAGCGCTGGGCCTCCTGGCCCTCTGACCCACCCCTGTGTGCATTGCCATTCTGGGCCTTGGTTTTGCTTATTTGAGCCTCTTAGTACAAAAGCCCTTTTAAAAACTTCAATCTGCATATTGCTTTTTCAGAGAAAGAATTTCAACTTGTTTGATGGCCTGATGTCGGTACAACAGGGGGCCCAAAGGTTCTGCTGGCACCAGAACCTTCAGAGGAGCCAGGGCGCTCAGCGTGACATGGGGTTCGGCTGGTGAGGAAAGCCCGGGAGGGGCAGGTGGGAACTCTCCCCCAGAAGGGCCTCCCTCACACACAGCAGCCGGGAGAAGATGAGGGCAGAGGAGCACATACCAGGGAGCAGGAACTGGAGAAACCGCCCTCAAGGGCTCTCAATCCAGGGGCAGGTTGAGCTCAGTAGTAGATGCAGTGACTGTGGAAGGGGGTTCTCAGGGCGGGCACCGAGGACTCGGCCTTGGAGAGTCAGGGCAGGTTTCTGGAAGAACTGGCTCGTGGCTGGACTTTGAAGGGAAAATGGTAGAGGAAGCTGCCCTGGCCGAGAGTGCAGAGCCAGGGGAGAATGGGAGGCGCTGGGAGCCATGAGTGTGCCAGGAGGGCAGCGCCTCCCACCGCACGGCTTGTGGGCCAGCAGCAGCACCACCTGGGACCGGGTTAGAAATGCTCATGTCGGCCCCAGCCCGGACGGACAGTCAGAGCTGTGGAGGCTGGGCCCGGCGGGCTGCTTTACCAAGCCCCGGCACTCGGACCACCCAAAGCCCACCCAGGCCCATCACGCCCAAGGGGCGTCCACAGCATCCTTCTTGTAAGGATGGGGCAGCAGGGCCCCCCGGGCAGACAGAGAGTGGGTGCCTGCACTCTGCTTCCCTTCTGAAACGCCTCTTGGGCACTGGTCCTCCTAGGACTTAATCAAGCATCACACACTGCATGATGTTCCTTATGGAGGCATCTGTCTCACTTGTCTTGGTGAGGCCTGGAGGGCAGGGCTTATGATTCTTGGTGCTGACCACGTGTCCAGGCCATGTGTCCGGAAGCACTGTCATGTCTACCAGGCCAGAGCGCTGCACGGTTCCTTCTTGGCCTCTCCCCTTCCTGGTGTCCCTAATGGCGCGAATGGCACTGTCTCATTTGTACTCTCCAGACCACCTTGTTGGAAATGACGCACACCCCTGCTCCAGGCACTCTCTATGCACCCATCTGGCTTGGCTTTGCTCCATCACAGCAATCTGTCCTGTGTCTTCCTTTTTGTGTGTTTCTTGTCAGTCCTCTCAGCCTCCAGCAGAACTCGCGGGTCAGGAAGGCAGAGGCTCCTATTTTCATCTCGCTGCTGTCTTCTCCCTGTGAGGACAGAGCCCCGCGTATGAGGCTTATACCACGTGACTCTACACGGATGGATCCAGTTACAATGGAGTAAGCCAGGAATTGGCCCCTAACCTGACCCAGTGGCAGCCTCCCATTGCTTGGGCACTGGCCTACAAGGGGGTCTGACATGAGCTTTGACATGGTCACAGGCTGAACACATGGGACCCACTGTTGGGGAGGTGGTGAGACACAGTGAGGAGGGAGGGGCATAGGATTAAGGAAATGGGCCACAGGGTAAAGGCCGCAGAAGCTGGAGGCCAGGAGGAAGGAAGCAGAGATAGTTAGCAGGGAGAGGAGTAATGGAAGTGGAGATAGAGAAGAACTGAGTTGTCGGAATAGGGGAGAAATTCCAGTCTGACAGTCTCAGAGGATGACCGGGCCTGCAGGTAAAATACAAGAGGTGCTGTGGGGCTAGCAGAGCTGCTCTTTGCTAGCCATTGATGCTCTGGGTGGCCAGGAAGCCTTGCTGTGTGGCTGAGCCCTGTGCCTTTAGTTCTTCGCACATCTTAGCTTGTCATCAGCTAAGATAACTGAGGGCTCTCTGGCCCCTCCAACAAAGGTGCTGGACAGCAGAAGACAAGAGCCAGACTGCCCCCCCTCTCCCCCGGCCCTTCAGAGGCTCCCAGGGATTGGCCTGGGCTGGGCCTCGCTCCTGGCAGTGAAGGCAGCTGCGCTGGGGGCAAAGCCAAGGGTGGTGCTGGGGGAGACATCCTTGCCCATTCCAGGCAGCGGTGCTCAGCTTTAAAGTGTGGCAATACTTACGGGAAGCTGGTGCAATTCCACTTTAAATGCACCCTTTCCCTTTGGTACTGTGTGGGGAAAAGGTCAGCGCAAAGCCTTGTTGCTTAGTCAAGTCAGCAAACAAAACCCCATGTTTGCTATCCCGGTGTGGGGTGTGGTCTGGAGCAGCTCCTGTGGGGCCCGCGGGGGTGATGTGGAAAGTCAGAGGTGGATGTGCAGGTGGAGGACCAGTACCCCGGGTTCCCCACTAGCTTGTTACTTGATCCACCCCAAGGCCTGGCTCCTCCTGGCCCCCCTGCCAGCCATTTACTGTCCTGAGTCGCTTCCCAAGCTTTGCACCTGCCCAAACACAAGATCAATTTTTCTAGAGTGTTGCAACTCAGAACCATTTTATTTTGGTTCTGCTTGACATGGAGATTGTTGGGGTACATACAGGTTTCTTAAATGAAAAACATTCTGTGCAGAGAGCATGATAACCAAAGGTCATTCATTCTATGAATAATTATGTTTCCCTGAATAAATCAGAGCTAGACAATTTGAGGGGGAAAAAACAGTGACAAGAAAAGTTCCTGCCCTCATTGAGCTTCATTCAACAGGAAAGACAGGCCTTAAACAATTGTTAGTTATAAAGAAAGAAGTATAGCACTAGCTGGTGTGACTCAGTGGCTAGAACCTTCGGCCTGTGGACTGAAGTGAAGGGTCCTGGGTTTGATTCTGGTAGAGGGCACATGCCCGAGTTGCGGGGTTGATCCCCATTTTGGGGGGCATGCAGGAGGCAGTCAATCAATGATGCTCTCTTATTGATGTTTCTATCTCTTTCACCCTCTCCCTTCCTCTCTGAAATCAATAAAAATATATTTTTAAAAATGTATTTCTTGGGGCATTTGAATATGAGGCATTAAAGACAGTCAACAGCAACCAGAACAGGAGAATCAGGTTGAGTTTCCCAGACAATGTAATGGTGAAACCCTGCCAATCAATGTAGGGGGCCCCCAAAGCCTGTTGCTGAGGGTCTTTCAGTGCCCAAAACACAGTTCCATCTCTCTGAGTGGGGTCAAGGACCCTGCCTTCCTATCCTTCTATGTACCCCAACAACAAACCTCACTCACCTGTGGATTTCTGCTTCTCACCATTGAAGAGCCAGACTCCATAAAGTGGGCTATGTCAGTGAAATAGCTAATTTTTACTTTTACACCAGTTGTTTAAACCACAGTCTTAGAAACAGTATTTCTGACTTTTCTCATTTCCCAGCAGTTTAAAAAAAATTTAGTATTGAAAATAATTCATACAACTCAATAGCAAAAACAAACAATGTGATGAAAAAATGGGCAGAGGATGTGAATAGATATTTTTCCAAAGAAGACATACAGTTGGCTATCAGCTGCATGGGAAGGTGCTCAACATCATTAATCGTCAGGCAAATGCAAAATAAAACCCAGTGAGATATCAGCTCATACCTGTTAGAATGGCTATTACAAAAAAGGCAAGAAATAACAAGGGTTGGTAAGGAGGTGGAAAAAAGAGAACACGTGTGCACCATTGGTAGGGATAGCCATTAGGGAGAACAGCATGTAGGTTCCTCAAAAAATTTTAAATAGAACTGGCAATTCTACTTCCTGGTATTTAACCACAGAAAATAAAGGCACTAACTCAAAAAAATATCTGCCATCCCCATGTTCATTGCAGTATTATTTGCAATAGCCAAGACATGAAAGCAACCTGAGTGTCCATTGATGGATGAATGGATAAAGAGAATGTACACACACACACACACACACACACACACACACACACACACATGCACACATACTCGCACACACATGCATATGCACACACAAGTATTATTCAGCCATAAAAAGGACATATTGCTATTTTCAACAACATGGATGGACCTTGAGGATATCGTGTTAAGCAAAAAAGTCAGACATAGAAAGGCAAATTTTAATTATATGTGGAATCATAACAAACAAGAACTGAACTCATAGATAGAACAGATTGGTGGTTAAAGGAGGCAGGGAGTGGGAGGCAGGCAAAGTGGATGAAGGGGGTCAATTATAAAGTAGAGAAAGAATGGAGATGCAATGTACAGCATGGCAACTACAGCTAATACTATTTGCATAGTTGAAAGTTGCTAAGAAAGTAGCTATTAAAAGTCCTCATCACAAGTAAAAAATTTGAAATTATGTGTGGTGGCAGACGTTAAGTAGATTTACTGTGATGGTTATTTCATAATATACACATATATCAATTCATATTGTATACCTGACGCTAATATAATGTCATATGTCAATTATATTTCAATTTTTAAAAGTTGAATAGTACAATGAAAAGAAGAACTCCATGGTTGAACAAACACTATGTGTTCACTAATGAGAAGAGAAAGCTGTGTTTGAAAGATTCTAGCCTGGCTTTGGTGTCTTAGCATTCCTCGCTGCTGAGAGGAAGGTCGTCCTGATGGTGATCTGGAAATGAAATCTTGCTGTTTCACATGAGCACCAGCTCTGTGCCCTCCAATAACAGTCAGATGGAGGGAGGGAGGGTACGTATACTGCTTAGTACCCACCATGTGCAGGCAAAATATCAACTGTTTGTAGAACACATGTACTAATCTGACCTCAGTTTACAGCTGGTAGAAGACAGAATCAGCATTTAAACTCAAGTCATTCTCCCATTTCCACGATAAGATTTGCTCTACTCTGCTGCCTTGTTCCCTCATTGAAATACATGCTATATAGTACCTTCTGTGTGTGGGGTAGACAACTTTAAAGTTGACATTGTTCTCATGAGGTTTGCCCCGGGGGGGCGGGGGCGCAGACCCAGACAAGGGCATTAATGGAGATAAAACAGACCAACAAGTGCTATTCTAGAGGTGTGTCCTGGTCATATAAGAACTTGGAGGTGGGGCAGCTGAATCAGATTTCAGGCACTGCCTGGTGATGATCAAGGACAATTTCTTAGAAAAGATTACCCTTGATCTGAGTTTGAAGGACAAATGGAATTAAGCAGATAAAGGAATAGAGGAAAGACATTTTAGGCTAAGGGAATAACATAGGGCTGAGATGCACTACCTGTTCAGGAAAACACAGACATGTTTTTCCACTATGGCTAACATAACCATGAATGTTGGGTAGGGTTGCCAAATAAAAATACAGGACACAGAGTTAATTAGATAACTTTTATATAATAAATAACAAATAACTTTTAAAATATCTGAAAATTTAACTAGTGTGTATATTTTTATTTGCTAATTCTAGCAGCTCTATGTAAGGGGGAGCAGAAAATAACACTGAGGAGGTAAGCAGAGGTCAGCCACGGAGGAGCTTGTGCTTTTAGCAAAGGACTTAAACTTTATCCTGAAGGCCATCAAGTACCATTTGGGACTTTAAACAGACTTGTGTAATGATCAGACTTGTGTTGTAGAAAAATACAGAGAGCACATTGGAATGGGTCAGATAGGAAGCAGGAGATCCTTTAGAAGATGTGGAAACGTGCTAATTCTCCCCTTACATCCATTTCTTCTTCTTCTCTAGTAAGAAAGTTTTAGGTAGGCTCTGGCTTCCCAGCTAAACATACTTCTCAAAAAAATGGTTCTCAGTCTTCTTAACCAATTTTTAGTGGCTTTAATTAGCACTGGACTCAGCTAAAAATGACAGAAAACTCCACCATCATTAGGAAGTCAAGCTCCTTCTAGCCTCTTGCTCCGCCATCCCCAGGTTGGCTTACACCCCCTGAGATGACTGTTAAGATCCAGCTATGATGCCCACAGTCCAGGCAGCCTGACCTTTCTGGAAGTTACACATGATCCTTCCACTTACATCCCCTGGGCTATAACTTAGACATATGGTTACTTCTGTCTACAAGGAAAGTTGAGAAATGTGGTATTTATTCTATGGCTATGTATCTAGCAAAAAACAGGGCAAAAAACAGGACACTCTAAGATTTTTATCTTTTTATTCAGAAAAGCAAGGACGGGGAGGAGGAGGAGGAGGAAGAGGAGGAGGAGGAGGAGGAGGAGGAGGAGGAGGAGGAGGAGGAGGAGGAGAAGGAGGAGGAGGGAAATAATAATATAGAAACAGGGGCTCCTAGAAGTGGCAGTTAGTGTCTTCAGGGGTTAGATGATGTAAATATTCAGGAGAAAATGTTTCTTTTAAAATTATGTTATAATAATGATGATGACTTTCCTGAAAAGGTCAAGATCTCTCATTTATGACTCTGGGCACAACATTGCCACTGGTCAGGATGAGGCAATGTTTAGATGAAGACAGAGAATGAATTTTCAGAAGGGATCTAGGGCCCATGTCTAGTGTGGTTAGCATCAATGATCAGATGAGAAACACAGTCATCTCTGCAGAGTTCTCAGCACCAGTGGCCCAGTCACCTGCTTCTTATCTCTTGGAATCAGGACAAATCATGAGTTTTGATGTCTTGAAACTTGAGTTGTGGGAAATTTAAAGGGACCTGCAGTATTTAAAATCAAATGAGCATATTAGGGTCACAAAGCACATTTCTGTCCTCCAGAGGACCAAATGGCTGATCCCTACTCAGTTTGCTATGCACCCATGGTGAACTAGAGCTGTGTATTTTATATGATAGAATCAATCCCATCGAAAATAAAAATGGTCAGAAATAAAACTATACTTTCAACTCTCAATGAAAAGTGACTTTTCAATGAATCTTATGTTCCTCCAGATAAAAGTATCATTTGAAAACAGATTCATTCACTTTATTTTTTTTCATTCACTAGGTCCAGCATGGCCTGGATGTCTTTGAGCACTTGGCAGGTAGACAGAGGTGACTTTGAAAGCTGGCTCAGTTCTGACAGATTATCAGGTGGCCATGGTCTCTATGATACTTTAAGGTTTTTTTTTTGTTTTTATTCAGCTGGGAAGGCAGTGTGGGAGAAAAAGCACTGAGTTAGGAGACCTTAGTTCAAGTCAGCCCCCATGTAATCTTGGGCAACTCTCTCAACCTTTTAGGTCCTAGCTTCCTCAACTGTATGACTTATAATTGAGTTAGATAAGGGGTCTTATGTCAAGTTCCTAAAGTGGCCAGGCATGTAACATAGATAGGTGAAGCGGACCTGGCTTAAGAAAGACAGTTAGAAGTCCATTGCTTCACTCTTCACTCAGGTTTAAGAAAAACAACAGTGTGAACCCACTGAGCAATGGTTACCAACACTCAACTTCTAATCCAGAGAAGTCACAGGGAGCAGTAGGGACTGGGGTAACCTGAAGAGGGCAGGCCCCTTCCAGGTGGGGCTGCTGTTGCCTGTCTGCAGTTAGGAATGTGGGATAAGTGCTGTCAGGTCTTCCTGAATTTTTAAGAAGAATGAAATATGGATTTGTTTTTTCTAACGGGAAACATTCTGATTTTCTTATTTGGAGACAACTCAAAACTTTGAAAGCCTCCTGCCGGTCAATCTTGTATAGGCCAAACTGAAACAGGTTTTGTTTCCAGGGACACCAGGTATGATTTCTCAACTTCTAATCCAGAGAAGTCACAGGGAGCAGTAGGGACTGGGGTAACCTGAAGAGGGCAGGCCCCTTCCAGGTGGGGCTGCTGTTGCCTGTCTGCAGTTAGGAATGTGGGATAAGTGCTGTCAGGTCTTCCTGAATTTTTAAGAAGAATGAAATATGGATTTGTTTTTTCTAATGGGAAACATTCTGATTTTCTTATTTGGAGACAACTCAAAACTTTGAAAGCCTCCTGCCGGTCAATCTTGTATAGGCCAAACTGAAACAGATTTTGTTTCCAGGGATACCAGGTATGATTACACTGCAGTCACTGGAGCAGCAGTTCTAAAGCTGAGATTTCTGGGCCCACCAAGAGCTTCCACAGGTCCAAAGCCCCCAAAATCACACACTAACTTTTGTGAGTGTACATTTTTTGAGGTGAGATGACTCAAATCTCACAAGAGTTAAGAACCCACGACCTGCAAACTTTTAAGATTCACCAGTGAGCTGAGCACAGGTTTTCAGCACTTTCTTTTCAGAATGCCAGGCAACTAATGGTGACGCCCTCAGACACCTGGCACACACTCACTCATTCCTCGTCAGTGAACCTTTACCAAGTCTGAGGCACTGGGAGTAGAGAAGCAAATAAAAGAGACAAAGTACTTGTTCTCATGAAATGTACATTCTAGTGGAGGAACACAGGCAATATCTATAAAAGAAAAAAATGGTACCTATAATGTCAGGTGGTGATGAGGCAATGTGAGTGTGGAAGAAAGAGAGTGACAGGCGGGTGGCAGGTGGGGTGGAGTGGCATATTAGGTAGGAGGAAGAGGAAAGGCCTCTTGGTTAGAATTTTACCTGCACAGAGACTCAAGTAAGAAAGCAAGCCATGCAATTATCTGGAAAGAGCATTTCAGAGGAAATCAAGACAAAGACCGAGACAGGTGCATAAAGTGGCCTGTTTGTAGAGTAGCAGGGTGAAGGTTAAGGCTTTATACCTCCGAGTGTGGTTAAAAGAAGGCTTTGAGACTATTTTATGAGACAAAGGATTCCTCCAAATTGTTTGCAACGACTTTATCTCTTCCTATTGATATAGCCAGCTTAGAAGCAGATCTGAGAAAAGAGGCATACACCTACCACTGACTGGTGCCATAAACTGGCTCCATCTTTCCTGAGAGCAGGCTAGTAAATTTAACAAGAGCTATAAAGCCGTTCACACCTGTTGGCATGGTCACTTCACTCAGTGGAATATTTTTACAAGGCAAAAGGGGGGAGGGGAGACAACCAACCAGTCTACCAAAATGGTTTTAGCAGAAAAATATTGGAGGAGGAACCAAGATGGCAGCATAGGTAAACACCTATACTGCTGCCTGGCATAACAATTTCAAAACTACAACTAAAAGACAAAAGGGACATCATCCAGAACCACAGGAAAGCTGGCTGAGTGGAAATTCTACAAATAGAAGGAAAGATAAAAGGACACTGAGACCCAGAGGAGCTGCAGAGGGCAGAGTTGCGGAGATGCGCAGAGACAGAGGTGTGGAGACAGGGGCGCGGAGACAGAGGTGCGGAGCCGCGCGCAAGCGGAAACGGCAGGTGGCTGAATACCCAGCTGGTTTTCTCTAACGGGGAGGGAGACAAAGGCATCGGACTGCACTGATCCCTAGTTCTGCGCAAGTCTCAGAGAACACAGACTCATACGGGGTGAAACTAGTCTGTAAGGAGGAAGCACACTGAAACTCGGGAGCTGCAGAGGTTCGAGAGCTTGCGGAGAGGGCACGTGGCTGGCTCTGTCATTCAGGAGGAAAAATAAAAATAAAAAACTTCGGGACTGCATTGTTTTCCAGTTCCAGGTGAGACTTTGGGTGTCCAGACTCATTTGGGGAAAAACTGGACTGTCTAGCAGCAGGCAGAGCTTGGGGGAAACTTTCTCTCAGAGGTGCGTGCAGCTGTTGCTGTGGGGCACGGAGACCCAGGCACCACTTAGAGCGGGGCTGACCAGAAACCAAGGCTGACTGCTCAGCCCTGAGATTCTGCCCCATCTAAGCTGACCACAGAGGTTCTCCCAGCGTAAACACAGCTGATTATCACAGCAAATTGACCTGGAGGTCAACCCCTCCCAGTGATACCAACAACAATCTAGGGTTAACTACAATAAGACTGTGCAGCCAATAAAGGGGTGCACCAAGAGTATCCACCTCAGGTAATGGGGAGGCTGAACCACTGTCCCCTAGAGGACACCTACCACACAAAGCTACTAGACCAACTCAGGGAAGAAGCCCAAATGCGAAGACAAGGAAACAAATCACACTTGAAAGAAATGGAGGGGGAAAAAAACACGACTGGACATAGAGTTCAAAACCATGGTTGTAAGGTTTTTCAAGAGGTTCCTAGAAAAGGCCGATAAATTTAGTGAGACACTCGAGGATATGAAAAAGGACCAACTAGAAATTAAACATACACTGACTGAAATTTAAAAAAAATATTATACAGAGACCTAAAAGCAAACTAGAGGACCACAAGAATCAAGTCAAAGATTTGAAATACAAAGAAGCAAAATCCACCCAGCCGAAAAGCAAGAAGCCAAAAGAATCCAAAAAATTGAAGATAATGTAAGGGGCCTCTGGGACAACCTCAAGTATACCAACATCCGAATTATGGGAGTGCCAGAAAGAGAGAGAGAGCAAGATACTGAAAACCTATTTGAAGAAATAGTGACCAAAAACTTCCCCCACCTGGTGAAAGAAAAAGACTTAAAAGTCCAGGAAGTTCATAGAACCCCAATCAATAGGATCCACACCAAGACACATCATAATTAAAATGCCAAAAGCAAAAGACAAGAAGAGAATTTTAAAAGGAGCCAGAAAAAAACAGTTAGTTACCTACAAGGGAGCACCCATGCGATTGTCAGCTGATTTCTCAACAGAAACTATGCAGGCCTGATGGGAATGGCAAGAAATATTCAAAGTGATGAATAGTAAGAACCTACAACCAAGATTACTCTACCCAGCAAAGCTATCATTCAGAATTGAAAGTCGAATAAAGTGTTTTGCAGATAAGAAAAAGCTAAAGGAGTTCATCTCCGCCAAACCAGTATTATTTGAAATGCTTAACGGTATTCTTTAAGAAGAGGAAGAAGAAGAAAAAGGTAAAGATAAAAAATTATGAACAACAAAGTGACAACAAATACATATCTATGAATAAGTGAATCTAAAAATCAAATGAATAAAAAAATCTCTCGAGCAGAATAAACTGGTGAATATAATAGAATCAGGGGCATAGAAAGGGAATGGACTGACAATTTTGTGGGGGAAAGGGGTGTGGGAGGTGCACGAAGAGACTGGACAAAAATCAGACACCTATGGATGAGGGGAGGTAAAGGCAGAGGGTGGGATAGGTACCGGGTATAGGGGAGCTATGGGGAAAAAAAAGAGGAATATTATAATAATCTGAACAATCAATATTTATTAAATAAAAAAATTGTTTTAGCAGGGTCCTATAGCTTTGTACAATGCCTGTGAAAAATCTTAGACAATGTTAATCATGAAAATAATTTCAATGTGCTTAGATTCTTAAAAACTGTTAAAATGAAAAACAAAAACAAAACTGTTAAAATGACCCATGGAGACAATATTAATGAGGAAAAATGTATTATATGAAAAAGTTAAAGAAAAAAGTTAAAGAAAGGATACAGCCCTGTGTATTTATGCTGATCAAAGTTGTAGGAAAGATGTCGCTGCACCATAACAAAGACCGAAAGAGATCTGAAGGGACACAGAGGAACTTGTCCAGTCAGCTCTCTTTTTGGGTGGAGCTGCTTTCATTTATAATGAATTTTTAATTTTTTTTTCTCAGCTTGGCTTACATGTCAGATCCTTCAAAACGTTTTTATTGAATTTATCAAGTGACACTGGTTAATAAAATTATACAGGTTTCAAGTGTACCATTCTATGATACATTGTGTGTTTATCACCCAAAGTCAAATCTCCTCAGTAACCATGTAGTTGACTCTTTATCCTTTACTACCCACCCCCTTCCTCTCTGGTAACCACCATACTGTCGTCCCTGTCTATGAGTTTTTGTTTATTTCTCGTTTGTTCATTGGTTGCTTTTCAGTTTTTTATCCCACTTTTGAGTGAAATCATATGGTTCTTGACACGTCAGATTTTTTTTTAAAGTTGAGGTTTACCACCTGTGAAGTACCATCATCCTTCATGACACCGCTGAGTGGGACAGAGCCGTTCTGCAGGCGCTGAGCTCACCGTGCAATGATGAAAAATATGCAAGTGGGGTCCACAGGGGTGTGGTCTGGCTTGCACCCACCTGGAGCTCTGGAACAGCAAGCTGCTTTTGTCATGGTTTTAGTGTCTGCACTACAGACAGAGTCACTGACTGGAACAGAAAATTGACAGCAGCTCGAGTGGAGCAGCTGGACCATAAGCTGCAGTTTCAGCTGCGGAATGGCAGGGTGCAGAAGAGCCGAAAGTTCCCTTTGCTGTGACACTTCCCACACCCTTCCTGATGCAGCCCTACCTAATTTTGCTGTTGTCTCTAGACTGAGCTTTGAGACGTAGTCTTGTCAATGGTCACTGAGGGCTTCCCTGGCCAATCAACCTAAAGTAGCTGCTGTGGTGATAGAGGGCAATCACCCTGTTTTGTGTTCTGTGTATGAGTTCTGAACACCATCCTACAGAGTCTTGTTCATTTGTTTGCTTGTCTGTCTTTCCCCATTATCACGTAGGCTCCTTGAGGATGGCAATGTCTGTTTTATTTCCTACCAGTCTCCATAATGACTTTTGGTGCATAGTAATTCCTTGGTGTTTATTTAATGAATTAAAAAACAAACTTGCAATAATCAGCAATTCAGGGGCTCTGGACCTCCACGGCTCATCTGGGTGTGAAGGCATGAGTTCATACAGGAGAACAAGGTCACAGAACTTGGCTGCTGGTTTCCTTAGAATCTCATCGGGAGCATCTCAGGCCCCAGGAAAGGGTTGCTCTGGGGAAGGAGGGGAGCCTGTTTCACTTCCCCTCCTTGGGGAATTTCCTCTCTTCCCTACTCTCCCTGCTCTCTGTCCTTCCCTTGGCGTCTTCTGGAGAATGAGGGCTAGCAGTCAGGTAAGCGATGGTGGATAGGAGGGAAAGTTCTCCATGTTTTTTCTCTAGCAGCTGCGGGGCCCTGAGAAAGGAGAACTACATGCATGGAGAATAGGACAGGCGGATGTGGTCACTCGGGACATGAAGATTTGTGGTTGTTTAATTCTTGCATCATTTTAAACGGCTCACAGAATAGCTCAAGATGAAGAAGATAACACACGTTCTTCCTTCATTACACAAAACACGTTTAGCAACTGAATGTCAATGGGAAGCGATGCCATTCTGGGAGCTGATTCCTGATGGACAGGCACGGAAATGCTGTTTTAGGGGCACATGCTAAAGGAAGTCTTCAACTGACTACCCAAGCTATTGCTGTGGAAGGTCTAACGCGAGGCTTCAGTGTGTGAAGATGAAAAAAGGCAGTGACTGAAATGAAGACTAAAACCCACCCCTTCCTCTGTGCTTTGGCTGAGAGCCAAAAACACCCAGATCTTTTTCCCAGCCAGTCGTTTTCTGACCGTTTCAACGGAGTTGCTAAAAATATGCATGTCTTTGGTAATAACTGCTCGCATTTATTGGAAGCTTACTATGTACCTGGCATTGTTTTAAGTGCTTTATATTAACTCAACAATCCTAAAAGGTAGTTACTATATTTTTTTTTTAATTGATGAAACAACTGCAGCACAGGGCAGTTAAGCAACTTGGCTAAGGTCATCCAGCTAGCAGTGACAGAGCCAGGAAGTAGATCTGGAAAATGTGGCTCCAGCACCCTTGCTCTTTCTTCCCCATGACTGACCGCTACACCATTTTTAGACATAGAGACACCTATTTCACAGTGATGTGCCACAGAGCAACATTGCAGTCAACACTGCTCTCCTCACCCCTTCATGGGTGTTACCACGGAGGGCACTTTCAAGGGTGCTGTTATTACTAAGAGTACCTTTACCGTGTTATTATGAAGAGCGCTCAGCAACACTTCCTACACATGAATCTGTCTCCCAGAGCGTCTTTCTGGAGAAGCCTGACCTGAGAAAGCAAGCAAGGGGGAAGGGCCTCCTAGGTTGAGGGGACAGCATGAGCAGTCTTGGCAGTGTCTCCCAGCATGCCATGAGCCAGGGAGATGTGTGCTGTTGGCTGTGGTAGGAAAGACAGCTGTAGAGGGAGGCAGGGCCACGATCACAGAGAGCCTTGTATGCTGGTTCAGGAGTTGGACTCCACCCTCAGATTGTTTATTCATTCATTTAACAAATAGTAAGGGTGTGCCTACTGTGTGTAGGGCAAGGTTCGTGGCACTGGGGATACCATGGCAAAACGTGAAACAAAATGAAGATATTTATTCCTCTCTTTCCTGTGAGGTTAGTGGGAGGGTGAAGTAAGTAACATCAGTAAAGCCCTTGCCTTAGTGACTGCCACGGTGCCAGGTGCCTAGCACTTGCTAACATGTCTCCCTTCTCCCTTCTCCCTCTGGTGGTAGCTTGGTGGGGATGAAGGCTGCCAAGGAGGCAGAGGCAGGTAATTAGAGCTTAGAATCAAGGCAAACAGTGGCTGTAACCAGTGAAATGCTGGTGTGTGTTGTACAGGCATGCAAAAGCCTGTTGCTAAATTTTCACAAATTTTGCAAGCTGTCGCTAAGCACACAGTCCTTGTTAAAAGTTAAATTACATAAACATACAATTAAATAAATTATATTAAAGACAAAGGTCATAACTGCTGAGAACATATCACTTCCGAATGATTTT
Organism: Antrozous pallidus; assembly: GCA_027563665.1. Taxonomy (NCBI): domain Eukaryota; kingdom Metazoa; phylum Chordata; class Mammalia; order Chiroptera; family Vespertilionidae; genus Antrozous; species Antrozous pallidus. The sequence continues at coordinate 42,539,836 of CM050512.1, read as the reverse complement.
ACTGCATTTCCCATGATCTATGCTTTTGAGGTTATTGACCTCTGCTGAATCTGTATGATAGAAATACTTTACGTATAAGGATGAGATTGAGCCTCTATTTCCAAATCCACACGCAGAGACATCATACTGGTAGCTTGAAATCAACCCATGGTGGGAATATTTACACCCAGGAAATCTGCAGACACTAACAATCTGGAGAGATGGGTGTGCAATATTTACCAACACACCTCTGGCTACCTCCCTGTGCCTATTGTGTATACAACATGAGCACTGGGGCAGCGACACTTCTGAGCAGTGATGCCAAGCACCTGGTGTTTGGGGGTTTCTAGGTGGTAGAGGGGTGCAGTGCAGGGGCCTTCAGCCTGGGGCCAATGGGCTCGTCCCTTTTCCAGCTATGTGACTGGGTGGGTGCTGCAGGTTTCAGGTAAACAGATGGGGTTACCGTGAGGAGTAAAGAAGGTAAGTGTGAGGCATGAGAGCAGTGCCTGGCACGCGTTAAGTACGCTATAATTTTTAGCTATTATCTCTGAGTTGGCTGGTAGATAAAAGAGCACTTGGGAAGTCATGCTGGCAGCCTGGACAAGTCACGACAGCTCAGCAGTCTCTAGGCCTTCCTTCAACACCAAGGCCAGGCCTGGATGGCAAACCTTCTTCCTCAAGCCCTCCTGTCAGGGCCTGGCTCTCCTTCCAGAAGCTCCCGCAGGCCCCGGATGTCTGCCGCAATAATTCATATCATATGATCCTTCCCTGTTTCCTTGTCTGTCTTCCTCAGCTGGCTGTAGGCCGGGAGAAGAGGAACTGGTTCTGCGCTGTCTGTCCACCCTGTATGTCCCCGGCAGCCAGCCCAGCGCCAGGCACAGGACAGCTGTCTCTGAACAGCTGTTGAATAATTCTAAACCAGTGCTTACTGCCCATCTGGAGACTCTTCTAGGTAAAGCTGGAGGGCAGGGACTGCCTGGTTTCCTAAAACACCTTTGCTTGTCCTGTGCCCAGTGCGGGAACAGACACTTGGAAAATACGCTCACCCTTCAGTGAATGGACTCTGATAAGCCCAAATGCTGACGCTCTGCCTTCTCCTTTTAGAGCCTGATGCCTAAGGGACAAAACTGAGACTACTGGATGAGTAACATGGGTGCTAAGCCAGTCCTAAATATGAAAATACTATAGAGAGCTTAGTCCCTAAGACTGTGGGCTATAAAGTCAGAGCGACCTGGGTTGGAATTTTGCTGGTTATTTACTAGCTGTGTGTCCTTGGCCAAGTTACTTAACTTCCCTGAGTCTCAGTTTCCTCATCTGAAAAATGAGGATAATGATATACCTATTAGGCTATAAAATATTATTACAAAGTAATTTATTATAAATTACTTAAGATACAATCTATAATAATAAAAGTGTAATATGCTAATGAGACTGGATGTCCTTCTGAATGTCCTTCCGGATGACCTTCTAGACAAAGCCGGGGCTGCAAGGAAGCACAGGTCCCGGGTGCCGGCCAGCAGTGGGAGGGAAGCCTGGGTCCTGGGGCAGCAGCCAGAGGAAGACAGGCCTACTCTTGCACTAATTCCTGCATCAGGCCTCTAGTAAATTATAATGAGTTACAAATAATAGTTACTTATTTATTTATTGTTAATCCTCATCTGAGGATATTTTTCCATTGATTTTTAAAGAGAGTGTAGGAGAGAGGGAAAGACAGAGAAATTATGAAGTGAGAGAAACACATTGATCGGTTGCCTCCTGCATGAGCTCCAACTAGAGACTGAGCCGGGGAGGAGCCTGCAACCGAGGTACATGCCCTTGACCAAAATCAAACCCAGGACCCTTAGTTCCGCAGGCCATGCTCTATTCACTGAGCCAAACCGGCTAGGGCACAAGTAACTTATTGTTAATGAAATAAACTACTTAAAATATAAATATAATGAAATATGCAATCATTTTTAAATGAATTAATAAAAATACTATATATAAAGCACTAAGTCCTATATATGGGGCTCAACCAATGATAGCCATTGTATTATAAGGAAGTTTTGGAAAAGTGAATGTCCCTTTCCCATTGAAATTGATTTCTTTGTAACCAATTAAGTGCAAGTTACTTTTTCTGAATTATTTATAGTGATCTTGGTATTAAAATCACACTTATTTGGAAAACTAGGGGTGAAATCTATTTTAGAACAAATCACAAAAATGCTGGCAAATAGGGAGAAATCAGAATGTTCATGGGGAGTTCAGAAGGATGTATGAGTGCCAGAAAGTGGACTGGGAGAGAGCATAATCAATGGTGTGATAATCAGCGGGTGAGTACAGGGAGATCTGGGGAAGGCAGTGTTGCCCTGGCATGTCCCAGACTTGGCTATAAACATTCTTGTACATGTCATTGGTGTACATATGCAAACATTTCTGTTGGGCATTTACAAAGGAGAGGAATTCTATGCATGCCTTCAGCTTTAGCAGATATTTCCAAACACTTTTCCAAAATGGTCACACTAATCGACCTTCCCACCAGCAGTGGGAGTTCTTTGATGAGAGCTCTAGGCCAGTACTTGGCGATACCATAATATGGTTTTATTTGCATTTCCCTGATGACTCATGAAATTGTTTTCCTATGTTTAATGGCCATATTGTTCTGGACATTTTTTGTGAAGTTTCCATTTAAGTCTTTGCTCCTTTGCTATTGGGTTATCTGACTTTTTTTTTTTTTTCACTTGATTCGTAGTAGTCCTTCATCTATTCTGTATAAAAGTCCTTTGTTGGTATCCAAGTTGCCAATGTATTCTCCAACTCTGTGGCTTTCCCTTTCACTCCTTTAACGGTGTCTTTTAATGGATACTGAAAACACACAAAAAAGAATTCCAGCTGAATGTAGATCTAAATGTGAAATGAAAAACAATAAAGCAGCTAGGTGAGGAGGAGAATGTGTCCATGACCTTGGAGTAAACAAAGATTTCTTTATAACAGTATTTCCTCAAAACACTAACCTAAAATGGAAAGGTTGATAATTTGACTACTTTAAGATCAGGAACTTCTGTGCATCAGAAGACACCATTAAGAGAGTGTGCTAAGCATTTGTATTATCTCATTCAATCCTTTAAAAGTGGGATATAGGTATCCTTATGTTACAGATGGGGGATTGAGGCTCAGAGAAGTTAATGAACTTGCCTTGGACCACACAGCTTACTACTGCAGAAGCACTAGTAAGGTCTGACTGAATCTAGAGACCAAGCTCCTAGTTCCTTTATTATTTCCAAAGTGTCCAGCATGGGGCCTGGCACAATGTTGGGCTCTAGACACGTATCTCCATGGCTTCCCATGGTGTCTTCCTGTGCTCAGGGATCACTTAACATGGCCCTTGTTCTCCCTATAAATTATTCATTCCCTTCATCACTGTTCTGAAAGCTTGCCCGCTGGGAACAGTTGCTCTTTGGTTTTTTTCTTAGTCTCAAGGAAGCAAGACTCCTCTGGGTATATTCCCGACAGCTGCACCTGGAAGAGCCTCGAACTACCATTCTGTGGCGCATGTCCCATCCGGCAGGATAAATGTCAGAGCCCCAGGGAACAGGAAAAGAGGCGGCAGCTCCTGATGGGCAGTTCCCGGTCAGCCAAGCCCTTCACCATGTACTCATGGGTGGCTGGAGTCAGCAAGGTCCCGGCATCCTGTGTGTGCCACTGCTTCTCCTCCTTCTCTTCCTGGTTGTGGAGCTGGGCATCTGGCAGGTGCCTTTGTGAGAAGTGGAACTGCAGCTGGGTTTGGGTTGGTGGGTGAGTCACTTGGAGTTGCTGCCAGGGTCACCACAGGCCAAGGCCCCGGCTATGCATGCTGACGACAACAGAAGCTCAAGTTACACGGTCCTGTCACAAGCCTTGGAGAGTTAGAACTGCCAGGACTCCACCCCACCTGCGCCTGACGCCGGGCTCTGTGTGAAGGAGCGGCTTCGAGCCCACCATGCGCATCACAGCGGCTGCCACTTACTCAGGACTCGGGGCCCTTTGCTCAGCCTTTTCGTTACATTTCCCACAAACCTCAGTGAAACACACACTGTCCTCTTTTCTAATCTCTGGTTGTGGAAATGAACTCAGAAAGACTAATTTTAGCTTCCTCCCTGCCCTGGCAGCTGCTAAGTGGCAGAGTCAGGGTTCAAACTCACACCTGTGTGACTCCAGGACTCAGAGTGTTACCAGGAAACTAATGAAGCCTAAGAGGCAGGGCCCTCATTTTCATGGATCCAAGGCACTGATCATATGTTCTTTAAAAGTGTGCAATCCCCCAATAAAACCTGCCAGTGAATAGACTGTTTCCTTAGTCACTTAAAACTGTTGGTTCTTTCCACTCTGTCTTCCTTTCCTCATAGTTCGCCTGGTGATGGGTGGAGCTGGGCACTTGGGATTCTGGCTAAGAATTGGAGTTGGGGATGTATTCAGTTTGGATTTGTCGGGGTATGTATTTCTGTGGTTTGCAATCACTCCTGTGATGGTGAAGTTACTGCTGGCTGCCCCACTGAACACTCATGCTGCCCACTTTGCCCACTCGCCTGGCCTGAGTCTCGAGTGCAGAGCCAGATATTGGACTGCACGTATGAATGTGGTCTGTGACTTCAGCACCGGAAGTATGAGAGAAGTGAAGAAACAAGAAACTGTCAAAAACACAGCAGCTTAGTAATCGAAACTAATTTTATATTCCTATTCTATGACACTGACATCACAAAACCCTTGTCACAGAAAGAGGAAACCAAAGAGCATGATTTAGGGAAAAAATTATAGAGGTGTGTCAGGCAGTTCTTCAATAAAAACTGGTATTTTTCTGGATTTTGTTATGGCCTAGGATGTTTGGCAGTTTTTAAAAGTTCATAAATTGTGGTAGCTTCTTTTCTCATTCTGAATAAACACTTTTGTATCATTTTTCTTAAAGAGGACCCCTCCCATCCCAAACCCGGAACGGACTCTGCCCCACGTCATGCTCTCAGCAGCGGATAGATTCTGCCCCCTGCACTGGAAAGTCTACTGTCCTCCGTGTGGACAGAGACCTGGGAAGCCCGAGCTCCCTGCACTTTGGGAAGTGCTGCAGGTGGCTCTCTAGCCGCGGGGAGTCCTCTCGTGGAGGCAGGAGGCTGAAGAGGGTGCAACATCACAGCGAAGGTTGGGCCTGCGGTTGGATAAGTCCCGTGTTTTCAAAGTGCAAGAGAAAGGTGGGGGCAACTAAGGAGTCGTTTATCCTTTTGTAATGTGCAGTAGCTTTCCTTAGAGGCCCATCCAAAACTGAATTGGCTGAGATTTCCTTGGACATCTCAGTCCAAAGACATTTGGTACACTTCTGGTCTGTTCTGCCTCCTCTGGGCTTTGGGGCACTGGACCCAGAACCAGGACTGCAGGCAGGTGGCCGCTGGTGCACTTGAGTCAGGGTGTGTGCTCCCTGATCCCAGACCATACAGTCTCATTCATTCTGGCCCCAGGAAAGCCCCTGCGGCTGCAGGGCTGGAACCTGCCTTGGCTGCAGGAACTTGTCTCCTTTGTGGCTTTCACTTCTCCCCCTGGTGTCTGGACAGCAAACTGCAGGAGATGACGATGCATCTGTTCTCCCCACTCAACAAAGAGAGGGCGGTAGTGACAGGCTGACACTGTCTACCCAAGCTCCAGGAATGTGCTTCCTCCTGCCTTTGCTCGCCTCCAACCAGGGCACAGCTGGGCCTGGTCCAGAAAAGGTTCCCCAGGGACAGGCCACAGAAGGGTTGCTTTGCTCAGAGGCTCTGATGCAGGGTAGGCAACAATGCACTCACCAACTCCAGGATAAAATAAATAGTTGTACAGAGAGCAAGGTCTCGCTTGGAATGTAATACCTGGAGAAGCTGAAGGAGGCAGAACCACTGGTCTGAGAACAGCCCTGCAGGACCTCATAGCCTGGCGAGGCAGCCCTGGGCTGTCCCCAGTTATCTGTTTCTGCCTCATGATCGCAGGGCCTTTGAGTTATTTCTCACACAAGACTGAGCACACCCTGTAGATGAAAAGGGGGCTCTGAAATAAATCTAGCTGCAAGTAGCTGCACAGGGTGATCTGATCATAAATTCCTGGGCAGGTCATGGTGAGCAGTCACGCCTCAGGCCTGTGACTTCCCTAGTGAGATGTTATCATTGCCTTATGCAAGCCCTGTCCATTGTTTTTGTGCATCTATGTTAATACACCTTTGAAATGCCTTCTTTTCAGATCCCTTGAAAGTGTAACCATCCTCAAGAGAGCATAAAATCTTGTTAACTCTCCTGTAATTCAATCAGAGATGTCCCTGTCTTGCTCTCTTCTACCTTCATGTAATCTTTCCTACATTCCCTCCTTCATTCCAAATGTATAAAAAAAGGGCAAATGACATTTCTCAGAAGCATTTTTCTCAGTCTGTTGAAATCTTATTTCCAGACCTGGTATTTGTTTGGCTCTAATAAACCTTTATAAAAATTTTCTACAGGTTTGGCTATTCTTATGCTGACAACACAACACTATTCTTCCATGTGACCATAAGCATATTCAACCACATTCTGTGCAAAGCATATATACACACAACACACTCTACACAATTACAAACATAGCATTTTGCACCCCCTCCATTTCATATGTTGAACTCCTAACCCCAGTACCGCAGAAATGTAACTGCATTTGGTGACAGGGTCTTTAAAAAGATAATTAAGTTACTAGAGGTTATTGGAGTGGGTCCTAATCCAACATGACTAGTGCCCTCCTAAGAAGAGGAGATTAGGGCACAGACTTGTACCAAGAGAAGCCATGTGACCACACAGAGAAGACAGCTATCTAAAGCCAAGGAGAGAGACAGACAACAATCCCGCCTACACCTTGATCTTGGACGTCTAGCCTCCAGAACTGTAGGAAGACGAATTCCTGCTGTGGTAGCCGTAGCAGTTTGTGATGCTTTTCCAGAGCAGCCCCAGCAAACTAAAATAGATGTTAGTGACTTCATCACATGGGACATCAATCAGGAGGGAAGGGTCCCTCTGTAGCCTTGTTTTAACAAACCGATGGTTAGAAATTTCACATTTGGGATTTTGCAGCCACGGGTCCAGGCCAGGCCTGTGGATGCTTCCTTCCACCCTCCCAGTGATCCTTGCCAGGCACGCCCAGCATCTGGTGCAGTCCATGCCTGTCGCCATCCCCGACACTCCTGGGAGTGTTTGCCTATGGAGACTTCTTTCCCCTTCACGTAAGACCTCATCGTGCCACAGGGGAGACAGAAAAGAGAGGCATATGGTAACTGTTCCTGAATACTAACTAAGTCCTGGATCTGGTGGGCTGGGGCCTGGGAAAGGGGGCAGACTGGTGGGGTGATGGGCATTTCTGCTGGAGGAAGAGGCGGAAACAGAGCTGCTGTAGCAAAAATAAGGGCTCTGGCCTGGGGGGGGGGGGGGGGGGGGAGAGAAGCTAGAGGAAGTGGGAGCAGCCCCAGCAGAAGGGACAGCTTGCAGAGGGGTGTGAATGCACAACGTCCAGCATAGTGTTTTCTTTTTTAACTTTAAAACTTTAAAAATGTATGTATTTTTATTGACTTCAGAGAGGAAGGCAGAGGGAGAGAAAGAAACATCCATGATGAGAGAGAATCATTGATCAGCTGCCTCCAGCACGCCCCACACTGGGGATTGAGCCTGTAACCTGGGTGTGCACTGTGACCTCCTGGTTCATAGGTCAATGCTCAACCACTGGGCCATACCGGCTGGGCCAGGATAGTGTTTTCCAGAATTGTCGTTGATGATAGAATGTTCTATGGCAGTCACAAACCTTGTGGTAATTGAGCCCCTGAGATGTGGCTAAGTGTGACCGAGGAACTGAATTTTAGTTACATTAAGTTTAAATATAAATAGCGGCATGTGGCCACAGCATGAAATGGCTCAGTTCTGGAGCCCACGGTTGCTACCCTACAGTAGCTATCTTCCTTCTTCTTTGCTCGCTAAACCCCAATTTTGTTCACATAGTCAGAAGCCGTGTGTTCAGGGAAGGATGAGGGCCTTTCAAGTTCTCTGGAGGGGAGGGGAATCTTGATCAGTTTAAGCCAGTGGTGGGAATTATATGCCCCTTGCTAGTGACTGGTTTAGGAGTAGGCAAATGATACAAATCCATCCAATGAGACCGAGGGGGATTCTGCTGGAGGATTCTGAGAATGATCCCTTTAATTGTAAAAAAAAGGGTCAAAAAGAGGGGATGATACTTCTTCTGGCCCTTAAGATATTTGTGTGACAAAATGATGCTGAGAATTGCTGAAACCACCTCAAGCCCATGAGGAGACAAGAGGCAGTGAGCTAAGGATGGCTGATCTAAAAGACAGAAAGAACCTGGGTCCTAGAAAATGTTGCCAAGCCACATCATAGCCAAGCTTGGAATTGCCCTCTCTTCTTTTTTATGTGCATAACAATTCGCTCTATTAGTAAAGAGATTTGAAGCTGGGTCTCCTTTTAAATGAAGTCGAAAGTATTCAGCAAATCCGTGGCACCAGTCCAGGTTTCTGCCTCCAATGCCAATGCTACAAAACAGCACTTTTTCTCGTCATTCTTCTCAAACTCGTGTTCCAAGCAGCCACTACCAATCAATTGCAGACCATATGCTAGTTACAAATCTGTTTGCTATTCCTGCTCTAGGGCAAAAGAACACAAGCATCTGCTCTGCCACCCCCCCCACCACACACACACACACAAACATTTTCTTCCCAGTGGTCCTGGCTAACAATCAGAAAGTGTTCCTGTAAAATCAACACTACATCAGTACCCAAGACACCGGCCCACAGAAACAATTCAAGTCAGCCGAAATCAAGGGAAACAGGTTTTCACCATGTCCATTTTAAAAAGTACTTATTTTTCTTTAAAGGGTCAATTCATGCTTGGAAGGGAAACCAGTCACACGGCAGTCTTTATTTGAATATAATGGAGCAAAAAAAAAAATTTGCTCTTTTATTAACTGGATGTACATTACATATCTTTGCAGCTGCTACATGAATGTTAAGTATCTGGCATATAAATGTATACACACTTCCACACTGGATGGGTTTATGCTGTACACAAGTCAGCCTCCCGGAGCATGCCCTTTCACAAGGATGCACATGGCTGCCTCGGGACGTCTGTCAAAACACACTTGGTCAAACGTTTTGGCAATCAGGAGCCAGACACAGAGGAGCATACCAGAATGATGAGTTCACAACAAGACCAGCTGTACTTGAGATGAAGACTCCAGAAACCCGAAACAGAATTTATTGGGGTTCACACATGCAGCACATATATAGAGAGAGTACAATTGGGGCAACTGGGACATTCGTAGCAGGAGGTCTTACAGAGCAGTAAACACAGAAAAGACACAAGATAAGACAAACAAGACGCCCAAACACCAAAACCAAGGACAGGACCATTGCCAAGATCTCAGTGCGAGGAGAGAGGACTGTAGGTTCAGCCTGTGGAAATGGGGGTTCACCTGAAAGGCAAGGCTCTCCCAGGGATTTATTTACAGGAGCTACACATCCATGAAGGACACATAATCTGTTCAGTATGTTTTGGGTCGGTCAGGGCGAAGACACATGGCCACGTTTGGATGCTGTGAAAGCACACAGCAAGAAAGAACATTTCTTTTTTTCTTCCATTTGATTTAGGACATAGCTGCAGTTCAATAAATGTATAACAACAGCGGTGGAAACGAGATTAAGCCATTAATCTGTCCTGTTCTATCGAGACAGGCCTGGCAAATGTCAAAGGCAAGGAAGGAGTTTCCTTCGTGGATGCCTACTTGGGTGTGAGAGGGGAGATACTCTGTAACTTCAAACAAGTGTTTGTTTGCACATAATAAAATAGCCCATTTTCTGTGTGTTCTCCCTGAAGGCACAATTCCCATAGAGAGCGATGCATTCTCTGCACTGTAGGACTCAATACAAACGCAGAAACTTTGTGTGCTGACAAGAGGTTGAGCTTGCTACGCTTTTCCCTCCCTCCCTCATGGGGAATGCTGACACACAAATGGCCCGGACTCACTTTGGTGTGGCCTGGGTCTGAGCAGGCTTGGCCAATCACTCTCCAGGCACCTGAGAGCTGCGTGGGGCCCTGCACCCCTGCTTCTGGGGTGGGCCACCAGCGTGGTGCTAAACACTGCCTGCGTTTGAACAGAGGGCTGAGGCTGCTTTCTTCTCCTAGTTCTGGGCCCTCTGGACTCTAAGAGGAGCATGACTGTGATTGTAGGGGAGGCAGAGAAGGGGCGAGCTCTGCAATATCAGCATTTAAATCAGAATGAAAAGCACCCAACTTTCTGCACCAAGACCCTCTGTGGGCACGAAGCGGTGGGTCTATCTTCCTCAGGTCGATGAATTCCGAGGGATGGGCCTCTGAGTTTTCATGCCAGTGGTGCTCATCTATCTATCGCCCACAGGAGTTGAGAAGCAGTGGGAAATCGGGCTCAGTACAGGGAGCTGAGTCAAGGCCAAGAGTCTAGAACCCACAAGCCCGCTCCCACTCACGTTCTTCATGTGTTCTACTCTCTGGCCTCCACCACACGCAGGGCTGATCAGCACATTCTTCAGCCCAGTAAAGCTTGGCCTTGCCTTGTACACTGCCAGACTCAGAGGTGACAAGAGGAGGAAAGAAGAAGGAAGAACAGAGGGGAAAGGAAGGAAGCAGAGCGGGCACTGCCTAGGGCAGGTGAAGAGGACAGCAGTGCTAAGGGGTTAAGAAGGAATCAGGGCCCTCAGAGCCCCAAAGGTCCTTTGCAGCTTCAAGACCCTTTGCCACAACCATGCACGGGTTTAAACTGGAAATCTCCTGCTACTGGCTGTCAGAACTTGTGTTCTGGGTGGCTTATCTGTGGAGGGTGGAGGGGAAAAGCTGCTCTGGGATATCTGCAGAGACACTTGACTCGGTCACAAGTCCTCAGAGTTAGAAAGGAAACATCCCGGAAGCTGAGGGCAGGGGACCCGCAGCAGCTGAGGGCTTTGCTGACTCTGCTGCGGGGGGGGGGGGGGGGGGGGGGGGGGAACTCCCGGCCCCCTCCAGGTTCAGGCCTTGGAAAGACTGTTCCGGAAGACACCAGGACTTTCAAAATGAAAATCATTATGCAGATGGGGCTATCTTTGCTGCCGATTTCTTTCCTGGGATAATACCTTAGGGCAGTTTCCTGTGGAGACATCTAAAGAAATAGCACAGTGTGGCTCCATTTTTCCAGTTCTAGTTAGTAGTCCCTTCAACAAAGACCAGGCATTGAGGCCTTCCTCCTCCTCTCAGAGGTATTTCCAATTTCCAAGGACTCCCAGCACTATCCACCTAGGCAATGACTTCTTTTAAATTTGGAAAAAAAACAACACTTTGTGTTTATAGGAGGGGGTTCCAACATGGAGTGGGGTCAGTATGAGGCTTCCCAAACAGCGACCTGAAGTGAAGCACAGTGTCTCAACCACACACGGCAGGTGCTCAATAAATACTGACTAATCACAGAGATGATACGAGGCCAGTGAATGCAATGCCCAGCTCTCCCCTCTGCCTCAGCCCTGCTAGCCTAACAGATGGGCCTAAGCAGACTCATGAACTGTATCCATGTAACTCAAAATCCTGGGGTTACTAAACTACATCTAGACATTGTCAGAGAAAGACGGAAGGTCTTAGAGCAAAAGGACATTATATAGAGAGCTGTCACTCCACACTGGACACAGTGAAGGGAAACACAAAATATCCAGGAGACACTGACAATTTTCTTTTGTCTACATTACACAGATTGGGAGGGAAGCTTTACTCAAAACATACTTTGCTTGGCAGGAACAAACACTAAGAAATACATACTTCACTTTAGAACGTCCCATTGTGTAGACTGCTTTTTGCTGTCGCAATGTGACTGGTGTTTCCATGGGTTTGATAGCTGGACTAAGTTCAACATGATATAGAGGTTAAAGGAAAACCATTTATATAGCCAATAAGCACCTCAACAACCAACCAGCTATCTTTTGGTAAGCCAGGTAAAGGCCAAATTCTGATGTCCCTGGTTTCAGAGCCTTTAGTGCACAAACAGGTGAGGTGTTTTAGTGAAGAACTAGGGAAAAGCCCTTTTGATATTGAACAGAAAAAACCCCAAGAGAGTATCATATTCTATTTTGGCCGAGGGAATCAGATGTTCCTATGAGATGCTTTTGAAAGGATCCCAGGGTTCAAAAAGTCTCAGGGGTGCCCTACTCCTTCGCTGGAACCTTCTCTGTGATACCTTGGACTCTCTGTCACTACGATTCTTTCCCCACCTCTCCCTTGATACCTCAAGACATCCAGAAAAGCAGCTCAGTCATTTTTGGCACAAACCTGAATTCCGATTTGGTGAGGTTTGTAAATGAAGGTACATTTGCCAACTTAGGTGAACTCACTAACTCTGTTTCTGAAGGCCTAGATCTACTTAAGACCAAGTTTCAAGAATAAAGTGAAAAGTGGGAAGAGGTAACTACAGGATACAGCCTCTGTGACAGAGTGTGATTGGAGAGTCATCTGCCTGACAGGGTGGGTCCTTTCCTGGGCAAAGATAAGTGTTGAACCAGCATTAATCGAGGTAATGCTCCAATCCTACGAGGCTGGAAGCACAAACATGAGACCTATGCACTTTGGCCCACCCACAGGGGCTTCCCAAACAACTTCTCGAGCTCTTGTATACATGCCTATTTCCCAATGTTTTAGTTTCAAAACTGAGCCTATTTGGTGTTTATAAAGATGAGTTTAGCATCGAAAGGTAGATAATTCCCCTTTTCATGAAGATTCTCCAGAATCCTAAAATAGTCCCAATCCTTTACTCCATAGACAGGGCAAGTGAGGGGTAGGGCTGTTCGATGTTAGTCATCAGAGACCCAGCAAGATCTGGGTCTCACTGTTGGTTAGTGGTGGAGCTTGGGCTAGGACCCATCTATCTTACCTCCCAGGGTCGGCACTCTGGGCCTCAGATGACGCCTGGCTGCTGGGTTTGGACTGCATGGGAGCTGGGGCTGTACCGTGGTGCAGGATTTACTGCTTGGAGCAGCTGGGTTTTCTTTCCTACTGCGAGAACCCAGCAATAATAGGAGTCGGGCACATTCTGGATTGGTTCCAAACAGCTCTGAGGACATTTTAATAGAAAAGGAGTTAGAAAAAGGGGAGCAAGTGGGGCTGTTCCCTGGCCGTGGCTTTCGCACACCCTCTCATTGCAGCTGAAACGAGGTGCGGGGTGAGTGTGTGCCAGCAGTCCCCTACATTGACAGAATGGAGAGTTTCTGTTTAATCGCACGGCTCTATCTTAATCTAGCTAACCCCAGAACAAGCCAGACAGGCCACACCACATACTTTGGGGAGAACCTGAGCTCTCCTAGAAAATCCAGGTGGTGGGAACAACGGGAGGCAGAGAACACTGCACAAAAGGTGGAAAAGGTGGTGACCAAGAAGGTTTGTGACCTCTGACTGTCCAGGAGATTAGAAATAGATCCCTCTTGGGCCACCTGGGAGGCTTGGAGGAGGTGACAAGAGGCCAAGAAAGGCCCTTCGGAAGGGGATGTGTGATAACTGGTCTCATGGCTGGTGGGGTTCTGCTGGTTTACCTTATTCTGACCCAACCCAGCATTCCCATAAAATTCCCTGTAAACTGAGCTCCGCAGCTTGGGAGACGGTTTGTGCACTCAGAGCTACAGTGGGCATGGGAGACCTTTCTAAAAGGAAAGGCAGTCCAGCAAGCAAAGTTAGGAATCACAGAAGACAAGAGTACGACATCCATGCACACGTCTGCTTTTCTTTTGAATGAGTCGATGGAGGCACACGTCCTCCTTTTGCTATTATTACTGCACAGGCTACATGCAACTGAAAAAAACAAAAAGCAAAAAACTCCTGCTCCAGTCCCCAGATATGTCTTTCCTAAGACGAGAAATCAAGGGGTAGAGAGGTGGAGAACCAAGTCCATACTGAAGAAGAACACACAGGGTCCCTTCTTGGTTTGTGACTGCCGTCTTTGTTCTCCGTCAATATTACAACAGGCAGACGCGAGAGCACGTCCTTTTTCTTTCCCGGCTTTGTTGCTGTGGGTCTAATAGATCTCATCTAGTCTTTATTGATTTTCCTTCTGCCTGCCACCTTAGCAGTTTTTGGTCTGAGTTTTCCTGATGTTCTGGCCCTAAGCCGGTCCCCAGGGAACCACCCTCTTCCTGCCAGCCCCAACCCCAGGCTGCCCCCCCACCCCGCCCCCCAGGCCAGAATTACTTCAAGTGGGAGTCGATTAATGGCTTATGTTAATGAAAGGAGCTTTTCAGGGAGTCTGAACTCCGAAGTCTGGAGCTCTACCAGGATCATTAGGGAGGGAGAGGGAGGCAGAGGGGGCTCTGGGGTTAAGACAGCTTTGAATGTAATGACTATTGGAAACAAAGGCTCTCCTTAGCGAGGCCCCAGGGCTGAGGCCTGCTGGAAACGCCTATACTAAGTAAGAGGTAACCCTCTCACAAGAGAGTTAAAAAAAGGAATATTGTTTTAATACGGGATTTATTCCTGGCTTCTGGTCACTGCTGCATGTCTACAAGAAGGCTTCATATTTCAAAGAAAATGAGTAAAAAGCATGAGCTTGGAGGAGGGGCAGGCCTGATGGGAGAGGAGGTCACGTAGCTGACAGCCCGTGGGAATGTCCTGCTGACCTCTCTCTTCCAGGCCCGGGCAGACTGCGCGAGTAAAACGAGCAGCCAAACACCACCAGGAGAGGCTGCCGAGCCTGCCAGAGGCCCCTGGGGCATGGCAGGCTGTGATCCCACACAGAACACCCTGACGGTGCCCTAGTCCAGAGGAAGGCAGAAGACAAGGGACCTGCTTTGGGTGCTGGCTATGAAGTCCAATGTCAAACACTGGGGCTACTGTCCCTCCAGGTATCACTTTGCATTTCCAAATGGCTTTAGGTGTGAATGTCTCCCTGATTTAAAATTTACAACACGCAGTTGCCTGACAATCTCTAGACTAGAGGCAGCTTGGGTGAACGGCAGAATCAGGTAGGCAGACCCAATTTTTAGAAAGAGGCTTTCTTTTCCTGGATTTGTCTTCTGGCAAGATCAATGGTATCTGGGGCTGGGGCAGGGGGAAGGGGGTGAATGGAGGCCAAAGATCTCTCTCTCATTTTCTAACATTCTGGACCACATGCCACAATCACAGACACCATTTCCTCACATTTTCAGCAATTAACTGGGCTTTCTGGCAGAAATCTTGCTTTTGAAGCTCAGTCAGACCACTGCTGCTAACTGCAGAGCCTTTATTTATTTATTTTTTGTCAGTAGAGCCACCTTAATTGTTGCTCCTGAAAGAGCCCCACCCAGCCCTGTTTGGTACCACATGGTTTTCTTTGAAAGGCTCTGCTGTTACAGCTAGAATTGCTGGGTGTCCTTTTCTAAGTAAACAGGAAATGTCACTCTGTTTGAAAAAAAAAAAAAAGAGTAAGAAAAAAAGAATCCCTCTCCTCAGCACAATTGCAATAAAACGCCAACTTATACTTCCTGTGAATGTTGAACTGGGAGCAGGATCTGTTTCTTACAGCAGCCTAGTCCTCTTCCTAGCTCCCGGCCTCCAGCGAGCAGAACCTCAGAGAGGCCTGGCTGACCAGGACATTTAAAAAAATGCTGCCACTAGATTTTGGGGAGGCGATAGCATGACCGATAGGAAAGATAACAATGCATGAAAAACAAAACAAAACCCAAACCCTCTGCAAAATCACATTTAAGGGGCAAGATGGTATGCATCTAAATTTTAGTCGCAGCAAGAGTTAGTGTTCTGACATTTGACCACCTTCTATATCTGAAAAATCTGAAGTGTTGAGTGGGTCAGGAGAGTTGACACAGGGCAAGAGAAAGAAACACAGGTGGATGGCTTGTTTCCGGTTACATCAGGACCTGGGTTTGTGTGTCGGGCAGGCGAAACCCCACCAGTCCTCCACACACGAGCACAGTGGAGGCCAGCAGGATGGGGATTGCTTTGGTGATGCTAACCAGGGAGCCGAATATTAAGTTCCCAAGGACGGCGGCCGCTTTGCAGAGTGCGTTCAAGAAGCCAAAGCCTGTTGCCCTGCGAAGGAAGGAGACATGGACAAGGTTGAGAAAGTGACGCCCACGATTCTACTTTAGACACAAATGTCCCATGAGGTACTTCCCAATGACCTCCGTGTTTGGTGTATCCTTAGAGAAAATAACTAGATGCTTGTCAGCACATCTGGAGATGGGGAACCCCAGCTGTTGGTACTGTTCCTTCAGCCCTCTACTGACCTTCTCTCCACTGATTCTTATTCTGCTCATCAGTTCCAATTTACCAAGAAAACATTTCAGGGAGTCAGAAAAGTCTCTACTCTTTTCCAGATTTAAATGAAAATATATGATCATGTATTTCTTAGTTGTTGTTTTTTTTTTTTTTTTACTCCGTTTTTGTTTTTTTTCCCTGGCTTAATTAATGTCTGAGGTTTTAAATAACTGAAGCCTATTTTCAGAGAAAACCGGGGATGACCTGAAGGTGAACTCTCAGGCTCTCTTCCCAACTGTTTTTGGTGGCTGGCGGGAGCTGAACGCTGAGGGGGCGGTCCATCTGTGAGCTAGTAACACAGTTGTCACATCTTCATCAGTCTTCCAGGTGGGAAATCAAGCCCAAGAAGGACAGAGGCGAATCAGACTGTGGGCCTGGAGATCTCGCTCACTCTGCTGGCATTTAAGAGGCACGGGCGGTATGTCACTAAGACACATCCCATTCCTTACGGCTGCCTTTGGAAAAGGAAACATGTACTTCTTTATGTGTGTTGAGTGTGATTTTACTGTAGTCTTCTGTGAGGAGGCTCAGTTTTGTTCACGAGAGCACCGATACCACTGACATCAGGAGATAATATGAATTTCCCCGGCTTTAGGCCAGTCAGCTTTGTGTCTGTTACTGGGTACACACGTGTTAAGGGCACACTGAATGTAGGATAATTGTTACATTTTTCCCCCACCAGAAGGAAATGCATTTTATATGCTGCAAAATGCAGCATTTAGTACACAGCTTTCTTCGATTGATGAGTACATTTTTGTAAGAGTGGGTTTTCCTCTGGCCAGTCATAACAAGTCCTCATCACTACTGGTGCTTTTCCTCGAGGTATTTTCTTCGATGTCTGGATATTGATTGAGGTTATCCAAAATACCCATTTTCCCATACCACAGGGAAAAACCAGCTTGTGGGTGAGTACAGGACCAGTGACTTCGCTATTAGAACAAACGGGCCTAAGCTAGGGCAGCAGCACTAGAAAGGAGAGTAAGGAAGGGGTGTAACAGAATCTCTAATTGAGAGAACAGGAACTTCTTGAGAAGAGGTAAGCTATTTGGTATTCTTTTTATTTTTGCCTTGTTTTTAAAGGAAGAGACTAGTAACAACCATCACCAGAAAGATAAGAAGATTCAATATACTGATAACTTTTTTTCAAATGAAATTGCTGGAGGCTGTTTGTTGGCCTCCAGAGCATATTAACACCAATCACTGCCTCCTCCATGTCCATAGAGATGATGCCAAGAGGCTGAAGTTTTAAGAAATAAATAGACTTTTTAGTCCCCATTAACTGGGACTTTTGATTCCCCATCAGAGAAATTGCATGTATGTATTCAATAAATTAATAATGCTACATGCCAGGCACTATTCTAAATAATAATAATAATACTTTTTTGAGCAGTTTTAGTTTGATGAAAAAAGTAAAGAGTACCTATTGCCCCCCCCCCCTTTGACTCCCTACCCAGTTTTCCCTATTAGTATGGTGCATTTGTTATAACTGATGGGCATACATTAGAGTTCACTTTGGATGTTGTGTATCCTACGGGCTTTGATCAATGTATAACAGCATGTACCCACCATTATTGCATCACACAGAATAATAGTCTCACTGCTGTAAACATCCTCTGTGCTCCCCCCAGGCAGCCCTCCATCCCCCAGCCTCTGGCAACCGCTGATCTTTTTACCACCTCCATAGTTTTGCCTTTTCCAAAATGTCATATAATTGGAATCATATAGTACGTAGTCTTTTCAATGGACTTCTTTCACTTTTTAAACTATACTTTCATTTCATAAATGACCAAGAACAATTTGCGGTAGTAAGATAAGCTGTATTGTTCTGGAAGAAATTGAGTAGTAACTATAGTAAGTTATGTTGCTGATAAAAAAGAAAAACATTCTTCTGCTGGAAGAAGTCTCTCAACACTGAGCTTGCCGAACGACCCACATGGAATTTGCATCTGTGGTAAAGTTATCAAATTTCTGGCAAGCTGTAAACCCCTGGTATAACTCAGGTCAGGATGTGAAATACGACGGCTATCTCCTTGCATCATGGAAGCTGTGACGGAGGGAAGGATGGCTTCTGAGATTTCCATGCAGGACTGAGAGAGACGCATCAGGAGCATCTGGTATCTGCAGCATCTAAAACACCGTGATCGAATCCTTCCTTCCCAAGAAACTCCTTTTTCATTTACCAAGCAGAGGCAGTTCTTCAGATATGGGTGCAAAGCATATCGCCTCCTTAAATCAGTGGTGGGATTCAAAAAAAGGTGACTGTCCTTTCCTTGAATAAGTAAATTATTTCTTCAAATACTGGAGGCACAGCTGTCTTAGAAAAATCATTATTAAAGTGGCTCACCCTTGGGGGTTATCCTATATAATAAAACTCTAATATGCAAATCAACCGAATAGAAGAACAACCAGCAGAATGACCAGTCGCTATAACGTGCACTGACCACTGGGGGGCAGATGTTCAATGCAGGAGCTGCCCCCAGCCTGCAGGCCCCTCAACCATCCTGCCAGTTGCCTGACAGATTGGCCCTGATCACTGGCCAGGCCTAGGGACCCTACCCGTGCATGAATTTGTGCACCAGGCCTCTAGTTTGTTTATAAAGCAAAGAAGCTTCTAGTTTATTCATCCCCTTGTTCTTACTTCAAGGAAGGGCATTAACTTCTGCAGACATTCAAAACACAAGTCACTTTGTGCTCCTAAAGGCCTGTGAGGGTGGGGAGCTCAGAACTTGCAGGGCTCCCACTTGCTAACTTAGCAGCCAGGCAAACTACCGCATTCTTGGTCAGCCCCCAAATGCCTCATACCTCCTCTTAACCAACAAGCACCAAAGGAAAGAATGAAATGATCTGTTCACTTTCTATAAGCTCTAACCTTGTTCCCCCCCCATCTCTTCAGCCAGATCCTTTGTTTTAGTTATTGCTCAACCTATTTATTTAAATCTTTTAAATGGAAAATTTCCCCTCCAAATAGTACCCTGTGATGGCAGCAGCGCTGTTTGCTCCTGGTTCCATGAAGGTGGCCCTTGTATCTGCAACATTAATTGCCTCTGTCTGAGAATCGGGTGCTGGTGCAGGTAGCTGGCTTTTGCTTCGCTGATGTGGGATGTGGCCACCAGAGCTTCCTCTCCCTGAAGCTGGAGTGTGGCTCCTGCTTTAGGGCCTTCCCAAGGTAGCAAGTTTTAGTTCATTTATATAATTTTATGTACTAATTGGCGACCGAGAAAAGGAGACTCCATTCTGAATATGAGGTAGTTTTACACCCCCATCCCCAATCCAGCTTCTTCCTTTTTGCTTTTCTGACTTCAGGGCACAGGCAGCTGGGGTCCTGTGAGGGTCCTGGGGAGCAGACAGGACACCGACTAACGGCAGCACTCAGGCAGTGAGTGTCAGCCATGTTTTGAACATTGGCTGAAATATCTGCCCCATCGACTGACGACATTGTTAGCGGGGGAATAAAATGCTACATTCTGTAAAGGACTGCAATGGTGGAGATCCAGACTGAGCTCATGGAAATTTCCCGTTACAGGGTAAGATGTGAGCATTCTCTTTTTCTAGTTAAACTTTGGAAAGGAACTTTCCCCAAACAACTCAGTCCAATCATTGGTGGAAGTGCCTCAGCATGGGGCATTTTGGAAAGTACAGGCAGTCCTTAAATCAGGAACACATCATGATCTAAAGGCTCATCTGGAAGGGAGCTATTTGAAACATAGAATAAATTTCATTTCTCTCACAGAAACAGTATTACAAATGATGACTAGGTCTTGGATCAACCTAAAAACATTATTTATGTGTGTGTGTGTGTTTGTTAATCCTCACCCAAGGAAAATTTCCCATTGTTTTTCAGAGAGAATGGAAGTGAGGGAGAGAGGGGAAAAAGGAGAGAGAGAGAGAGATAAAGAAAAAGAGAAAGAGGGGGGGCAAGTGAGAGAGAGAGAGAGAGAGAGAGAGAGAGAGAGAGAGAGAGAGAAACATTGATGTGAAAAAGATAATATCGATTAGTTGCCTTCTGCATATGCCCAGGTTTTTGCCCTTGACTGGGAATTGAACCCACCACCCTTTGGGTCTCAGGCCAATGCCCTAACCACTTAGAAACACTGGCCAGGCCTCAAAAAGTTAAAATAACATTCAAAGTTATTTTAACACTGAACCCATCTAAGCTATCGAACTACAATGATAAGAACATTAGAACCTCTTAAATATTTGTCTAATAAGCAAATTTGTCCTTCTTGAACTCCTAATTTACATATTCTTCTATGTAGTCCTCATTCAACAATCACTCATTAGCATCTTTTATGTTTCAATAAGGCACCAGGGACCCCAAGATGAAGTGTCCACTGGCACTAGATAGATGTGAAGACATCATGATAACACAACCTACTAAGTGTAGTGATAAATATACCCAGAGGATGATGGGGGCCCAGAGAATGGGAAGTGATCCCAGGCTGGGGTGTGGTAGGGTGAAGGAAGGCCTCTCAGAGGGGATGGATGAGAAGAGAACTTGATTGAAGAAAGAGGAGGAGCTTACCGAGTGAAGGATGGAATGTGGGCAGAGATGTTCTCTGCCTCAAAATATCCTCACATCTTCCTGACTTACCTGTGTGGCACCCCACTCAGGTCTGCGTTAGACATCCCCTCCCATGACCTCTCAGGTGCCAGATGGCCTGCCTCCCTCCAGTCCCCAGACAAGTCTCCCACTCCCTCATGCAGCTGTTCTCAACTTGGGGTACCCAGGGCTGAGAGCCCTGCAGTCCCCCAGAGACATCTGCAATTCTGAATTGACTTGGATTTACATACTACAGGAACTTATAAAAGCAAAACATCCGTTCCCCCCTCCAACAAATGGTTTCCATTTCTGAATTCCCTTTAGTGTGCTTCCAATCAGCCATATTTTTATAAATCACAGAATTTTGCATTCTGCCTTTTCCAATCAGTAATATAACCATTTGGTCCCTGTCATTCATGTTTTGTTTATAACGAAGTGATTTCGCATATAACCATTATTTCTGTAACCACACTGTTGGGTGATTAGGAGCTTTCTAAACGTGGAACAGTTTCACATAGAAGCCCTCCTTGGTGGGGACTGTGTGTTAGGGGAGGTCGGTGGTGGCGCACAGCCAGGGGAATGTTGATGATGTGGGGCCATGGCCGCAGGAGAGGAATCCAGTACAAAGACCTTACCAGCCTCTTTCTTCTTCTCCCCTCCTCTCTGCCCCTGCTCTTTAACCTCTCCTGTGTCCGTGTGCGTGTGCGTGTGCATATGTGTGTGTATGTTTGTGTGCGGGTGTGTGTGTGTCCTGCTTTATCAGCTCATTTGCATCAGAGACAGTGTCTCACCCATCCTGAACCTTTCCTTCTCTTTCATCCCTTATTCAGTAGCTGTAGGTTAGACTGGGGCAGCCCTGGAGACCTCCCTGCTGGGCCAGGCCCCATTCCTGCTCCCCTGGAGCTGGCTTGTGTCAATGGCAGGGCGCCCTGACCAGAGTTAGCCTCAGCTAGGCCCCGGCCACATCTTTGGAATGGGGCCATGCTGTCCTTACATTCACTCAGCACAACTCCTTTGGGACGGGCACAGGGGAGGCATATGACACTTGTGAAATGAACTGAGGAATCTCCCGATATCTTTAAAATAGGTTGGAGTAGCCCGGTTGATGTTGCTCAGTGGTTGAGCATTGACCTATGAACCAGGAGGTCGCGGTTCGATTCCTGGTCGCGGCACATACCCGAGTTGTGGGCTCTATCGATGATTCCCTCTCACTGTTGATGTTCTGTCTCCCTCTCTCTCCCTCTCCCTTCCTCTTTGAAATCAATAAAAATATATTTTTAAAAATAGGTTGGAAGTAGATTTCTGTAATGGACATTTTAATGGGCACTAGTTGGGCCATATTTGTTTATTGTTGCCAGACTATCATCTTGCTTTTTCAGAGGAAAAAAAATCTAATTTTATATTCTTAGGTCAGAAAAGGCTGAATTGTTTTCTGATCCTTAGAGAAAGGAGCCATTTGTCTCACTTAAGCCTTATGGTATGTGTGCAGCCTGTGTGTGTCCTCCCTGACTGGGAGGATGGCATCTGTCACCAGGGCAAGCAGGGCCCTCCTCGCTCACATGTAAGTGGAGAAGGCCTTACCTATCTGCTGGGAGAAACCTCAGGCCCAAAGCAGCCCTCCATTCACCTCCCACCCCCACTGCCATCACAGGTCTTCCCAGTGCTCATTCCTGTTGAAATGCAAGTATTCATGGACAGGTGATAACAAAAGTCTTTGTGTCTTATCATTTATCTGGTAAACCTAGCTTGGAAGTGAGGGCCTGGGCCCTGGTAAGTCATGATGGAATGAGAGTGATGATTGGGAGGCAACTTGCAGTTCATTTAAGTCCAAGGTTCAAGAACATGGCTGTCTATCCCAACAGCCACGTGAACTTCCTGGAAACATAGCACTAGAACTTCACCCTGGACTGACTGGGAGGGGATAGATTTGTCTGTATCAGAAGCAGCGCTACAGAGTCATCCATCTGAGTTTGAGACTACCTGGTCCAGGCTAAGCTATGAGCCCCGTCTAATAATCTGAAAATGGAATAAAACTACCTACCCTAGTAGGGCTGGATTAAGGTTAAATCAGGCTAAAGGAGGCCATTTAAAGGCTCATTAGAGTGCCTGACGCACCCTCCATTTCTCAGATGGGGAGGCCAAGCCCCAGAAAAGTGACAGGACTAACCTAAAGTTACCCAGCTATTTCCTGGCAGCACCTGCCCCTGAATCCTGGTCTCCTCCACACTGTCGATGGAGAAGGTGGGGAAGGGGAGGAAGAGAGAGATTCTCTAACAGGCTGTGCTGTATGGGGGAGAGGACCTGAAAGCTGAAAGACCTGGAAGTCTATGGATGGCAAAAGTGAAAGAGGATACAGAATGGCAACGGATAGGTAAACTACTGTGAGTCAGACAGAGAAAGACAAACACTATATGATCACATTTATGTGTGAAATTGAGAAACAAAAAACACAAAACCGTGCTCACATACAGAGAACGGATTGGTGGTTGCCAGAGGTTGGAGGTTGGAGGTTGGACGGTGCGCAGGACTCGGCCAAGAGGGAAAAGTGCATTGCCCTGGGCACTGTCCTGTCCTCATGGTGTTTTCACAGGAAATGCAAGTGTGACCCCTAGCAAAAGTCAGAGGTATAACATCAAAGGTAAAATCTGTAATGTGGTTGACAAATGTGGCTTTCGAGTGTTATAACTTTTGTAGCAGTTAGACTATACCTTAAACTGTGTTTCCCAAATATAATTCTTCTGACTGGGTTCCTGATAGGAGTTGGCTGTTAAATGGCGCAAGAAACCACATTTTAGCTGGGGGCCCGGCATCTGTGTCCTGTTCTAATCACTGAGGACAGATTCCAGAAGCTGGGCAAGGAGCTGGCAGAGCTGGAGTTCTGTGAAAATTATAGCCTCTCACCAGAATTCTTGTCAAGACAACTTCTACTCTGTCTCCACATAAATACTATATATGGCATTTCCACACAAAACCACTGGGGTCAGCGGAGGCTCCTAACCTGACTCACAGCAACAGAGACAGAAGAGAAGGTTCTAGCCGGAAACAGAGTGGGTGGTACAGGCTAAGTCTCCTGGGCCTTGGCAGCGCTGCTCTGGAGGACACGTTATCTCTGAACCTTGGAAGGAAGTGAGGCAGCATGTTGTCCGA
The DNA here is from genome assembly GCA_027563665.1 of Antrozous pallidus. NCBI lineage: Eukaryota > Metazoa > Chordata > Mammalia > Chiroptera > Vespertilionidae > Antrozous > Antrozous pallidus. The sequence continues at coordinate 42,515,896 of CM050512.1, read as the reverse complement.
TAACATCTGCGTAAGCTCTGGGGATGTCAGCCAGCAGCCATGAGAATGCACCTTACAGACCTTCAGCTCACTGTCGGGCTGCTGTGCTCTGAAATTCATCACCACATTTCACTGTTCCAGTGACTGAACATGAGAGGGTAACTGCCACAGGCTGGTTTCTGGGGCCCACAGGCCTCCTCTGAAGCTGACACTGTCAACCCTCTTCCCCTGCAGCAGCCTTCCAGACCTTTCTTAGATTGCTGGTCTGGGGTGTTTCCACCCAACTACCAAATCACCCTCGCTCGTTCCTTCGCTGGGGCTCAGGCTTACATTGCGTGGTCCCAGGCTTCACCTCTCCCATTTTCTCTCACACGGGAGCTTCCCCTAATCAACTCTGTGCATGTTTAGTCCTATCTTGACCTCTGTGTCTTGGAAGACCTGAGCTGACATCAATACAATTTCCATTTTTTTCTTAGCTGACACTTCACCTTTCGGACAACAGATGAAAACTGATATCCTAAATGTCTCTGCTCAGCCCAAGAAAACCCTCCTCCATGTCAAAGTCCAGACAATACTGACTCTACCCTGCAGAGAGGGCTTCTGTGGTGACAAAGCATACATGGGATAAAAGAAGGCAAGAACATTTGTCTTTACACATGTCAAATGGCAAGGCAGGTTTTAACTATTCAGCTGCTGAAGCCTTACCCCATATCCCTTCTAGCCCTTTCTCTGATATGAGGTTCAAAGTCTCTGTGTCTCCATTTTGGGACAAGATGCATCCTTTTCTTCTAATAGAAATTTCTTTTAGTCATTGGAAATGTGTTGGGCTTTTAAAACTCCAACAGACCAGGAAGGACAAGAGATAATTCTAGAGACGTCTTTGGGGTTCCTAACTGTAGAGCTCATGCAGACACTTCAAACAGAAGGACCCTCTCAGGACTGAGTTAGTGGCTCCAAATGTGGACCAAGCCAGGCTATTTGATGCTATTCCTCACCACCCCATTACAGCTTCCTCACACTATTAGTTAGCAAGCTAAGTCATGGGCACAATCACATTCCCTCACCGGCTTCACTATGAGGCAGGATAGTAAGGAGCCAGGAAAATTCCTTGGTGAGTGAAATGGAGAAACTGAGACAGGTGGCTCGTTCAAACTGGCCTCACCCAGCACCCTGACTCTCCGCCTCCTTGTCTCTCCATGTCCACTCCCCTAAGCATTGAGCCCTCAATAACGAGATTCTGATCAGTACCAAGTAATCTTAGGAACAAAGCCTCGGGTCTGCTGACCCCAGAGACAGTTGTGGTCACATTAGAGATGTCATCAAGGCCTCAGCTGTGTTCCAGCTCCAGGCCTAGAAAAGCAGAAAAACCAGACAAGCCATGCTATGGCTGACATCAGGACCGGCTGCACTGACTCATGACCCCTGCCTTAGCCCTTAGCACCGACCAATCACAACCCTGAAAGGACACACCTGGAAAGCTGATAAATATTCTACCGAGATCCTTCCCTGAGACATCCCCCCAAATTCCTGCTTATAGAAAACAGATAAAAACCCTTAAGACAAAGGACCCAGCATGCACGAGTGTGCACTCTCTCTAGAGCACTTTCTTGCCTCCGTCTGCCTCCTCTTTCCTAAGGGGTGTATCTTTGCTTTCTTTCTCCAAAGGCCCCTCTTTTGCCTCAGAACTTTGTTTCCTGAGCTCACACAACCCAGCGGGCTCACTTCTCCTGCCTCTGTGACTTCCTTTCTAAAGGGCCAGCCTGGCCACATGGAGGCTCTGCTACTCCTCACATTTCCTAAGGGCCAGGCAGCTCCGCCTCAGCTCACTCCCTGCTTTGACCTAGTCTCTTCTAGTTTAAGCCCTTGCGTTGTCTCACTGTCCCTAGCTTGAATAAACGTACCCTCCAAATCACCTGGACTTGTGTTGTGAAGTTTTTCCTGCACCACGTCAAGGACCGAAAGGCCAAACTGCCAGGAATAACTGTCCTATTAACTCCTGCTAGCAACTGTAATCCCCAGCATGTTCCTTTTCACACACACAAGTGAAACCTGCAACTTCATATGCCAGATATTTTTGGAATTTTACTTTCCTGGGAACATGACAATTTGGCTTATTTTCTATGACTTTCGGTGGTCCTGTGGGGCTCAGAGTACCTCTTCCCAGACATCCATTTCAACATACCTCCGGTCTGTGGGGTACAGTTCCACAGTGACTACATCGAGAGAGTTCCAGGCAGAGATGGTCAATCCGTTGTATAGACACAGCATACCTATCATCATGGATTCGCTGGTGCCAAACCAAAGAAAGAAACAGCTAATCCCTGAAAGCACCATAGAGCCACCTGTCAATGAAGCAGACAAAAGGCTGGGATGTTTCCTCTCATCTTGGTAGAACGAAGGCCCTTGAGTCTTTAAGGTCTCACAGAGACACAGATCCCAAGGGGAAGCTGCAGACTGGGTTTGGCAAGGCTCAGGGGCAGGCTTGCTCACTTGGATGAAAGGGTTGCTCCTCTAACTGCCTTCTGAACACAGCAAGCATGAAATACTCATCATCAATTATTCAGCTACGTAAGTGGGAAAATTTACATTAGTCACACATAATTAGCTTTCTAGGCTGTAAACTCATGGAAGCTGCTCAAATGAAATTAATCAGACATAATTTCACTAAAATATTGTCTTAATGAAAGGTCTTAAGGGATTTCTTTCACCTCTATGGGATGCAAATCCCTAAGGGAGCAGAGGGGCTGTGGGAAGTGGGCTCCCTCTAGATGGCAGGGCAGCTTCTTTATTTAATCAAGAAACGAAGCACTTACCCAGCATCGTCAAGCGCCCAATTCTGTCCATCAGGAGAGCAGACACGATGTTCCCTGGTAACACCGCCAATGTTCCCAGGAAGTTGACAAAATAAATCCAGTAGGCACTGTAGTCATCATCAAAGGTAATCTGGCATCCCGTTTTATTGTGAAAAAAGGAGCAGTTTTGAAATTCACTGTCAATGAATTTATACTCCTCGAAATCTGTGAACATAAAGACAACCCATCAAGCTCTTAATAGTTATACAACAGGATAGGAAAGCCTACCAAGAATACAGAAAGGAATCGTGTGATACTCTAATCTTGAGAGCTTCAAGGCCTGGCCTGGTTTGACTTTTAGTGTCTTTGTCTGGACAAAGTGCAAGGTCTTGGACTTTACATTACAAAGTATGGTTGGTCTTCAGTGTGCACAGATTCTACCTCTGTGGATTGGAAAAAAAAAAAGAAATGTTGTCGCTGATGTGTACTGTATTGTACAGCCCATGATGGATGCATCTGTACTGAACATGTACATATGTTTTTTCTTATAGTCATTCGCTAACAATACAGTATAACAACTATTTATATAGTATTTACACTGTATTAGATATTATGAGTAATCTAGAGATGATTAAAGTATACATAGGATGTGCAGAGGTTATGCAAATACTACAGTATCTATATATATAAAAGCCTCAGCAATCGAATGACTGAACACTGGTCAACTGGTCACTATGACACACAGTGACCACTAGGGGGTAGACACTCAATGCAGGAGCTGCTCCATGGTGGTCAGTTGCTCCCACAGCCAACCTCCCGCAGCCTGCCAGCCTCCCACTGTCCCTCTCTTAGCTGGCTAGCCCCAATCAGCCCTGATCGCCAGCCAGTTTGAGAGATTCCACCCATGCACAAATCTGTGCACCCGGCCTCTAGTTTTATATATGGGGCTTGAGCTTTCATGGATATGGGTATCCACGGGGGTCCTGTAACCAATCCCCCTGTACTGAGGCACAACTGCAGAACGAAGAAATACCTTTGTTGAAAAAGGAATAAGCTAAGTTAAAGAATCCAGTTAACCTCTGATTTCTTTTGATTAGCTGTTGCTAATTTTGTTACTTGTTTACTCCTTTGCAATGTTAGTTTGTTCTAATTATGTTATAGAAGGACTATCATTATAGGGCTAATAGCTTCCACACAAATTACCAAAAGTAATTTGTTTCAAACTATGTATGAATCAGCCATACATTTGCTCTTCTCTGCTGACTATAGTTCAGACATGCTGACTTAAAGAAACACCAGATTTAGAAGCCAAGATTACCAAAACAAATAAACTACAGGTTAATTATTTGGTTTAAAAATTATATACCAAACCATTTATTTTTCAACTTTGAACTTCTGCAAGTCTCATTTGCATTACATCTGACAAAAACAAATAATACACACATAACTTTGATTCAACCTGATTTAGGGAATCTGTTAATTTATATTTTAATATCTATTTCCCCCTAAGTCTCTGCCCACACTGTGACACACGTGTCCCATTTCTGCCCAGCGCCAGGCCCTCTGAAGAGGCCTCAGCAGGACTAAATAGCACACCTACCCGTGTGGTCAAAAACAGTGTCAATAAACGTGCAGTTCTTGAAGTAGGTGTTGACTGAAGTCACATCCTCAAAAGTGCAGGCCTTGAAAACCGAATCCTTGAAAGTTACAGATTTGAACTTGACCCCTAGGAATCTGCTCAACACACACACAAAAATTCGTATCAGTGGTTGTCTACCAGGGTTGAAAGGTAACACTCTGTGGACACTCTTAATTACAAAGGACTTTGGTTTCTGGGTTTTCTAAACTCCTAGCTTCTCCCCCTTTTCCTCATCCAGCCTGTTCTTTGGCTATCCATCGCTTGCCAAGATTATTTCCTATCTGAAGAAGAGATGGCATTCAAGATAACTTCCCTTAGTTTTGTTGGTAAAATATTTTTTGTGGGGTAGGCAATTGGAGATTACTTGTGACTATTAATTCTTTATTTTTCAATCCTATCTTCTTGGTCCTTCCCATATCCCTTTATTTTTTAATTTTTAAGTATTTTTTTAAAATTTTTTTGCAGTATAACTTATATTTAATAGTAGTACATATGTTTTTCTTTTCCCACATCCCTTTAATTGAAAATTCTCTAGTTGAGGTTCATGGCTTTAACTGGAGGATGTACACCCATACACACTTTTAAAGGGAGTTCTTCATTCCAGTGTAGGGATTATCCTGAAAAAAGGACATGAGGAATGATCGACTCAGGGGTCAAGAAACTCAGAGTCACACTCACTCCAAGAATACTTCTCAGAGTCAACAGTTATTCCTTGAACCAAATAGAATGATGAAAGCTCTGCTTATTTTTGGAAATGTGTAGCATGATGAAACCTGCTCATACACAGTTTTGGATGCTGAAGGGTAAACTCTAGGTAGTAAAAATGGTAACAGTCATAATGATCCTAACATCTTAGAAGAGTCTATGATTCAGATCTCTCTGTGTTGATAAGGATCTCAGGAGATATGAATAAATATTCCACAGTATCTCGGTAATTTATTAAGAGATCATGAATATATCTGTATACAGTCACCGGGAGGAAAATGCTTGTTCAACCACAGAAGAGGTTTTAATGTCAAATGCTACTCTTGTTAAGGTCAGAAAGGGACTGGTCCTAGAGCAATTCACCAATTATTGGGTAATGGTTTCAAAATTGTTCTCACCCTAAGGATTGACTGTATATTGTGGCAAAACTGACCAACTGGCTTAAAATAATCTATGTCAATCCTCTGCTCTAGGAGTCCAGAGAAAAACCATCTAAACTGTAAATTTACCCACTTAAAGGAGGGTCAACAATGGCACATTTTAAGTTTATCAACTTTTCTGAAATGGAACTGAATTTATAAAGGGCAAACAATTTTTTAAATGGGTAGTATATACACAGAATACACCTGGTACAAAATTAAAAATGTTTAAACGGGCAAAAGTAAGTTTTTCCGACCTCTCCTCAGGCCACCCTGTTGTTTTGCTGTTAGTTTTTTGGGAGCTCTCCGGGAGCTTTCTTTATGAAAAGTGCTAGCAAATGAGACACGTCATTCTCCAGCTTGCTCTGTCTCCTAGTGGTTTACCTTGGATTCCCTATCAGCACAGAAAGGGGTGCTATTTATATGCTCAACAGGAAAGCTATTTTTTAAAAAACGAGTTAGCTAGTGGTGTTTCAAATTTCCTTGAAAAAAATTCTGCCACTTCCTAAAATAAATATATATTTTATAAGGATTTTAGTACTATTAAAACTATTAATCATTATATTGTTAATGTAAAATATTTCTTAGTCATGACTGAATACCCATCTTAGAATTTTAACAAATATTACTAAAAATATGACTCAGAAATACAAGCATTCTAGAAATTTCTAATGGACTAATAGTATTTTTTTTAATCCTCACAGCAGGATTTCCCCCCACTGATTTTTAGGGAGAGTGGAAGAGATGGGGAAAGACAGAGAGAAATATCGATGTGAGAGAAACATGTCAATTGGTTGCCTCCTGTACAAGCCCCGACCAGGCCTGGGCTGGGGAGGAGCCTGCAACCAAGGTGCATGCCCTTGACGAGACTCGAACCTAGGACCCTCTCCTCTATCCAAACCGGCTAGGGCAAGTAAGAGTATTTTTTTCTTTTAATAAACTAAGTAAATTTTCAATCTAGAATTACAGAATACTTGACTACAGATTCTGTGGGAACCAAGGACAGCTCTGAGTCGGTGCCATGTGGGAGAGCGCAGGTGGTTCTATGTGGTTGGGTTTAGGATTAGGCCCCTCCTTGAATTGTCAGTTCAAACAATTATCTCCTGTTGGCAATTCTCCTTTTTATTGCAAACCATAAACATCCCACAGAATTCTTTTTCATCTTTTCAAACTAGTTTTTTTTTTTGCCCTGGGAAACTTTGATTATTTTAGCTTTTTACTTTTACTATTTTTGAAATTAGGACAATTTCCTAAAAATGATGTAAACCATTGGGACTCGCAGCAGCGATTATTTGCTCAGACAACAAATAATGGAAGTAAATAATGACCTTGTCCATCTCTTTGCTTTCCGGAAAGAATTAACCAGAATCTTTTTGAGCCAGGTCTCTGTGCTCATCAAGAAGCATTCCAGATTCTATTTTCAAAAATAGCTTTGCTAACGTATTCTTTATTGTCAAAGCCCTAACTCTGGAGAATCATTCCTATTTTCTAATCAAAACTCTTCCTGATATAATGTAACCTCAATTTTTGATTCAGCATCATGAAGAAGGAAGGAATTCTGAAAAGCGATCCCCTTTTTCAGGAATTGAAGATAGGCAACAAATTACTGCTACACTTACGATTTCTTCTCTGAATTAACTGTATAAGCCATTTTATTTGACCATACTCTTCATTCTTCTCTTCTATAAATCATTTTCGTTTTTCTCCAGGGTCTCTCTAAATTTTTACTTCATAACAGTCAATCGTACTACTTAATAAATGCAAAGCAGCTCAGTTTCAGAAGTAGTTATAAGTGAAGTAACAGATCCCTTTTCTTTAACAACCATTTGGAAGTATTCATATTCAGCCAGAAATGACTAAATGGACAAATTAAAAAACAAAACTAAAATACTATACATATTTCAATGCAGTGAAGGCTAGTAAGAAATAAGTTTTTGTGAACAGATAGAATACTAAGTTATTTTAAAGTTTCTGGACCTGCCATTGTAGTATTCCATTCCGGTATGAATCTGATTTTCCATTGTAAAGTTAATACTGAAATTGGCATATTTCTCTTTCGGCACATTTCTAGTTCGTAATGCATATTCATCTGATTGCAGATGTTTAATGACATCAGGGAACCACACAGATAACCCATAGTACCTGCGAAGACAAAGAAATGCGAGTTTGTAAAGGTGCCAGCAGCCAGAGGTGGCACGCCCGCCTCCCTAACATGCTCAGAGAGGGGGCGGTTCCCAGAGAGGTGCTCTGACGATGACCGGCTCCTGAAACGTTAGGAATCATCACGCTGTCATCTGTGCTGCTCTCTCCCCACCACAATTAAGTCTGCAAAACTCAACCTAGACATATGGCCCAGGGTTACCCCAGGTACATAATTCCTGCTTTGGGAGAGACATGGATAAGAATCCCACCCTGAACCCATACCTGGCATGCTGGTCCTGAAGTTTTCTCATCACCCCAGGCTGCACTGAGGAGCCGCATTGCCTAGTCTGCCACATTCCTGGTGTCCAAAAACCACAAAGCCTTTAAAGAATGACCTCGTTTATGAGTGCAGAATCTTTTTTGGTTCCCACACTCCTCTTCCACTGCTAGCCTGAGAGTACAGCCCCACTTCTCAAAGCAGTTCAGGCTGGGAAAAGGACCAGGCAGGTGACGATCTGAAAATCCAGGTTATTTCCACTTTCTGCCTCTTGGCCTCACATGAGTCTTTCCAATGGGTAACCACTGTGCTCTTCAGTACAGCAGCCACGTGTGGCTACTGAGCAGCTGCCATATGGCTAGTGCAAACAGATGTGCTGTATGTATAAAATATCACATTGGACGACTAATAAAAAATAATGTAAAATTAGTCTTTAATCATGGTTATACTGACTATATGTTGAAAGGATAACCATTTAGACATAATGAGTCAAATAAAATATATTATTAAAGTCAATTTCACCTGTTTCCTTTTATTTTTTTTTATAGTGTGCCTGCCAGAAAATTTAAAGTGGCATGTGTGGCTCACATTATGTTTCTATTGAACAATCCTCTGAAATAGTGGTTCCCAAAGTGGGGTCCTGGGCCAGCAGCATCAGTGATACCTGGGAACTTGTCAGAAATGCAAACTCTCAGGGCCCATCCAGACCTGCTGAATCAGACACTCAGGTAATTTTTCTGATGTACGCTACAGTTTGAGAATCATTGCTCTAGGTTGTCCTGTTGCAGGTAGGCATGCTAGGTTTGAATCCTGGCCTTGCTACTTACCAGCTGTGTGACCTTCAGCCAGTTCTCTAAGCCTCAGTTACTTCACGTCTAATGTCAGACTGATGATAGCATCCACCTTCCTGGGTGGTTGCTTAGATGAAATGGGATGCAAAGTACCTAGCACTCAGGGAGTGCTCAGAAGACAGTATGTGTAGTTTTATCATCATTGTCTTCAGGAATCCAGAAACATCACTGGCTCAGGATTCCAGATTCCAACCCCTTCTCTTCATAGGTCATGAATTAAATTACTGGGAGGGTATGAGTGGTGGTCACTGAATAAGAAATAACTCAGAGATGCAACATCTATAGCATTGCTCTCCAGTCATATACATAGGACAAAAAAACTTTAAATATAGCAACTTCGAGGAAGCATGCTACCCTGGGGTGTCTGTAATCAATGATATGGAGGAGTTTTACTCAGTTTTCATTTATTTGGCAAACATTTACTGAATATCCACCAAATGCTACACACTATTTGAGATTATGGAGACATCAGGAAGAAAATCATAAAGCTTAAAATGTGGTTAGTAATAAATTGTTAAACAAAATAAACAAACCAGATAATTATTATCATGTAACTCTTCACATCTTGAGAGTAGAACTTTTGTCTTGCTTAACACCTACCTTAGTGTTTAGCACACAGCAAGCACTGAAAACATGCTCATTTTCATCCTTCATGGATTAATAGGTATCCTAGAACTTGGGTGGGAGTGACTTTATGTATTCTAAACCAACCCTCTCAACTTAGAAATGAGGAATAAAAACTCAGTAATGCCCCAAGTCACACGCAGAACTAGAGGCTAGGTGTCCTGACCATCCCTTTCCTTGTTTGTCCCTTTTATTACAAGTCACAGCACTGGGAAAGATCAGTCATGTCTGACCACTTACCTGTTTTAATTTAGGGATATTAAAGCATGGAACTTACAGCATAAATGTGGGGCTCCACCAGACATGAAGATCCTATTGCCCTGGAAGTGTAGTATATTTTTCTTGCATGTTCAAGAAAGAGCAAAGAGGCTGTCATGTCTGGGGCCATCCACATGAGGAGAGGAGGGAGAAGTCACAGGGGGAGGGGAGGACAAATTATGCAGGGTTTTACAGGACTTTCCAAATACTATTGGTTTTTCCACTACAGCTTTATGATAAGTGAGATGATTGGATTATAAAATCATAACTGTTAGCAAATCTAATATGGGTAAAATTCTTTACTGTTAACAGCATCAAATAATATAAGAAAAGAAAGCAGCATGTCTAGGAATTACAGTGTGGAAATATAAAGATTTCACTCACAAGAATTTAAATATCACTTACCCAAAGGACAGGGTGAACCAAACAATTGTAAGCTTTATTGTATTTTCCCTAACTGGGTAGTGGAAACATCTCATAAAAGTTGACCAAATCTGTAAAATATTAGAGAGTTAGTTTACTTATACAGTTATCTAGTCAACCCCACTCCCCACTCCCTCCAACAAATTATTAAAAAGTTGAGTTTTCTTTGCACTGCGTTCATTTGAACTTAAAATGTAAAAGCTATAGAGGCTAGAGAAAACCAAATACTGGAAATTTCATTTACCAGCTGCCTGAGGTCAATGGGCAAAGTAACTGAAGCCTATCCAGCTCTACCAAGACTCTACTGAACATCTTCCCTTCCCAAAGATCTTAGTTTCCCTGATGATCCCAAGGGGATCCTATTAACTGGTCCTAATCCAGAAGTCAGGTGTCTGAAGTGCAGAGAAACCTGTTCATGGAACTGGTCAGTCAACCCTGCTTCTGACTAACCTCAAATGCAACAAGTTGGCCAACAATTCAGACGGGCTTGTTACTTACTCCATACAGTTCTGTGTGGATCCGAACAAAACACCTCCTGTACCATGTGCCTGTGTCACTCTCAATTTCAATCAGCTCATCTATTTGTTTTGGGATTTTGATTCTGTTTACCTGTAAAGAGCAACAGAAGGCAAAGTGCTGAGTTCTCTTCTCTGACACTGCTCAGTTAAGGCTACCATTTGTTTTTAAAGGAGCAGGTATTTGATAACTACTCCATACATACATAAGGCTGATGATGCAAGTGCCCAGACCCAAATGGCACCAAAAAGAACTGAATAAAGAACGAATGGGAAGAAATACCATAGGGAAATAGGTAAAGGGCAAGTAGTAATGGAATAGTGTGAAACTAAAATGCCTTTCTCCGAATCATTACCACAAAGGCACACATTAGCAGATAAAACATCCAGATAGGTCAGCTTCTGGATTAAGAATTATTTGCTTGGACAAAAATGATTGTACATTTTTTTTTTTTGAAACCTACTTATTTGATGAATTTGGCCCATAACCATAGTTCTTAAAGCTTTCCCATTAACCTTTTATCCTTGGAGCATCACTATTACCCTCTCTTCCTTCTCCCATAGCCTAATTACTTCACAGTGACTGGTCAGCAAATATCTACAGGTGACCATAGTGCAAGGTCAAGTTAATGAGCTTCGATGGCAAACATCAACACTGAAGGGAAATGAATGATGGAGGTTTGGCATGAAAAGCTGTATGTATAACTTAAGTTAGCCTGTTTTTGCTAAGGAAAAGAAACAAGAGTCAAGAGAATTAATGGTTTCAAAACCAAGAATGAAGCCTGAAAAGAAAGAGAGAGAGAGAGAGAGAGAGAGAGAAATAATGGACCCTTTATGGATCTGTCCTTCCTTATCCTAGAAGTAAATATTTATCTGCTTTCAATAAATCTGAGAGGCACAGAAATGTACACACGTACCCCTGCCACGGATAAATTTTGAACAGATTTTTTTTCCTGAAGATTCTGCCAATATTCTCACTTCTATTGTAATTATCCAGGTACCAAGATTGGCTTTTGATGGAGGTGATCTGGGGACCCTTAGTATCTTCAAATTATACCAAGTAGGCAATAGCCTTTTCCTAACTATGTAAACAAAGATGTCCGTATTTAACAAAAATAACGTCTGAGTTAAATATGGGATTCCAAATAGAGTCAGATCAAAATATGCCATAGAGACTTTATTTTGTGATACTATATCTAGATTTTTAAAAAATCACAGGGTGTTCTTATCACTCAATATATTACTTTTGGGAGGCTTCCTCTTCTCCACTCATCAGGTTGTTTGTTCATTAATGCATTGGCATGCATGGGAGACCCTGAAGATGCGAACATCATAACACCCCCTGCAATTACCATACAAAATAAGAAGTACTCTGATGGAAGTGTTTATCAGATGGGAGAAAAATATTGTAGATATCAAGTTCACCTGGGGGGTGACAGAGAAGAGAGAAAGCTTCATGGACTACAGAATTTGAGTTGGAGTTCATGGAAAAATTTGTCATTTGCTATTTGTGTAAACTATTTGGAGGCCATTCCAAGTGGGAAGAATACCATCTGCAAACATCAAGAAGTGTGATAAAAAAAAAAATACTGTATTAGCCTGGCCAGTGTGGATCAGTGGTTGAGCATGATCTATGAATCAGGAGTCACAGTTCAATTCCGAGTCGGGGCACATGTCTGGGTTGTGGGCTCAATCCCCAGTAGGAGGCCTGCAAAAGGCATCCAGTCAATGATTCTCTCTCAGCACTGATGTTTCTATCTCTCCCTCTCCCTTTCTCTCTGAAATAAATAAAAATGTATATATTTTAAAAATGCTGTATTAGACAACTATAAAGAGTTTGACAGTCCTGAAGAATAGTCCAAGAACAAAGGGCAGTGAGTAATGACAGATGAACCATCATTGGTAGCGAGGGTGTAAAGTAAGGAATAATGATGAATGATATTTAGGATGGGGAGTAATAGGACAGAATGATTTTTAAAAAATATAATGAAGGTAAAGGAAAGAAGGAAATAGAATAGTTTTCAGGGCTCCAGTTTGGGTGGTGCTGGTGGTACTTGCTGATAGAATTTAGGACAAGGAAGAGGTTTGGAGACTCTTAAGGTGGAAAGTTAAGATTTAGAAATTCAGAACTTAAAGGGCCTTCGGCTCGTAGACTCATGGCCACAAAGCACTTCAGCGTGCATGTCTGGAGCTCAGGAGATTTGCCCATTAGGAGTTAGAGATGCAGAAGTAGATGAAATCAGCTAAGGAGAGTGTCTAGACTTAAAGGAAAAATTAGCTGAAATTAGCCCTGTAAAACAGTATTTAAGGTAAGAGCATAGGCAAAAGAGCATAAGAAGGAGTCCTGGAAGGAATCCGTGTACATCCACTGTATTGCAGATATAACAAGGAAAAAAGCAGATTTGTCAAATAGCATTTTTATTATAATAGGAACAAGCTTAATGGGATACAAATAGAAATCTCTTCATGGACTAAAAGAAAGACAGTTTTATATTTAAAGGTAAAATCATATAATGATTTGAAAATCACATATAAATGATTTTGAGATTATCCATTCTTTTGGATCATCCCCACATTATTCCCATTTTACATAATATTATCATGAATGATCATGGCTGGACTTGGTAATTCTAACCTCCTGGAAGAAAAGCAGGTAAGCAGGGCAATAAGTCTCTACAGAGACACTATCTCAGAAGTCTTTGGGAAAGGTTGACACTCATCTGGCTGAAAGGATTAAGTGATACCCAGTGTCTAGCTAATGTCTTGAGAATCCTCCAGCTTCATGTTCCTTTAATTTAAAAACAGCCTTCCTCTATTGTGCATCTCCTGAAAAGAATGGCCTCCTCAAAGCTTCCAGGTCCTCCATTACTGATCTTACTTTCTCCATTGCAAACACAAATTTTGTTAATGAAGAATCTATGGTAATTTGGATAGATGACAGACTGATGTCTATCTTTACATTATAAACAATGTATTTCCTAAATAAAAATACGTAGACATGAGGGAATTGTTTAATTAGGGTCTATTTCACATTCTAGGAACCATAATTCATATCATTTATGACACTGAAGATCTTTTGTCCCACTTCTATCTTACTTTTTATATTAAACCCATTTTAGACAAACCATTTTTCATCTAACTATATGCTGCATATATAAAAAGATTTAAAAACCATGTTCCTTCTAAAAAATTCTCTGCACCCAATTTTTGTTAACTTAGACTGGTTTCCCCATTGAGCATAAACTTTGTAACGAGAGAATTGAAGAACGTTCATGCAGAGAGAACAGCACATACAACAGGAGTGTGGCAGGCGTAGGTAAACGTGGCAGTCTGAGGAACGGAAGGTACAGTGAGGGAGGAATTTACAATCTGGCCTTTCCAGAAGAAGTTTCCCACCCCTGGCATGGATGATTCTCTGAGGAACAGTACTCACCGTGAAGACCTTCTCAGGTTGACCCCGTGCCCTCATGTTTGTGTCATGAATTAACTTCAGAATCATCCAAGCTTCATCATGTTTTCCGACCTAGCAAATGTGAGTAGACAGTGAAGTGCTAGAGGTGAAACACACTCCCTGATTTTCCAATAACCACCTTCAATTGCCAAATCAAACCTGGTGTAATTGTGAAAATGCACTCAGGTGTGTCCCACTGGGACATACAAGCTACCTGGATATCCTTCAATACCTTAGAAGTTCAATGGATGTGCCTATAACTAGAAATAGCACCTCTGGATGGTAAAATTTCATTTATAGAACAATAGCCACATTCTCATCATTGAGCAAAGAGTAATCTACTAGAGGAGGAACATGAGTGCTTTCTGGCCATGAGGCAGCTTGTTCACATGCTGGTTGTTGGAAATATGTTCCCGTCACACCAAACCCTCCATATAAGGAAGGAAAAAATACCTCCCAACGAGGCAGACATACTTTTATAGAATTAACAAACAACTGTCTCCAACATATGTGGCTTCCTTGAGTATCAGTAATAACAAATGTTACCTCCAACAAGAACCGGGGGCTTTCTGGCATGAATGTGAGGGCCACCACCGAGCAGACACAGGGAAGGGCGCAGACAATCACGAACACACGCCAACTGTGAAACTGGTAGGCCGACCCCATGCTGAAGCTCCATCCTGGAAAAGGAGGAGGGGAGAGTGAGGGAGAGCGCCCCTCAGACTGCCTGCTGGGAAACAGGGACTCCACAGTCATTGTGGTGTCTACACCTCAAGTTCATTAGTCAGATCTTTGGACCCATAGAAGAATGGGCTGACCTGGGCTGACCAGCTCAATACCACCTGTTGTGGGGCGACTTCCATGACCAGTTGCAAACGACCACAGAGGCGGTTAAGTTGGTAATAAGCAGGCAAGATTTATTAAAAAACTGGCTAGGACGGTCGCAGGGGCACCGTGCGGAGACCTAACACCCACAGCTGTGCCGCTCTGGTTGCAGGCAGGCCTTTTAAAGGGGTCTGAACCATAAATGTTATTGCCCTACGTTTGGTGAACAACCTCCAAGGCCGCATCTGGGGAAGGGGTGCCAATAGACTATGAATGACCCTGTTGCTCGTTCCTTATCTTCTAATTATACATTCTGATAGACGTGGGAAAGTGATCCTATCTTGTAAAAACAGGTGGTGTAACTACACAACTGGTGCCTGAGGTTATTCCTCTGGTTCTAGTCTTCAAAGGTTTTTTTTTTTTTTTTTTCCCTCTCTCTCTCTGTCTCCAGCCTTCAAGGTCTCAAGCTGGAAACTAAAGCAATAATTCTTTTGTTTTAAGTAAACAGAGTTGAACAGTGGCCAAAGTTTCAGAATAGCAGTTTTACCCTAGATAAATGTTCTTATGACCTTATTTCACCACCAACCTCATTACCACCAACAGCACCACCAGTGGCAACAGGACTGCCAGGAGCGGTGCTGAGTAGAAAGATGCTTGGAACCATAGGGGTCAGGGCTAAGTATGTTGACGAACAACCAAATTTTGAAGGCCGAGAAAAATTACCTCGGGATAATATTTTCCCCAATAGACTACTCTGCTGGGTATCTTCTGTTTGCTCCTGCAGGCCACTCTGCACTCTCCACCGAGCTGTGTGCCAGGAAATGGAAGTCTGTGGACTGCATCAACTGGCTCCCACACTCTCCTCTTCCACTTGGTTTGAATAAAGGAAGGAGAACAGGGAGTGGGAGCAGGGTTCAGGATATTCATTTCCCTTGCTTCCCTCTCCCTTCCCACTGGCTGGATAGAGGTTTGACCCTGGGTATGCTTATTCCCTGGAACCTTCTGTGGCCACACCTCTTGTCAGGTTCTGGCAACCCCTCCCTCCTCTTGCCCTGTGAGACACAGGTGGGTAGAGGATGCCCTTCTGCTACCAGCTCCCAGGTACTTATTATTCCTTTTTGGTTTCCCTTTACCGGCCCCACATAACTCTTGTAAATGGCCCCTATGAGAGCATCATCACTGCCTGCCAGCACCCTGACCAGTGTAGTTATTAAGAATTGCCAGTTGTCATCTCTCTCACCACATACACATGCCATTCAATAGATCAAGAGAATTTTAAAGTCCCAAATAACATTTTTATTATAACAGGAACAAGCTTAATGGGATACAAATAGAAATCTCTTCAAGGGCTGAAAGAAAGACATCTTATATTTAAACAAATATAAAATGGTTGAAAGCAAAATTCAAACATGATTCTAAATGAGAAATAATGGGGCATATCAAATTCAACTGACAAAGGAGGAAATTCATAGAAGCATAGATGAATTACAGGAGGCGAAAATTTAATTTAGGGCAATGATTGGTATTTATTATAAGGCTTTTTTGTGAACAATGTCATAATCTACACCACACCCCCAGGAAAGCAGAGTAATCAATCACTGTTTACATAGGAGCCAGCGAGATTCTGGAGGTGACGTAACTTCCTCAAGGCCACACAGTTGAAGTTACATATCAGAAACTTCCCCACTAGGATTGGAGGCAGAATCTTACAGCACACATGGCCTCCTTTCGGTGCACACTTGCTCTTTAACACAGAATCTACTGACAAATGATGTAAACCTGCTCTGTCAATCTTTGGCTCACCAACATTTTCTGGGAATTTAATACATGAGGATGATGTAAATTGCTAAATTAACTACATTGTAAACTTTAGGAAGGGATATCTACTCTCAATGTTTTATGCAGGAGAAGTTCAAGTCTCCAATATCTAAAAGGCAGAAGAAATTCTATGATGAAACAGAACATACCATGTTCAGATTTGATCTGAGAGCTTCATAGAATTTCTCTGTAAAAACTCTGGATGCTATTATTTTACACGTTAGATGAAAAATAAAAGCTTTAGATGGCTGATTGAGGCAAAATGCACGGTTTTAATTTCAGTCTACAGACCAGTACATGGAGAAAGAACAAAGACAAGAGAGGGAAAGGTCTCTGGTGCCTCTGCTAAAATAAATTAGCTCTGATGATGCAGTTTTATAAACAAAAATGGGAAGGCGTTGGTTTGGTTTTTTTAAATGAAGTTATTTAACTAAGGAGAAAGTCCGCTGATAAATTGCAGAAAACTTGTGGTAGACAAAACAATGCTCCCTCTCTGCCAAAGATGTCCTCACCCTCATGCTCTAAATCTTACATGGCAAAGGGATTCTGCAGGCCCAATTAAGTGTAGGATCTTGAGATAAAGTGATTATCCCATATTATATGGCTAGGCCCAGCCAAGGTATCAGGGTCCTCAGGAGGGGAAGAGAGAGGCAGGATAGTCAGAGGGAGAGCAGGAGATGTAATAAGGGAAGCTGAGGTCAGATAGGGGTGAGATTTGAGGATGCAACCAACCGCACTGGCTTTGAAGCTGGAGGAAGGGGCCACAAGCCAAGGAATGTAGGAGGCTTGTAGAAGCTAGAAAAGGCAAGGACACATATTCTACCCTCAAGCCTCCAGAAGCCCTGTCAATCCATTTAAACCTCTGACCTTCGGAATTGTAAGGTAATAAATTGTGTTTCTTAAAACCAATCAATTTGTGGTGATTTGTTATAGCAGCAATAGCAAAGCAACACACCTCTCTTTGTAGGTATAGGTCTATCACTAACCTGTTATAAATTAACTTGAAATTTTACTCTATAAAACCTCAGGCCCTTTGATTTTGTTCAGACTTCTCCAGATGCCTCACCAAGGACTTCAGGCTCCTTCCTGATAGTCTTAGGAATATTGTCCTTCGCTTTTACTGCTCCCAAACATCACATCCGTGGGTGAGAGATAGTTTGCAGTGTGACTCCAGTTCAGCAGTTCTCAGTCCACAGAGGAAACTGGACCACAAATAGGATCTAAACCTAGAAGAGAAGCAGCTGGTCCAGAGTCCACTTTCCTCAGGTTATTGTGTAGTTTCTTCAGGTGGAGACTCCTGCTCGCTGGCTGAAGCTGAGCCCATCCGCTGCTGTGCAGATCGCTCTCTACGTCTTTGGCTGGGAAGTCTGTCTCTTGGCCCCTTGCTTGGGGGCTGTGTGTACACACGTGTATGTGTGCCCACAGACATGCAATGTGGTAGTTTCGCTCTGTATAAAGGGTGTATCATCCACTCATTTCTTCCCAGAGCTCCAAGATCCTATTTATATTTACACAAAGATGCCTAAAGGCATCTGGGTTGCTGCGTCCAAAATGGAACTTTGGATTTCTTGCTCCACTACCAAACAAATTCTTGTTTCTCTCCTAATCTTTCCTATTTCAGCAAATGATATACTGCCATCCACCCAGACATTCATGCCCCAAACCAAGACTTCGTCCTTGATTCCTCTTTTTCCCTCTCACTACCTTCAATGTCCAATTTCTCAGCCAGTTCCAGTTCCAAGATATATCTCAAAGTTAGCCACTTTCCCAATTTCCATGGCACAGCAGAGCTTCCTGCTGGCTCTGACCTTCAGCAGGAGCCTAATGGTCCTTTTCCTGCCTCCCTGGTCTTCCAGACTCCACCCTCCTGACAGCAGCCAGACTCATCCTTTTAAAGTGTCAATGAGAGAGAGCACTTCACTCTGCTGCCTGAAAGCCTCCAACAGCTCTTAATAGGTTTGGAACCAACCCACATGTCTCACTGTGGCCTCTATGGCTGATAGAAGCTGATTCTTACCTATGCATCTGAGCTCATCTCTTACTGGTCCCCGCACTCAGCCCTGGCCAGTTCAATAGACCTGAGGTCAGTTATTTGAACATAACAAAGCTGAATTCCATCTTAGTGGCTTTGCCAAAGCTCCTTGGAAGCCTAGCCATGCATTTAAAAGGCTGTTTGTTGTACTTTACTCCTTCTCTCTCTGAGTTTTGAAGTGGGAGTGTTTTTCAGTGTATCTTGTCCTCGATGTAGTCCCCTCAGGGTCTCTGCATTTGAAATGTCCCTGCCTGAATATCTGCACACATGGATGCCTTTTTCACACCTTCCAGGTCCCAGTGTAAGGTTATCTCCTGAGAGAGGCCCAAACACTCAAACCCACTGTCTATCACTAATGCCTCTTTTATTGTCTCCCAAGCAGTTACCCCTACCTAAAGCTGTCATATTCACTGAATTATTTACATCTTTGTTATCTATCTGTTCCTCTACCCACCATGAGAGTAGCGTCTCTGCTTTGGTTACTCACCAATGTATCCCCAGTGCCTACAGAAGTCCTGGTTCATAGCACATGTTCTTCAAATGTTTATTCAATGGATACACTCACACTGAGTATGTGTGTACATGAATGTCTGCAAAATCCTTGTAGGCTACTAAGACAGTAGGTCCTCAAGTATCCTTTGGACTCATTTTCTTTCTGAATTCACACTAAACAGCAAAATAACCTCGATTTACTTTTTCACATTAAATTAGTGACGTATATGCAGGAAAATTATTATTATTATTACTTTTTGGTTATACAGTTCTATGAGTTTGATAAATGCAGAGTCATGTAACCATCATCATAATTGGGACAGAGATCAGTTCCATCACCACAAAACAGTCCTTCCTGCCATCCTTCTGAAGTCAACCTGGCCTCGATTCCTAAGCCCTGGCCCCCACTGGTCTGTTCTCTGTCCCTAAAAATATTTTGCTTTTCTAGAATGTCACATAAATGGAGTCACACCATCTGCAGTTTTTAAGTCTGGATTATTCGCAGATTGTGGCAAGTGTCAATAGTGTGTTCTTTTACACGAATGAGCAGTATTCATTGTGTGGGTATGTCAGTTTATTTACCTGCTCAGCAGCTGGAGGACCTTTGGGTTGTTTGCAGTTTTAGGTAAATAAACCTGTTACCAACATTTCAGACAGGTTGTTTGTGTCCCCCTAAATTTTCCTATTCTCTTGGGTTAATTCCTCAGTGTGGGTCATTTGAGTCATATAAGTATGTGTTTAACTTTCTAAGACACTGCCAAACTATTTGCCATTTCCACCAGTAGTATAAAAGAGGTCTAGCTGCTTTATATTCTTCTCCCCACTTATTTGTCAGCTTTATTTTTAAAAATTTTGGCCACCCTAATAGATGTGTAGTGGCATCTCATTACAGTTTTAATTTGCACTTCCCTAATGCTTAGTGATATCTTGATGTACTTTTTGTTCATTCATTCAGATTTTTACTGAGTGTTTATATGTGTCAGTTACAATGCTGTAATGGGGCTAATACGACTTACCCCTGCCCTCTAGGATTAGACTCCAGTGGAAGAGGCATAGTGGTTAAGAGATATGATAAATGGTATTACCCATGCTAGAACATGACGAAAGTGTGCTGGGAGTACAGAAGAGGTGGAGGTATCTCTCTCAGGAACCATAGTCATATTTCTCTTCTGATTTCAGTTCATGAACAAAAAAGAGCAAATTCTTAAGTTTCTTTCTCCTTCCATCACCATTGATACCCCCTATACCTTCTTCTACCTCCTCCTAGCATCTTCCCCTCTGGTAATCACCATGCTGTTGCCTGTGTCTATGAGTTTTTTGTTTGTTCATTTGTTTGTTACTTGCTTAAATAATCCTTTTACATATCTAACATCTAAGTTAGAGATACAATTCAAATAAGTACTTAAGAAGTAGATGAGAACTGCCAGGAGGGAATGTGCTATACCAGATCCCCAATTCTTTCCAGTGATTCAGAGAGAGAGAAAGGGGAGCCCTAGAGTGGTCAGAGGGAGTCCAATCCTGCTCTGCTTTTAGGACGTGCCCCAGAGTGTGTGCTTGTATGTCAGCGATGGATGGGTCATATCCTGTGGCCTGAATGAAGGATGGACACAGTGAGGGAATTGAGAATTGGCCTACCATATCCTTTGCAAAATGAATGTACCCTTATCCAAATTAAAAATGAATAGAAGAATCAAGGAATGAAACACTGACCACTGTAGCTATGAAGCTATGAATTCTTGGGACCCTTCCCCAGCTCCATTGCAGGACAGCTTAAATCTGAATTTAAGAGTGACAGAAAACAAATCACAAACATCAGGAAGAGGGGAGATGTCAACATGAAATGAAGAACCAAGTGTAAAAGCAAGCCGCGTGCAACTGGAAAAGCAGATTGTTGCTATAGGGCAGTGGTCAGCAAACTGCAGCTCTCGAAGCCACATGTGGCTCTTTGGCCCCTTGAGCTTTTAGCAAAGGCCAGCTTAGGAGTACCCTAGTTAAGCTAATAACAATGCACCTATACAGTTTAAGTTAAAAAAATTTGGCTCTCAAAAGAAATTTCAGTCGTTGTACTATTGATATTTGGCTCTGTTGACTAATGAGTTTGCCGACCACTGCTCTAGGACACTCATCTGCATTTAGTAAAATGAGCCTTTTATATGTTAGCACTGTGCCTTGTCTTTTAAAAAATGATTTTTTTGCATGGATGGTGGTTCTAATTGTCCTGTGGACTTGGTTACAAATACCCATTAAAATGTCATACTGAGGGATTTATCTAAACATCATGTCAACTCCATGCAAGGAAGGACCTCAATTAGGGTGTTCTGGAAAACAGTTACTGCACAGCGATCATCAGTGTGGTGCTAGTAAGAGTGCTGTGTGTCTTGCATAATGATCTAGGCTACTCACAAACTCAGGCTGATGTGCTCTGAAAGCAGAAACCAGTTGCCTCCACAACTGCCTGACTGTCTGCACTCTCTCAAGGTGCAGAGGCAGGAGTATGTGATGCTCGCAGGAGAATGCTGGCTCCTGGTTCTGCCCCTGATGCGCTGGTGAAACAGCACCTGCTTCACTGATCTGAACGTATTTGGTTACCAGTTCCATGATATCATTGGCAAAAAGACAGACTTTAGGTACAAGACACAGGCCCAATGATGTAAAACATGAATATAATATTAACATTAATAAAAATACTTATTAAATGTGAGATCAGTTTTCAATAGTTAAGAAGTAAATAACCTATTTCTTTGTTGGTGGTCTTTTAAATATATATATATTATTGATTTCTGAGAGGAAGGGAGAGGGAGAGATGGAAATGATGAGAGAAAATTACTGATCAGCTGCCTCCTGTACATCCCCTACTCGGGATCAAGCCTACAACCCAAGCATGTGCCCTTGACCGGAATCAAACCCAGGATCCTTCAGTCTGCAGGCCGATGCTCTATCCATTGAGCCAAACCAGCTAGGGCTATTGGTGGTCTTCACTAATAAGACACACAGCTATTTAAAATTCTCTTTGGAAAAGTGGCTTAAAATCCATTTTCTCAATAAGCTTAGGAAGGGAATCATGATCAGATGAATTTCTGGCTTTATTCTCACAGAAATAAAATTTTATCCCTTTAACATGTCACTGATTTAAAATATGAATACTATCTAATCAGCATGAAACATTAATCCTTGACAGGAAACTCAGGTTGTCATTCATCTAGTATTATCTGTGACTCCAGAAGACTTAATGAGATGCAGCTGGAAAGTCCCTATAGTTGATATCAGCAGAGATTTTCGCCTCATTCTCATTTGTTTAAAAAATAAAAAAAAGTTTGTGTGAGGGGAAATACTGTAGTTAAACTATGGTCCAGCCATGCAACAGAATACCACGTAACTATTGACAAAGAATGAGGTAGATCTCTGAACGGATATGGAAACTGTTCAAATTACATTGCTCAGTGAAAACAACTCCTTTCAAAACAGGGTAATAGTAGTGATTGCATTTAAATATATATATATATTCTAATTGATTTCAGAGAGGAAGGGAGAAGGAGAGAGATATATAAACATCAATGATGATAGAGAATCATTGATGGACTGCCTCCTGCATGCCCCCCACTGGGGATCCAGCCTGCAATCTAGGCATGTGTCTTTGACTGGAATCGAACCTGGGATCCCTTAGTCCACAGGCCGACTCTCCATCCACTAAGCCAAACTGGCCAGGGTGATCGCACTTTTATATACACATAAAACATATCATTACATCTAGAAAACAAGTGAGAGGAAAATACACTAACTATTTGAAATGGTTGGGGTAGGGAGTGGGGAGCCAGCAGGGCTTTCACTGCTGACATGATTTCTTTATTTCTGAATTTGTGTCACCTTGTCTCACTTTTCCCTCAAAAAGGGGGAAAGGAACATCTTGTCAAAGAATTTTTCTGAAATACAAGGCCTGATGGGAAAAGGAGGGGAATAAGGAAACTGGAATGATAATTGTGACAGTCTTCACAGCCACACAATTTTCGGAACTAAACTACTGTTAGTAATTCTGATTGTGACGAATGTAAACACTGACACCACCGTGCTCAGAGATAGCAATGAGACAGTGGCAGGAGTCTACTCTGGTATCACTGTGGGTGGGAAAGAAAAACTTCACAGACCTTTAATTTTAAACCTGGAACTCCAGTCACATTCTAACGTTGGATTCTTAAGGCAGAGGCCAGTTGAATCTTGAGCCAAAATCGTGTAAGCACTATTGCTAACACAAAGCAATCACGCATGATAAAAAAAAAAAAAAAATTGGTAGGGATCTGCCTGCAGCACAGAATCACGCCTTCAAGAAATGAGAGGCAATTCAATGGGAATTACCCAGCCCAAGGAAAAGGTCTAAGGGTTAAATTCCAATTAACTGCAGTTGTCATCTGTCTCTGAGAGAAAGCCCAAGCAACAAGCTGGCGTTTCCTGCTAGTCGCTCTGTTTCTGAGCTCGGGTGCTACCATGAGTGATCAACGGAAGAAGGAAGTCACATTATACGTCAGTCTGCTGAGTTTGGCTTGTGATCTTACCCATGCTTCCAAAGAAACACAGTTCCTGGTGGCTTCTGAAACTCAGAAATTCATGGGCTTATTTTTTAGTTGTTTTTTTTTTTCCCGGAATATCATCTGTGAGTGCTCTAAGTATGAAAATAGTAAATGAGAGAAACTTTCCAGAAAGAATTCTTAGTGCAGCATGTAAAACTCACTTAATCATGATGCCTCTCAAACTCCACTGAGAAAAATGATGAGTCTGAGTGTTTGAAAAAATGATAACAGAAAATGTGTGTGTGCATCTGTTTTAAACAAGGGTTCTTTGGAATTTTCTTTTGTAGATAAACAATAATATAGTATTAATATGATAATGTAGCTCAATCAAAACTTCATCAAAGATTTTGTATATATACAAAAGCCTATAGGACAGTCTAATTTTGACCATATACAAATGAAACTTATAAATGTAAAGGCAACTCATTACTCTTTGAATACACTTTGTGTACATTCATATTTATTATCTGATAGCATAAGGTCATGCATTAACTTTCTTTTGCATTTTACTAATCTTATCTAATAAAAGAGCAATATGCAAATTGACCATACCTCTGATCAAACCATGCCCACAGCTATACCCACCAGCCAATCAGGAACAAAATATGCAAATAAACCCCAAACAAGATGGCTGCCACCACTGAGAGCAGGAGGGAGGCGTGGGTTTTCCCAGGTACGGAGGAAGCCAAGCTTTCCGCCTGCCCTTGCCAGCCTAGGCCTCCACTCAATGCTACAAAGTTTCAATTATAGAAGATATATCCCAACAGAAATGGCAGCAGCCATGAAGCTGGAGAGAGCAGAGGCTTGGGTTGCCCGGGTGATGGAGAAAGCATAGTTTCTGCAGCCCTAGTGCCTAGGCCTCCACTCTAGGCTACAAAGTTTCAAACAGAAATGGCTGTTGCCATGGAGTGAGCAGAAGGTTTGGCTCCGTTCTAGGCTACAAAGTTTCAATTGTAGACATAAATTAACCCCAGATCCGAGGGCCTCTGCTTGGGTCGCTGGGGGGTATGGCCAGCCTGCAAACCACCACAGGCCCTCGCCCAGGCCGCCCCACACCTCAAGGGAACCCCCACCCTCATCCAGGACACCCTTCAGGGCAAACCAACTGGCCCCCACCCATGCACCAGGCCTCTATCCTATCTAATAAAAGAGTAATACACACATTGATCAACAGCTCAACACACAAGAGGGCTGTCCCCATGTGGTCAAAGATCCTGCCCCCATGTGGACACAAGATGGCCACCACAAGATGTCCAGTAGGGGAGGGCCATTGGGAGGATCCAGGCCTGCAAGGGAGGGCAGTTGTGGGCCATCAGGAGAGGGCATTTGGGAGGGACCAAACCTGCAGGGGAGGGCAGTTGGGGGTGATCAAGCCTGCAGGGGAGGGCAGTTAGGGGAGACCAGGCTGGCAGAGGAGGGAAGTTGGGGACAAACAGGTTGGCAGGGGAGCAGTTAGACATCAATCAGGCTGGCAGGGTAGTGGTTAGGGGGTGAGCAGGCTGACAGGCAGAAGCATTATGGGCAATCAGTGAGCAGTTTGGAGTCAGCTGTCCTGCATTGTGAGGAGGATGTCTGACTGCCCATTTAGGCCTAATCCCAATCAGGCCTAAATGGGCAGTTGGACATCCCTCGAGGGGTCCCAGATTGGAGCGGGTGCAGGCTAGATTGAGGGACACCCTCTGCCCCCATGCATGAATTTCATGTACTGAGCCTCTAGTATACTAATAAAAGGGAAATATGCAAATTGGTCAGGACACCCTCACAGTAACAATTGAACAGCAGGCTGTGTGGGGTGACCAGGCCAGCAGGGGGGTTAGTGAGGTATGACCAAATGACTGAACAGCAAGCTGCATGGGGCAAACAGGCTGGCAGGAGGGCAGTTGGGGGTGATCAGGCCAGCGGGGGGTGGGGGACATTTAGGGGTATTCAGGCTGGCAGGCAGGTGAGCAGGTGAGTCAGTGGTCCCGGGTTGTGAGAGGGATGTCTGACTGCCAGCAGTTGGAGATTCCCTGAGGGGTCCCAGATTGGAGAGGGTACAGGCTGGGCTGAGGAGACTGCCCTCCCTAGCACAAATTTTGTGCACTGGCCTCTAGTATTAGCATAACCAATGGACACATACACTGGGGTGGTGGGGGCTTGCCCAAGGTGGAAATGGCTGGGCAGGGGGGTCAATTGGGAAAAAAGGAGATATATATAAAACTTTAGACAATGAAAAAATGAATAAAAATTGAGAATTCTTATATTAGGTAGAACATTAGACTAATAGCCTCTAAAGCTCATCCTAAGTTCTTGTGTCTGGATCAGATGAGGCAACAAATCTCTCTTAAGTACTGAACCATGGTAAGAAATGGAATACTTCCAAAATTTAACAAAACAGAACAAACTTGTAAAATGCAGTTAGCTCTGACACAAGTGCATAAAGGATGCTGGAGGACTTGTAGCAAGATCAGGATACTTATTCTGTATATTAACACCTCAGTCAATCTGCTTTCAAAGTAGGTGTCCTGAAAACAATCCCCCCACCCCAAACAGTACTCCATTCAACTTCATGGTCTCTATTCTACTCCAAGTCAAGATTTCATTTTGTTCTTTGCACAAGGCCTCAGCAAGATCTTTCTCATGATCAACAAAAGCTTTGTCCATTCTTTTTTTTAATGATATGACACAAAAATGCCAATGGAATTCATTGTTAGGGAAGGAGTTTTTCCTGGGGTGAGGGCACTATAATATTTCCAGTGTCATGACAACAGAGGTCAGCCAAAGCACTCTTTATTGCTAACACCAAAGGTCACACTTGTACATCTCTGTAACTGCTGACCTCTCTACCTGCCCCTTTTTTTCTAGCTTCATTTTCTGCCTTGTAGCCTTTGATCCAGAACAAATCAGCTAACACTTAACAAGTGAAACAGCTGCTTAGCCCATGATGCAGGCCCAAAATGACCCTAAAAGTTTAGTCATTTATACCAGAGAAATTCCATTCTAATGGGCTGGGAAATGCATGCAACCACAATGTCCTGGGAACTCTGGCTTTTAGGCTTTGTGCCTCAAGGAAGGGACATCACACCCTCATTCCAAATATGGTGGATGGAAATACAACATTGGAGCCACCCACTCTATTAGCCCCATAGCTAGATACTGCTCCCTTGTATGCAACTGAACCACCAAGAGAACAGCCTTCAGAACACCTCTAGTTCCTGAGGTTCACTGTCATCAGATGCTGCCCCAAAGCCCCCAACCCAAGTGGAGACACCCAGCCTTCCTCACAGCCTTACAGACCAGAAATGTGGGAGTCAGCCTCTACTTTTCTTCCCTATGGCCAGTGCAATTGTATTTTCTGCATTTCTCCCAAACCTGCTCCTCTCTCTCCATCCCTGCTTTAGTCTACGCCCATGTCATCCCTCGTGTGGGTCCACTGAGAAAAAGGATGAGTCTGAGTGTTTGAAAAAAATGATAGTATAAAATGTGTGTCTTTTGGAATTTTTTTTTTGTAGACAGACAATTATATAACATTAATATGATAATGTAGCAGGTATCAGCATGGCTGTGCCCACTGCTGGAATACTAAAGTATGCATGAATGTCATGATTATTGCTCTGAGGGCTGGGACCTTGGATCCACCATCCAGCAATGAAATGGGTAGCATCCAGCAGGGGCCAGTTTCCAGCATGTTGCCTTTCCTCTCTTCTGATGGCCAGGGCCTTATCTATCTATCTATCTATCTATCTATCTATCTATCTATCTGTGTGTGTGTGTGTATATATATATATATATATATATATATATATATATATATATATGCCTAATATGCTAATTGTTCCATCATTCAACCGTTTGCTATGATACACACTGTCTACCATGGGGCAGACACTCTAACCGGTAGGTTAGCTTGCTGCTGGGGTCCGACCAATCGGGACTGGGCAAGATGGGCCAGACACACCCTGGAGCCCTCCCTGGCCCTGATCATGCAATGGTGGGGCCTGCACCCTCTCGCAATCCAGGACCCCCCACTCCGAACCCCCCACTCCCCCACCCCCGCAATCTAGGACTCCCTCAGGGCATGTCAGAGAGCTGGTTTTGGCCTGATCCCCGCAGGCCAGGCCTTCTAGTTGCTAAATAATTTCAATACCACCCCTCTTTAATAGAGCTCCCGGCTTCCAATCTGCCTTTCTAGTCTGTGTTCCACATACATTCAAAAGATCTTTCTGTAATAAAAATCACATCGTATTCTTAACCAGCTTAAACCTTTCAGTGGTCTGCACTGACCCTTCAAGATAGAATCCAGATTCTTTAGGATGGTCACCAGGCTCTCCAAGACCTAGCTCCTGCTCTTTCTCCAGCCCCATTCCACACAAATCCCTCCTCCCAACCTGTGCTACCTGGTGTGTAACAGCTGTGCATGTTTACCCATCCCCACCCTGGTCAACTCGCAGATTCAGTCTTCTACCAACCATGTACAGAGGAACATCCTCTTTAACTCTTCTGGACACACTAAGATGCATTCACTCTCCCCATGAGCTATCTTGGTATCTTGTAAATTTCTACAGCCCTGCATGGCGCCTGACACCAAGAAAAACCACACAAGACAGTGATTATCTGCAAGGCATTCCTTCAGGGCAGGGGTCATGTCTTGTCATCTTCAGTCAAAAAACAAAAGCTGGCAAAGAGTAGTCACTCAACAGATGCTTACTTAATACATAACTCATTCTTGGATTCCTTTAAAACCAGAGAATTTTCCTCGTACATTCAAAAGTTTTATGGTTTTGGAAACTATCTGTTATATTTCCTAATTTCCAAATATATGGGGTTTCTTGGTTTGTTTTTGTAACAGAATTTCAGTTCCATTTCCTTGTGAAAAAATGCACTTGCTTGGTAGTTTTTTGAAATATATTGGAACTTTCTTTACAGCACATTGTATGATCCATTTTTGTTTTTTTCTGCCTTGAGGTATGATTGACAAATAAAAATTGTATTTTTTTAAGTTGTACAATGGGATGATTTGATATACGTATACCTGGTGAAATGATTACTATAATCAGCTTAATTCACACATATACTCCTCACATTTTTTAATGGTGTGGTGGGAACACTTAAGGTCTACTCTCTTAGCAAACTTCAAGTATACATCACAGAGTTATCAATATACTCACCACGACGCCTATAAAATTACAATCATATTAGGTCCCCAGAATGAAATCATCTTATAATTCTAAGTTTGGCCAACATCTCCCCATTTCCCCAGCTTCTAATGTTATATCTCACAGGCAGCCAGACGGGAAAGGGGGGTCCCTTAGAGCAATGATGTATTTTCTCATGGACACACTTAATGCTTCCCACCATGAACTGGACTTCCTTTTGGAAAAATGAAACTCTCAAGAGTTAATAAGCTGATATATAACCCAAGAGGGGCACTTCTAACATCTTTAAAGCATGTTTCATTTCAGAATGTCTGAAGATAAAGTGTAGGAGCCCAAATCAGTTCAATTGCTGGCAGAAACCTAATTCACTGTTGTCCATCCCTGATTTATGACCCTGCAGGAGACATACAAATGCTGTTTCTCCTCACCCGCCCCCCACTCCCCGTTGTTGCAAAATGTCAGGCATCCACCCAGAGTTAAATTTCACCTTTGCTCTCTGGAAAGGCTGACAGTTTGGGTCATCAATCTTGGCCCAGAGAGACGTTCCTCACAGCTACCGACTGTGGACGTGATTGGTCCTGGTGCATCCCAGGGCTATGGCGCCAGAAAAATCAAACCCAGAGTGCCTGCGTCTGGACGATGCAGCAGTTTTTCATCCCACGTCACCTCTCTGGCTGCTCCGTGGGAGAAAGGAGCGAGTAACTCAGGGAGGCCACAGGGACGGAGCACCAGGGAGCCGCAGACTGCAGCTCCAGCAGAGGCAGCTGCAAACCCAGCTTTGACCAGAATGCTGGTTCCCAGTCTTACAGGTTCACGTGCAGCACACCCACTCAGGATACAGTTCTGGAAAGGATAGGAAGCTTTGAGCATCAACTGTAGCCTCCAGGAAGGACAAGATGGAGTGAATTCAAGATCTGCAGCAGATTTCTAGAACACGAATAGCACACCCCCCCTGGGCCAGGTACCTCACACACATCACCTTGTTTAATACATCAACAGTCCTGTTGCCCAGGACCCATTCCCCCACCCTGGGGAGGTGGGGACAGATAAAGTATAGGCCAAAAATTTGATTTTTGAAAATTAGTATAAGTATGTCTCATGCAATATTTGGGACACACCTATACTAAAAAAATTATTTGTTGTTTATCTGAAATCTATTCAACCACACACTCTGTGTTTTCACTTGCTAAATCTGGCGGCTGTACCCCAAGGGGACATTTGGCAATGTCTGGAGCCATTTTTTATTGTTGTGAGCTTAGGGGAGGAGGGTCACTACTGGCATCTAGTGGGCAGTGGCCAGCGATGTGGCTAAATGTCTAACAATGCACGGGACAGATCCCCCATCCTCATGGAATTATCCAGCGCAGTGACCAACAGTGTCCAGAGAGCTCCTGCTGTAAGTTAGTCACTGTGCCTATGTCACGAGTTCTCACAGGTAACAGAGCTAATCAATCAGGACACTTCGAAACTTGTTTTCAAACAGGTTTGGAAACAGACTTTCAGAAGACTTGGGGTTTCATTCCTGCATGAATGTATTTTTTTTGTTGTTGCTTTTGTTGATATAAGCTCTTTTGATTTTTTTGGGAGGGGGGCTATAAACTGATCTATTAGGGCTGTCATTTTCCTCCTTACATACTTTTAAATGCACCCTGAAAAACAAGTGAAGGCGGTGCACCACAAGAGCAGCAAAGAAATGTTTCCCCCTGGGGCCGTGGTAGAATGTAGCATGCTCCATCAAACGCTGTCTGACAGCACCCACCGCTGATAAATGGTTATTACCACGAGAAAGGTAATAACCATGTATTTCCCAAAACATGTTTGCATTCTTGTTTCATAAGGGTGGGGAAGTTTGCTCTTAAAATTCCCTGCTAATCCTCAGGAATTGGGAAACAGTGGCTTTGGTAACAATACCTGGCTTCAAGCACAAGTTCCTGAAAGGCTACTCCAAGGAAGCTATGACCGGTCAGCGGGAGGGGCCCCACTGGGTTCCATGGACCAGCATGTAGAACTCTGGGACGCAGGTGTTCTCTTGGGCGCACCTCAGCTCTTGCCTCCCGGAGTCCCCCCTTCTCTGTTCCATCCCCACCCATCACGGTGCCCCTGACTTCTCTCAGCACTCACACCCACCATCCAGAACACCTCTTCTCCCCTCCGGCACCGTCACTCCTTGGAGCCCCTTGTTAATTATCCAGTCTCCAGAAGTATGGCTCAATAAGACCATATCAACAGAGAAATGCTCTACTGCAGCCGCCACATATCCTTCTTCCTCCCACCTATTCCCCTTCGGTCAACCTGCTGAATACATATCTGTCTGGAATACAAGGTCCTTTGCAACCTGGCCCCATCCTGCTTCTCCTCAAGTATCTGGCTTATTTCACTTAGCTTAATGTCATCTAGATTCATCGATGTTGTATCATATGTCAATTTCATTCCTTTTAAAGGCTGAATAATATATATATGTGTATATATGTACATATGTGTATACACACACACACACACACACCCACACACACTCATTCATTCATTTTACATTTGTTTACCCTTATTAGCTATTGCTAGTAATGCTGCTATGAACACTGGCATACAAATAATTCATTAATTCCTTACTTTGAGTTCTTTGGGGTAGATAACTGGAAGTCAAGTTACTGGATCATATGATAATTCTGTGTTTAATTTTTGGAGGAACCACCACACTGACTTACCATTTTGACTCAGTTTTCTTGTCTGTATGATGGAGCTGCTGTAAGGATTAATGTGAGAGGACTCTAACCAGTGCTGGGCAGCGCTGAGGTCACTTCTGCTGTGCCGTACACGGGTAACTGCTAACATCACTCACAGCCTGGCCCCTCTGACCAGCATCTAAATTCCTTTCTCCTACCTAGAACTCCATTAAGTTTGAATGATTCCTTCAAGGACATCTTTTGTAGTTCATTGCAGTTTCCTCTCACTGGTGTTCATACTGAAAAAGGAGGAGCTGAATCCAAGGGAATAGAAACGGCACTATCTCCCATAAGCCCTCTCTTCTTTCACTGGGCTGCTGGGCCACTGGGCCAGGCTGGTCTCTGTGGCTCTCTCTGTCCTCAGTATTCTTCTATCCCAGGTGGCTCCCCCCGCTCCAAGCAGTGAGAGTCCTCATGGGCACACGCCCACCAGATGTGCTTAGATAATACACCACTCAGCCTCCTCGTGGGCACTGCTAAACGCCATTTTGTAGATTGAAATCATGGAAATTTAAAAAATAGGCCTTAATGTTGAATTGCCATTGTTCAATATTATTAGTCTTCAGAGAAATGCAAATTAAAACCACAATAAGATGCGGTTTCACACCCACCTAGTGTTGGTAGGGATGGGAGGCAACTGGAACTCTCATGCATTACTGGTGGGAGTGTAAAATGGTGCAACTATAGAGAATGGGCAGTTTCTTAAAAAGATAAGTATATACCTACCCTATGACCCAGAAATCCTACTCTTGGGTACAAGAAAGATAAAAACATGAGCAGAGCTGAGTCTGCTCAAAAGACTTTATAAGACTGATCAGAAAGCAGCCATTAAAATAATTAAAAGTCCTAACTGGTTTGGCTCAGTGGATAGAACGTCAGCCTGCAGACTGAAAGGCCCCAGCTTCAATTCTGGTCAAAGGCATGTACCTTGGTTGCGGGCATATCCCTAGTAGGAGGTGTGCAGGAGGCAGCTGATCGATGTTTCTCTCTCATCAATGTTTCTAACTCTCTATCCCTCTCCCCTCCTCTCTGTAAAAAATCAACAAAAATATTTTTAAAAAGTTAAAATTAAGCCTTCTCTTCCTTCAAACTCCCCCACCACCACCACCACCAAAACAAAACAAAACATAAAAACACAAAAACAACAAAAAGTCATGGAAGCAAGCCAAATTTCCATGTGCAGGAGAATAGAGGAACATCTTGTGGTGTGTCCATAGATGGGATACTTTCCTATCTAATAAAGAGGGAATATGCTAATTGACCCTCATTCTATTGCAAAGATGGAGGCACCCACAGCCAATAAGGAGGGAATATGCTAATTGACTGCCACATCCTCAAAGATGGCAGCACCCACAGCTAATAAGGAGGGAATGTGCTAATTGAATACCATGCCCTCAAAGATGGTGACACCCACAGCCACAAGACGATGGCACCCTGTGCCCTCAGTCCCACTGGGGCTCCTGCCTCTGGAGTCCCTGAGCCCCCCAGCCCCCCCAGCCCCCCAGCTACCCAGGGCCAGCCTGAGGTGCAGGCAAGCTTTGGATGGCAGCTGCCCAGCCGCCCAGGGCCGCCCAAGGCTCAGGTAACCAAGGCTGCTGAGGCTTGCACTGCCAGCAATGGCAGCAGCAGAAGTGTGATGGGGGCGTCACCTTCCCCTGATGGTTGGGTCTCCTTTCACCCCTGAGGGCTCCTGGACTGTGAGAGGGGTCAGGCCGGGCTGAGGGACCCCTCTTTCAGTAGATAAACTTTTAGGCACTGGGCTTCTAGTTTTACAATAAAAAGGAAACAAAGCACTGATACATGCAACAAAATGTGTGATTAATAAAACATTATGTTGACCAAATGAAGTTCAAGAATGGACAGAACTAGTATTTGGTGACAGAAATCAGAACAGTGGTTGCCCCTGGGGTTGGGAGTAGAGAGACTAAAAGTTGGCATGAGGGAATTTTGGGGGTACATGGAAATTATCTTGATTTGGGTGGCGGTTACATGGGTGTATACAATTGTCAAAATCCATTGACTATCCATTTATGATTCTTGCAACTTTTTCTATGTAAATTATAATCCCAATTTTAAAACAAGTGGTCAGATGACAACAGCAGCAGCAAGACTACATTACCGGCAATACACCAAAGCTCTAGGCACCAGACTAAGACACTTAATACACTGGTCTGATTTGGAAGTATTCAAATTCTACTGCTTTGGGCTTTGCACTATTTCAACTGATTGCATCTGAACAGAAAACATTCTTTTTGCTCTTCATACCACAGATAACCAAAGGTTAGGCAGGGCTCGGGTTCCATTTGAAGCTCCTTCTACCCCCCTGACCACGCTCTCCTGGACTGGGGTAACTCCTGAAGAGGGCGTTCCCAGCCCCGGGCACTCGGGAAGCTCAGGCCACTCTTCTCTGCCAAAGGGAGGTTTGCTGAGGCTGCCAACCTTCTGGCCAGGACGATGCTGCCTAGCGTGGACTTCAGTCGTCATCTTTATGAACCAAACATAAACTACACCCTCCTAACCACCACCCAGTCCACAGAAGAGGGATGCAGCAGAGTTATCTCACTGTTCAAGACCCAAAATAGGTAATTCTGACTTCAGTGAGTACTTTATCTCCCACCACTCCCTCTCCCTCTCCCTCTCTCTCTCTCTCTCTCTCTCTCTCTCTCTCTCTCTCACACACACACACACACACACACCGCTTGAGCTATAGAGAATATTTAGCTCCAGAGGCAATGGTAACTGTGAGATTAATGAGATTAATAAATAACATTGTATGTTCATTAGTACAATTAAGCAGGGAAAGCCAGACATTTCTTTGCTTAATTCGGCGGCTCTGGAAGTTTGGTGCTCAGGAACCCTTGGGCTGTGAAGTCTGACAACGGGCCTAGGTAAACAACAACGAAGAGGGCTTCAGTGTAACACTAGATTCAGAAAACTACAACAAGACAAAGGTTTTCAGAATCTAGAAGTCATTTCCATTTGGCAGGGGCAGGTAGAAAGAAGTTCGGGTGCAATTGTAGAGAATCCTATCTGATGACAGGAAAACGTGCTGGTCATATCTGTTCCTAAGTGCCTTCACTTTTGAGAGCAAAGTGATATGAACTGGCCAGTCTTGAAAAGATAAGGATAATGACATTTTAACGGGGCAGTAGATTAGGAAAAGATTTTGGAGTGGGTGGGAAACTGGCAGGAAATGACTTTCCGTGGAAACTGCTCTCCTTCAAAACCCAAAGGGAAGCCACAGTGAGTTTTCAAAAATACCTCATGAGTCTCTTCCTCCCCCCCCAATCCCCGACGACTGAATTTTAGGTGACATGATGGGCTTCTGACAGAAAATTAGATCTGACAGGAATCACAAAACTAAAATGCATCATCTCCACTTCAGTGCTCTAAGTGGTGAGCTGTGATTAACCCTAACCGACACTGGAGGGCACCCTGGGTCCATAAGATACACAAAGATGAAGTGCATTTAAAAGCGGTGACTTTAATTTGTGAGTGTGGGGGGAAGCCTGGAGCAATTCAGGCCTGCGACCATCCTCTGGAGTTCTCTCTCACTCACCTGTAGGTCAGCTGGCCACTCTTCAGTTCAACCTGCCAAGCACCTTCCTGGGGGATAAATACACTGCGGGGCCTGGAAAGCAGGTGAACTTGATTCACCGTTACCTGCCTAGGATCTTTTGATAGTTTTCTTTGCCCTCAAATAGCAGTTTTGTTATTGTTTCCCCAGTTATACGAACAATACATGCTTATGTAGCAAATTCAAGCAACATAGAATCTATACTAATAAAAGGGTAATATGCTAATTAGACTGGGAGACTTTCCAGGAGACCTACAGGACGTTCTTCTGGACAAAGCCATGGTGGTGGGACGGAGGTAGAGGTGGTTAGAGACAAAGAGGGGAGGGCAGTTGAGGGTGATCAGGCCGGCAGAGGGGAGGCAGTTGGGGGTGAGCAGGCCAGTGGGGAGGACAAGTGGGGGCGAGCAGTCTAGCAGGGGAGGGCAGGTGGGGGCAAGCAGTCTGGTGGGGAGGGCAGTTGAGGGCGAGCAGTCTGGCAGGGGGGACAGTTGGGGGCAAGCAGGCTGGCAGGCAGAGTGGTTAGGGGAGATCAGGCAGGCAGAGTGGTTAGGGGAGATCAGGCAGGCAGGCAGGTGAGCGATTAGGAGCCAGCAGTCCCTATGGGATCAGGTCTAAACTGGCAATCAGACATCCCCTCAGGGGTCCCAGATTGGAGAGGGTGCAGGCTGGGCTAAGAGACATCCCCCGTGCACAAATTTCATGCACAGGGCCACTAGTATAATTTAAAAGGAGGCAAATCACCCAACTTTTATTACCCAGAGATAAACATAATTTACATTTTGGATTTAGTACAATTATTAGTATTAAGCCATGAGAAAATTTAGTGAAAGTCTCAGGGAAATAAGGACTTCATTCACTAATATTTGATGTATGAATGCTGGTTCACAATACTTTGGGGGCAACATGTATATTTCACATTGAATATTAGGGAATATCTGCATCGGAAATTGCCTGTGTTCCTGGAAATGTCCATGGATCACAGGCAGCTCATAAGGGGTGGAAGAGTCAGATCAAGAGAGACACTTCATGAAGCTAAACATGGAGACTGGAGCAACGTTTGCCAATGTCTCACTCCAGCTGGGCTTCTCAGAACCTGTTTCCACCAGTACTCTGATTGTCGCCGAGTTATAGGAACAATAAAAAGAGAGGGGAGCAATCTGCTAACACTGTCATTCTGCCACACAGCTGCCTACACTTGTAGATGCATTACATTTTGACCTCCTGCTAAATCTGAGGAAGAAAGCAGTTCAGATTAAAAAAAAAAAACCAATGAGAATATTCTGCAGTAGTTTTTCTTCTAAACAGAGGAATAAAGTACTTCATATTTTCTTTTATGATACATAGAAATACTTGTTTCTCGATTAAATTATGCCTGTAGATAAAGCTTAAAGATTTCAACTTGGTGATTAAGGATTTTGATACCAACTAAGATGGGGGGAGGGATGTTTCCCCACACATCTAAGCCATTCTGGACACCAGCTGGGTGTCCTACAATTCAACTCTATTCTGACCATATCTACTCAAAGATAACATCAGGTCCCACAGGTTCAGGTCAGTAACACTAGCTGCCACCCCCCACCCCCCAGGGCCAAACACACACACACACACACACACACACACACACACACACACACACACACACTTCAGGTACCAAGTGAAGGCCAGGTTGTCACCTGAGCTTCTGACAGAGTAGCTATAGATAAGAGGTTACAATGACTCCCTCCTTGGGTTTGAATAATTTGCTAGTGTGGCTGCCAGAACTCAAACATTCCACTTACTAGATTACTGATTTATTATAGAGGCTATAACTCAGGCACAGCCAGATGGAAGAGATGCAGAGGGCAAGGCATGGGGGAAGGGGCTTGGAGCTCCCATGCTCCCTCCTAGAGAAGTGCTCTCTTCAAATCTCTAAACCCAGAAGCTCTCCAAACCCCAAGCTGTGGGCTTTTAGAGGCTTCATTACAAAGGCATGGATGATCAAGTCACTGGCCATTGGTGATAAAACTCCATTTCTAGCCCCTTTGCCATTTCCCAGAGGTCTGTAGGTGAGGGGAGTGGGCCTGAGCTCCAATCACAAGGTTACTCCCCTGCAGCCAGCCCCCATCCTTAGAGGCTTTCCAAGTCACTTCATTAATCTAATAAAGACACCTTTATCATATATCACTTAGGAAATGTCAAGGGTTTTAGGAACCCGTCAGGAATGGGATTGAAGACCAAATATACATTTGTTATTATAAACCACAATATCACAGTGATAATAAATAATTCAGAAACATTTGTTTAACAAAGATGAAATTCTCATGGCAAGAACAGTAAGATTTGGGGGCAGATGAAAGGAAATATGGTGGGAAAAGAAAGAGAACAGACACATTCAATTCTCTGGGGATGTCTGTAGCTATTCCATTCCAAGGAGTCAGAGATGAATGTAAAACCCAACTTTATGCTCATCTAATCCCAAGGAATTTTGAGAAGCTATTCCCCTCTCAGATTTCTAAATTGACAATGACATTTTAATCTTAGCTCTGGAGATATATATATATATATTGCTAAGAGTAAACTTTCTGGCCCATTGTAAATAATGGCAACTTTAAATAAAACCATGACCTCACTCCTTAAAATGGAGCCAGTGCCATCAACATATCACAAAATCTTGGAACCGTCATCGGCCACTTAATAATCATAGGGAAAAGCTCTTGATTAAAAGGGAAATTTACAAGATCCCCTTTTGTCCTTGAACTTGAAATTTCATTCCACTCTCCCCATAGAATTCTAATGTAAGCATATATTCATGTGTGAATCATATGTTTGTGATTTTATTGATTAACCTATTATACTTCTCTGCAACAAACATATATTCTAAATTTAAATGCAAAACAATATCCTATTATCTTAAGCTTTCTAAGTGATAAAAAAAACATTATATTTCTCAAGCTATTATGAATGGAGGGAGTTTTACTTATAGCTCCATCATTCAATTCTATGAACTCTAAATTCTCTTAGCTACCTATCAAACATTGGCAATCATCTGTGAGCTTACTTGTTTAGAACCTTCTTCAATTTTGTTGAAAGCAAAGAATTAGAAACCACCTGATGGCAAAAGAATTTGTCACTTGCCCATTGGAGGCCATTTACTTTCTCACCACATCCCTTCTTCAGAATCTAGAGGGGACCAGCTGAGGACCCTCGTGGGCAAGACACCTGTCTCGCAGCATAGGAGTGGGTGTGTTCTCAGGTACATCAATTTAAGGAAAGACTGCGTATAGAAGTATAGCTTTATAAAAGTGGCTTCTTGTAACCATCACTGCATAGGTCCTCCTTAGACAATGAGTTTGCATACCCAATTTGAAGAACAAAAGGCTAGGATGTTCGCCTGGTGAAAGTCCTAATTCTACCACCTCATTGACCTTAGGCAAGGTACCTACTGTTTCTGAACCTCAGTTTTCCCTAATATTAATATTCTGTAACAACAATAATAACGAATCTTAGGGGTGGTCTGAAGGTTCGAAGGAGGCAATGGACGTAAAAATGCTTTGTGAATTGTAAAATTCTATGAGAATGTTAGGTACTTGTTTTTTCATTGTAGCTTTTGATATCAACAATCCAAATGTAACAGTAAGACCCAGGGTCATGTGTCCAGCAATGCCAATCCCTGGAATAAGGAAACCTTGTCAATCAGTTCAATACACTAGTCTCCTAGACCTCGAACAATAAAACAATAAATAGGCTAGTTCTAATAGCACCGATTCTCAAAGTGTGGTTTCTGAGACATTAGCATGAATATCATCTGGGAACCTGTTAGAGATGCAAATTTTTTAGCTCCACCCAGTCCTAGAGAATCAGAAACTATAAGGATGGGACCCAGCAACCGGTATTTTGACAACTCCTCCAGGTGACTCTGCTACAAGCCAAAGTCTTAGAACAGGCTGTTCATGGTGCTCTAAGTGTGGGGGCCCTACAGGATTTCCCAGAAGGCTGGGTGGCATACGAACATAGGAGGAGCATTTAAAGTGAATGAGTTCTGTATCAACATGCTACCGAACTTCCCAGAGGTTGGAAGTGCTCCTTCATAGTAGAGAGTAAACACCAGGACCTCAGGGAAAAGGACTTGGGGACTCCCCAGCAATTTTCAGAGTATAACTTAAGAGCTTTTATGATACACAAGCTAATGGCTGCTCCCTTTTGTGGGCAAGAACAAGAAGTCCATTTGGTCTTGCCTTTATAAAGAGAGAAACAGGATCAGAAGCAAAGAGCATCCATTGATATTTTAGGGGAGATGGAGCTGTGCCTATCTGGCTACGAAGAACTGGGCTTTGCCCAGGATAATAGTTTTCTGTTTCAGAGCTGTGCCAGGATAGCTTGGCCCTCCTCTACCTGCTTCCTGGCTCCTGATGCTGACCCAGAAAGTCTGCTCTCAGGTGACCCCAAGCACATGCAAAGCAGGCTTCCCTAAGAGTGACAGGGCTGGACCCAATCCATGACGGATCATAGAGGAAAAGAATAGCTACTTGTCCAGATAGATGTATGACTCCTTTATTCCAATAAAATCTATTCAACGCACCTAGAAAACAAGGGCAAAGGGGTGGGTGGTTCGGAAGTACTGGATGCAAATGGGGTTTGGATGTTATTTCCCTGGGTGCTTATTTAATACAAAGGAAGCAAAGTAAAATGGTGCAGCAATACTGGACTCGAGGAGAGAAGCAAGCTTCCCCTCAGAGCATCCCTGATAGGTTAACTAATACAGTCTTTTTAAAATATAAAAAGTTTTTTGTTAACAACACATGTAAGAAATAAAAATCAAGTTAAATAACACTGTGGTAGGCATTTTATTTTTTTAAACCAATTAGGTATGGACATTTTTTAAATCATACTTGACAAAGAGCAGGGTTTGAAACAACAAACAGTCAAAATAACATAACACAGAGCAGAGAGTGAGACAAAGATTGTGCATCTGTTGACATTTCTTTACCCAGGAGGTAACCTTTGAAACATGGGGACACAAAGAAGAATTAAAGTCATCAACCATTTTATTTTTACGCCCTATTTCTACTTTTCAGAGGAAGCGACTTTGAAAGAGAACTGAAGATCACTCTACAGACCAAGTGTTCAGAATAGAACATTCCAGTTGGGTAGCTAGCTAATGCCACTGAGGGTTAACATTAAGCCAGTGCCATTGACAAAATCTCATTACGAGGACCGCGGCACAAAATTGAGCTGCCGTATGGTTGACTGAGTTGAGACTTGGAGATTTATATCCCCCTGGCTCTGCAGGAATATCGATTAGGCCTAGCTCAGTGCTACCACTGACAGCACCCAAAAACAGCCACAGGCATTGTTAACATACATACCTGGGATCATTTTCGTGATAGCAGAGGAAGGCAGAGTCTTACAAAGAACTCTGTACAAATGGACATCTTAATCACCAGGTAAATATATTTTCAGTGTATTTTTGTTAGTCATCTCACTAATCAAATCAAAGTAGCTGCTGGTATTAACATGATTATTCAAAAGCTTCAGATACTGTTAAAATGTCCCCCCCAAGCTGGCTTGAAATTATAATGTCACAGTATTTTTCAATGCCAATGTTGAATATTTAATGAGTAGTGGGACTGCATCAGGCATCTTTTCCAATTTACTTCCCATGGTGTATTTTTAACTGTGAATATGAGAAGAATAAAAAATTGACAAACGTTTTGCATCTGGCATAAGACATTTTCAGTTTCTGTGAGTGTGTTAAAAATAACAACAGACTCAAGAACATCTACTACAGGAGCTTCCAATCTAAAATTTTCATAAACTTGGACCATCTATTCATTGCTCCATCAGCTTTGAATCATAATATATGATGCAAGCCATCTTGGAGATCTCCTGCATGTGTACTTTCATTTGTGTCCCTCAAAGAGAGACTGTCCAAGTCCTTTATCCTTGTCTTTTTATGGCTGATCTAGAATTTAATTTTTAAAGGTTTAATAGCATTATAATTATTGTTAAAAATATGATTGCTATTTTCTCTGAGTGGCACAAGTTGCAGCCACAGCATCATCATACTTTTGCTTCTAATACCTGCTCATTCCTCTTACATAGAGCTTCTGGTTAATAGGTCTTCATTCA
Organism: Antrozous pallidus; assembly: GCA_027563665.1. NCBI lineage: Eukaryota > Metazoa > Chordata > Mammalia > Chiroptera > Vespertilionidae > Antrozous > Antrozous pallidus. Next base: position 42,474,552 of record CM050512.1, on the reverse strand, counting down.
GTCATTCAACAGTTATTTACCAAACACCTACTATGGCTGGAAAGTTGGCTGATATTATAGGCTGAATTGTGTCCCCCCAAAATTCAAAGGTTGAAGCACTAACTTCCAGTACCCCAGAACATGACTGTGTTTTGAGATGGAGCCTGGAAGAGGTAATTAAGTTAATATGACTTGGAAAAAGAGTACATTCAGCCACAGACAACACAGAGGAGGAATGACCATGTTAGGACACAGTGGAAGCTGACTATCCACAAGCCAAGGAGAGGGCCCTCAGAAGAAATCAACCTCCCAAAACCTTGTCCTCAGATTTCCAGCTTCCAGAGTTGTGAGAAAATAAATTCCTTTTAAGCCACCTGCTATGTGGTCCTTTGTCATAGCAGCCCTAGCAAACAAATACACTGCCTTATATACATGTGTGCTATGCTTCTGTATGACTGAGGAAGATCATTTGATAATATATGAGTGTGGAAGGCTTAAGTTCACAATGATGTGTTCTTCCCTTAAGAATATTACCAGTTCTGCAGCATTTTTTGAAGACAAACAGGTCATGAATATAAGTTCGCCCTCAGAAGCTCTAAATTAAGAGTTCTCCAGACTTTGGGCAATTAATTTTCTCCCTTAAGATAGCCTCGCATCTCTTCTTCCAGCCAGTTAACAATCCTGGCCATCAACTGCCTCACAGGTGGGGAGGGGCTGGCTGACACCTTGAATTTCACGCTTTCCCATCTACTTATTTATAAAGTAACAATACGCATGTAGTCTTTGATTTTCAAATTTAATTTTAGAAGCTGATGATAATAACATTGTAAGGATTTTGGGTGGTTAAACTTCAGTTTTAATAGAAAAAGAAAAACCACTTTTGTTACACAATTTTTAAAAGTTCTGAGTTAAATTTACAATCCAAGTGTACAGATTGATTGCTCAACAGATTTTCAGAATGGACCTCGTTCCCAGATGTTGTTACTGTCCCTCCTCCCCCTCCCTTGTATGTAGCAAGTTTTTATGTGGGCTTCTGTGTACCAGTGTGTAGCAACTGGAAGAAGGAACAGGCATTAGCAGTAGTTAACTCACAATCTGAAATGAGCACAGAGATAATACTCCCCTCAAAGGAGAAAATGAGCTGCACCCAGTAAAAATGATTTTGCCCTATTTCTCTGCCACAAGTCCTAGTATCCATTTGCACCCCTAGATGGGGAAAGTTGGTTTTTAGTGAATGACAATTACAGATTGATAGGAACTAAACATGGTGAATGGATACAGACAGGTGTAGCATATGCCATGGAAAAACATTACTCTACCACAGAGTTCGCCTGCAAAATTTTAGGGTCACCTCTGTTGCACACATTGTTCTCACTTGGTTATTTCCTCTTGTGTTTTGTGTTTTCTTAGCTCACTAGGCACTCTGATTACTAGTGAATCCTTTTCTCAGGGTGTCCCGGAAATCGGGACATGAGTACTTAGACTATTCTGAGTTTCTGATTTTTTAAGGTCTAGTTCTTCAATTTCCATTCTGAAAAGGTCACCAGTATCTCTCTCAGCAAATAAATAATTTCTAATCATTTGCTCACTGGGTAATTTCAAAGGAACATTGAGGATGCCACTTGATTCTCTTCGGAGCCTCTTCCTTTACCATCCATCCAGGGGGCCTAGTTCTGGGGGTGTTTCGCTAACCCAGAATCCAATTTTTAATGCCATTTTGCTGGCACAGGTAGATGGTGTAGGGTAGAAAATATAAGCATGTGTATGTGTTCAGGTGTACGTGGGGTTGGAGAAGTGTGACAGTGATGCGACACTGAGTCTTAGTGTCTAGGGAGCGGGGAGCAGCACCACTACGTCCTGCCCAGTTGGTAGTTGGGTAATTTGGATCCATACAAAGTACTTCAAAACACTCCGTTGGCCCCCTCCTCTTCATCGTGGTTGTCTAAGCAGAATGTCCTTTCTGGATTCTTTCCATGCTGCCCGGGTTGCATGTAAGGTGAAGGAAGGTGTATGTGTGTGTATCAATGTTTAGCATTTATGAGTATGCACCCAGAAGATGCACAGTCTCAAACTTCAAACCTGACAAATTTTTCTTCAGGAAGTACGGAATCTGACCAGCTGTTTTGACAGTCTGTAGCAACTGAAAAAATATGTGTAAATGTCTGTCCACATGAGGTGTTCAGCAACAAACAGGAGAGCCCACTGGTGGGAGGAACACGATACTCACCTAACTGAGGGCATGCATCAGCGATTACTCAATACAGTTACTTATTTGTTATTGTCAGCTTTCCATTTAGATAAATACTAGAAATTTCTTGTCTTGCATCCTGATTTCTTAGTGCCAGTAATTTAGGCAAAGGGAACCACAGGCCTCAGAGTGTGAGAAAATTAAAGGAATACTCAGGGAAGTAGACAGGCTTAGACTCACAGTGGGGCCTTAAATGTAAATAAAAGGAATTGCTTTTTTTGTTTTTTGGGGTTTTTTTTTGTTTGTTTGTTTTTGGTTTTTTTTGGTAGCCATTTCCCAACACCCCAGAGCTCTCTCTTACAATGCAGACATGGAGTCAGGAATTTGGTATTTGCTGATGGTGATGCTCACAATGTAAACAAACTTAAAAGATAAATATATGTCCTTGAAAACCTCCAAGCACAATCTCTGTGTGCTGGGAAAACATCCTGTTAGGTCCTCTGTGTACATTTTATCTTACACACACACACACACACACACACACACACACATACATACACACACACACACACACACACACACACACACACACCTGTCTCATGGATGGAACTAGAGTCTTTTTTTTTTTAGTTTTCACTGCAGTGTTTTAGGGGGCCATTTAGTAAATTGTCTTCTTTGATTAATCACATCTCTCTTCCTGGCTCCAATAATTCCACGCTTTAAGTATCTTTAGATCAGAGGCTCATAAATCACACAGCGCCCCAAGCCAGCTATGAAGCCCTCGAAATTTCAATTAGCATACAGATTTAATAGCTGCCATTAGTGGGAACTGCAGTAACTGGAAGCATCACAGCTGACCAAACATTTAAGACTTGGATATGGCCCTGGAACCCAATCTGCTCACCACATTTAAAATATCTACCATTCTTAAATCAGGGATGTCAGTGAGCTTATGAGAAAAATGTTGAGCTTGGGTTTGTCTGACTGCCTCTGTGGACGCCCATAAAAATGACCTTCTGGTTACAAATCGAATAGCTTTTCTTAATTCTCATCCTCTCTGACTCACCAGAAGTACATGACACGAGGCTCAGAGTCCTGCATGAACTGAGCTTCTGTCTCTTCCCCTCATCACCGCACTACCCTGGTGCCCTCTCATACCCTGGCTTCTCCGGTCTCATGGGGTTAGTCCTTCTGCCTTTTCCTCCAAGGTTTGGCCATTCAATTCATTTAATCACAATTCATTTATTCATTCCACACATATATATTGAGGGCCAGGCACTGGGGAATCAATAATGATAGCTTCCTGGCCACATGGAATTTACAAACTAGTTGGAAATACCAATATAATTATATTAATAATAATTAGAACATAGCACACCACACTGAAAATAGAAGATGTATAGGCGGCTCTAAGAGCTTACAGCTGAGGGCGTCTAGCCCAATTTGAGGGTAAATAGGAAAGGCTTCCTGGTAAAGCTGACATAAGGTCAATTCCTAAGGCTAGAGATAATCTGTCAGGAAAAGAATGTGTGCAAAGGCAGTGTTCAGACCTTGGGCCTCCTCTTTATATGAATTATTCATGTGTGTGTTCACGTCCCGGGTTTATACGCCTTACCTATCCCCCCAGAGACCTGTGCTGTCCAATATGGCAGCCACGTGTGGCTACTGAGCCCTTGAAATGTTGCTGGCGTGACTACAGAACTGAATTAGTTTTACTTTTAACAAATTTAAGTTTAAAAACTGATGCTTGATTCAGTTAATAGAAAACTTACATATGTTTGGAACAACTTGGGTATGAATCAACTTTTTCAAGTGTAAACTTTATGAAATCTAAACACAAAAGCAAGCATTTCCAATAAAAATTTGCATCCAATTGAGATATTCAGTAAATGGAAATTACACACTAGAGTTGAAGACTTAGTATCAAAAAAAGAATGTAAAATATCTTATTCTAGTTATCAATTTCTTGAAATAACATTTTAAAATATTTATTAGGCTAAATAAGTTATTAAAATTAATGAAATTCACTAAATATATCTGTGAACTAAATAGAAAAGAAACAAATGTGGATTTGTAAAATCATGATGTTTTTCTCTGGACCTGAAAATGGATTGAAAGCTGTTTTACTATGTTTGTGTTTTTTTAATTTAGTTTATCTTTTGCACTAAGCAAATGTCACATGAAACTGATTGCCTGGGATACTTAGTATAAGCATTCACAACACACCTCAATGACAACATTTTATGTCCTGAGTTTCTGCCACATTGAAGTCAAATGTAGCACTGTTTGTATTGAAATGTTTATATTGATTGGATTTTTATTATTTTTTGTAATTTTAATCTTCCTCTTCATAAATGTATTTAGCATTATATTACAATTGTCCCAAATTAGAAGTGTTTTCTCTCAGCACAGTGATACAGAAAGCTTTGCTGTGTTTCCTTTTACCAACTTATGTATATCATATCTCTAAAAATCCATAACATAATGGGGAAAAAATCTAATGAAGTCTGGTTTACCTTGCCAAGACACATCTGCATTTTACTAAAGCATTTATTCCTTGATTTTGTGTCTTTTAAGACATCATAAAATATCTCATTGTCTTTTTATTTACTTTTTTCTTTTGTCCCTTTCTCCATGGATAAATCTCTTTGCCTTTTTTCTAACCCTTTTAAGGAAAAAATGCCACTTACATCAAATCACATTTAGGTGCTTTGATCCTGAAAGGCCAAATTAATAACCACAGAAAAAGTCAATGTTAGCTGGCTTTAAAAGCAAAACTGAACATGAATGCACTATCATTTATCTAACTACATTAGTTCCTCCATCTCCACTGCTGAAATGCCCCAGCCTTAGGAGAGGCGGTAAATAATGCTGATCAGGTCTGGCCAGCATGTGTAGTTGCCCTAACTTTTATCTCTTGACTAGGGGCCCGGTGCATGAAATTCATGCACTAGGGGTGGGTGGTCCCTCAACCCAACCTGCCCCCTCTCACATACTGGGAGCCCTCAGGGGATGTCCAACTGATGGCTCACCCCCAGCCTGCCCAGAGGCTTTAGGCCTTGGGCACCCAGCCATCGCCCTGCTCAGCTCAGCACTGCACTGGCTGCCTGCAATCACCCAGCCCCAGGAGGCTGGGCGCTTGCCACCACTTCTGCTCACAGCACCCAGGGGCCAGGCGCTCTCTGCCACCACCACTGCTGCTGCTGCAGCTGCTTCCCCTCACAGAGCCCACGGGCTGGGCGCTCGCTGCCACTGCCGTTTCATCTCCACCCCAGGGCCGGTGCTCGTGCCACTTGGCCCTGCCCCCACTCCTGATTGGCTGGTAGCATAGCCAATCAGGAGCAAAAGTACGGTCAAATGTGTATGTTTCTCTTTTATTATATAGGAGGATTACAGTCTCTGCAAGATGAGCGGTATGAAACGACTCACCTGTACCACCTTTCCTTATAAATCAGGTAAGCACAGGCCGCCTTTTTGATTGGCTATAATAAACTGCATAAAGGAAGCTTCCCTTTCCCACTAACATCTGCATCGGAGGGAGAAGAGAGAAAAGTCAGCAAATCAATAACCTTCCCACTAAAATGAAACTGTGATTTATGCTGCTCTTCCACAGCGCCAGGACGTCCGTCTTCCAGGACAGCGAGCGATGCTGTGGGCAGCCAATGAAAACCGAAGCCTGAGATCAGCTTCTTATTTGATGCTCAAAACACTGTTTCACTGAGGAAGGAGGACAGTAAATCAGAATAAAACGTGTAAACCACAGTACCACACTCACAGGGCATTTGAGTCTTTTTGAATTAACCCCCCCAAAAAACTTTTCCTCTAAATATTTGCTGTACCTTTCAAACAAGGCCATTGCAGGCAAGCCTTGAATATGCTGCACTGTGATAAAACGGATATGTTATTTAGAATTGTGCTTTAGAATTTGAATCACAATTTTCTTCAGAAGCATGCATAGACTGGTATAATAGGGACTGATTACTCAGTGTGAATTCCTAATACACACACTTAATTTTGGGGGGAGGCAAAATGGGCAAGTATTAAATTACCGTGGCTAGGCTGGTCTGGAAACAGGTGCTTCTACATCACTGGCTCCATTCAACTTAAATATTTATCAAGTAACATGTCATGTCATACAAATCAAACTAATATGCCCATTTACATCCTAGCTTATAACAATGCACAACATTTTAAAGAAATAAAACAGCATTTGTTTATAATTATTTATACAGAAGCCTTCCTAATAGTGTGTCCCTCCATGTTGTGAATTAAGGCAGTTTGTTTTGACATAAAAATTATTTCAATAACAAACTTCCCAAGACAAAAAAAAAATCAGCTCTGAGCTGCAGCAGCTTGAATACATTACACCTGCACCTCTGAAGCGAAGAAAAACACCTGAACTGAAAGCAGATGTTTGGGAATGTTGGCAAGGCCTGACTATCCCATGCTCACAGGTACCAATTCACCCTGCAGATTCCTGCTCTGGCTAGAGCTGCTCTCAGAGAGCTCCTAGCCCACTCCTCAGCCTGGGACTTGCTCTCTGGGCAGCAAAATGCTACATGGGAATTAAGGGGGTCGTAGCGTTTTCTAGTGCGTGTGGGTCAGGGACGAGGCTGGAGAACCCGAGGGCATGGGGGATAAGTAAAATGAACTCTGAGTCTTGGTCCATGACTCTTTGGGTTTCTTTCTATGTTCCTCATATATCTCCTGCTCAGAAAACATTTAGGAAATGGATAATTAACATGAACAACAATGAAACTCTTGACTTTTCTTTTTCTATCTGATGTGCAGAGGCTGAATTAATTTAACTCCCTGCCACCACACTATCAACAGCATCATGCAAATGTACAACTTTATCTCTGCCTTTTACAAACATTTCCTTCCACGCCCTCTGCCAATGTATTTTAAATTTGAATAAAACCCTTACATAATAAGTAGAATATCATTTTATTTTCATAATGGCAACATGCTAGAGTCCTTACTTTTTTTACTCTTCACTCAGCAATGTTTTTATGATTTTTTTTTTACCATTGTTGTTTCTAACGGATGCAAACTATTTCACCACCCTTTGCATACCCATTCCCCAGTGATAAACGCACAGAATGCTGCAACCTTCTCCTTTCACAAAAAACACTGCGAGAACATCCTCAGATATGGTCCCTTAGGGTTGATGTGTGAATGTCTCTGTGTATATGTCAGGGGTGAAGGATGTGAGGTCAGAGTGTACATATTTACACATTTTGACAAACATTATCTGATAGTCTTCAGATTGACTCCCCTACGTACTTTAGAAGAATGCCAATTCTAGCCCCCTCTCCCTGCATCCCAAACCTCATCCTCTCCCTCACTGTCAGTGTTCAGTCACCAAGGCCCCAGCCTTAGCCTGGCTTTGAAGAGGAGAGAGGGCTCTGTCTCCTGCCATTGACTCCCACTGTATATGGGCCCTGCTCACATGATCACTACCTGGCACATCCTCTCTGCTCTGCTGGGCACCATCATGTCCTCTCTGAAAGGATAAGGTAAGGAAAGGCTACCCACACATTCGCATGGAGCTGAAAGAGAAGGGACTTCACGCAGGCGAGTGTGAAGGTGGGAGAGGGTATGAAAGGAGTGAGGGTCAGCGGACATGGCTCCTAGTAACCAACCCTCTTAGAGGTTTGCATTCCAAGTCCAAATGGAAATAAGAGACAAGAGCCTGGGCTGACTGCCAGGAAGGAGCAGTTGGTGTTTGTCCATTTCACTCTTTCTATCCACTCCTAATTGCCACCTGGAAGGAAGGAAAGAAGGAAGGAAGAAAGGAAGGAAGGGAGAGAGGGAGAGAGGAAGGAGGGAGGGAGAGGGGTCAGGAGGGAGGGAGGAAGGAAGGGACTTGAAGCTAGTAGCAAACCTCATCTGACCAGAGGAGATCTTCAGGATCTGAAGCAACACACAGCATTGCAAAGTCAGATGGGGTGGGGGAGCTCTGAGCAGATGAGTGGCCTTCTCTCACCAGGATGGGGATCCCAGCCTGGCAGACATAGGGATAAGGGTGGAAAGAGCAGGTAATGGAGTTTCCACTTCAGCCACAGTTTACACACATGTTGGTTCTAGAATTTCTCCACTCTCCTGGCTAGGCCATTTAGACAAGCCATCCTGGAGGAGGAGGAGGAGGAGGAGGAGGAGGAGAAGGAGGAGGAGGAGGAGGAAGAGGAGGAGGAGGAGGAGGGGGAGGAGGAGGAGGGGGAGGAGGAGGAGGGGGAGGAGGAGAAGGAGGAGGAGGAGGAGGAAGAGGAGGAGGAGGAGGAGGAGGGGGAGGAGGAGGAGGGGGAGGAGGAGAAGAGGGAGGAGGAGGAGGAGGAGGAGGAGGAGGAAGAGGAAAGGCATTGCCTCTTTATATGGAGTCTTCAATGGAAAGCTGGGCATGAGCCAGAGTGAGTGCAAGTGTTTCTGGGTGTCACACAGCAGAAGGTGAAACTGTGTAGTGAAGCCTCTAAGTGTGGTGTCTGGGGACAGGCTGTGTGGTTCTGAATTCCAGCTCCTCCTCGCTGCCAGCTGGGGGCCTTTAGACAAGTCACCTAATTTCTCTGGGTCTCAGTTTTCTTATCTGAAAAATGAGATAATAGTACTGCTTCCTGGGACAGTTATAATAATTAAAGAATTAACACAATTCACTCCTGGTACATAATAAATGCTTGTTAAATGTTAGTAAAGAGAATGACAGCAAGTCTTTTCTCCAGGAGGCAAGTGGGGTTGTCTCCCCACTGCTCCCACCTCTCAGTCCCCCACTCTCCTTGGAAGAGCAACCTCAGCCTCAAACAAAACCACAGAAGTCTGAAGGGCAAGCTGATAATTCTCTTGCCTTAACTGTCTAGCTGGTCAGTTCTGGAGTTTTCCATCCTCCCCAGTCTCCTGCTAAGTCCTCCTGGAATGCAGACTCATCTAGCTCTCCTCGGCCTGGGCCAGCCTTCCTCCTCAGCCCGGGCTGGACCTCCTCAGCATTGACAGCAGCTTTCCCGAGGCCTCCCCACTGAGAGGTTCCCCTGCGGTGAGCCACTCTCAGGGCTCCGCAGGCCAGCCTCAATCAGGCGCTCGTTCTCTTCAAACGGTTCCCCAAACCATCACCTGATGACAGGCTTGCCTTGGAGAAGCGCCCCAGTGGGTCTGATTCGGCCGGAGCTGATCCCCCCGTACCAGCAGGGAAAGTCTCCTGATGCTCGGCGCCTAAAGAACGCCTGACACAAATCAACGCAACAGTCTGGCTCCCTCCAGCAGCAGCGAAGGCCCAGATACAGTGCAGGATGGAAATGGGAGTCCCAGGCAGGGAAAGAAAAGGGGGGGAGAGAAAGGGGGAGGGAGGGAGAGAGAGAGAGAGAGAGAGAGAGAGAGAGAGAGAGAGAGAGACAGAGAGAGAGAAACAACCCAGAAGCTTGAGAACCACTTTCAATCCCAATAACCTAGCCATCTCGGGCAGTGGACAAGCCACTTCCAATGCTGCTATTCTAAGCAGCAGCTCCTACAGAGGTCTGAGCCAAGTGCAATGTGACAGGACAACAGTTCCTCCTTCAGAACTCCATCAGCCACAACCGTCCTCGGGAGAGGAACTCATTCCTAACACTGCTGACTCACAAAGGAAAACAGAGCCGAGCGGCACAGGCTTCTTTCACAAAACTCGTCAGAACGGGGATCAGACGTGCGGAGGGTCCAGCAGCCCTGGCAGGTCCCTCCTCCGCAGCTCGTGACTCGGTTCAACCACACGCTCACTGTGGGCCCATCGGGCTCGGGCACTGTGTGCGGTACTGCGGGGGTCAGGAAGATTACTCAGCCTGATCTCTGGCTTCAAAGTTTCCAGAAATGGCACAGAGTTTACTTTCCATTGACGCTGAAAAGAAAATTCTAAAAATTCTGGTCCCAAAATAAGGCAGAGGTGTGCCAAGAACACAAGAAGGGCATGAGAGGGCACCTTGGCAAAGCGCCGGGCTGCCTCTATCCAGGCTCCTTTTATGTTACAGCAAACAATTTCATATCCTGTTTATGCCTGTTAATTTATTTTATATTTTATATCGGGCCATACAGATGGTGAAAAATGGAATGTGGCATTCTGGGAAAAACTGAGAATCTAGTGGTTTCCTAGAATTTTTTAAAAAGTTTGTTAATTTCTCATTTCTACACTCATTTCTACTTTAACATTATGCTAGCTACTAAACTACCATAGATGTTGTTACTAGATGTTACTTAATATGCTAATACATTTTGACAACTACATTTTGAAATAATTGATTTTATTTATAAATAAGCAATTTCATAGTTTATTACATTTTCTGCAGGCTGCCCCTGCCCACCTGAGGGCGATGGTTACTAACCCAGCTCTGCAGTGTTGCCCGGCAGTGTCAGCAGCACGGGATCCTACAGTTCCTTCACATCAACCCGGAGCAGGAAAACGGCCATATCTTAAACCCCGTGTCTCCACTTTACCATCATGTGCCTAAGGTAATGTGGCTGGGACAATGTCTGAAAAACAGAAGGCTCTCAACAAAGACCAGCACCCCTTCCTTTTCTGGGGAGCTTGCCTGGAGGAGCTAAGCCCTAAGCCCCATGTAACTGGATTAGTGCACAATAGAGGAGGCAGCTCCTCTGAGTTCACTACTCAAACCTCAAAGGTAAGTGAGAGAATATTGGCAAGCACTTCCCAGAACTGTGTAGAACTTTCTGTCCCTCGAGGAGAAGTAGGCATGTCCTTTGGGAAGGGAGAGGTATCTGTACTTTAGCAGATAAACATTTCCTGCAGGTGATGCACGGAGGATGAGGAGAGAGACCGGAGAGCCAGGGGTGGATTGCTGGCTTGTGGCTGTGTTTAAGAATGAGAGACTTCCAAAACACACTTGCTTCTGGGAACCATGAACAATGCAACATTACTGCAGAAAGAAACGGCCATATACTTATGCCATGCTAATGCCTTTCTGACCCCATGTACGCTTGTTAAGCCCTTAAAGACCTTATCATTATTGTTTTTATGTATCTTATCACTGCCTGGGGAAAACTGAGTTAGAAAGTGAAGGAAATTTGAGCCCAAGGGTCATTTTGTTGAAATGAAAGATCAGCTTGATCCTAAAATGAACAAATCAAGAAATCACACTGGTATACACTAATGTACCAAACTGACTCCTCTTACAGTGTCTTACTGGGGCACTTGAACACCAAAATGTTCAGGGCTGTGAAATTCAGTAAAATATGGCAAAGCTGGGTGGTGAGTGGACCCCAGCTCTCGTTTTAGGCTCTGTCACCCTGCAGTGTGTGCAGACCACTTTGGCATGCCTTTTAAGTTCTGTACCTTTCCCTTTTTGCCCATCTCTACAACCTTCAAAGGATAAGCGAACAATTGAGAAAACATGGTTAGGAAAAATGAGTAAAGTCCTTTTTTCTTTTTCTTTTTTTTATCCTTACCTGAGGACATTTTTCCTATTGATTGTTTTAGAGCAAGTGGAGGAGAAGGAAAAGGGGGAAAGAGAGAGAAACACTGATGTGAGAGAGACACATCGATTGGTTGCCTCTCACATGCTTCCTGACCAGGGCCAGGGATCGAGCTTGCAACCGAGGAACGTGACCTTGACCGGGAATCAAGCCCAAGACTCTTCAGTCTGTGGGCTGATGCTCTGACCACTGAGCAAAACTAGCCAGTGGTTGAGTAAAGTCTTTTTAATATTCCAGTTTCTTCTTTCTTGCCTCACCTCAACTGCAGCCCCATTTGTGAAAAGGAAATACAGGTAACGAATATTTGTGTCAGGCACTGTGTGCTAAGTTACAACTTTTGGTATATAGTCCTTTAATACAGAAACCCTGCATTATACCCATTATATAGATGAGGACCAGGGAGCCCAAGTAACTGTCCTAAAGGTGACAAAGCTAGACAATGGCAGGGTTGGCCTGGAATCCAGGCCTGTGTTCCCCCTAAGCCGATGGTGTTAACCACTCTTCCTATTGCCTGTGCCCAGAATTCAGAACACCTTGCTGCTAAGACAGAGTTTGGCTCTGCTGGTGCTGTCCATGACACCTGCAGGGTTGGCCGGTGATACACCCCAATGGGTTAGGGGGTCAGATTTTCCTTCTTTCTACCTGGGAGAGTGGCACTATGGCCTTTAAAATAGGTCTTTATATAGGATGTGCTCTTTGAGTATCAATTCATCCAACAAATAAATGAGTGAGAATCTGATTCATTGGGTTCCAGGTAACCAGGTCTTACATATTATTTTTTCCCTGATTCTGTTGTTATCTTAACTTTAATCCTGCTTTGTCTTTCCTCTGACTACTCTGCTCTTCTCACCCTCCAGGCAAGGTTGGCACATTTTGGGCATTTCAGCTCATTTTCCTTCTTTCCTAGAGCTCTACACTCACACTGGGCTTTGCTGATAGAGTCTGGGTATCTGACGTAGACATGAACCTGACAAGCATAATAACTACCATTTTTGAGCATTAATTATGCACTGTCCTGACGTGATCATTAATCCCTGCCACAGTGCTGACTATGAAATGGGGCTGGGGGAGGCCGAAAAGCCGGACAAAGCTCACACACCCAGAGACAGAGGGGCTGCCATGCGACTCAAGACCAGCTCTCACCGCCCGGTCTTTCCTTGGCCACAGGGCCTTCCTGTGAACACACAGAGCCTGCCCTGCTTCTTTCTTTAGCCAGACAGCTATTCAGCTCCCCCTCCTCCCTGCACCCCAGTTTCACCGTTAGGGAGCAGAAGTGTATTAGCTTTGCACATCTTGTAATTAAAGGAAGCAAAGACATCTTAGTCATTAGACAACCTCGGGAATATGTGTCTTTTTAAGCCCAGACATCTCTCACTGTGGCTGGAGGGAGGGCTGGGTTGGGTCTGGCTCTGTGGATGCCCCCAGCTTGGCCCTGTGAGGTCTGCAGTGAAGGGCGGGCCAGATGGAGGCCCTGGGGCTGCTCCAAGTTCGATTCCTGGTCAAGGGCAAGTACATCGGTTGCATGCTTGATCAGCTCTGGGCTTTAAAAGCTGAGGCATTTCCTGCTGAACTAAGAACCTTCCCACTTAGCTAATGGAATGTCTGTGCTGCACACTGTCACGCATCCCGGCTGGAGACAACACCTCTGATTCGCACACAAATTTAAAAGAGAAAATGACAATAGAGGGTTTAACGGAATGTACAGCACTGCCATCGGCAGCAATGCCAAAGCCTGGGCCTGGATGCAAGCTCTCAGCCAGGGAGGGAACGAGCCTGTGATTCAGCGCCTGGTCCCATTTTCCCCTTAAGGCTCTGGGACTTGCAGTAAATGCTGAGGTGTCCTGATCACCAGGGGGCGGCGGGGAGGGGACAAGGCTGCAGGACCATCTTTATACACAGCTGTCTGTTCTCCCACACAGTGCTTGCTCTTTTGTGAATCGCTGGTTGATCCCCATTGTGGGTCAGACGTCATGGGCTTGAGAACAGATGTGGGGTCATGAAGAGCCACATTCTAAACACCTGGCCTCAGCTGTTGCAGGCACCTGACTCCTGAGGCAAAGGTGCTGCCTCTGGGTTGGCTGTTCTCCTGCCCATCCTTGCCGTTTTGGGGCGCATACTTCGCCACAGGGGGAGAAATAGCCCAAGGGCCCCTGAATGGGTGAAGCTGCTCACAGGGATGCGGCGTGATGATATCCAAGCACTCTCCCTCCTAAGGTCTTGTCAGAGCAGGCGAGGTAGTTTTATGCTGGGACCCTTCAGGCCTTGGCAGCCATCCATCTCCAGGGAAACTTCAGCCCCAAGAGTGGTGACGTGAAGATAAAGCACCATCGTTATCCGCTGCTGGTTCAGAAACTGGGCCTCCGCAGGCCAGGTGGATCCCACCGTCCTTCGGCACTCCTGGCACAGCCCACGCCTCAGCTCACCTCCCTTTCTGCTGTTGTGTCTGACTTCAGCAGGATCCTTCCAGACCTCCTTTTGGCATCATTAGTGATCAGCTCAAGGTCTGCTTTGCATCAGATGCTTGTTTGGAGCCAGAATTCAAGTCTCGAGGCACCGGGTTCAGGCTTTGTGCGCTAACTACTCAGCCACAAACGCAGAAGACAACACCCAGAAGCATGGAAGAGTACATCATTCCCTCATGACCACGTGCGTCGTTTGTCATTTGAAACACTTGCCATGGGGATGCCGACTATTGATTCCTTCCCTCAAGAGCAAATCCTAATTCGATGTGAAAGGGGCATGGACCTGACTCTCCGTTGTATTATTATGCGCCGAACACTTCCCCTGCTGGGCAAGAGCTCAATGCACTCCGCAAGTGATGGCGCTTAGAGGTCCCCTGAGTGAGAGAGGATGGGGGCAGGACCTGCCTGCTCTTGTTTCTATAAACTGAGGCATCGTTTCTGCAGAATTTCAGAGGGAAATGGAAAGCCTTGCATGCTTTCAAAGGCTGCGTGGCAAGCAGATGGAGTGTTAACCCCTAGTTTATTTTAGGTAAAGTAAAAGATGTCTCATGGGAAAGAAGAGCTATTTGAATGTCAAAGTTACTTTTAAAGCAAGACTTCAAACCTGATGAGTGGGAAAGCCCTTTAGCCTGAATGAAACCAACAACACAGGGCGAGCCTGCAGGTCAGGCTGCTCTCCTCTGTGCTCCCACGCACAGCCTCCTTGATGTATGTGATGAAGACTTGGGACTCCGCAGACCGCTGGGAGAGGCAGGGAGCTGAAGAACCTCAAACCAGGCTGCATGGAAGAACCACCACTGTCCCCAGCCCAGAGAAGCTGATTCAGTTGATCAGAAACTCGTAGGTAGCATGGGTGTTTTCAGAGATGGTAGAAGTGGTAAACATTTAAAAATTTTTATGAAAAAAAACAGAAACAAATTCATGGATACACAGAACAAACTGAGGAGAGAGAGATTGCCAGATGGGAGATGGGAGGGAGGACTGGGTAAAAAAGGTGAAGGGATGAAGAAGTACAAATTGGTATTTTTAGAATAGTCACGGGGATGTAAAGTACAGCATTGGGAATGTAATCAGTAATATTGTAATAACTATGTATGGGGGATCACTTTATAACTTATGTTAATGTCTAACCACTATGTGTAAACCTGAAGCTAATATAATATTGAATGTCAAATGTAATTTAAAAAAATTTTTAATTAAAAGGAATAAAAGCAGCCCGGCCGGTGTGCTTAGTGGTTGAGTGTTGACCTATGAACCAGGTGGTCACGTCTAGATTCCCAGTCAGGGCACGCGGCGAGGCTGCTGGCTTCATCCCCAGTAGGGGGTGTGCAGGAGGCAGCCCATCGATGACTCTTTCTTATCACTGATGTTTCTATCTCTTTCTCCCTCTCCCTTCCTATCCCTAAAATATTTTCTCATATTCAGAGAAAAAAATCTTAACTTCACCACTAAAAAAAGTATTCATGAAAAAGTGTAGCATCCATGCAGTGATGTGCACAAATCTAAGCACCCACCTTAATGAGATTTTTTTGAATGAATGTATAATTTTTTTTAATTTAGTAAGTCATTATTGTTCAGATTATTACAATTGTTCTTCTTCTCCCCCCACCCCATAGCTCCCTCCACCTGTTGCCCATCCCACCCTCTGACCTTACCTCCCTCCCACTGCCTTCATCCATTGGTGTATGATTTCTGTACAATCTCTTCCCACACCCCCCACACCCCTTTCCCCAGGGAATTGTCAGTCCACTGCCTTTCTAAGCCCCTGATTCCATTGTATTCACCAGTTTATTCTGTTCATCATATTTTTTATTCATTTGATTTTCAGATTCATTATTGACATGTATTTGTTGTTCATAATTTTTACCTTTAACATTTTCTTTTTCCTCTTCTTAAAGAATACCTTTCAGCATTTCATATAATACTAGTTTGGTGTTGATGAACTCCTTTAGCCTTTTCTTATCTGTGAAGCTCTTTATCTGACCTTCAATTCCGAATGATAGCTTTGCTGGGTAGAGTAATCTTGGTAAGGTTCTTGCTATTTATCACTTTGAGTATTTCTTTCCATTTCCATCTGGCCTACATAGTTTCTGTTGAGAAATCAGCTGACAATCATATGGGTACTCCCTTGTGGGTAATTAAATGTTTTTCTCTTGCTGCTTTAACATTCCCTTTGTCTTTTGCTCTTGGCATTTTAATTATGATGTGTCTTGGTGTGGTCCTCTTTGAATTCCTTTTTTTTTTTTTTTGAGGTTCTCTGTGCTTTCTGGACTTGTAAGTCTATTTCTTTCACCAGGTGGGGCAAATTTTCTGTCATTATGTCTTCAAATATGTTTTCAGTATCTTGCTCTCTCTCTTCTTCTGGCACCCCCATAATTCTGATGTTGGTAATGCTTGAAGTTGTCCCAGAGGCTTCTTACACTATCCTCAAATTTTTGGATTCTTTTTTCTTTTTTCTTTTCTGGTTGAGTGTTTTTTGCTTCTTTGTATTTCAAATTTTTTACTTGCTTCTTGCGTTCCTCTAATCTGCTGTTGGGTTTCTATATAATATTTTTTTTATTTCGTTCAGTGTACATTTAATTTCTAGTTGGTCCTTTTTCATATCCTCAAGGATCTCGCTAAATTTATTGGCCTTTTCTAGGAAACTCTTGAAAAACCTTATAACCATGGTTTTGAACTCTATATCCAGTTGCTTGCTTTCCTCCATTTCTTTATATCAGTCATTTGTTTTCCTCCACTTCTTTCATTTGTAATGTTTCTTTGTCTTCACATTTTTGCTACTTCCCTGAGTTGGTAGAGTAGCTTTGTGTGCTAGGTGTCCTATATGGCCCCATGGCTTAGCCTCCCCTGTTACCTGAGTTGGAAACTCTTGGTGCACCCCTTTGTGGACTGTTTGTACAGTCTTATTGTAGTTAAGTCTTGATTGTTGTTGGTATCACTGGGAGTAATTGACCTCCAGGCCAATTGGCTGTGAGGATCAGCTGTGTCTACACTGGGAGAATTCCTGTGCTGGAGACAGCCTTATGAGATAAGACTTGCAAAATTGCAAAAGCCTCTGTGCTCAACTTAGATGGGTTGGAATCTCAGAGTTGAGCAGACAGTCTTGGCTTCCTGTCAACCCTGCCCTCTGAGGCCCCTGGGTCTCAGTGTCCCTCGGTAATTGCTGCAAGCACCTCTGAGAGAAAGTCTCCTTTGAGTTTTGCCCACTGCTAGACAGTCCAGTTTCTCCCTCAATGAATCTGGATTCGAAGATTCTTGTCTGGAACTAGAGTTCAGCTTAGTCAGGAGCTTTCATTTCCCTCCAACTAGAGAAAGCCAGCAGCACACTCAGCTGTCAGTCCTGGCTGCATGCACTTGTGCGTGTGCCTCCAGACCTCTGCCTTTCTCGGCTCCCCTGAGTTTCCACCTGATAGTCCAGATCCGCCCCCCCCATATGATCCTGGATCCCCAGAACTGGGGTTCAGTACAGTCAGAACTGGAGTTCAGTGCAGTCGGGAGCTTTTGTCTCCTTCCCACTAGAGAAAGCCAGCCAGGCACCTAGCCACCCCGTCCTCTCAGCAAGCGTGTCTCTGTACCTCAGTCTTTTGCAGCTCCATGTGCTTTTCTCTTTCCTTCTAGTTGTAGAATTTCCACTCAGCCAGCTTTCCTACTGTTCTGGATGATGCCTATTTTATCTTTTAGTTGTAGTTTTGAAATTGTTGTGCGAGGAATAGTTTACCTATTCCGCCATCTTGGTTTCTCCCTTAATGGAATTTTATAATGAATACCTCTGAAACTCTACCCCCTCTCTTCATCAAGTTACAGAAGATCATCATCCCAGAGGCCTCAGCACAGGATTTTTAAAACTTAAACTCTTTCATTTTGAAAAAAAATTAAAACTCTTCAAGTTGGAAGAGTATTAACAAGGAAATCAGCATGGGCATTTAAGAAATCTCCTCTGTTGATTCTAATGTACATACTGTATTGATTATAATAATTTGCTGTTTTTGACACACTTCTGGCCATACAAAACCTCCAATACTGTTACTGATTTCTTCACCAGGTCATTATTTTTCAAGGTTCCTTCAACATAGAAATTAATGGCAGTCTCAGATACATTTAATTTTGCTGTACTGTGATTGTTTTTATAACTTTTCATGCATTATGATCCTCAACCTCCCCTTTTTCCAGTTATATACGGATGAAGCAGCCTTATTTGCTATAAACAAAAATATCTTGTGTGTACTTGAGAAAAAGAAAAGTGGAGATCATGCTAAATATTTGTGGGTCTGCCACTGATTGACAATTGGCAAGGCCAGGGATGAAATCTGGAGCCTCCTACAGTCCCTTGTGTAAAAGGCAGGAGCCTGAGGAATGAAGGCCTAGTGGGAAAAAAACACACCAAAAACAAGAGCAACCATACCCAGGCATGGTGGAAATAGGCAGAAGCCAATCTGAGCTCTGAGTTCAGGAAGGCCAGCAGGAGAAATTCTGAGATGTGATGGGAAAGCAGGATGAAGGAGGCGACAGCAATAAACCCAGGAGCCAAGCTTCTCCGTAGAACATGTGGCCACAGTCAAGGAGCTGTGCTGTCATCAGAGGCGGAGACACAGGACAAGGCTGGCTCAGAAGGAGTGCGGCCACCAGGGGGTGCCCTGTAAGACTGCAACTGTGTGCACCTGAGCGATGCACCTTATTTTAATTTCCACAAAGGCTGCACATGGACTAGTGCTGGCTCTGGATGCAATGCTGGACTCTGCCCAGGCTCTGCACCTCCTCTTTGGATCCTGTACATAGGTGCAATTCCTTACACAAAAAGAAGTGGCTTTTCCATTTGCAACAGCCCACAGAGTGGGGTGGGAGCCCAATGCAGCTCTACCAAGGAAGATTCCCGATGAATGAAGAGAAATGTCTTTAACTCCTCACGTGGTGGCAGAAGATGAGCCTGATGATGGATGCGGGGAACTGCCTGTAGGAGGGCATCTCTGGCCCAGCAGTGAACAGTCTTAAAAGGATGAGCCCATCCCTTGAGCTTGGCACCCTACACTCAAATGTTTGGCAAAGACAACTTCTCTTCAGGCCAAGTACCCAATTCCTTATGTATTGTTCTTCTTGCAAAATACAATTTTGGTTTGCATGTAACATTTTATTAAAAGAAAGAGTAGGATAGTAAGAATTTTGTAATTCAGTGTAGTAGAACAAATGGCACTGCCTTGGAATACTGAAGTCTGTCTTGTCTTTGATTTTATAAGAAGTTGGATTCACTTAAGGTTGTTCCCTAACAGAACTATGCTTTATAATGAAAATTTCCTCTGTTCTAAAAAAAGGCAGGAAAATAGAAAAATGAGTAAAAGAGTGGATTTTTGAAATCTAATTCCACATTGACGAGATTTTAAACAGGATAAAGAAAGAGTCTTTGAGTCACATGTGGTTATAATTTATACAGTATTCATATTTTGCAAACTTTGCGTGCGTGCGCACACACACACACACACAGAGAGAGAGAGAGAGAGAGAGAGAGAGAGAGAGAGAGAGAGAGAGAGAGAGAGAGAACATCTCCCCATCCCTCTCCTTATAAATTAAATTTGGTTCCTGGATTCTGTTCACTTCTCTCTGAGTTGCACTGTTTGGGAGCTTGTGGCCTATGAGTAGGAGAGTTCTGCTCAGAAACATGAAACCTTCAAGTTATGAAGTAATAGAAAGTATACATTCTCTGATATACTGGGATAGAGAGCCTGTGTGGCGAGAGCTTGCTTTGGTTCTGCCTTTGTATCTCAAGTCTGCCGAGGGGGGCAGGAGGAGTAAGCACGTAGGAGGAACTGAGGAGGGGATCTGCAGAGCAAGGATGGTAAAATCACCTCTTAGGTTCTGCAAATTGACAGCCCACAACAAGACGAGATCCTTCCTACTGCCATCCCAGTTCTGAGCTGCCAGAAGAGGTGGGGCTGACAGGGGCCCAGAGGGGATCAATAAAGGCACTTGTGTGTCCCTGGTGTATATGACAGTCCCTAAATATCATGTTGTTTTATATGCTGATTATGCTCTGTGCATCCTCTCCAATCCACATGGGCAGGGACCCCAGAGTTGATAGCACATAGCAAAATGCAACCATATCCCTAAACAACCATTGGCACAATCTTACCTTGCCCAGATCTCTGTATGGGGGAAAAGCTAAGACATTATAACAGGGAGAAACGTGATGATAACAGTATTGTTCTCAAACCAGAAGGTAGAAGAGAGGAAAGGGATGGGAATGGAGGCCGATTTAAAACAAGGTGACTGCTGGCTGGTGTGAGGCCAGCCTCTTACCGTAGTGCGGGATGATGGCCCAGGCCATGGCAGAGGCGTAGATGCCGCCAATCATCCAGAACATGCAGAGCCAGCTCAGATGCTCGCCCCGCTTCTCTCGGGCGAGCACTTCCGCAAAGTAGGAGAACACAATGGGCATGGTTCCTCCAATCCTGCCAAGAGACACAGGGAACACGGGCAGTCAGGGCCTGAACCGTCACGTGAGATACAAAGGCAGAACCAAAGCAAGCTCTCGCCACACAGGCTCTCTATCCCAGCATATCAGAGAATGTATACTTTCTATTACTTCATAACTTTAATATTGTAAGTTCTGTGTAATACAGTTTTCTCCCTCTAAAGCCTTGAACCTGCAATTAAGCCAGGTTACCAAAAGGTGGCAGTGGTGTCCTACTCATGGTTTACAGATCTCAGTTTGATTCCAATGTTCTACCTATATGAATGTTCTGCATATTTGTCAGAAATTATAATATTTGGTACAACCTAGTGAATATTTTAATAAATGCATTAAAAAGAGATGTTACAATGAGCTCTTTCTGGGAGAACACACAAAGAAGAGGTCATGTGAGCACTCAGTGAGATGCAGCTGCCCGCCATCCAGGAAGAGAGAGTTCTCCAGAAACCAGCAATGCTGGCACCCTGACCTCAGCCAGCGTCCAGCCTTCAGAACTGTGAGAAAACCAATGTCTGCTGTTTAAGCCAAAAACAGAGAGAGAGAGAGAGAGAGAGAGAGAGAGAGAGAGAGAGAGAGAGAGAGAGAGAGAGAGAGAGAGAAATATGTCCCACCCATGGCATGATGACTTTTGAAATAGCTTCAAACTCTCCTGGGAGGCTGTCTCCAACTATACTGACTCACTGCTACCCTACAGCAGCCTCCCGCAACCAGACTGACGTGTTGATAAACAGGTTGTTTTATAAAATGATTCTGGTCCAATCCAATAGATTCATTCCTGAATGAGTACATGTGCAAGGGGCCCTGGGAGAATCAGCTAAGGAGCTACTGGTTTAGATACCAACAGAATGAAGTACGATGCTTCTTTCCAGTCAGGATAATTACCAGAGATGCTGCTGAGTTCTGGAGAGAAGATATGATTGGTGACTTCTACTCAGGGTAAGGGTTCTCTAAAGTGGGTTTACTGAATAGAAATTTTGTTCAGTCCAGGGAGATAAGCCATAGATCTCTCAGAATTTCAAATAGGTCTTGACCCCCAAATTTTAATAACCATTGTCTCAGAAAGCAAAGTATTATGAGAAAACATCACTTTCTATCATTCCAAACAGTATGTGAATTCTTAAGTATTTTTTAAAGATGTGAACAAGTCATAAAGACAAAACCTAGTGATATAATTTTAAAAATTTGTTCAGATTTTTGTAAGGTAATTGCTATTGACATTTCATGGAAATTTGATGTCAAGGAGCAAAATATGTGTTTATCCATTTGTCAATAACTGATTTCTTTAGAGCCTTTGGTATGACCTACAAGTACTGGCAATGAGATTAGCAAATGCAATGTGGAAAGGCCCTATCTGTAGGAGATTGCAGGATTTATAATGTCATTCTGCCTCAATGGGTAGGTCAAAATATGGCACCATTTCATGGGGGGGGGGGGGGTACCCTGCTTACAGTGATGTGGGAAGTGGGCACTGATGGGTATGGGCAGACCACTTAGGCCAATATTTTTCAATCTGTGGGCTACAAAATTAATTTAGTAGCTATAAGCAACATTTTAAAAATTAAGTGAGGATATTTGAGTCTACTCAAGAAATAAAGATAAGTACCATTTCATGAATCTTTTGTCTCCATTACAGACATATTTATAATGTTTCATGTTCCCATGTATGTGTATGCATATATATGAAAATGTATAGTAAGTCCTGTGTTTCTTTTTTTGTTCGTTTTATTGTTAATCCTCACCTGAGGCTATTTTTTCCCATTGCTTTTTCAGAGAAAATAGAAGGGAAGAAGGGAGGGAGAGGAACATTGACATGAGAGAGACATATTGATTGGTTGTTTCCCGCATGCAACCCAACCAGGGGCAGGGAGTGAATGGCAACCCAGATATGGGCCCTTGACCAGGAACTGAACCTGGGACCCTTTGGTGTTCTCTAACCACTGAGAACACTAGCCAGGGCCCCGATGTGTTTCCTAATGAGAGCTGCTTTTCAAAGGGCTTAAAAATCACGAACTTAAAGCATCTATATGTGTTTCCTTGGGCTATGCATGTGGCAGTTGTACTAAATTTCTAGAAGTATGATTCCACATGGCTTCAGATGCGGCACAGTTTAGTGTGACAGCTCCCAGACCCCAACAAGAACAAGCGTGAGTGGTGCTGTCAGAGCTGGCCCAGGGCCTCACCACGGCAGGCACACAGTCCTCTGTCGGCTTGCTGAGGGCCTCAAACCATGGACAGCTAGTTGAATCGAAACATTCAACAAAGTTCTGAACAGAGTTAAAATAGTTTCATGACAACACACAATTTTAATGGGAAATAAAATGTCTGTATGTTAAATCATTTGACGCTACTTCTTTTTTTCCCACTCGATGTGATGCATCCATTTTCTCTGCACCATAAGGTCCCAGGTCCCTAATCTGTGGCCTCATTTCTCAATGCATAAAAAGAGTCCCAGTTTTTATTGACTTTTCACATCCTAATTGATGTTTCGTCAGGATTCTGGACAGTTCATCTGTAAGAGCAGTAACTCACAGTTCGTGAAGACACAGTTGCATGTCAAGATATGCCAGGCCGTGCTGAACTGAGAGCAATGTACTTCAGGGTGACTGAGACAGCAAGTGGAAGGCTGTCGACTCACTTATTAGTTTCAAACAAATCATGTTGCATAAGAGAAAACCAGCAATCCAGCTGGTTTTGATTCAATGCCTCTTTTTTTCAGGAGATTATTTTTGCATGGATGTATCTCCATGTTTGTCAGACAGACAGCAAGGAACTCCAATATCAGTGGATGAATGAGTGAAAATGAGGGAGGGAGTCTATGTAAATCCTTTGTACAGTCCTTCAGATTCAGAGACCTATAAAACAACCCAAGCATTCACACCAGGGGAACCAGACAGCTCTCAGTCCATCAACCAGACCCCCAACAAAACAAGCATGAGTGGCTGATCATCTCTTTTGGGGAAAACATTGCTCCTTGTCTTCCTGTGATATCCTTTAGGCGAGAAAAACATTATAGTGAACTATGATGTTAACTATTACTATTCCCCATCAGAATGCTCATATGTCGTTTACATAATTTATGTTTACAAAGATAAAGCAATTGGATCAGGGTGCTTATTAAGGAATTTTTCTCAGAATTGGATTTAAGTCTATTTTATTAGCTGTCAAAAGGGTCAACTCTCAATTACCATTGGCAATAGGAGGCACAGAGGAAATAATGAAAATCCACATTCTATATTAAGTGGATTCCAAATAGTTGAATTGACACATGAAACAAAACACTGATATCTGGCATTTCAGAATTGGGATTATTCCCTAATAATATTAATTTTAGCTTTGTATAATTTTAATTATAAGAAAAAAAGAAACTAAATAAAACTGTATTGAGAAACATTCCTGCACAGGTGGTGTGGCTCAGTGGTTGAGCGTCTACTCTGAACTACAGTTTGATCCTTGGTCAGGGCACATGCTCGATTTCTAGTGTGGGGCGTGCAGGAGGCAGCCAATTGATGACTTTCTCTCATCATTAATTTTCTTTCTCTCTCCCTTCCTCTCTGAAATCAATAAACAAAAACAAAACATTCCTAGAATGAGTTGGGAGCCCTCTCCCACCCCATTCTACATATGAACACACACTAGTTCCTCAAACGTTCTGTATTTGACTCAACACTAGGCATCTGGTAAATGTCATGAAACATTGCTTTTCCTCAGTAATTTAAGACAAATTCAGGAGTGGGATATTGTGTAAGGCAGAGAGTATCAGCTTTACAGACAGGATTTCTCCTCTGTTGGGAGAATAAGGCACGTAAGTTCACTCAGTGTATCATGGCAAGAGGAAGAAGAACGACCAATATCACTGTCTGCACAAACCGTGAGGGGAAACAGGGAAGCCTGGTTGTCCTAAGGCCTGTACACTTCACAGCCACACCTCCAGCTCAGGTGGCAGCTTAGGGATGGACTGTTGGTCCCTGTCCCTCATCACACTGATTTATGCTGGCTATTGAGATGGTGGAAATTCGGGCTTCTGCAATGGAAGAGGGAGGTTGCAGATAAAAATAATTGTACTTAAACTGGCTTGAAGTATGACACCTTAGAGGAGAAATTATGGAATGTCTGATGACTTCCTGTCCTGAGGAGGGATTCTACTGAGTAATTCTGCTCTGCTTTCATTCTCCAGTGAGCCTGTAACAGAATAATTTCATTCTAACTTATTTCACCATGTGATTTCAAAACAGTTCCTTACCTCAATCTTCCACTTCCCATTTCCGGCAAATGGGCATTAAGAGAAAACATAAATAAGGAAGAATAACTGTTGTAAAGTCACAGGTTCATACAGGTGAAACTGAGGATAAAGTCCACCAAGAGCTCTCTAGACAGTATTTTGGATTTATAAGCAGAATAGTGAATGATATTGCCTAAGCGGAAATCACAGTTTCATATAATTTGCATGAAAAACATCCTTTTAATCCTTACTCAGAATCAACAAAAGAGGAAGGAAGACACAGACAAGTTGCATAGCAATTCAGAAGCAACTAATTATGTTTAATTGGACACAGAAATAAAGTTAAAAGCAGCACCCCCAGAAGAGGGGCTTTCCAGTGACTTCTTCATGAAAGCAAATGAGCTATCACAGAGGAGGTTGTTCAGAGGCTTAGATGAAAGAACAGAGACCTAACGGGCTCTGAATCTCATTTTGCACAGAAAATGAGATTGCTATATTGATTAGAAGCCACGTGGCTATTGCGAGTAATCAAGATAGAAACAGGAGAACACTTAATAGTAACCAAACCACTCAACACATCAAGAGTGGGACTCTCCTAGGCCCAGTGGCAGTGCTAAACTGATGGGTGGTTTGGACAGCTTTCATCCTCCAATCTCCAAAGCCACAGTTTATAGAATAACAGTCTTTAATATGGGCAGTTGCTATTTTTCAATATTATAGAAACTATGAATAATTGGTAGAAAATGACTACTTTAAAAATATTGAGATGTAAATGAATAATTAAATAGACACAATTGTGTTTCTAAGAAGACGTAGCTTCAATCCAACCCCTAGGCCTTGTTTGCTATCAGATTGGTACCCTGAGCCCCCACACTTACAGAAGTCTATATGTCAACAACATGTAATCATAGATCAGGATTCTAATGCTGCCTGGAAAAAATTTAATCTCTCTATTGAGAGAGCTGGAAGAATGCATTCATTCCTATAGTACCTAGATAGTGTCATGACTAGAGACAATCATTATGATGAACTGTAAGAAATTATGATAAAAATATGCAGACTTTTCCAGCCTGTACATATCTATACATTCCTTCTTCTACTCACCCTCCCACCCACCAACCATCTACCCATCTGTCTGTCATCTCCCCAACCACCCACTACCCCAGCCACACTCAGCCAGGCACATCACCAGCTGTTGGGAGTACAGGTTAGAAGATCACAAGTTCCTGCTCTCAAGGAGCTCACAGGGCCAATTCTGAAGAGTGCACATGGCTAATTTTCCACAATTACAGGCTGTGAGTCTAAAAGAATGTTTGCTCTGTTACTTCTCTCTTGAGATCAACAGCACCTTTACTAAAGGGTATACAGGGAAATAAAATGTGTCCAAAAGATCAACTTTATGTTGGAAATTCTCATAAAATTCATTGTCTAAGACAATGCTTTCCAACAGAAATACCACATGAACCCATATATTTTTAAATTTTATAAAAAAGATATTAAAACACAGCAAAAATCAGGTGAAGTTAATTTTTATACATTCATTTAATCCGATATATCCAAATATTATCATTTTGATATGTGATCAATATAAAATTATTAATTAATGAAATATTTTGTGTTCTTTTATATGTGCTAAGTTTCTGAAAATTAGTGCTATGTATTTCGCACTTCCAGCATATCAGATTGGTCACATTTCAAGTGTTTGGCTGCTACATGTGATCTGCCAGACAACACAGGTCTAAGAAAACACTGACCCACTGTTTACAATTTGGGTTTATGATTATTTTTGGATTAAAGCTAATTTAGTCTGTTGCCTCTTCTTCCATATCGGGAGTCCTTTCCATCTGGTAGAGAACCCATCTGGTTTCTCTAAATAAGAAATCTTCCTGAACTGGCCTGTTAAAAAACGTTTATTTAGTGCCTATCCTGTATTGAGCATTGTGTCCTATGAAATCGGAGACATTGCTCATTGAATCTGAGATAGCAGTCTGGTGGTTATGAACATGGGCTCTGGTGCCAGACTCACTGGCTGTGATGACACCACTAACCGTGTGACTTTGGACGGCTACTTAACCTCTCTGTGCCTCAATTTTCTCATCTAGAAAGTTGGTAGCTAAATAGTACCTTCCTCCTATGGTCATCATTAGGTTTAAATAAGGCAATATTTATAAAGTGCTTAACACAGCATTCTTCACAAGGCAAGCACTATGTAAAAGTTTTGAAAAAATTTTAATGGGTTTGTATTTTTCCAATATGATAAGGAAGTAAAATATATCTTTAAAAGAAATACTACTTTTGGAGGGAAATCTTACAGCTTAGAATTAGACTAAGATGCAGAAGACCTGGGTGGGAGTCTACTAAACATCTGGAAGTCAATCTATCTGTGCCTCAGTTTCCTAATTTTAAAAAAAAGACATGCCTTGGCTGATTTTGCTCAGTGGATAGAGCGTTGGCCTGGGGACTGACAGGTCCCAGGTTCAATTCCAGTCAAGGGCACGTGCCTGGGTTGAGGGCTTGTTCCCCAGCAGCGGGTGTGCAGGAGGCAGCAGATCAATGATTCTCATCATTGATGTTTCAATCTCTCTCTCCCTATTCCTTCTTCTCTGAAATCAATAAAAAAGACATTTTAAAAAATGCATACTATTTTTGCATTCCTAATTATTTTAAAATGTGTGGATGTAAATGAGACACTAGACATAGAACTCTTTGAAGAATTCCAGTTAATGGTGATCATTTCTACAAAACAAAGGCATTCTGGTTATTATAACAAAATAGTAGCTAGCTAGTGGATGGACATTGCCAAGAGCTACGAAGTACGTATTTTTGAGGCTCTGTACACAAAGGGAGAAGAGACTGTCCATTCACTTATGATAAAGAGACACACTGGAATTGCATCTTACTTCCTGTTGTTAGTATATTTTTCTCCTGACCTTCATGCTCAGCAGCACCAGGCCCTCAGTGAGCAGCTCCCAACCTGGACATTGCCAGCATCTGAAACATTATCATTCCCATAATTAACAGTGACTGGAAGCAAATAATTTAATCCTGGGCAAATGAAAACGAATCAATGGTGTCAATTCCATTTTCCATCTTTCTAATTTTCTGTAACAAAAGAGGAGAAGGAAGTGTCTGTTCCCTGGAGTGAGATTCACTTAGGAAAGTGAGAGACAGCTGAATAATTGGTGAAGCCTTATTCCTCATTCCCGCAAAAGCACCACTGTCCCTGGCAGGAAATTTATTCTTGGCACTGAATAAATATTGAAAGTCACCCAGAATATGGCAGCTGGACATATTTATGTTACTAAGAAAATGTATTCCTGACTTGGTGTGGTGAATTATGCAGAAAGCACAGTTAGAGGCAACGAAACCATAAGCCCAGAGAGTCCTGAGGCTGAGCCATGAACTCCTTCCAGTCTCCTTTATGTGCAGAAACAGGAATATAACCTAGTGCTGCAAATGACGTTTCAACAATAAAATAAGATAGAGCAACCTATGGTGTTTTCAATAAAATCAACACAAAGGCATCTTAGCCTTGGATTTTAGAATGCACAGTTTACTTGTCCACAGAGTTGCTAGTTCAAAAGAACTTAACTGCAACTTAAGTCCTAACCAGGGGATTCCTGGTCCCATTACTGGATGGTTTAGACTGTGGCCCAGAAATTCTCCTCCTCTGAGGTTCTCACTGTATGGAACCAGTAGACAGGTGCTGTACCAATGTGAAGATTCTGTCAGTTGTGATAAAATGGGACCTGGGAAATAACCACAGGATGGATTCAGGGACCCACTGAACCCACTTTGAGATGAATCTGAGCTAAAACTCCATTGATTATCTGTCTTCCATAAGTCCTTACCCTGAAATTTTTTTAAAAAATATGCATTTTTATTATTTTGGAGAGGAAGAGAGAGGGAGAGAGATATAGAAACATCAATGAGAAAGAATCGTTGATTGGCTGCCTCCTGCATACTCCACACTAGGAATTGAACCTGGAACCTGGGCATATGCCCTGACTAGAAATTGAGCTGTGACTTCCTGGTACATAGGTAAATGCTCAACCACTGAACAACACTAGCCAGGCCACAGTAACAGTTTAGGTCTCCTGGAGTGTCAGTTCAGAGCCAGTGCCCAGTAATAAGTCCTGAAAAGTTTGGTTATTTTCTTTTTCCTCATGCACAATTACCCTGGTAAAAGACTGTAGGTACCTTGAGGAAGACAGAAAGGTTAACAGGATAAATTTTCAGTAATATACCAGGATCCTCCATTCAAGGGGTTCTTCATCTAAAAACTGGCTCAAGTATTATAACTGAACTCTGTTTCTATTATACAAAGTTAAACTTTTGTTCACTTGACTAGAACTCTTCTGCTTATACAGATGAAGTAAGAATTAGTATCTATTTCACTTCCTATCTATTTCACTCCTAGGTGCACCCTCCATATAGGTCTTTGCAGTTCACTGCTTTGACTCCATCCTTTATAGTAACCACACCCATGTTGGGAAACTAAGCAGTAAAGAGCAGACACACTTGTCTTGTCAATCCTGACCCTCTTGGAATTTATGTACTGGGGAAGAGGAAAATAAACACATAAAAAGCAAATATTTTAAGGCACCAGTAAGTGCTACCAAGAAGACAAAAGAGAACTCCCAGGTTTTTTCTTGGGGCCTGGGCTCACCTTACATCTATGAAAGACCCAGCATGGTTTCAGGTGTAGAGCAGGTGCTAAAGTGTTTTTTCAGGTGAATTGGAGTGGAATTGGAGTGAAAAAGAGATTTGGCTGAGACCGCCCGGCAATTCAGAGACAGGGTGTCCAGATGAACTCCAGAGCTACTAAGAAAAACCTGGGTGTCCACTGACAGATGAATTGATAAAGAAGTATTGTGTGTGTGTGTGTGTGTGTGCGCACACACACACACACACAGTGAAATATTATGCAGCATTAAAAAATAAAGAAATCTTGCCATTTGTGACAACATGGATGATCTAGAGGTTATTACACTAAGTGAAATAAGTAAGGCAGAGAAGGACAAATACTATATGGTTTCACTTATATGTGGAATCTTAAAATAAAACAAAACAAATGAACAGACCAAAGAGATGGCTACCAGAAAGGAGAAGTTGGGGGGATGGGCGAAAAGGGAAAGGGAAATATAGTCAATATTATTATGATAAATGTGTGTGGTAACAGATGATTACTAATAATGCAAGTCACTCAGTTATTAGAATTAGTGTGGTGATCACGATGTAAGGTATAAAAATGTTGAGTCACTATACTGTACACCTGAAACACAGGTGGGGCAAAAGTAGGTTTACAGTTTAGAGTACATGAAATATGGAGTTTATTCTTGCATTTTTATTAATTATTGTATTATTTTCCATACAAACAACTGCAAACTTACTTTTGCCCCATTGTATATAATCAATATAATATTAAATGCCAACTATACACAAATAAAAAAACTTATTAAAAAGTCCTCTGTCATCAACTTTTCACGTTACATGTGGGTAACATGATGCATAAACTCAGCTAAGAAAGAATATTATCTTTCTTCATTTTCTTTAACTTGCTTTCTCCAGTCCCCTTAGTTGCTGGATCTCACAAAACTATGGGAGTTTTGTCATGTGGGCCCAGGAGAGTAAGCTCACATGGCTCCTCTCAGCCCTGCCCCCAGCCTAGAGGATCTCCATCTATTCTGGGGAGCAGGAAGACGCCATTTTACTGTCCTAGTTTCTCCCAAGTCTTTTGCCTATGGTTCCTCCTTTCTGTTTCCCTCATGGGCAAGACTTGAAATTTCAAAGCCAGAAAGAGGCCTCTTTTTTTACTCTCCCTCTTCTGTCATTCGGAGGCAATGAGCACAGGCAGCTTAGCTGGAGGAATGGGATGAAGAACAAAGAGAGAACAACAGTAACTGCCAAACCATAGGGGGCTGTTCCTAAACATCATCCCACACTTCCTCCTCTACCGTGTACTTTTAACACTTTATCTCACTTGATCCTCCTACTAGCTTTTCAAAAGATGGATTAGACGAGAACCTGAGTGACTTTCCCGCAGTAAAGGGCAGGGTAGATGGACTGGGCCTCTGGACTTCTGTCCTGTGCCAACTTCGCGGAGGCGAGGTGCACTTGCCTCTGGCATCACCAATTAGAGAGCTTGCTGAGTTAGCAGTACACTGTCTGTGCTTTGCCAGGTGAATTACGTTATTTAGAGGTCATCCTGGTGCTGAAGGATGATTTATCTGCAGCAGAGAAGATGATGTCATGAATATACCCGAGTAGTCTCTGCTCTGTACTGCCCTTGAATCAGCTTCTGGACAGTCCATTCACTTCGAGCCATTATAATGGCCCTCTTCTCTGCAGCCAACTGGGCTGATCATATCACAGCAGATTGGAAATTAATATTGCCATAGCAATTTGGCCACAGTCAGGTACTTTTGAGTCTGTGGATATAGTTAGAATTTCTTGGATAAGTCTGCAAATGAAAAGGACTGGAAAATTCAGAACTTAGGCTATTAGCCTTCTCCAGACAGGCTAATGGTATTACGTAGGTAAGAGAAAGCAGAAGGAAAGCCTTGCCTTTCTGGGTGGCAAGAATGTCTTATTTGATGGATTTTGAGAAGGTCCTTTAACAGATAGACGCAAGTAACACCTGTTCTTCCTCAGGTATCTCAAGTTACTCAGAATTAGGAATGTTGCAGCCCTTGAATCCATGAGCCAAATTACCCTCTCACATCAGCGGTGTATGCAAGCCAGTCTCACACACAGCCTTGAACATCAAAGACTGAGGAAAAGCTCCTTTCCTCCACCATTTCAAAGCAAATTATTGATTCTGATAATTTATTTTCCAAAGGAGAAAATATTTTTATACTGTCCCAAACTTTCCAAGCCCCTAGGTTTACTCGAATGGTATACTGAAATGTATTGACTCTGATGAAATTTCCTGAAATTTGTGCAATTTATTCCCATATTTGCAAAGTGCCCATTGTGTGCAGAATGTAGCATGTGAGGGGGCTGTAAGAAGATTAAAAAAGAAGTTTAGAAAAATTTGTGACTAATACACCAAGCTCAGTATGTCTACAAATCTTGTAGGAGAAAGTCATACGAAAATTTAAAATTATGTTGAATGAGCTATAAAAGTGACCCATTAGTCTGCATGGGGAAATCTTTGTGCTCTTGAAGTAACCCACTTATGCACTTTCTCTCTGATGCTTTATATTCCTACTAATCTTAGCTGATTTTAAAGTACTCTATATAATTAATAAAAATGCATGTCCTCTGACCTTCTCTTCTGGCAAAACTGTGTTTTGCTTGTGGGTACATTTATCATTAACAACCACAACTGATATGCTTCTCAAATTCATAACCCAGCACTGTCTCCTTCCCTTTCTCATTTATTTTATATGATTCCTATAGATTCATCTTATTCTATGCACTTTAGAAAGAATGTCTCTAATGAAAATAAAGTGCTCAAGCACAAGTCAAAAATTTTTTATTTCTACTTTTTTTTTTCCTTATCCAAACGGAGTTCCTTGGACTCTCCTAATTGAGCTTCTGGGTTGTAATCTTGGACCAACTTAATAGTAGTAAGTGCTTCAGGCTCTTTAACAAAAATGACTACACCATTGGCTATCCTATGCCACTGCAAAAAAAAAAACAACAACAAAAAAATAATTTATTCTATCTCAGGAAGCAGGCTTCCTACCTAGTTAAATATGCTGTTATCATAGATCAATAAAACAACATTTACTGGAAACACTCTCACCCTGGATTTAAGAGAGTGTCTGAATGGTTCAAACTTTTAATTATTCATAGTATAAGACCAGAGTTATTTTTTGCTTGAATTAACTTTTTAGAAGGAAAATATATTTATGAATGTGTTCTGCCATGGAAACTCTTTCCATTTAAAATAACACCCATTTCCTAGAAGTAAAATACTAAAAGAACCAGCCATGAGAACATAGACATGTGTTCCCTTCTCTTCTGGATGTAAATGCTGGTAATTGTATTTCTAAGAATCAGCATTATGGCTCATAAGGCTGACACGAAGATAGGGAAGGAGATGTGTTAACGGATAATTTCTTAGTAACGAGGTCCTTTAGAGTTGAGAACACGTATAATTATGAAGAATAAACACTTTACTATAAAATATGAAGGAGAAAACCTTACCCGAATCCAGAAAGTAAGCGACAGAAGAGAAAGAAGCCATAACCTTGGACAAACGAAGAAAGGAAGGCAAAGGCTCCGTTGACAGACATGCAAATCAGAAGAGACTGTTTCCTTCCCACTTTGTCTGCCAGGCCTCCCCAGAAGAACGCCCCCACCATCATCCCGAGGTAGACTATGCTGCCTGCAACACACAGAAAACAAAGAAATATGTCAGCGCTTGAGAGTAAATGACACATGCAACAGCAAATGAACAAGGAGCAAAATACATTCTAGCATTTTCCATGGCAAAAGCTTCCTTTAAAAATATAGCCTTTAGAACACACAGATCAGCCTTCAAGTTGGGAAGTAAGCTCTGTGGGCTACCTACCTTTGGCTGCCATGACCAATGGCAAGGGCAAAAAGAAAACAGTTACATTCTCACCAGTCTCGTGGGGATGGGTACAGAGTGAGCAGGCCATAAGGAGTCTCCACACAGAACAAGTCTATAATCTGACCCACAGTTACATCACCTTTGGTCTGAATACCTGACTTATCTTCATGACAAGGCCACGAAGAGCACCCATCAGAGTGGATTCCCAGTCTGCTTCCAGTCTCTGCCTGTAGCACATGACCTGGGCCAAGGTCAGAACCCTTAGGAATCCTTTAGAGGATTCTATGGGTGCTTCTCTCTAGTCCCTTCTGAAAGCCCTGGCTCTTCCTTGGGAAGGAGAGAAAGCTGGGGACAGTGAGTTCAGATATTACAAGATTTAATCTGAAAATAGTCCCACACTCCATGTATAAGAGAGAACTTTTTCTTGGAGTGTAAGGAGAAGGGAAATCGCTGTTAGCACTTTGGAAATTATGCAACTCATCACAGTTGGCTTCGCTTCCATGAGGATAGCAAATGGAAAATTAAGAGCTAGACAGATGTCCCTTTTGTGTCAGGGTGAGTATACACTTGAATTTTCAAATTCACTTGCTTCTTCTAAAGACCAGGCCCTGTAAACCCTGTCCAGATTCTTTCTCAGGATTAAATGACATGAGGTGTGGCAAATGTTACTTCAGAGAGATTTCCAAAAGGGTGTGCAGTGTCCAGGGGAAATGGCATAGTTAACCATGAAAGTTCGTCATATCTGAACATGGTGTTGTAAAAAGCTGCGAACACACCTTTTACTTATTTCTGCCTTTTCCCTTGCTTCACCAAAGCACCATCTGAACAGCCCCTTTTCAAAGGCACATTCAAGATATCAGCAGCATCTAAGTAGTAAGCTTAAAAAAACACACACAAACAAACCATTGACTGATGTACTGCTTTGGATTCATTGGGGAAATAGCCTACTTAAACATTTGTCCTGAATTCATTTGCTTACCACACTATTAATGGATCAAGATAAGACCCAGAAAGAGAGCACCTGACAGTCTGGTGACCCTCACATCAACAACATGTGGATGCTGCTTTGCAGATGGCCAAGTACAGACAACTACAGTGAACGGCCAGTGCTGGAGCAACTGCAGCATAAGGCAAAACAAAGCTGCTTTCATTCAGACTGGGGTGCTGCAAAGAGGTGGCTGGTCAGCCTTGCCTGGGTGGGATGGTATATTTGTCTCTGAGCTATGGGGCTGACCACACAAAGATCATCCTTTTCAATAAAGAGACTATACATACCATGGGCCCCAATGCATGTCCAGGAGACAATGCAAAGGAATGAATTAGCACAAAGCAAAGGAATTCCAAAAGCAGACATATCCACCTAGGGAACTGCATATGCAACAGCTCTTGTTTATAAGAGGATCAAGTTTGCTCTTCTGTTTATTCTCAGAAGAATAATCAGGAGCTAAGCTTGTACATAATAACGTCTGTGTCTTTAAACATGACTAGGAATCAGAATGTGAGCTCCCACAGGTCAGGAGTGGCCTGTGGCTGCTGCAACCTGAGCACTTGGGAGTCGTTCTTGAGCTCCAGCCCCAGAAACAACAACAAAAACAATAATCACTACCACTTGCTGAACCGTTACCATCTAAGTGCTTATGTGAACTCATTTACTCTCATGCGACACTTGGAGGTTAATACTATGGAAGCCCACTTCACTGGGGAGGAGCCTGAGATACAGAGAAGTTAATGATTTGACCACAGAAAAGTGAGTGGTGACTACAGCGTGGTCATGATTCCTCCAACATGCTGGCTGGCCTCCTGTGAAAACATCCCAGTTTGTCTAGGCCCCTGTGTGGTGGGTGGTACCACCTAGAATTGAAAGCAATACCTCCACATGTCTGAGGTACCTTCTCCCTGGGCATCACCTGAAGAGTTAGATAAG
This sequence comes from Antrozous pallidus, assembly GCA_027563665.1. Classification (NCBI taxonomy): domain Eukaryota; kingdom Metazoa; phylum Chordata; class Mammalia; order Chiroptera; family Vespertilionidae; genus Antrozous; species Antrozous pallidus. The sequence goes on along the minus strand of CM050512.1, from coordinate 42,439,346 downwards.
TCGGGGTAACAGAAAATGATAGACAGGAGCTAGAAGGGAATGCTGCTTCATTCTAACCTCACATAGGACAAGAGGTGCACTACTTCTAAGACTCTTCAAAGGGGCACATTCCCAACCTTGGTGGGAGTCAGGGGTCAATGCTGACAACAGCTCAGTGGTGCCAGAGAAAAAATGAAAATCCAATCTGTGGGTAAAAAAATATTGGCTTTTACACTTTGGTCCAAAGAGGACAGTTCCCCTGCTTTTCTGGTGGAGGCGGGATGATACTCCTGCGGACTGGACTGGTCTTCACCTCCTGTCACTCCCCTTATTCCAGGCAGTTGCTTAGCCTCGTATTCACTAAGCCAGAGCATGGCTTTATGAAACCATGATTCCAGCAGGTTAAGGCTATAACTAGGTGCTAGTTCTCCCCCACCCCGCAGCAGTGTGAGGATACAGCCCATCCCAGGAGCTTCCGAGAGCTCAAAGATAGTCAAAGCCTGGACTTCTGTGATGGAGACGCTTAGGGATGTGGTAGGGGCAGAAAATCCTCATTTCTCATTAGCACTTTATACTTAAGCTATTTAAAAACTTTAAAATGTATTAGGGGCTTTTTTAATATATAAAAGAGTAAAATTAAAATGGTCTATTCTTCAATTCACCAGCTATCCCTATAACATATATTTAAACAAAAAAATATGCCTATGTGGCCAAAATTTCAAACCATATAGAAATGTGTAAAATGAAAATAAAACTTTCCTTCTCCTCCACCCTTGACCCTTTTCACAAAAGTTACTATTATCAATTTTTTCTAACTCTTCCAGAAGTCTTATACATATAAATATATAAAAATGGTCATTCTATAAGAACTGCATATTAATACCATTTTTTTTCCTGTATAGTATTTATCTTTTTCCCACTTGTGATCAGGATTTCTCAACTAAGCAAACCAGAAATAAATCTCTGTCAGAATTTTAATAACTATTTCAAAATACATTTCATATATTTCAGAAACGCAATCACTACCAGCTATTAGGGGAAAACCAAACAGTTCTGCTTCCATCTCGTATTATTACTATGCCTAAAATAAATACACTCCATCTCCTTAAATGACAGGATATTAAATTCAGCTTTAAAGAATGTGTTAAGCACCCACCGTACATGACTTTTCCTGAAGTGGGAGAATGTAGGATTATAAGTCATGTTCTACCAGACCTTAGAGAAGCTAAAACAGCAAATATTCATCAGACCTACTCAGGAGAGGAGGGAGTCAGTGTTACACCCATCATCTCACACAGCCCTCCGACAACCCCATCTGATCATGGCCACTACCGAGAGGGGCATCCGGGCCAGAACTTTCCATGGCCTCCTGAGGACAGATGACCAAGACAGAACAGTGCTGAAGAGTTCACTTAGGTACCTGGGCTCCAAGTCTCTACACCATCAAGATGGTATAAAGGGCCCTAACTGGTTTGGCTCAGTAGATAGAGCGTTGGCCTGTAAACTCAAGGGTCCCAGGTTTGATTCCTTGGTTGCAGGCACATCCCCAGGAGGGAGTGTGCAGAAGGTAGCTGATAGATGTTTCTCCCTCAATCAATGTTTCTAACTCTCTATCCCTCTCCCTTCCTCTATAAAAAATCAATAAAATATATATATTTTTAAAAGATGGAGAGCCGAGGATGGGAGAAGAGACGAGTGTCTGAGCAGCACTCCCAGTTTCCTCTCTTCTCTCTGCACCTCGCTCTCACGGCCTGCCCGCCCTGCCCCCTTGCCGCCTGCTCGACCCCCAGAACAACTTCCACCATGTCCACCTCGGCGAGTTCCCAGTTGAACAAAGGCGTCAAGCAGCTGTACATGTCCCTGCCTCAGGGCGATAAAGTCCAAGCTATGTACATCTGGATTGACGGCACTGGAGAAGGACTGCGATGCAAGACCCAGACCCTGAACAGTGAGCCCAAGAGTATAGAAGAGTTGCCCGAGTGGAATTTTGATGGCTCTAGTACTATGCAGTCTGAAGGCTCCAACAGTGACATGTATCTTGTTCCTGTTGCCATGTTTCGGGACCCTTTCCGCAAGGACCCCAACAAGCTGGTGTTCTGTGAAGTCTTCAAGTACAACCACAAACCTGCAGAGACCAATTTAAGATATACCTGCAAACGGATAATGGACATGGTGAGCAATCAGCATCCCTGGTTTGGAATGGAGCAGGAATATACTCTCATGGGCACAGATGGGCACCCTTTTGGTTGGCCTTCCAATGGCTTCCCTGGACCCCAAGGTCCGTACTACTGCGGCGTGGGAGCAGACAGAGCCTACGGCAGGGACATTGTGGAGGCTCACTACCGCGCCTGCCTGTACGCCGGCATCAAGATCGGAGGGACAAATGCCGAGGTCATGCCCGCCCAGTGGGAATTCCAAATAGGACCCTGTGAAGGGATCGAAATGGGAGATCATCTCTGGGTGGCCCGTTTCATCTTGCACCGAGTGTGTGAAGACTTTGGAGTGATAGCAACCTTTGATCCCAAGCCCATTCCTGGAAACTGGAACGGTGCGGGCTGCCACACCAACTTCAGCTCCAAGGCCATGCGAGAGGAGAACGGTCTGAAGTACATTGAGGAGAGCATCGAGAGGCTGAGCAGGCGACACCAGTACCACATCCGAGCCTACGATCCCAAGGGGGGCCGGGACAATGCCCGGCGCCTCACTGGATTCCACGAAACCTCCAACATCAACGACTTCTCCGCCGGCGTGGCCAACCGGAGCGCCAGCATCCGCATTCCCCGGGCTGTGGGCCAGGAGAAGAGGGGGTACTTTGAAGACCGGCGCCCCTCTGCCAACTGTGACCCCTTCGCAGTGACAGAAGCCCTCATCCGCACGTGTCTGCTCAACGAAACTGGTGACGAGCCCTTCCAGTACAAAAACTAAGTGGACTGGACTTGCAGCCATCCCGCTCCTTCTAATTCTTCATCCCGCTCCCACTCTCGCCCCTCTCTTGTCATAACAAAATGTAACTCAAAAGACAGAATATCAATGTCTTTTTTTATTCCTCGTGCCCAGTTAATATCTCTTGCTTTCTTAGGCCAGGTTAGAGGGGTCAAGTTCTTAGTCTCTTAAACACACACACACTCTTAGGCCAGGTTAGAAGGGTCAAGTTCTTAGTCTCTTACACACACACACACACACACACACCCTTTTTCCCTATTACGGAAGCTTTCTAGTGTGTTAGTGGGGATGGGTGGGGGGCGGGCAGAGAAACATAACCACTGCTTCACTTAATCAGGTGTTTGTCCAATAGGCGTAGCTCTCTGGACAGTGAGCATAGTATTTGTGAAGGGAGGGGGTGGCCTTTTTCTTGGAGGTAGCTGAAGGGGGTAGGAGTGCTGGGCTTGCTCTGTGATGAGGTTAGATACTCCCTTTGGTTGGGAAATTCCATAAAAGGTTATAAGCAGCTTTCTAATGAAAGTGAGGGTTAGGAAAGGTGGGAGGGCAGCAGGCAGGAAGCCAACTGTGACCCCTTCCTTCGCAGTGACCTGCTTCCCTGGCCTGGGGCTGAGGGCCGGCCCTCCCTGGAAGGCAAGCTCAGCATAAAGAGATGGGATGGGGTAGCCCTGCCTTCGAAGAAAAACTTCTCATTGCTTGCTCCTCCGTTTGTAACACACAGCAGAGTAGTATTTTTATATTTAAATGCAAAAACAAAAAAATTATATATATATGGGTGTGCAGATAATGTGTGCTTTTTCTAAAGGAGAAAAACCATTCTGGTCACTGGGAGCCAAATTTGAGGCGAGAAGTCTTGTTAGAAATAAGGCTCTCTTTTGCGGGGGTTGGCTATTGGGGGCCGTTAAATCCTCATTACCATGTAAGGGTTCCTCTGCCCTGCCTGCCCTTCTGGACACAGGTTGGCTAACAGGAGCAAACAGCAGCAGACACCCCAGCCCATGGCTTTGGTTTATAAAGACACACGTATGCACAGGGGTTTAGAAATATGAGTTGGCTGGTCAACTTGAGCATGTATGTTACTGACAAGGGGGTATTGGGTTATTTTCTGGGGGACTAGCATGTCACTAAAGCAGGCCTTTTGATATATTAAAAAAAATTTTTTTAAAGCAAAACCAGTTTAGATTTTAATCATATTTGTAGGGATTTGAAGTCTCTGACAGAATTGCTTGTTGGCTTCCACTGCCTCGTTCCTGTCCCCTCTTAGAGGGGACAGGGACGGGACTGGGGTTAAACACTTGTAATTTTGTGTCCTGGTGTCTGTTCTGAGTGTGAAATACTCTTTTCCGTTTGTTAAGATTCTGAGGAGTTATTTTTTTCTTTTATAATAAAGAAACAAACCCCACCTTCAAAAAAAAAAAAAAATAAAATAAAAGATGGCATAAAGGGCTTGTAAGTCAGTGAGGGAGACAATAAGCACAAAGCTAAATGAGCCCAACCATGAGGTATGTGGTTTGACGGGGACGTAACTGGGACCTGAGGGACAGGAGGAGGCTACTGATTCTGACTGTGGCCTCTGGGAAAGTTTCAGAGGAGGGAACATCTGAGAGAATCCTGAAGGATAAGAAAGATTATGAGATGGAATTAAATTCCTCCACCACTGAGAGGTTTAGGGAAAAAAATAGTATTTAGCTGTATTTAAAATACAGCTTCTACTCTGGTTTAAAAAGGGTTTCAGATTCTAAGGCAATAAACTTGTGTGCCTATGTTGGGTTATTACCTGGTAATTAGACTGTTCCATTGGGCATGCCGTGGAGAGAACTAAGCCTACCTAGTAGCTTATTTAAAACAAATGAAACAATTAGAATGTTACTTGTTGATCCTATGATCTAATTAAGGCCAGACTTTTCAATGTTAGCAAAGGCACCATGTGACTAAAACTTGAAACCCCAGGACCATCAGCACAAAAACTGTATGTACTTCCTGCCTTGATTTCCAGTTTCCACTTTGCTTTCACAGTGCTGAATGGGGAGTCCTTGAAAAAGAGACCAGAGACCTGCTCTTGACATAGACCAGCCTTGTCAGTTCTCTCCTCATGATACTGCTGCTGCTGGTCAGGACTAAAGGGTATTTTAGTTCCAAGTCCCTTATTTTACAGGCAGGAAACTGAGGCAGTGAGAAGTCAGTATTTGAGATGAGGTCTAGATCCTGGCTCCTCAGACTAAGCCCTGGACCAACAGCACAAGATCCCTGGGGGAACCTGCTAGGAATGCAGCCTGCAGGGCTGCCCTGGGACCTGCAGGCACAGACTGTGCATTAGAACAAGATCCCCACATGGGTGCACCCTTGCTGGGCTCTTAGAATCTGTGGACGAAAGGAGCCACATGCTGGCCAGACGAGCTCAGGGGAGGCCTGAGTGGCGGTCTTACGGACTCTGAGACCTAGAGTAACCACGAAAGATGGTTTGAAAATTAAATATAACTGCAGGCGGGTTATGGTGGGTTGTCATGTCCTAGGTCTGTATATTCCCTGACAAAGATCAATTTAGATCTTTGCTGAACCATTTGCCTTTTAGCCTCTAAGATAACTTATCTGTGGGATGTCTGGGTAACTTGTAACTTCCCTTTTTCTGGAGCCCCTGGGGCACAGCCAGGACAGATACCACAAATTCCTTCATTATGATGTTAATTGTTCCTGCATTCACCTAAGTATGTGTCCATCATTTTACTTTTATACAATCCCAGGTGGGATGGATTTACCCAACCTCCTTAATCCATCACCAATGAATTTCATGTAACCCACCTATGTCCCTCCTTTGATTGCGATGTATAAATAGAATTGTAACCTGCCATTCTGCAGAGCATTATCTCAATTCATTGAGGTTCTGTTTCCCGGCATTAGTCAGGGTGGCTCAAATAAACTCACTAAAATTCTTTACAGGTTTCAATGGTTTTTTCCTTAACAAATCCGAGAGACTGCTGCCCTTTCCAGTGAAACACATAGCCTCGCCACTACTTTTTTTTTTTTTTTTACTTAAAGTTTGTATTCGTCTAATACATGTTTGAGAGGAGATGCAGGCCATGGAATATTGGAATTCCAAAGACACAGAACAAGCAAGATCTCCCCACACAAGCTGGAGATTTCTAAAGGGCAAGCAGGGACTTCAGGCCCTCCCAGGGCCTGTCTTCCTCAGGACCAGAGGCAGGCCTCCACGGTGAGAGAGGCCCAGCTGTGATCCCGGAGTCTTTCAGGAATCTAAGAAAGATCTTAATTCAGCAGGGCTTTCAGGAGGTTGAACTTGACCTGGGAAACAAACAGGACCTGAGGCTCACTCTGCTCCCTCCACCACAGCTGGGCTTCAGGCCATTCTGGGCCAGCTCAGCTCTTGGTCTTTCAGAAGACAAAGGAGGCCTCAAGCATGATTTTCCATTAAGGCATTTTCTATCTTGGGGGCCCGGCTCCATTTTATTTATTCTAGCCTCATTTCCCCTGACAAATATCACATTTCCATATCTGTCTCTTTGCTAAAGCTGCTTTTGATTCTTTCTGACAATCCCTCAGGGGCCACATCTTTCCCGCAGCATCATTTTAAACCACCTTTCAACTAAACAGAACAATTTTAATTTATGGTTGACAGTGTTTTTCTCATAGTAATTTTTAGCCAATACATTTTTTTTAAGTGTCTAAGTATTTCAGTTACCTATGGCTAATGCATTACTCTATAATTCATGGCATCATTTATTTACAGTGATTTTCGATGAAAAATATTCTTTGGTGGTATTGTGAATTCAATGATAATCTTTATTGTGATGATCACACAAACCTTTTATAAGAGAATTCTTAGGTTAAAATTTAAAAAAAAGTGTTAAAGAGATATTTTTATTGATTTCAGAGAGGAAGGGAGAAGGAGAGAGAAATAGAAACATCAATGATAAGAGCAAACTCATTGATCAGCTGCCTCCTGCATGCCCCTTACTGGGGATAGAGCCTGCAACCCCGCCATGTGCTCTCGACTGGAATCAAACCCAGGACTCTTCAGTGTCCAGACAGATGCTCTATCCACTGAGTCAAACCAGCCAGGGCTAAGATTACTACACGAAGGAACGTCTTTGCTTCTGCAGCCAAAGATGCTCAAATGAATGCATCCTTAAATGTTTAAGTACATTTGTATATCTTGCATATTTTCTTCCTGTTACCAATTTTCCCATTAACTGATCAATTACCAGTCCAGATTTAATTAGATAGGGTTTCTAGATAATGGGGTCAGTCAAACCTGCAAAGCTGGCCCAGGCTTTCTCTTCTGTCTGGGGGGACAGAGTGTAGGGTGAGGTGGAAGAACCTCTCTCCCTTGCTGGTCTCTTATGGATTCTCCTCACCTACTTACCTACCCACTAATGTGGATGCTTTCACAGCTGCTGCCCTCTGGTCTCTGCTCCTAGACCCCCAGAATGGTTGGCTATGAGTGTGGCCATCCCTTGGCAAGACCCTACTGCAATCTGTCCCTCCCCTGCTACCCATGCACACACTCAATGCAAAGAAGGATGCACTGTCTTCCTCTTTATCTACAACTTGCTATTTCTCATCATTACTGGCTTCAAATTCTGTGCTTGAATTTTTAGAAATGATAACATGAAATCTTAATTTCAGTACTTACTCTATTGGATTCTTTCATTAAGTGTGCTAAGAAATGGACCCATTACTAAAGCATAGGGATTGAGGTAGGAAAAGGAGGAAAACTATTTTATTATTGCTGCTTTTGTGTTTTAACCGGATGCAATATCCTTCATCCTCATTCCACTAATGTTGACCACTCTAAACTTCGGGGTCAGGGAGCAAATAGTTAAAAGCCCAGGCTCTTAAAAAACACATGGCTTAGATATGAATCCTTACTCTACCATTTACTAGGTGCTTGATCCTGGTTAAATTACTTTATTTCTGTGTGCCTCCGTTTTCTCCTCTGTAATGGGTTAATAATAACACCTACCTCACAGGATATTTGAGGGATTAAATGGCATAAAACATGTAGTGCTGTGTGAAACATAGCTGTTCGAAAAAAAATAAATTAATATTAAAAAGGAGAAAACAGGGTGATAAAAAGAGATAGCAGGAAGAAAGGGGTGGGCTCTGGGATGGTGTAGAAAGTGAAATTACAGCTTTGGCCTCCCTCAGTTCAGCTTCTAAAAAGAAACCACCTGAAACAGCCCTGGAACAGTAAACCAATTTTTCAAATCTCAAAGACTAGATTGTCTCTGACACTTAAAATTATTTATTTTATTTTAAATATATTTTTATTGATTTCAGAGAGGAAGGGAGAGGGAGAGATAGAAATATCAATAATGAGAGGGAATCATTGATCAGCTGCTTCCTGCATGCCCCCAACCCCCACTGGGGATCGAGCCTGCAACCCTGGCATGTAGTCTGACGAGAATCCAACTGTGACCTCCTAGTTCACCGAGCCACACCAGCCAGGCTTGAAACTATTTAAATAAACTATTTAGGCTTCTCCAAAAACTAACCCCTCACTTTTCCCAATTATTATTTTTAGTAGCTACAGCTAAGGGCCATTATTGTGTTCTAATACACTTATGGACTTTCCCAAAAATCAAATAAAAGTAATAATATCAAAAGCATATGTACAAATGAAAAATAAAAGCCCTTTCTAATTTGCAATGGAGAACATTTGCAACAAAAGTCAGCTCACCTTTGCTGGAAAGAACTGTAAATATCAGATGCAGTCTGCAGCACCTCTCTGACTGTTATATTTGGAAAGTCTGACATTTAAGTTTGTTGGTCCAGGCCGCCTGAGGAAGCTGCTTACATAGGCAGGTAATGCCATAGCGAGTGATACTACTATTTGTTACCTAAGTCCCCTTGGGCGCTACACAGTCTGTGAAAGTCCAGGGACACTTTCCCAGAAGGGGAGTCCTAATAAGAAAGTGCAATGTAGTCTCTAATGTTTCCTCAAATGGCTAGCAAACCGTGCGTCCACTGGATAGGGAAGGAGATATTAAGGTATGTTTTGTTTTGCAGAGGCAAGATTTTTTAAAGAAAAAAAAAAAACAGGGAAAAATAGATACAGAGGCAAAAAGCACTGAGTAGATTGTCAAACTACAGTGGGAAGGTAGGAGAGGCTGGGGGGAGGGCGCTGTAAGAGATCAACCGAAGGACTTGTACGCATGCATATAAGCATAATCAATGGAAACAAGACACTGGGGCGGGGGCAGGTGAGGGCATGTACTGGGGGGTAGGGGAGGTCGGGGGAGGTCAATGGTGGAGGGGGGAAGGAGATGTATGTATACTATTCGTAATACTTTAAGCAATAAAATAATTAATTATATAAAAAAGGTATGTTTTGTATGTATGGCTCTGCAGAACCAAAAAGGGCAATTATAACACACTTGGTCTTCAAAGCAATAAAGACAGACAAGTCTTAGGAATCAAGAGCATTAGAACAAGCTACTTGGTGGTGCGTCTGGATATCACTTAACAGTTCCACACCAGTGGTACCTCTGCCTCTGCCGACTCCCTCACCCTAAGGCCTGTGCTGAGGAACAGAGGTGGTAACTGATGGAACCCCATTTTCAATAACCCCAATCACTGAGCCAACCAATGAAGTGAGTAGTCACAAATTACACAGCTCTCCGTGAATTCCTGCTGTAAGCCAGGCCCCTTGCAAGGTCCAAGGAAAGAGGAGAAGGAAGAAGAACATGGAGCAGAGAGGAGAGAAGTACGCAGACATGACAGGGACATGGCCCTCCCTCTCAAGCAGCTCACAGCCCAGTGCTGTGGTTTTCCTCAATGGCTGCTCTACAGGATCACCCAAAAGCTTTAAGAAAAAAACAAAGATGTCCAGGCCACACCAGACATTCTAGCTCGGAGGTAGAACTTTGCAGCAGTACGTATATGAACCTGGGACTTTAACCCTTTGGTTTCCTAGGAGAGCAAAAATATGCAAAAAATTAATTATGTTATAATTGAGTACATTATGCTTACGGGGGTTAAAAAGTGAAGGAATGACTTAATTAGTTCCACAGAATTTTGAAAAGCCTCACATAGAAGGTAACACGGGGTCATGCTGAGTTTTGAATAATGAATAAGAATTCATCAAAAAGGAGAAAATTGGAAAGGAGGGAAGAAAATCAAGTTTAAAGGCTTGGAGGGAGTCAGGGGCACAGCATACTAAAGGACTCTTGGTCAGCCAGGGTGGGTGGAATGTAGAGTTTGTTGGTGAAGGCCGTGAGAGTGACAAGAGATGAGGCTAGAAGATACACTAAGTTAACCCAAGGACTTGAACTTTATCCTTTGGGAAACTAATAATCAGGTTGGACATCATCTGTACCTGAAAAGGTCATCTCTAGCCAGGTGGAGAGAAAACAGCAGGGGGACGACAGAGGTAAGCAGGGCTTGGACCAAGCTTAGAACAAACCTAAGGAAGCATTCACGCTCAGGTGCCAACCCTGCACTTGCTTAACTCTGTGAGTGAGCACTTCCTTCAACTTTGTGCTCAGGCACCTTGCTCTCCTCATCCTAGTCCTGGTCCTGGGGAGACCAGCTGAAGGACTATCACCAAGAAGATAACCCAGCAGCCCAGAAAGGGCTGCTGACAGCCTGGTCTAAGACAGAGCAGTAGGCTCGGGAGAGGAACCAGGCTGGAGGCGTTTTAGCAGCCAGTCCACAGTTCCTGTAAACTGAGGGATGAGGCAAGGCAGTGTGGAAGCTGACACTAAGGATGTTGGCTTGGGACAGGCTGTGATGAAATAGAGGGTATCAGAGGAAAGCAGGCCTGCCAGGGCCCATGCCTTAACAAGGGAGGAGGATGTTCACATCAGCAACCCTCACTACACTACTCATGAACAGGGCAGGAAAGGGCACTACGGGAGATGCATGCAAGTCAGTAAGGCAATGATTAATATATAGCTGCTTGTCAGGAAACATTTCATGAGGGAAGCAAAGCTTGAGCCAAGCCTTAAACACACAAGGAAGATATGAAGAAGAGAATGGGTAGAATGGGACTGTTCGCTTATTCTCAGACACACACTGTCCAGGGGGGTCTGGACTGAGAAAGATCGTGAGGTTGGGAAGGTCAGTAGAGTAGGTGCCTGGGAGGAGTGGCTGGGCTAGTGTTTGGAGAAGTGTAAGTAAGCTGGATCAGTTAGAGAAAGACCTTAACTAACAAGCTCAAAAGATGTAAAATGATTACAATGAGAAGGAAAATGGTGATGGGGGGCAACTATGGGGGCTTACAGCCTAGTTCATTATCTAGTTAAATAGTAATCTTACTTCCCCATTCTAACTGTCGGGCGGAGCTGCAAAGTCCACCCCAGGGGCCTGCTACAAGAAGATATCTATCAAAACCTCCCCACATTGGCAGTTCAGGCTTTGGATCAAAGTCCCTGGACTAGCAGTGCTGTGTAATAAAGGCTTTCCTTTCCTGGTTCCTCTGGTGCTGGGTGTTACTTCTCCTGGGTCATTCGCCACAACTTAATAAGACAATGGGAGCCACGGATGCATTCCTGAGTGGGGTTAATGCAGTCAGAGCCCTCCTGTGCCAAGGCCTGCACTTTGGGTCAGGATTGGCACACTTTTTCTATAAAGGGCTGACTGTAACCTTTCAGACTTCGCAGACTATGCGTGCTCCACTGCAACCACCCCTCCCTGCACTGCCGTAGGAGGACAGCCACAGACCACACGCAAGCTGGCCCCACAGCTGTGCTTCAGGAAAGCTACTCACACAGCAGGCATGGCTGGCTGGGCTGCAGGCAGGATCTGCAGACCCTGCTTGAGCCAAGTTTGCCTGTAGCAGCGGCGCTGGGGCAGGTGTGTGAGGAACAACAGGAGAGTGGGAGTATCTGAGAGGCAGTGAGCAGTGAGCTCTGAGGCTGCTATACCCAAAGAAGAAACGTGCTCCGGAGGGGGCAGCACAGCAGGGCAGTTCACAATGTGAAATACGGGATTTCTCTGAAAGGATGAAAGGAAGGAGGACAGAGACCAGGGATCAGCCCTCGAGGAACAGCCACATGGAGGGAGAGAAGAGAAGAAGTCAGAGAAAAGAAAGTGTGGGAAGGAGATGAGAAGAAGGCCTGGACAGAGGGGAGAACTGGACAGGCTGCCAGCCAGGCCCAGACACGGAAACGGAGGAAAAGCCTTTGGCTTGTCTCGGAAGAGGGCACCAGGGGCAGCTGAAAGGGCAATCTCAGCGCAGTAGCTGTGGCAAGCAGAGAAAGGAGACTAAAGCAGAGAGTCTGTGAGGAAATGGAGGCAGGGTGTGTAGCCAAGTACAACCGCCATTCACAAGTGTAAAGAGGCACAAGGTTACGGGTGGGAAGGGACACCAGAACAAACACGGTAAGCAGAGGACACAGAGGAAAACATCAGCTATTGACATAAGCACGGCTGCCCTGAAACCACTGCCACAGGTCCAAGAGAGAGCACAGCAAAGGCTGCTGCGGCTGGAGGAGCGAGCTCTTTCGGAAGCCCAGTGTCACCATGTGTCTTACCAGAAAATCCCATAGACTACAGTATCCTATCTAATAAAGAGGGAATATGCTAATTGACCCTCATGCCATCACAAAAGATGACAGTATCCATAGCCAATAAGGAGGGAGTATGCTAATTAACTGCTACACCCTCAAAAATGGCAGTACCCACAGCCAATAAGGAGAGAATATGCTAACTGAATGCCACACTCTCAAAGATGGTGGTGTCCATAGCCACAGATGGCAGTGCCCAGTCTCCTCAGCCCTGCCAGGGCAGGCCTGGACAGTCTGTGTGCCCGCCTGCAGAGTCCCCCCAGGCCCTCAGCCCTCCAGCCACCCAGGGCTGCCCTGAGGAGCGGCTGCTCAGGCACCCAGTTGCCCAGGGCCATCGAAGGCTCAGGTAACCAGAGCCATTCGAGGCTTGTGCTTCTGGCAGTGGCAGCAGCAGAGCTGTGATGGGGCATTGCCCTCCCCTGATCACTGGGTCACCTCCCTCCCCTGAGGGCTCCTGTACTGTGAGAGGGGGAAGGCCGGGCTGAGGGTCCCCCACTCCAGTGCATGAGTTTTCATGCACTGGGCCTCTAGTTCTATATAAAAGAATAATAAGCTATATTATAGGCATATCCTGTCTAATAAAATGGGAATATGTTAATTGACCCTCACACCATTTTTTGCTTCCAGAAAAGAATGAAAAACAGGCTTATGAGAAATGGACTAATCTCCTTAAGCTTAAGTGCACCTGCAAGTAATGCAAGGTGTGTATGTGTGTGTTTTCAGAGAACTTTCTTTTATATCAGCACAGTGAACAAAGAAAACATACAAATATAAATGCAAGTGGTATTTGAGAGGAACAGATTAAGAAAGTAATCTTTGGACAATGTCTACGTTACAGCTTTTGATATTTTTATGCAACAGAAAGGTCTGGAGAGGAGGACTCCCATAGCTTAACTCAGACCATTTCCAGGCACAGGGGATGTGACGGTGTGACAGGCAAACAGGTCTGCAAGGGGACACAAAGGTAGCAGCGTGCCTGATCAGTACTGACTGGAAGGAAATGACACACGTCCTCCAAGGCCCCTTTCTTGGAAAACTATGTCTATGTTTTTTGTTGTTGTTGCTGAATTTCAAAGTGGCAAATACCACAATAAATAACAGATTCGATTATAACAGGTTCCAATAAATGTCTCCAGGGAAAACTGGTCGTCCATTTCTGCTGTTCTAATAGATCCTTTGTCTCTCTAAGTAGGCAGATACCTAAGCTGCCAGCCCAGAGCATGAGTGAGTAAAGACGGAGCTCAGCCTGGTCCTAATCCACCACTGCCCAGGAAGCTGAGGTGAATGAATTCAAGGCAGCACTTCCTGACCCGAGATTTATGTCATCATTTGTGATAAAACATCACGCAGGGCTCCTCAATTTCAAACTGTCAGAGGACACGTAGGTGTTTCAGCAGTTGCCCAATATTCAGGGGTTGACCCACAGTACTGAAGCTGATATTTAGTGGCTGATTACTTTTGTTATGATTATAATTGATTTGTGTCTAGATGAGCAGTTAGCCATCTGCTTCACACATTAGGAAGGAAAAGTAATCACTTTGAGAATAAGAAACAAGTAGGAATTTTAATCAATTATTATATTACAGCTCAAAAACAAAACCAAAAATGTTGAATCTATTTCACTTTCTCCTGCAAACATCCAAAGCAAAGGATGTCAAAATTCAACCCACCCAAAAATCTCTGGATGTTCCTTAAACATACTATAGCCATTCTTATCTTTGAACCCTTATCCAGATAACCTTTCAGAAGCATCTTTCTCTAACCTTTCATCCACTTGAATTTCACTTTCACATTCTTTGTGACAACACCCTACACTGCTCTAGTTTTCATGGGTACCTTCTACATATTCTCACCGACATTCTGACTTGTATTATTTGTCAGTCTTATATCTACAGTCCATAGGGACTGTATTTTATGACATCTTCCTAGAAAGTTCCATGAGACTACATTATCCTATCTAATAAAAGAATATGCATATTTGACCATACCTTTGTTACACCCACAAGCCATACCCACCAGCCACGCCCATCAGCCAATCAGGAGCAGATTATGCAAATAAACCCCAACAAAGATGGCTTCTGCCACTGAGAGCAGGAGGAAGGCTTGGGTTTCCCCGACAACAGAGGAAGCCAAGCTTCCTGCCTGCCATTGCTGGCCTAGGCCTCCACTCAATGTTACAAAGTTTCAAACAGAAATGCTGCCGGCTTGGCTCTGCTCCAGGGTACAAACTTTCAATTATAGACATAAATTAATCCCAGACCCCAGGGCCTCTGCTTGGGTCGCTGCGGGGTATGGCCAGCCTGCAAACCTCCACAGGCCCCTCACCCAGGCCGCCCCTCACCCCAAGGGAAGCCCCACCCTGATCTGGGACACTCTTCAGGGCAAACCAACTGGCCCCCAACCATGCATCAGGCCTCTATCCTATCTAATAAAAGAGTAATATGCAGAGTGACCATCACTCCAACACACAAAAGGGCTGCCTCCATGTGGTCAAAGATCCTGCCCCCATGTGGACACAAGGTGGCCACCACAAGATGGCCAGCAGGGGAGGGGCATTGGAGGTTCCAGGCCCTGTAAGGGAGGGCAGTTGTGGGCCATCAGGCCAGCAGGGCAGGGCAGTTGGGAGGGACCAGGCCTGAAAGGGAGGGCAGTTGGGGGCAATCAAGCCTGCAGGGGAGGGCAGTTAGGGGTGACCAGGCTGGCAGAGGAGGGAAGTTGGGGGCAAACAGGCTGGCAGGGGAGCAGTTAGATATCAATTAGGCTGGCAGGGTAGTGATTAGCGGGTGATCAGGGAGGCAGGCAGGTAAGCAGTTTGGAGCCAGCAGTTCTGGATTGTGAGAAGGATGTCCGACCGCCCAGTGGGATAGGGCCTAAACGGGCGGTCGGACATCCCTCAAGGGGTCCCAGATCAGAGAGGGTGCAGGCTGGGCTAAGGGACATCCCCTGTCCCCCATTTCATGTACCGGGCGTCTAGTTCTATATAATAGAATAATAAGCTATATTATAGGCATATCCTACCTAATAAAGAGGGAATATGCTAGTTGACCCTCACGCCACCTCAAAGATAGCAGCACCACAGCTAATAAGGAGGGAATATGCTAATTGACTGCCATGCCCGGTCTCTCAGCCTGCCTCTGGAGTCCCCTAGAACCCTTAGTCCCCCAGCCACTCAGGGCTGGCTCAAAGCACAGCAAGCCTCAGATGGCATTTGTCCAGCCGCCCAGGCAGGCCTGAAGCTCAGGGAACCAGGGATGGCTGAGGCTTGTGCTGCCAGCAGTGGCAGCAGCAGAGGTGTGATGTCACCTTTCCCTGATTGCCGGGTCGTCTCCTGCCCCTGAGGGCTTCTGGACTGTGAGAGGGGACAGGCCAGGCTGAGGGACTCCCCCCTTCCAGTGCATGAATTTTCATGCACTGGGCCTCTAGCTTTAAATAATAGGTAAAACCTAGCTAATTTAATTTGAATTGACATAGTAGGTTTAACTCAAACCTTAGTCCCTCTCACATCTAACTATGCAACTAATAAAAATCTGAAAAATATACCACAAAATCTTAAGTGTCCCCCAAAAGTCTGATAAGTGACATACTTCAAACCTTTGGGCTAGAAGAGTGATTCCCAAATGTACATCTTCAACTTGAAGGAAGGTCCTTTATTCTAAGGATATGTCCTTCCTATTTCTTGATGTGAACATGCCTTTTGTTTTGTAAAATGATGGTGATAAAAAGAACAGTGTGGGTCATTGACATTATTTTTAAATGAAACTCGTTAGTAAAATTAAAAGTTGGCTTCCCTCTGTCAATCCTTTTCGTGTTTTTTTTTTTAAATAACTTTAAAACATAGAAGACTGAGAGCCACCAGTATAAAACACTAATATTTTGGAAATACTGCATTCTGAAAAAAGGCTAAGGAAAGAACTTTCCTAAACCATGGCTCATAAAATGAGTAAGGAATTCGAGATGTCTCCTGCATGTATGAATGATGATTGTTCTACATGACACTCCTCCCACACATCCAGAAGGGTGTCTATGTTTCCTCTCCTCCTTTCTGGGTAACTGCTCGACCAATAGAACGTGACAGAAGAGATGCTAGGTGACTTCCAGAATTGAACCCTAAAAGGCCATGCAGCTTCATCTTGCCCAACAGAACACTTGTTTTTAGGTCCTTCCTTAAGCCGCCACCTAAGAATTCTGACACCCTGAGAACGCCATGTTGGCATGATCATAGGTAGGCTCCATCCTCAATATTCCCAGCCAAGCCCAGCCTTTCCGCAATCTCTGACGAAGTATCAGCCATCTCCTACCTTCCAGAACAGCCTATCTATCAGCTAGACACCACTGAGTGGCCTCCGATGGCACCATAAAGAAGGACCACCCAGCCAAACCCCGTCCAAATTTCCTACCCACAAAATGCAATAGGTATTATGAAATGGGCATTGTTTAAAATCGCTAAGTGGTTTGTTACACAATAAGACATATCTGGAAAAGCATATTCCTTAAGACATTTTTAAAAACATTTCATTCATTGGGATACCCAGACTTAAGAAATGCAGTATTAAGAATCACATATATTTCTTTACTTTCAGTTTTAAGGAAGATCAGCATGGTTTAATTGTTAATATTTCTTTTACTACTGGATATCATTTCACACAAAAAAGAACATAATAAGCAAATCTACCCCCTCCCTTAATTTTAGCCATAAACAGTAAGTGAGGGACCACTGTCAAGTCTTTTTTCTGTTTTGTTTTTCTTTGATTGGTGGGTTTTAAACATAGTGGGAGGAAAGGAATTAGGTAAATGGGGCCAAGATTGAAGCAGGGGTTGTTTTATGGGTAAGGTGGTGGTGGGTGATTGGTTTTAAGATGGGAGACTTGATCGTGACTGCGAGGAGAAGAAATATGTAGAGAGAGCTATTCTCCCCAATGGGATGTATTCATTAGCTCCTACGGGGAAGAGCATGAGGACGTAAATTCCGTGTGCTCTGGAGCATGCCAAAGGCAATGTGGCTGATTAATAAAGCTTGGAGGCAGAAGAAGCAGAATCGCAGCTCCTTTTGAAAACCAGGGAGCAGATTCACTCTCACAGTTTTCTCTGCACAAGTGCCCTCCCCGGAGCTGAGATCCTCCAGGAACCTCCATTTTCCCATCTTGGGTCTCCACAATGCAGTAAATCAGTGATCATTTATATATCACAGCACAAATTACACTAAATGTACTGAACTTTGACTCACCGCTGGTGGGAGGTGGGTGAGGGAAAGAGAGCAGATGCCTACAGGGTTGTCACAAATAACAAACTGTTCCTTGAGGGCAGGCTGGAGCATTAGAGAAGCAGAGCAGTGTCACATGGAGGGATCAGAGGGCTTTGTGCCACATTGTTTCATTCACACCACTGCCCACCCACCTCCTACCTGCAACTTGCCCCATCCCAATGGAGAGATGCTGACAGAGGTGCAGGGGTGATGTGGGACAAATCTGACAGGGTTGACTATTGCCTTTATTACAGATAGAAGCATGGTGCACAGATTCGTGCACTGGTGGAGTCCCTGAGCCTGGACTATACCCTCTTGCAACCCGGGCCCCCTTGGGGGATGTTGGAGAGCTGGTTTCAGCCCGATCCCTGTAGGCCAGGCCAAGGGACCCCACTGTGCACGACAGGGGACAGGGAGGGACCACCGGAGGGCTTTAGGGTGTGTCTGGCCCATCTCACCCAGTCCCCATAGGCTGGACCCCAGCAGCAAGCTAACCTACCAGTCGGAGCCTCTGTCCCCTGGTGATCAGTGTGCATCAAACCATTGAATGAATGGTCAGACACTTAGCATATTAGGCTTTTATTATAGAGGATTTCAACCCTGTCTCTCTCAGTGGCGCACATGCTAACTTTCCCAAAGAGAATCTGACTCATTAAACTTCCAGGATATATGGTTAGTTTTCATTTCAAAAGTTCCTATTTCAGCTTTTAGATTTAATGAGTTGTATGTAGGTTTCTAGATCTGTCTAAATTGTTTAGCAATTTAAAAGACCAATATAGGTAATTTTCCTAAAGTTAAGCACACTCAGGATTAGAGTTAAGAAAATCCTATCAGCAAATCAGGTCTCACAAAGGAAGTTACTGAAATACAGGGAATTTAGTACTATTTAACCCTTCTTAGACCAAATTTGTTTTCTGCAATTCAACAATTGTAATTGTCACTAATGTACTCATGTGTAAACATTCACAATTCTGTTGTCAATTTTTCTTCTTATTAAAACTATATAATATACTGTATATATATTCTCCTATTTTAAAGAGTAAATTCTCTTTTTAATTGAATTATGCAAGTCATCCCTGGGCCATGTGAATAAAATTTAGTCATGGTCAAATTTCCTTTTGTTTTAGAACAAAGAGGGAGAAGAAATGACAATTTGTTTCAAGTTCATTAACTGTTGTTGGCAAACCCTAGCCTCTAGGGGGAGACAAAGACTCCCCCTCATTTCGCCAGTATGGAAGAACTCTGAATCTGAGTAGAACAAAAGGGAAACTTCAGAGACTTCAAAATGAGGTCAGTGTGGTTAGAGAGGGAAATTTTCTCTTCATTTGGATTGTTTTTCTCTTCCATGTGTTTTCTTGTGTACATCTCCTGCCCCAACACCTCCTTACTTCTCCCCCCTCTCTCCCCCATCAGCTTCTCTAGAAAACTGTGAGATTCTAATAGCTCCCACTCAGCCCCTACAGAAGCATCTCTGACCTTTTGGAAAACTACTTCTTTCCTACAAACCACAATATTTCTCCACAAATCAATACCATTCTTCCACCTGCACAGTTTCATAGGCAAAGTCAGGTGCTATTGTTGCTGGGTCTGGTTTCCAAGCAGGAATTGGTTCCATGTAAAGGAACCAGATTAAAACATTAATTATTATCACCATCCTGCAGCTGACACAGGATTTACCCAAACCTTTGCTAATCGGGTAATGGTTTGATGTAACTGATGGAGTCCTTTAGTGCTACTGAGGGACTTACCACTTTAGTTCTATCTTCTTTGATCCAGTAGCTCTCTCAGTTTCAGGAACAAAATTCTAACTGACAAGCCTGAGATAAAGTACATCGACTTAAGCCTCTGTAAAACCTCTAATTCCTAATTTTTCACCACCCTGCCACAGTGTCCAGCCACAACCAAGAAGTTTCCTCTGAACATTATGTCAAGTTTAGATGCTTAGTACAGTGCCCTAGTCTCAGAGATCGGAGCTAATCTTGTCACACCAGCAAACTGGAATGACAGTTGTCACATTGCCACAGTGATTCTGGGGACCAGCATGCTTCTAACTGGAATCACTGGCTGAATTTCATCAACTAACTACCCACTGTTCCTGGATTAATCCATTCTTAACATACATTCAGAATTCTCCCCCAAGGGTTTTGATGGGATAATTGTTCATTCTTCATCTACTTCATCCAGTAAAATGTATTTTATGCTCTTATTTTGTTATGTTTTTCTGTTATGACCAGTTAGGAGAACTGCCTGACACAAGAACCCAGTTAAGTCAGCAATACTTTAAATAACAGTTCTTTAATTAATGGTGAAAAATAGAGGGAGGCTTACTTACCACAGCTATATTAGTACCAAATTACTTCCTCGAGATTAATGTCACACCAGAAGAATTAACTGAGCAATGGTGTCTATAGGGCAGTGTCAGAGCGCAGCAAAAGAGCAGAGCAGGTGGTTTTCTTTCAGGGTTAAATTAGCCACTGGAGCATCCCTGGAACAGCACTGTGGAGCTACTAAAACTCCTGGAGCCCACATATTTTCAGAAAAGATAGACTGTTTTATGTTTTATGAGAAAATCTGATGGGAACCTTTGCTCTCTGTACACTTATTAGAATATAAAATTCAGTAGCATGATCAAATGCGAAAATGCCTTAATTCTGCAGAAGAGGGTCACTATATAATTATGCAGAATTTTCTTATACTAACAATGGGGACTTTCAGTATTCTTTTTAAAATTTTCATTTTTCAGTATTATTTTGTATTAGTTGTAGGTGTGCAGCATAGTGGTTAGATAACAAATACTTTTTTTTATTGTTCAGTTTATTAATTACATTGTTTCCCCTTTTTTATCCCCCTATATCTTCCCTCCACCCTGTACCTATCCCACCCTCCGCCCTCACCTCCCCCTCCCCAATGTCCTCTCCCATTGTTGCAAGATTTTTGTCCAATCTCTTGCTGCACTTCCCACAACCCTTTTCTCCCCAAGAATTGTCAGTCCATTCCCTCTCTATGTCCATGTTTCTGTTATAGTCACCAGTTTATCTTGTTCATCAGCCTATCAGTTCACTTGATTTTTATGATCATTTGTTGATAGATGTATATTTGTTGTTCATAATTTATATTTTTACCTTTTTCTTCTTCCTCTTCTTAAAGAATATCTTTCAGCATTTCATATAATAGTGGTTTGGTGGTGATGAACTCCTTTAGCTTTTTCTTATCTGCGAAGCACTTTATCTGATCCTCGATTCTGAATGATAGCTTTGCTGGATAGAGTAATCTTGGTTGTAGATTCTTGCTCTTCATTATTTTGAATATTTCTTGCCACTCGCGTCTGGCCTGCATCGTTTCTGTTGAGAAATCCGCTGACAATCGGATGGGTGCTCCCCTGTAGGTAACCAACTGTTTTTCTCTTGCTGCTTTTAATATTCTCTCTTTGTCTTTTGCTCTTGGCATTTTAATTATGGTATGTCTTGGTGTGGTCCTCTTTAGATTCCTATATTTTGGGGTTCTGTGTACTTCTTGGGCTTTTAAGTCAGTTTCTTTCACCAGGTGGGGAAAGTTTTCAGTCACTATTTCTTCAAGTAGGTTTTCATTAACTTGTTCTCTCTCTTTTTCTGGCACCCCAATAATTCGGATGTTGGCTTGCTTGAGGTTGTCCCAGAGGCCCCTTACGCTATCTTCAATTATCTGAATTCTTTTTGTTTCTTGCTTTTCCAGCTGAGTGGATTTTGGTTCTTTGTATTTCAAATCTTTGACTTGGTTCTTGTGGCCCTCTGGACTGCTTTTAGGACTTTGTGTAATATTTTTTATTTCAGTCTGTGTATGCTTGATTTCTAGTTGGTCCTTTTTTTTATCTGTGAGGGTCTGGTTCGTATCCTCAGAGGTCTTGTTCATTTCCCTGAGGGTCTCATTCATTTGCTTGTAAGTATCATTCATCTCCTTGTAATTCTCATTCATTTGCTGGTTGGTCTTGTTTATTTCCTGGTAATTCTCATTAAGTTGATCGGCCTTTTGTAGGAGCCTCTTGAAAAGCCTTATAACCGTGGTTTTGAACTCTATGTCTTGTCGTCTTTTCTCCTCCATTTCTTTCACACCTGATTTCTTTCCATGTCTCTGCATGGTGGTTGCTTTATGTGGTGGATATCCTCAAAGGGACAGTGGCTCAGTCTCCCCGGTTACCTGAGGTGGGTACTCTTACTGCAATCCTTTATGGGTTGTATTCAGTGTTTTTGAATTTAAACCCAGGTTTTTGTTGTTAGCCCTAGGAGGGTTTGACCTCCAGGCCAATTGGCTGTGAAGGGAGACTGAGTTCAGATTGGATGGGCGGAGTCTCTGGGCAGCGGCGGCGGTGGCGGCGGCAGCTGGGTCCTATGCGGTGCTTGCGCGGGGGTCTCTGTTGGATGGGGATGGCTGCAGACTCCTCCAAGAAAAAGCCGCTAGTCTCTTCCCCTTGCCAGACAACTCTGCCTTTCCCCAAATGTGCCTGCACACCAAAAGTCCAGCCCAGGGCTGTAAAATAGATGGTTTCCGGAACCAAGTTTCCAGGGGGCAAGTCGCGGGTTTGCGCACCGCGCCCCGCTTCCAGGGTGCGTCCCAGGACCTCGGACCGCGCCCAGTTCCGGGTAATCTGTGCAGGGGGACCTCGGCCGGCTCGGGAAATCTGGGCAGTGAGACGCCTCCTCCCTTTCTCGTGGGCGAAATCCGGCTGGTCCCTGCTCCAGCCCCAGCCCGCGCGCGCGCGACCAGGGTGGCTCCTAACCTCTTTCGGTCTGGAAGATTGCGCTCCCGCCGGTCCTGAGTCTGTGTCCCACCTTTGCTCCTATTAGTGAAGTTTACATTCAGCCAGCTTTCTGGCGATTCTGGGTGCTTGTCTGTTCTGCTGTTATGTTGTAGTTCTTAAATAGTTGCGCGGGGCAGAACAATAGGTGTTTGCTTATGCCGCCATCTTGGTGTGGGGGGGCGATAACATATACTTGACGAAGTGTTCTCTTTCAGTGTTCTAATTCTGCATGGTGTAGCAAGTAGAGAGGGGACCTTTTGTTTCATGGAACCCCATGCCCAAGCATACTATCATAGACGAGTCCTTTACACTGGCACACTTAACCTTGAACACTGGATTCTACTGAAATGGGAAAAGAGCTCTGCTGCAGGAAAATTGGGCCTGTGGTGCGGACGAGATGGGAGTTTGTGGGTGCTGAAACAGGGGCTCTGTTGTTAATCCGTATCATCCAAATAACTTCTGTGGTTTTGCAGAAGGAGCATATATGCAGGCCCACACACTGCTGCATTCCCAAATTTAAAGGTGTGGGGAAAATAACTCAATGAAACATTAGCTGAGGCAGCATGTATTGGTGCGGCTGTCTATTAGCTCATAGATATTTGCAGAATTTATTGATCATAATATGCAAGGGTGACTTCTACAGAGGTGCCTTTTATTTTAATTTGTTGCTAGTCCCATTTCTTCTACCATTTTACAGCTGACTCTTGGCTAAGCAAAGATATTTAACAGCTCAAGTAGGGGGTTGTTGATTCTAATTATAAACTTGGGATCAAGAAGCCCAGTTTCTACTTCTTTCCTCTCCCCTGTCTTTAAAAAGCTTTGGAATAGGAGCCAAATCACCTGAGACCACAATGCAGGGATGTGGAATGCTGCTATGTCATGATGTGCTGAGTCAACTGATAGGAATTTCCTTCACTTTGAAAAAAACATGCCTAAAACTCTTACCCATGAGAGCACTGAACCCTTACACCTTATCTTCATTTCTATTCTGGGCATGATATTAACACAAGATACCACAGGGCTGAAACAATACAGCAGATTCAGGGAATAGCGGGCTTGAGGCCCTGGGGTTAGGCTGGGACAGGTGGAGGAAACATTAGGTATTTATGTCACTCACCCCACCCACCAACCCCCTTCCACACACAGACACACGACTCTTTCGGGCCACACCCCATTCTAGATGTGAGTTTAAGCCTGCCATGTCTCCGGTGCAGCTACCACTTTCCTGGGCTGGGCTTGGCAGCAAGGCCTTGTGCCTCTCACTCTGGATCTTGATTCTGTCTTGGCTTTCTACCCCTCTGTCCTGCTGTCTCTCTCCTCCTCCCTCTCCCGGCTCCACTTGGCCTCACCTTATTTGCTCCCAGTTCCTAAATCTACTCAGCTACTCGCTTGATCTTTTTTACTTTGATCTTAACCTAACAAAACCAAAAACCCCAAGCTCAATAGATACTGCTCAGCAATAAATAGGAACAAATGATTAATACACACAATCACTGATGGATGTCAAGGGCACTATGCTGAATCGGGGGAGAGGGGAAGCCAATTGCAAAAAGCTATATACTATAGGATTCCATTCCTATAAATTTCTAAAAATGACAAAATTAAGGAGATAGAGAACAGGTCAGTGGTTGCCAGGGATTAGGGTTGGAGTTGGGAAGCACAAGGGAGTTTCTTAATCACCGATGAAATGGTGATTCTGGGCCATGCCTGTGGTGAGGTGATACAAATTGATATATGTGATAAAATTTCTTAGAACTACACCCATCCTCTAAAAGAGTGAATGCAAAAAAAAAAACCTGATGAAATTTAATTATGGTCTATATTGATTTAACAGTATTATACCAATGTCAATTTCCTAGTTTGACAATATACTAAAGTTTTGAAAAATATTATTATTGGGGGAAGTTGAGGGAAGGGTAAATAGGAACTCTTTGTACTATTTTTGCAACTACTTGCAAGTCTTAAACTATATACTGTATATCACCAGTGAGTTCCATCTCAGCAACAGTGCATTCCAAGAAAGAACAAAAAAATCATAAGCAGAATGCCAAAACTGTAACTCATTTGCATGACATTCTTAATGAAAATATATGGAACTTAGTGTCAAGTTGAAAATGACTTGGTATTAAAAAGGAAGATAAAACAAAACTGGATAAGCCATCTGATTTAACCTTTGGTGTGTCTTCAGCTAGCAGAACTCAAACCGGAGGCACATAAACTAGAGATGATGTTCAAATTAGATGTGTCACATCACTCAAATCTGCTGGCTTTTCCCTTGGCAGCTGTTTTCCACCATACAGTTCTTATTCTACGTGCAGATTAAAAATTTCTTTCTGATATGAACAACGGTCCTTAATATACATGACTATTGTATGGAAATGGTCTTGAAAGTATCTAGAAAGGGAACAGGGTAATTCTCTAGCAATCCAAGAATTCCTGAAAAGAATTAGAAGCCAGTAAAATGACTCTTAATAATTCTAAAAAAGATTCAAATATTTAAAGAAAACATGATACCTTAAAAATTTATCTTTCTGCCAGACCAGTGTGTCTCAGCAGCTGATCTTCAACCTATGAACCAGGAGGTCTTGGTTCGATTCCCATTCGGGTCATATGCCTGGGTTTCAGGCTCCTTCCCCCATAAGAGGCATAGAAGGAGTGCAGGAGGCAGTCACCTAATGATTCTCTCTCATCATTGATGTTTCTATCTCTCTTCCCCATTCCCTCCCTTTCTGAAATCAACTTTTTAAATGATATTTTTTAAAATGTTAATTGTTCTCACTTTAAAAAAGGAGGTGGTTGGATTTCTTTTTTACAGCTTATTGATTTTTTGAGAGGAAGGGAGAAGAGAGAAACATCCATGGGAGACAACACCACCAATCACGCACCTCCTGCACACCCCTTACAAGGTACTGAGCCCACATCCCATGCATGTGCCCTGACTGGGAATCGAACCAACAACCCCTGAACTGGATTCCTAGTTCAGTAAGTATTAATACCTGCTTGGTGAAGTATGAACACATGCTCTATGAAGCAAAGGGGTTCACAATGAAATCACTTAGGAAATATTATCTTGATTATCTCACTTTTGCACATTATAAAAGTCCTACAGTAAAGATTTGAATACCTCCTGGGACCAGTGTGAGCAACACTGCTCTCAGGACTATAGCCAGGTAAAGCGTAGAGGGAACACAGGCATCCACAGTGAAAAGACAGGATCAAGCAAGTCATACCTCATGTCCCAGGAAACATTCCAGGATTCAATCCATGCAAGCCAGCTCTCTCTCCAGAAATACTACTGAAACATTATTTGAGAGGATGCCATGTGATATGTAAACAGTACTCTTTTTTAAATAACCAACTTCCTTCTGCTTAAGAAACATGGAGATAACTCATCTTTCATAGAATCTCGGCATCACAGAGAGCTGGAACTGATAAGTTGGGAAACTGCTGGTACTATCTTCTCATTCTACAGATGAGTCTGGACAAAGCTAATCAGCCATCCGACTGAAGAAACCCTGGGCTCTGATTCCCAGCCCAAAGCCCCTACAGAATAAGTTCTTGTCTGTTATGTGCTCCTTATAGCATTTAACTTCCTGTGGTACTAAAAATGACAATTACTAAACCATTAAAGTCAATTACAGTCTTTCTAACATCACACTATAAAAACAAGAACAATATTAAAATATATAGCCATTTATTTAGAAGCATTCATGGAATATTTAGAGGGGCAGGGAGGTGGGAAGGGTTACTAGGACAAGAATATCATTATCTGACAATACCTCTGCCCATTACCATGTCAATGGGATTTGGAAAACTTATTAGAAGAAATGTCTAAGTCCTTTGGCCATTTTTTAATTCAGTTTTTTGTCTTTTTAGAGTTCTTCATATGATGATGGATACAAGTCCCTTATTAGATATATGTTTTGAAAATATTTTCTTCTATGGGTTATCTTTCCACTTTTGTGATGGTGTGCTTTGAAGAACAAACATTTTTTATTTTGATGCCATCTAATTTATATTTTTCTTTTGTTTCTTGTGTTTTGGTGTCATATCTAAGAATCCTGTGTCAAATCAAATATCATAAGGGTTTCATTTTCTTCAGAATTCTAGTTTTACCTCTTAACACTTGTCTTTGATCTAGTTTATCTTTGTATACAGTGTGAGGAAAGGGTCAAACTTCATCCCTTTGCATGCAACTATCCAGTTGTCCCTGCACCATTTGTTGAAAGACTATTCTTTCCACATTGAATGATCTTGGCACCCTTGCTGAAATCAGTTAACCTTAGGTATATGTTTATTTATGGACTTAGAATT
Organism: Antrozous pallidus; assembly: GCA_027563665.1. Taxonomy (NCBI): domain Eukaryota; kingdom Metazoa; phylum Chordata; class Mammalia; order Chiroptera; family Vespertilionidae; genus Antrozous; species Antrozous pallidus. The sequence goes on along the minus strand of CM050512.1, from coordinate 42,412,570 downwards.
CCATTTCTAACTTTGTAAGAAAGTTCCTTAAAAATTAAAAATAGAACCACCCTATGATTCAGCAACTCCACTTCTGGGTATATATCCCAAAGAATTAAAATCAGTATCTCTAGGATATAGCTGCACTCCCATGTTCACTGCACGATTATTCACAATATCAAAGACATGGAAACACAACCTAAATGTCCATTGACAGATGAGTGGGTTGTTAAAATGTGTGTATACATACAATGCATTGCGTTGTGACTCCAAGAAAACATGACCTGGGATCCCACATACCATGCAATGTACAGTAGGAGTCTGTGGGAGCCACCATCACATGCCTGGGTCCCTACATTACAAATGTAGTATGCCCAACCCTGGCTGGCATGCTCAGTAGTTAGAACATCGGCCTGTGCACCGGAGGGTCCCAGGTTCCATTCCCAGTAAGGGCTTGTACCTGGGTTGCAGGTTCCATCTCTGGCCTGGTTAGGGCACATGCAGGAGGCAGCCAATCATTGTGTCTCTCTCACATCAGTATTTTTCTCTCTCTCCCTCTCTGTTTCTCTCCCCCCTTTCTCCCTCCCATCCTCTCTAAAAATCAATGGAAAAAAATATCCTCTGGTGAGGATTAACAACAACAACAAAATTTAGTGTGCCCGGTGGGGCGTGGCAAGGGAAGCACAGGCACCTTTTTACTGATCAGGCAGAATCCTAGGGGACAAAGTTGTAATGCGTGGTCATAGAGGACCCTCTGACTGAGCCAGCTCACCCACAGGGAGTGGCCAATTGGGAGCTGCCTTTCCCCTCACCTCAACTGCCCTGGGCAGTCTGTACTATTTATCATTGCTATTTGTATGCTTAAACGTGAGCATTTCAACAAAGTTTATTTTATTGTTAAATCCAGAGGTACCAGTAAATAACACTGTTTTCAATTTGGAAAAATAAATAAAATGAGATAGGAGCAGCTAACCCAATATGCTCCTGGTTTGCCAATTTATCTCTCAGATACATTCCGGATGTGATTACTGGCACACAATGACGCAGAAGTAATGGCTACAAATCTGCAATTTTCCCCCTGAAGAGACGATTAGATTTTTTTTCAGCTGCTCCAGTCTATGGTATAATTAAGTTACTAGGTATATTATCCCAGACAAATATATCTTACTACCCTATAACCTCTTTTTCAACACTGATTTGTTTCCTCCCCTTTAAAAACATACATTAAAACTTGATTTGGCAGTTAATTAGACCCTTATCCTTTCTACTCTCTGGAGCATTCTTTCTTGCCTTGGCCAACTTCCTTTTCTTGGCCATGCCCCCCCCTCACCCCCCCCCCCCCCCCCCCCCCAGGCACTCCTCAGTGATGGCCACCTCCTCTGTCCTGAACGCCTGCTCTTGGCCTCCAGGCAGCTGAGACTTTCCCTGTCTTTCCAATCGTTTATTTTGTGACTTTTCTCTACTCACCCCTTAAAGCAGTCACTAAAGATCTGCATTAGCCCCCTTCTCTTCCTGTGTTCTCCCCTTCAACCCACATCCTCTCCTGGGGTCTCTGCACCTTTATTCAAAGATCTCTCCAGTGTCCATTGCTAGAGTGAAGTTTCCCCATCAAGCCACAGAACCCACTTCCTAATGTCCTCCTGGACCATTTCTCCTGAGTATCCTGGTTGCCACTTCAAACTCCACAAAAAATCACTGTACACCACTGACCACCCAGGCTCTGTGCTATGTACCAAGGGTAGCCTATGAATAAGACATCCGATTCTTGTGCTTACTTGAACAGTCTGTTGTAACTAAACTCATCTTCCTCCCATGCACCGCTCTTCCCTCCTTCCGACCAATCCCAGAATTCCAATTTCTACTTAAGGCACTGCCACTCAATACAATACTTGGGCGTGAAGTTTCAGTGCCACATAGCTTCCTCTTCCCTGCTCCCATAGGTAATTCATAGTGAAGGTCCAAGATTCTTTCCTTTCTAATCCCTCTGCCATCAGCTCTCACCATCCATAGGCTATATCAGTGGTTGGCAAACTTCCGCTTGCCAGCCCCATGGGGCTCACAAGCCAAGGTTTGCCGCTCTGCTGACTAATGAGTTTGCCGACCACTAGGCTAGATCATTCAAATGCAAATGAACCTTAACTTCTGGCCAGCTTGCTCCTCTCCAAGCCATTCCGAGCACAGCGGTCTCTCAATGGAGTGTTCTCACCACATCACTTCTCTGCTCACACATCAAAGGCTCCCCACCTGCTTCCGAATAAGCTCATTTAAAACTCTCCCCGGGCAGGGAGGTGCCCGCCCTTCTTTCCAATTGCTCCCCACCATGTATGTTTCACTTGAACAGACCTAAACCCCTATGTAGTCACAATTCTCAATCCAAGGTTTTCATGCCTTTGTGCTTTGGCTCAGTCTATTCTCTCTCCAAATTCTACCCACAATTCAAAGCCTGGCTCAACTACCACAGTCTCCTGAAGGCTTTTTAAATCCACATCTCCCTCAACAGAATTAATTTCCATCCTCTACTTTCCATACCTTTTGACAACAAGCTTCTCGTGTCTGGATATCTTTTTATTTGTCACAAAACAGAGAAGAGTGTCCTGCACCAACTCAATAAGAATTTGAATGCATGGATAGATGAGTCCCCTTTCTGTGTGAGAGCTGCAAAAGTTGAAAGGTGGCATTCTACAAACACATCTGAAATCTATTAATTTGGAAAATAAGCGGGTAATTATATAAACAAAGGACACTCAGAAGCCAGCCACCTCTCACATACACAATCCGCCTCCGTTTGCAGGGATGTACTTACTTACAGCTGAACTGATTCCCACCGAAGGCCTTTCTTCCTGTGAGCAGGTCGATTAACTCTTTACATTTCCAATCAGTTCTTTTCACACAGTAATACTTTTAGTATTTCTGATTTAACTAGATTCTACAGAGAAAACTAAGCTACTCTCAGCAAAGCCATTTCCTTTCATGTAGATAGGAAGAAGAAACAAACCTGGAATCAGATGATCATTTTACCAGCACGGCTCGGCGCTGAGAAGCTATCACAGTCACACTGGGCCCCACACGGTGGGGATCCATTCTGGGATGTGTAGCTATAAATATAGTTGGGGACTGTGGTTCCCCCACTGTGTAGGAGAAAGACCAGCCTAAAGAAGTTGGTTCCCATTTCCAGAGGAAAAAAACCAAAAGCACATCCTGAAGCTGTTGATAAAGATTTTACTTTTGGGAAAGAAAACCTTTCCTCAAAAAATGGCACCAAAAGCTCCCTTGGTAATGCATGTTACTATGTACTAGTGGATAAGGAAAACACTCTCACGTACATTATAAAACCCCTTCCCATTGGTTAAAATCAGAATATTATTTATAACCTTCCTAGGGACATTCACCTCTGTTCCCAACCAGCAATCCAGCAACTTCGGGCCCCTCCCTGTTATTACATTTTCAACTGCATATGACCCACCACCAGCTCCAGCATCTCCTCAAACATAGGAGTCAGGCGAACTCCATCCATCATCTGTCTCTGAAGCCAGCTAGGAGCACCCACCCACCTCCAAAAGGACTTCCTTCTAATTGCTTCTTTCCTTTTTGTATTTTGGTAACATTTCTATAACAAAATTTGATACATGCTACAACATGGATGAATTTTGCTGGATGAGATAAGCCAGACACAAAAGACTATCTGATTCTACTTATATGAATTATCTAGAATAGGCAAATCCATAGTGACAGAAAATAGATTAGAATTACCAGGGGCTGCAGTGATGAAAAATTTGGAAAGAGACCGAGGTAATTAAAGTCATTCAATCATACACTTAAAAATCGTTAAAATTAAATTGAAGGTGAGAACTATATCTAAGGACCTCTTTTACTCCTCTCTTACAATATTAAAGGCCAATAAGAAATTTCTAAGTTTAAGGTAAGAATGTCAACTGCAAATATGTGGATTAGAAATACTTACTTTAGTGACTTATGACACTGATTTCTCAAACTGAAAGTAATCCAACGGTTCTCGACCCTGAAGCATTCTGCAGGAAGTTGACGTCTTACAAAAGCTCCTGTTGGGTGAGACTGCTGAGGGGCTGGATTTCCCATAAAGAGTGCAACTGCATCTTGATGTGTGGCGTGCAAACCTACAAGTCTGTATTATTTGTACTTGGCTTGATCCAGTTATCAGATGCTTAATAATTCAGATTGCCTTACGTAAACCAAAGTCCAAAATTAACAAATCCTCCAGACTGACAACACATCACCCAGTTCTTATGACTTCAGGGGGACCCCAGCCTGACTTAGGACACAGAATCCTCAGCCAGGAGTGTAGCACCGAGGGATGGGGAGATTCAGCCGGCGAAAGCAGCCTTCAGGTTCAAAGCTGTATTGTGGCACATCTCCCAGTGACCCTCCTGGGACAGAAAGGCATTTACTATCACATTTGCATAGTCCCAGAACACTGTTTATTGGCACCTTTCAGGCATGTGACAGGGAGTTCTGTTCACTCCTGTCCTATGAAAATGAATCGCAGACTTTTTGGGTGGAGACATCTTAGGCTCCTTGGCTCAACTCCATTGTCATGTCTTTTCTCTCAGGGGAGTGTGGGAGACCAGAGGAAGCAAGGCCCAGGAATATAACGGCGGCGAATTACTGAGTCATCTTCTCCAATTTGACAATAATGAATCTAAATAAGATTTTGCTAGTATTGGTGGAGAGGATATTCTCCAGAAGCCAATAACTTTCTAATTCCAATTAGGATCACGGTGACAACCAAAAGGCTAACCAGAGCCACAGGGCACACCCACCACAGAGACCAAACCTCCCTCTGAGATAACGAGGCAGACAGTCAAGGACCAGGGGATTGGGCAGAGTACAGAGCTGCCGACCCTGAAATCTGCAGTGTACACTTTTAAAGTCCTAAAATTTAGAGAACAGTTGGCCATGATAATGTTTTAGGGTCTAAATATCACTAAAGCTTTGTAACCCCCAGCGAGAAAGCATTTGAACCAACAGTGATTCGGTTCCCTGCTTCACTAGGTGGGTCTTAGAAGAAAACAGGCCAGTGAGTGAGAAACCAGCCCCTCTGAAGGATGAACACAAGGGAAGAGTAGTCAGTGCGGTGCTTATTCTGCGCTCCCACAGGCGAGAGCTGGGGTGGGACTGAGCCTGATCACAGCTTGAGGCTAAAATGGTTACAGCATCCTTCCTGCCTTAGATCTCAACTTACCCTCCACCCAACCCCAACAACTCTTGGACAGGAGCTAAGATACGGTCTCACAGAGCATTCGCTGTGAGGCACAGCACTATAAGGTTACAGCAACCAGGAGAATGTGTGGTGCCTGAGAAAATCCTGCCATGTGAACGGGGCAAGGGGAGGGTGAGCAGAGTCAGAGGTCATACTGTCACTTCACTCAATGCACAGACTCCTTCTTTAAAAACTTCCTAGCCTTGCACTGGACAGGTCGCTCTGTTGGTTGGAGCACTGTCCCATACACCGAAAGTTTTCAGGTTCAATTCCCACTCAGGAAACATACCTAGGTTGCAGGTCAAACTCTGATGGGGGCATGTATGGGAGGCAACCAATTGATGATTCTTTCACATTGATGTTCCTCTCTCTCTCTCTCTCTCTCTCTCTCTCTCTCTCTCTCTCTCTCTCTCTCTCTCTCTCTCTCTCTCCTTTCCTTTTTCTCTAAAATCAACAAAAACACCCTCCAGTAAGGGCAAAAAAGCAAAACAAAAGAAAAAAACTCCATAGCCATGGCCATTGATCATTGTGTTCATCTTAAGAGTCATTTCTAGCAGTCAATAACTTCTTAAATGCCAGACCAGTCTCCTCAATGAGATCTTCCTCACCTCCAGCCCCTAACTAGTGCTCAGCAGGAAACCACCGTCTCCCTAGCTAAGGCCATTGGCAGGTTCATCGTAAATGAGATGGCTCCCAACCACTGGATGCTTCAGCCCAAATGGGAAGTAGCCCGTTGGGCATTCCTCTTCAGATGTCCTCATGGATCTCAAAGTGGAAAGCCTAAAACTAAACCTCCCACCTTTCTCCCTCCTACTAAAACCTCTACTCTACATGACCTAGATGATTGAACTGCCTTCCGTTCATTAACGGCCACCTCCTCCCCTTTCCAAACTCACTGGCTGCCTCTTGCTTACTGACTGTGCCCCTGGAGCAGCTCTCTGACCCGGGCCTCTCTCCACTGCCTCAGCCAGGTCCTTCCCCTGCAAAGTCTCCCGCCTGAAGTTTCCTTATTGACACTTTTTTTTTTCTTTTTTACAGTTATGGACACTTGCTTCCTTGTACTAGTAATCCACAGACATGTGTGATTTCTTCATATTTAACCATAACTTCCTTAGATCAGAAACCTTGTCTTTTTTTTTTTTTTTTGTCCTATTATCCTCGTGGTAACCCTGGGATTTGCACATAATAAGTATTCAATAAATCGACATTAACAATAAAGAATGGATGAAATGAAAGTGACTGCACTCATTCCCCCAAAGAGCGGCTCATTGGACAATTAAATATTTACTCTTTTCCCAGCACAATTAACCATCTTAGATGCAAACAGACTATACACACATACACAGGCATATGATATGACCTTAGCTACCTTTAAGTTAATCTTCTAGCAAACACAAAGAGACCCATCTCCCAAGTAATGAAAGCATAAATTGGTTCTTATTCTTTGTTCCTGGCTGGGCTTGAGGAAAATGACACAATGCTTAGTAACAAATGAGAAATTATTTTGCAAACTCGTGTCCTCAAAATGCCACCAAACGTCAGTCATGCATCTTTCCTTCCTGCATTTTGATCCCGTTGCTATGTCTTAATGTGATAATTATATTACAAAGCTATTATTCGATGAAATGAAAATGACAAAATAATTTAAATGATTGTCTAAAAAGGACTTGGTTATAATTACAATGGCAAAATAATTGAAATGCAGGTCTGGAAGGCACAGCTATGAAACCATTAAGATGCTTCTTTGTGGACTCACAGCATTGAGTGAAACTGCACACTCCTGGGGACCCATCTGGGTAATTCCCTAAAGCTGGCGACATGCATGGAGAAATCAAAAGGTCTGAGCTCCAGTTGTTTCATAGCATTGTCTACACTACTGAATGCCGCCTGGCGGGAGGGAGTGACTCCTCAGGGATGGTAGGCTATAGGACAGTCAATAAGAACCATGTGCCATACAGCGCTTCCATTCGGCACTGTGAAGATAAAGGCACAAAGGCAAGCTCAACTTAGATTTTCCTGAAATGTTTGCAATATAAAAGGTGGGATCATAACATGAAAAGATTGTGTATTCTCAATTTAAGCCTGCAATTACTAAATATAGTGCGGATGTATTCCTAAGAATCTCTATCTTCTTAAAACATTCTACTGATATATTCCTTTAACAAAATCTTGATAATTATGCTGATGCCCAGGCTTACAGTGGTTATACTTACTCTACAAAGGGGGAAAAAAATAAAGTGATAGATTTGACACAGATATGCTAGAATATCAATTTAACAAATGACTAAGGATCCTCCTCTAAACCATGTTATGCATTTTTATGGTTGAACATCCAAATGTGTCTACCATTGGCAAAAAGCATGCAAAATATGCCCCCCCTCTCACACCTTCCACTCACAGTCTTCATGGCCCCACCTCTTTCAAAGAAGCCAATGCTAGAAATTAACAAGCATGAAAGGAGTAAGATAGAAATCCTTTCATTCATGACTATTCCTCTTGCTGTCACAGAGCAGGTTAGGAAACGGTCTTTAATTGTTTTTCACACAGAAAATTTCTCAGCATCCATGATTATAACATTACTTAATAGAATGACAAGGTTTCCACAAAAGGAGTTGTATATTTTTGTTTTTCAAGCTTTAGTTGAAAAAGTCCCTTGGAAACAGAGATAATAGGTATTCTTACTCTCTTTCACAGACTCTAAAACACGTAAAGATTTAATATGCACATAAGCATGTTCCCTGTGGCATACTTAGCAAAATGTACAAGTGTTTGAAATAGACTCTTAAGTTATTGGGAATATTCCACTGTGCGCACATTTCTCTACCTTCTTACATTCAGTGCCCAATGGAAATAAGTGAATGTATTAACCACAGCCTTTAACAAAATGAAACTAGAGTCCATGGCAACTGTGTAACAAAATTCAAATATGCCATCTAGGTGTATTTTTTATAGGAAAGTCTTACTATTTTTTAACACATATCACTGAAATAATAATATGATTTGAAAACAATTTTTAAATCCTATGAGAAAAATGAAGTTTTTCCAGTTTAGGCACAAAGGTATGAACTTTTAAAAAGATAGAAAAAGTCATGTAGAGAAAAATCTATGAATAAGACTAGCTGAAAACATTAACACGAAAACATACACATAAATTACAGGAACAATAAAAATTAGTAGTATTTTAACCAAAATATTATTTATACATACATAAAACTGGAAATTTGAAATCACATTTGTCAGAATTTCTTAGAATTAACCTTTGTACTTAGGTAAATGTCAAGAAAGCTTCATATAACAGCTTACCTTTGGAAGTTGATAAAGGATAATCCAATGTTACACTTATAATAGTATAAGTTAAAATGGTGTAACTTACTTTGAAATGCATGAAACTATAAATTGGGTTGATGGATGGACAGATAGGTGATAAAGAAAATATAGTAGCCCTAGCTGGTTTTGCTCAGTGGATAGAGCGTCAGCCTGTGGACTGAAGGGTCCCAGGTTCCATTCTAGTCAAGGGCATGTGCCTGGTTGCAGGCTTGATTCCCAGTGGTAGGTGTGCAGGAGGCAGAAAATTGGTGATTCTCTTCATTGATGTTCTTACCTTTCTCTCCCTCTCCTTTCCTCTTGGAAATCAATAAAAACATATTAAAAAAGGAAAATATAGTAAATGTTAATGATAGAATCTAAGTGGCAGATATATTTATTTATGGGCATCATTGACAATTCTTTGGATTTCTTTGTATGTTTAAAATATTTCATAATAAAGTGTTGGGAAAAAATACAGTGCTGTAGACAAATTGTATTTATTCTATTTGTTAACTATGGTCAACAAATAAACCCCTTTCAAAATCTGTCCCTCTGACCCGATGCACTCACCTAGCCACCCGGATCCGGAATTTGGTATGCACAAGTCCGTCTCGGCGCTGGGCAACACAAAGCCAACAACAAACACCTCCACACCGTCTGCCATGAGGGCCATGCCCAGGACAAAGAAAAGGGTCCATTGAAAACGGCCATGACCACACTCTTGGATTATCAGCTCATACTGCTGAGCTAGTTCTTCCTCATCAGCTTTCCTCTCCGACTCCAGCTCCTGTCGGTCTTTGTACACATCAGCCTTAGGCTGCCCCACTGACACGATGCTGTCTTTCCCTTGGTTCGTACTGGGAATGCCCTGATACTCCCCTTCGTAGATCTCATCATCTTCATCATGACCCTCAGTAGCTTCACTGGAGCCTTCATCGTCATTGGCCTCCCCACCGTAGGTTTCTCCGGGCGGGTAATAGTCATCATCCTCTTCTTCGTCCTGGAAACGATTGTAGGACCTCTGGGTGTATTCATCCTGGGCCCGGTCCACTGCTTGATTCACCTTCTTCACTGTTTGTTTCTTCACCTCTTTGGCAATGTCCTTGGCACCCTTCACCAGTGAAGTCCTATCCTTGTAAGAGTCTTCCATTGTATCTCAACTGACCGCCAATGAGAAGACTGGAATTTTTTATAGACTTTGGTCGTGGCTCAGCCCCAACAGCATCATCCACTTTGGGTTCAAAACAGAACTGCAAAAAAAGAAAAACCACAGGAGATATTCGTTATTCCCTTTGGCGTCTTTTTCACCACCTATTTCTTGCTGTCTTTTCACTGCCCCCTCAGGCTAAAACACATTCTTTGCCTTTCCTTTCTTTGATATCACTGTACACATGCACAGTGGATCCTGGTTCTCTGCACTTGGAGTATTTAGGGTCTTTCCTGTTATTGTTGTTTTGTTTTAAGAAACTCTGATCCTGGGTTAACTTTGCATAGAATGCAAATAGGACATCTGTCACATTTAAATATATATCCAGTACCCAACCAGTGTGGATCAGCCATTGAGCATTGACCCAGGAACCAAGAGGTCACTGGTTTGGTTCGCAGTCAGGGCACATGCCCAGGTTGTTGGCTTGATCTCCAGTAGGGGTTGGGGGGCATGCAGGAAGCAGCTGATTGATGATGTTCCTCTTATTGATATTTCTCTCTCTCTCTTTCAAAATCAATAAAACATTAAAAAAATTATATACGACACATGTTGAAAATAATACAAAGATATACTGATTGAGAAAAATAATAGTGCTCAGACACATTTACACACACTACAAAGGTAAAACCAGAATATGAGAACAATCCTTACCTTAATTCTTCACATTAAAAAACCCTCCCCCGCCACACAAAAGCAGGAAGCAGCTCTATATACCATGCTATCAAGTCATATATATATTTGTAAAATGTATTTTCCCTCTACTTTCATTGTATTTCCTTGCTATAAACATATGAGAGGTTCACAGAGCACTCTAAATGGACAGTAAGTATTTTCCCCTAGTATAGCAGCCATGTCCTCAGGAAACTGGCAGAGTTCTCCAAATGATTTTGCAGACACCTTTGGTAATCAATGAGTCAGAACATTTGCTTGTTTAGTGGGAGGTCTGCCCTTTCAGAAACCACTCCAAGACTGCAGGGGCAGGTAAGCCACATGCAATGTCCCTTCACATCCCTACCGTGTAAGTACTCTGTCTCTACTTTCTTCATCTCCCACACCCACACACATACCTCCCTCTCATCTTGTCCAGCTGCCACTCCAGTTAACTGCTGTCTGGGAGACCTGGGTCAGTGGTTTTCCCTGCCCATCACTTGGTTTTCTTTCTCACTGACAGCCCCCTATATATATATTTTTAATAATGTAGTTTATTTTTTATTTTTGCTTTTTTAATACTCATCCAAGGGTATTTTTCCAGGATTTTCAGAGAGTGGAAGAGAGAGGAAAAGACAGACAGAAATATCAATGTGTTTCTCACATTGATCGGTGGCCTCCTGCATGAGCCCTGACCAGGGCCAACACTCCTGAGGAACCTACCACCAAGGTTATGTGCCCTTGACTGGAATCAAACCCAGAACCCTTCAATCCCCACGCTGATGCTCTATCCACTGAGCCAAACTGGCTATGGCTTGGCTCATTACATTTGAACTGACCTCATGGTAACCAATCTTAACACTTGTCCATTGAGCTATCTCCTTTGGTGGCCCAAGTGAGCCAATGTCAGCCCACCCTTGTACATCCAATAAAATAAAGACGTAATATGCAAATTGACCATCATGCCCTTGCTCAAGATGGCTGTCCCCATGTGATCACAAGATGGCAGGCAGGGGAAGGCAGTTGTAGGTGATCAGGCCAGCAGGGGAGGGCAGTTAGGGGAGACCAGACAAGCGGGGGGGGGGGCAGTTGGGGGTGACCAGGTCAGCAGGGGAGGGCAGTTCAGAGGGACCAGGCCTTCAGGGGCAGACAGTTGGGGAGGAACAGGCCTGCAGAGGAGGGCAGTTGTGGGTGACAGGCCAGCAGGGGAGGGCAGTTAGGTGTTCATTAGGCTGGTAGGGGAGTGGTTAGGGGGTGATCAGGCTGGCAGGCAGAAGCACTTAGGTGCAATCAGGCAGGCAGGCAGGTGAGCAGTTGGGAGCCAGAAGTCCTAGATTGTGAGAGAGATATCTGACTGCCGGTTTAGTGGGATCAGGCCTAAACTGGCAGTCAGACATCCCCCAAGGGGTCCCAGATTGGAGATGGTACAGGCTGGGCTGAGGGACAACCCCCACACTCCTAGTACACAAATTTCATGTACCAGGCCTCTAGTAGATGATATAAAGGTGAAAATGTTATTCTGTTCCATTTTTGTTGTTGTTGTTGTTAATTCTCACCCGAGGATATTTTTCCCATTGACTTTTAGAGTTGGCGGGGGAAGACAGAGAGAAACACTGAGGTGAGAGACACATTGATTGGTTGTCTCCTGCATACACCACTGCACTGACATTTGTGACCTTGACCGGAATCAAACTTGAGACCATTCAGTCAGAGGGCAACACTGAGCCAAACCGGCTAGGGCCGCCCTGTCATTAATCCCCAAGCCCTGTGCTGTGGCAGCATTCCAAACATCGATTTAAATAATGGCCATTTCTATGTCTTCTTTTTGTACCAAATATAAAATATCTGGTAAGTCGCTATTATAAACATACATTTAAACTGCTCATTCAGACATCACTAACAAACCTAACAATACAGACAAAAAGATGTTTGTTTATAAAGGGACTGTGCTTCATTATTTGCCGAATCCCTACAGATGCCCTGCAACAGGCAAGACAGAGGCATGGCTCTGCACAGACCTGTGTTTTGGAAGACAACAAAATGAAATTAAAGTAAACGTGATTACAAGGCTTTCTGCCCAGTATCTTAAAGGACTTTTCTGTTCTCTTCTTTCTCTTCAGAGCTGAGGGGCAGAGGAAGGGAGAGATGCAGACTGTGAGGAGAGTCAGGAAAAAAGGAAAGGCAGTGAGGAGAGGGTGAGGATGGGGTGCTCAGGGACTCCAAGAGGCAAGAAAAAGAGAAGGGAGAATGATGAAGAACAATGCTGGAGAAAGAGAGACATTTCCTACTTTAAAAATTGGGAGTAAATTAAAACATTTCACAAAATAAATGAAGCCAATGGCTGTACTGCCCATAAACGGACAATCATGTCAGACACTGGACAGCAGCTGCTTCCTGTGTACAAGAGCACCATAAACACTGCGGAATTAGATCCGAGGCCTGGCCAGTGTGAGAACATGAGAGCAGGACCCGAGCAGCCTTAAGGCACCCACCTCTCCCACCCCCAACCCCTGCCATGGCAGTGCCTGCTAGGAAAGCTTCTGCAATCACTTCTTCTAATCAATCTTATCCAATAAAAGAGTAATATGCAAATTAACTGTCACTCCAACACATAAGATGGCTACCCCCGTGTGGACACAAGATGGCCAGCAAGAGAAGGCAGTTGGGAGGGACCAGGCCTGCAAGGGAGGGCAGTTGTGGGCAATTAAGCCTGCAGGGGAAGGCAGTTAGGGGTGACCAGGCTGGCAGAGGAGGGAAGTTGGGGGCAACCGGGCCTGCAGGGAAGGGCAGTTGGAGGGAACTCAGGCCTGCAGGAGAGAGCAGTTAGGAGAGACCCAAGCCTGCAGGGAAGAGCAGTTAGGGGGGACCAGACCAGCAGGGAAACCATTTAGGGGTAATGAGGCTGGCAGGGGAGGGCAGTTAGGGGTGATTGCGTTGGCAGGGAAGGGCAGTTGTGGGGGACCAGGCCTGCAAGGACGGCAGTTAGGGGTGACCAGGCTGGCAGGGGAGGGCAGTTAGGGGCAATCGGGCTGGCAGGGGAGCAGTTAGGCATCAATCAGGCTGGCAGGGGAATGGTTAGAGGGTGATCAGGCTGGCAGGAAGAAGTGGTTAGGGGTAGTTGGACATCCCTCAAGGGGTCCCAGATTGGAGAGAGTGCAGGCTGGGCTGAGGAACACCTCCACCTCCCCATGCATGAATTTTATACTCCAGGCCTCTACTAGTAAATAAACTCACTTGTTTCTTCACCTATTTTCTGCTTTTGCTCTCAGTCACAAATATTCTATCCCCTCATGCTTAAAGGGGTTCTCACCCATTCCCCTGAATGGCCCTTTCAGGAAGCCACCTTTAGACAGAAAGCAGGCATGGTGTCTCCAATGTCATAGTTATGACAGAAAAGTAGGTAATTCTAACCCCTAACTGATCTAATCATGTGAGCAATGAAAAAAGAAAAAGAAAAATTATGATTCAACTTTCCAATTTTGAAAAACACTTCTGTGGAAATCTTGATCTGGCCCCAGACAAGGAATGTGTGCACAAGCTCTTTCTTTGTAGTGAGGTTCCTCATGCCCCAAACCTAGGCTCTGTCAGGGTGGGTGGGGAACAGCCTGCCCACAGGCCACAGAAGGCTCATGAAATTATTTGGTCTGGCCCTGCCAAGGCATTAGAAGTGAGTTAATTGTTTGACCAAATATAGCAGGCTAATTTTTAAATTGATAATTTTGTGTGGCCCAGAAGCTAATCCTATATGAGAGGAATATGCTAATTATCTGTTAAGCCATGAGGCGTAACGACCAACCTTGTAACAACTGCATCACAGATCTGCAGGAGGGTGGGACAGCAAACTATAAGCAGGTGGCAGAGAGCTACAGGAAGGGGCAGAGCAGCAAGCTATAGGGGTGTGTGTGTGTGTGGGAGCTATAGGAGGGCAGCAACGACCCACTGGCACACAAATTTGTGCGCAGGCTATTAGACCTATCTAATAAAAGAGTAATATGCAAATTGACCATACCTATGATCAAGCCATGCCCAGAGCCACACCCATCAGGCAATCAGGAGCAAATTATGCAAATAAACCCCAACCAAGATGGCTGCAGCCACTGAGAGCAGGAAGGAGGCTTGGGTTTCCCCGGTAATGGAGGAAGCCAAGCTTTCCACTTGCCACTGCCAGCCTAGGCCTCCACTCAATGCTACAAAGCTTCAATTATAGAAGATGCATAATCCCAACAGAAATGGCTTGGAGCTGGAGAGAGCAGAGGCTAGGGTTGACCGGGCGATGGGAGAAAGCCAAGCATCTGCGGCCCTAGCGCCTAGGCCTCCACTCCAGGCTACAGTGTTTCAATTATAGAAAGTAAATGTCCCAAACAGAAATGGCTGTCGCCATGGAGCAAGCAGAAGGCTTGGCTCTGCTCCAGGCTACAAAGTTTCAATTGTAGAACATAAATTAATCCCAGATCCTTGCTTGAGTCGGCCTGCAAACCACCACAGGCCCCTCACCCAGGCCAACCCATGCCCCAAGGAAACCTGCACCCTGATCCAGGACACTCTTCAGGGCAAACCAGCTGGCCCCCAACCATGCACCAGGCCTCTATCCTATCTAATAAAAGAGTAATACACAGATTGACCATCACTCCAACACACAAGAGGGCTGCCCCAGGTGGTCAAAGATCCTGCCCCCATGTGGACACAAGATGGCCACCACAAAATGGCCAGAAGGGGAGGGGTATTGGGAGGTTCCAGGCCTGTAAGTGAGGGCAGTTATGGGTGATCAGGTCAGCAGGGGACGGCAGTGGGAGGGACCAGGCCTGCAAGGGAGGGCAGTTGGGGGTGATCAAGCTTGCAGGGGAGGATAGTTAGGGGTGAACAGGCTAGCAAAGGAGGGAAGATGGGGGCAAAACAGGATGGCAGGGAGCAGTTAGACATCAATTAGGCTGGCAGGGTAGTGGTTAGGGGGTGATCAGGCTGGCAGGCAGAAGCTGTTAGGGGCAATCAGGGAGGCAGGCAGGTGAGCAGTTTGGATCCAGCAGTCTTGGATTGTTAGAAGGATGTCCGACTGCCCATTTAGGCCCGATCCTGGTGGATTGGGCCTAAATGGGCAGTCAGACATCCCTTGAGGGGGTCCCAGATTGGAGAGGGTGCAGGCTGGGCTGAGGGACATTCTCCACCCCCCCATGCATGAATTTCGTGCACCGGGCCTCTAGTCTATAATAATAAATGTGTAATATTCAAATGACCAAATGGTGGTCCACATGAAGCCGGGGATGTAGCCCTGAGATGAAGGCAGCCACAGTGGCTGTAAGGGATGGAGGCAGCCTCCGTGGCAGCAAAGGCCTACTCTTGCACAAATTTCATGCATTTGGCCTCTAGTGATGTAATAAATATTCAAATGGCACTTGGCAGAAAAAGGTTTCCCACCCTACTTGCTGATTCTCAGATCTTGATGGAAGAGACTGGGTCTTGTAGTTTGTAGTCTCATTAAAGCAAAGAACAGTTTTCCATACTTTTGTATAAATAAGGGCAGGTATGAATACTTACTTTAAAATTTTGTGTAAAATCAGATGTTTGTAGATATTGCTATTGAAGAAAACTGGGTGAAAGATATACAGGATCTCTGTGTATTATTTGTTACAACTGCATGTGAATCTACAATGATACTCAAATGAAATGTGAAACAAGAAAACAAGTTTGCACCACCTTTACCAAGCAATCTCAGAAAATGTGCAAGCTGCTTTGCTGGTGGGCAGACAGTTCAGGGGAGGAGTTGTCTTTGATGGCTATGCCACTCTCTGGTAAATGGAAAAATGGAAAAAAAAAAACTGGGCTCATCTCAGAGATCAATAGGAACATGGTAGATTATCTAAGCTGAAATTTCTGGCAAATCAGAGAAAAATGTTGTTTTCTCATTGTAAGTTCCATTTGATTACTAGTGAAATTGAACATCTCCTTCCTTGTAAAATCTTTTACCTTTTGCCCATTTTTGTACTGAGGTTTATAATTGGTTTAATGTTGGCCTCCAGAAAGATACAGCTATGCCCCTTAACCTCCAAAACCTATAAATATGAGGACAGTTTTGCAGGGGAGGACAGTTAGGGGTGAACAGGTCAGCAAAGGAGGGAAGAGGTGTCATTAAGTTGAAGATCTCAAGATGAGGTCATTCTGGATTATCTGGGGAGACCCTAAATCCAATGGCAAGTATCTTTATAAAAGAGAGAAGAGAAACGTAGGCCATATGAAGATGGAGGCAGAGACATTAGAGTTATATAGTCATAAGCCAAGGATTCCCTGAAGCCACCTGAAACTAGAAAAGTCAAGGAAGGAGAACCCTCTGTGGAGTGAGCACAGCCCTGCAACATCTTGAAGTGTGAGAGAAAAAATGCCCATGTTTTAAGTTCCCCAATGTGGTAATCTGTTAAGCAAACTCAGAAACGTATACAAGGTCTTTTTCTTATTGAATTTTAAAAGCTCTTTATACAGTAAGGATCTAAACTTTGTCATACATGCTGTAAATACTTTTCTCAGACTTGTCTGTGGGGTTTTGCCATGTAAAGCTATTAGACTATTACTATAGTGTTTGTTATAGGTTCTTCTTGCACGTTTCCTGCCCTAGTCATTTATTAAGGCCCTCCTGAACTTCCAAAATTTCCAGCCAACTAATTCATTTTGTTTCATTGTTTAATGCTTAGTTCTGGGATTTATTTTGCTATATTGTGTGAAAGGAGAATTTTTAAAAATGAATAATCAAAGATCTCAGAAACACGCATTAAAATGCCCCTTTTATAAGACAAAATTCCTATAAGCATTAGTACCTCCTCAGTTTTGAATTCTGTCCAATGTTTATCTACTCTTGCCCTTCTACCATTTAGCTTTAATTTTTATCATTTTGTTATAAGTTTAATATCTATTAGTGCCTATAAATCTCATGACTCATCCTTTGCAAATATTTATTTGTATCCATTTCCCTTTCAAATGAACTATTCATTAGAATTTTAATTAAAATTATACTAAGAATTTCACATTAAAAATTTTGTTTGAATTTTAATGAGAATTTTAAGGGAACTAAGTCTTACAATAGTCATCCTATCTTCATTCAAAACTTTTATGTGACTCTGTTTATGTGTTTTCTTATTATGCCAGTTATTTAATAAATAAGATGCACACATACATATAAAAGCATATACATATTTGTTAATTCTTTTTTAAAATATGTTTTATTGATTTTTTACAGAGCGGAAGGGAGAGGGGTAGAAAGTCAGAAACAGCGATTAGAGAGAAACATCGATCAGCTGCCTCTTGCACGACCCCTAGGGATGTGCCAGCAGCCAAGGTACATGCCCTTGACCGGAATCGAACCCGGGACCCTTCAGTCTGCAGTCCAACGCTCTATCCACTGAGCCAAACTGGTCTCGGCCATATTTGTTAATGCTTTATTTATTTGTATATTTGTTTATTGGTTTCTCATAACCATGTCATATAGTTTTGCCACAGACTTTAGTTTCTGTTGCATTATTTCAGTGAGCCAGGAAGTGTGCTGTGGGGAACGAAGGCAGAGAATTTTGATGGTGGAATAGATCAGATGACCTGCAAGTGTTGGACTAACTTGCTTGAGGACAATTCTGAAAGGGAGAGTTCTGAATCATATAGGCAGTGCTAGCTCAGCTTTCCTCTCTAGACCCTTCTATAGGCCCTTCTTTGGTAAAGTGTTAAAATAGTGTGGTGATTGCAGGAGGAAGAAGGGCTGAAGGTGGAAGAGGGCATATGGGGGACAAATGGTGATGGGAAAAGTAAAATAAAATAAAGAGGGGGGAGCAATTTTTTTTAAAAAGAAGTATCTTTGCAGAAGAACTGGCAAGAGACTTGGGGTGTCTTCAGCAGAGCCCGAAAGTGTGCCGTGCTCCTAGATTCCAGTCGCTAAGGGGAAATCAGATGCCTGAGGAGCATCAAAGCAATCTGCATCAGTAAGCACAATCAATAACAAACTGTCGTTCACAATTCCTTCTCTCAAGTAACAGCAAAACACTCTCTTCTATGAAATGGTCAAAGGCATTCTGACAGACTTTCCTGCAGACTGAAGGGTCCCGGGTTCGATTCTGCAGACTGCAGGGTCCCGGGTTCAATTCCGGTCAAACGTGGCGATAACCCCCTGAGTGAACATGGTCAGTCCTACTTCTTTCATGGTCCTTATGGAGCACGTGAGGGAAACTCAGAGAGAAACAAAGCCAGGAACTGAGTTCCTTCCTGGAGGCATATGGGTTAACACAAATGCCCTCCTGAGCAGGAGGAGGAGGAGAAGGGGGACTTCCCTCAATAACTCTCATTTCCCCTGCAATTATAAAAGGACTCCCAGGAAGGCCCTGGGACCAGGGTTGGGTGGAGGGAGGAAAAGGGGAGAAAATAGAAGACATCTGTAATACTATCAACAACAATAACAACAAAAGATCCAATCATTCATTCATCATGTATTTATTAAGCACCTACTATGTGCCAGGCACTCTTCAAGGAGCTGAAAAGAAGAGATTGAACAAATCATACAAAGTCCCTATATGTATGGAGCTTCCTTTCTAGTGACAAGACAGATAACAAAACAAACACATACATAGTTTCAAGTAGTGGTGAGTGCTGCAAATAAAAATCAAGTAGGGTAAGAGGCCAGAGCAGCACTAGCCCACAGGACTTCCAGTGGTGATGGAGATGTTCTGTATCTGCTCTGTCCAATAAAAGCAGGACAAAGATTTGCATTTCAATAACCACACCTGGCTGGTAGCTACCACACTGGACAGTGCAAGGACAGAGCCTGCAGGAGGTGCTGTTCTTTAAGAGAAGTGGTCAAGGCAGGACCCTTTGAGTAGAAGCCTGATGAAGGCCAGGGCATAAGCCATGCTGTTTCCAGGGACTCAGAGCTTTCTGGACACACAGAACAGCAAGAGCAAAGGCCTCAGGTGGAGAATGGCAAGGAGACCAGTGGCTGAGCAGAGTCGAGGAGGGATCACAAGGGAAGTGGCTGGGGATAAATCACAAAGGGCTTTGAGGGCCACAGTAAGGGCCTTGGATTTTCCTCTAGGTGATGGGTTTATAGTAAGGGATCTAGAAGAATGGAGCTTAATAAAGCCCTATTTACCTAACATTAAAATTACCTCATCTTTAACTAACTCTCATTAGCCCTGCTCCTTCACATTTTTATTCCGATTACAATCATCTGATAATATGACAACTTCAGAATACAGGCAGCATTTATGAAATATCTTTAAAGACAGGTTCAAGGACGAAGGACAGCCGGGGAACAAAGGTCCTCAATACAGACCAAGTAATCAAGAGAAAAAGGTAGATCTTATTGTACCTGCCTTTTAAAATAAGATCTGTGACTATCCTTCTGCACATTCACTCTCTCTCTCTCTCATCGGAGCTATTTCAAAATGAGACTGGTTTCAGTTTCTCTGTTTGCCCATCTCTGGACACAGAGGGAAAAGAAACGGATCCAGGCCATTTATAAATGAGATAAGTTTTATATTTTATGTATTTAGAAGCTGGCTATGGAGCCAATGAAATACTGGTGTCGGGCAGTTACTTAGACCAGTGGTCGGCAAACGCATTAGTCAGCAGAGCGGCAAACCGCAGCCCGCCAGCCACACGGAGCTCGAGAGGTGCGGGTTGCCGACCACCGATTCAGACCCAACGCTGGAACACAAAAGGGCTGTGCAATCCATATCCCACCTCAGGGGGGCACACACATTTGTTCCCAAGTTTATACAGAAAGGCCGGGACATCCCCTGAGCAAACAGGTGTCTGAGACGTAGTACGGTGACCTACATGATTAGACACAGTGATCCTGTTAACACACCTGGGTTCTAAGACCGCTTTTGCCACTCATTAGCTTTGTGACACGAGGCAAGATATTTATGGCCTTCAGTCCTCCATGGCATTGCCTGTAAAATAGAAAATAAAAGTGCTCTTGGGAGGATTAAATAAAATAACATCAAAAGGCAAAGCTTGGTACCTAACTCAGTAAGTGTAGTTGACTGGATATTATAGAATAGAAGACTGTCCTTTAACCCAGCGTCCAGCAGTGACAGAGCCACCTCCCTCTCTGAAAGGAACAATGACTATTAAACACGGGCTGGCTGTGCTCTGCTCTGCCAGGAGCTCAGGCTGGGAGTCCCCAGGCAGCAGCCTCTCTTTCATAACAGGCTCAGCCTGGCTGTTTATGGCTGTTGCTGAGATACACTCCCTGAGGTTCAGCAGTAAGGAGAACACCAGGAAGCATGCCTATTTGTCCCTTTGCCTTTTCTGAGCAAGTCAGGCAATGTGATCAGCATGCTGGCAGAGTTTTTAATGGAATTCAGAGGCAGAGCCAGAGTTATCAAGTCTGCCTTGCTAATATTACATTGATAACAGCAAAACACTCTCCTGGACCTCAGTTAACTAACTCTCTCAAACATCAAAAGGATGAAGGGACAGATCCCCACCTCTCCCAACCCTCCCTCCCACCCACTCCCCCCACCCCCGCATCCTCCCAGGCTTGTACTGTATTCCCTTTAGTGTCTGAACATGACTTATTTTTCTGCGTTGTACATGTTTTCCCTAGTAAATATTTCATTTTTGTAAGGTTCCTAGGGCGATGGCTACAAAAGCTGCCTTTGTTTACTTCATCAACTCCAAGCTCATAAAGTGCCCAGAGCACGCTCCCCAAGGGCTGCTCTGCTCCTTGTTTCCATTGCATGTGGCTCGGAGGGCGGTACCAGAGACTCCTCAACGCCTCCACCTGCATTCTGTGGCTGAATGCCTGAATGCTGTGCAGCTTGGAGAGCAAAGTGTTTGGTGGTACACAGTCCCCCCAGCACGACCCACAAAGCAAGAGAACTGGAGTGTTCACTGACTCCGTGTTCCAGGTTCTACCCAGGGTTCCCTTGGAACCAGACACTTCAGTGTGATCAAGGTAGCCACTGGAGAACGGGTGCTCTGGTCTCTCCTTCATTTCTTTTGTAACAAAGCCTTCTCCTTTACTGTCATTGGTGAAAAGAGTTCTCACGAATGCATATGCAATATGCAAATAAAGGGCCAAGGAGTTCTGGAAATACTCCGCTCTTCCTTAGTCTGAGGAACTATGGAAACTGAGAAATTTCAAGCTGAGTAATTGGGTTGATAAGTTAGATACTGGGGGACAGGAGGGACTTCTTGATTACAAACCTCCCAAGTGAAGAGCCTACCAGTGTATGAGAACAGATCTGGGCTGAAAGCCATGGTCACAAGGGAAGTCAAAAGTCATCCATCCACTCCCCAGATTGCCATTTCTTTAAAGAAAGAGACTTTGTTTTGGTTCATCTCATATTCTTCATGCTCAAGGCAATGCTGGACACTCATTCACTCACTCATTCAACTAACAGCCACATTTCAGCTACTCAGCAGTAGGGTCTAGACTCCGATTCTATGCATACATGAATTAAAAGCACATCCTTGCCATCAAGGAATTTTCCACTTAATGTAACCTCCAACAACTAAACAGATAAGTATCTTAAAATGTGAAAAGATATGTGCTGGCACTTGGTAGTGTGATATTATGGGATAGAGTGGATTCTAAACTGTTTACAGGCAAACGATGAACAAGTAGAGCATTTACTCACCAAGGACTTAGCTTATTAAAGGCCATACAAACGACTCAGTTTTGAAATAATTTAAAAAACCTTTCTGAGATCCAGAACAAAAGCAAAATCAAAAGTAGATTTCCAAGCTTTCTCTGACTGTCACACCTCTGGGACCAACATCAAACTCAACTTGAACCATATCTGTTAAGATGACAATGTTCAGTTTCTTCCACTGGCTTCCTGGTATCTCACCTCTCTGACACTGTGATCCACTATGAAATAGCACAGAGAGGAAAGTATGACTGACAGAAATACACGATCAACCTCTGACTATCTACAACAGTGTTTCCTAAAATGCATTCCAAAAGACATTAAAAAGTGTTCCTCAAAAAATAGTTTATAGACAAATAAGATGGGATATATCCAGCACTTTCTCACCACTTACTGCCTATCACCTGGCCCCACAAACATCCCACCTGGTCCTGCCAACATCCTATTTTACTTGGATACTGCAATGGCCTCCTTGCTGCTCTTCCTGGTTCTACTCTTGCCCTGTAGAGGCTCTTAGCCACACAGCAACCAGAAAAACCCTTCCCCAAGGAAGGGTAGAAAGTATTACTCCCATGCTAAGAACCCCCATGGCTTCCTTCCCACTTCCTTAGTCCCTACATGGCCTCCTCTCTGGGCTCATCTTCCACCACCACACATCGCTCATCTACCTCAGCCTACTCCAATGTGCCTTAGGGCCTTTGCACTTGCTATTCTCTCTGCTTGAAATGCTCTCCCCCCAGATAACTGCTGGGCTTCCTTCCTCCCTTCCTTCCAGTTTCTTCTCACCTCCATGTAGATCCCTAAACCATACTACCTACGACAGTGTCCTCAATTATCATGCTCTGACCCCTTATGCTATTTTCCTTATCATCTTTCATCATCTCACAACATATTATATATTTTTATTTGGTTTTTTTATTGTCTGACTCTCCCCACAAACTATAAACTCCATGAGAAAAGGAACTTCTGTTCTGTTCCTGGCTAAATGCCCCGCACCTAGAGGAATGCCTGGCCCATTCTAAAATTATTTTTTAAATCACTGAATGGAGCACTAAATTAAGCAAAATTGTATTTTGTTGTTGTGGTTACAAAGCCTGTCAGAGCTGCAATCTGCTAGCAGGCATTGTGTGCATCTTTCTTCCAAGAAGCAGGAAACTCATCTGACTCCAGAACAAGCATTCTCAGGAATAGTGCTGGGGAATCCTCACCAAGGGTGAGCCGCATCGGGGAGAAAACATGTCTGCCAGGGCCACCAACAGGGAGCAGAAGTCTCCCTCAAGAAAGACAGAGGCCTACATGGGACAGGGGCAGGACAGATGCCACTGCCTCTGAGTATGATCCCAGGAAAGCAAATTAATTTTGATGTTTCTTGGTCTAATCTAGGGGAGGCGAATCAGTTTGGTGCTCCCACTGGGGAGTGATCTGTTCTGCCATGGCCACCCGGGCTTTGGAGAGATGCTTGCCTTGGTCTTGCAGTCTCCACCAGCACTGGAATCTAACTATAACTGTCCCAGAGGTCACTCTGCAAATGGAATACACTGCTGGGCACATGAGGGGAGAGGGAGAAGGACACAGCCATTTCCTTTCTGGAAAAGGGCCTTACTTCACCCTCTCTCAAGCTCACCTAATTCACAAGTGGTCACTATTTAAGTATTCATTAATAATCACCTTTGCTATCACCAAAAGGACATCACATGTGATTCTTTAAGAAAGACTGGTCTGGATTCCTTAAGACAGGCCTAGATTTTAACAAAAAGGAGTCAGTGATGGAGTTTATCATTACAGGTCCATTAAAAAAAAAAACAACAACCCCTGGGCCATGGTGATATCTGTCAGGACATATTCAAAAGTGCCTGCGGCAAGCAGCAG
This sequence comes from Antrozous pallidus, assembly GCA_027563665.1. Lineage (NCBI taxonomy): Eukaryota > Metazoa > Chordata > Mammalia > Chiroptera > Vespertilionidae > Antrozous > Antrozous pallidus. The sequence continues at coordinate 42,388,701 of CM050512.1, read as the reverse complement.
CTGAGCGGTGGTGGGATGGGTGATAGGAGAGGGTGGGGTAGGAGATCAGTGAGAAGGAGACGCAGTTTATTTCCTCTAAAGTCACTTTCCAGTGGGACTCTGACAGCATTATAACCAGCTGGATTGCACACCACACTGCAGGGCACGCTGTACCCACAGGGCCAGGGCAGGAGGAGTAGGGAAGGGGTCCTTCCACTGGCCCGCTAGAAGGCAGAAAGGCCAAAAGCACGGCCAGTGGGCGTGTGAGCCAGATTTTGAAAGACTCGTTAGGAAAGTGACCAGTGACTCAGGCTTTAACAGGCACTTGGTTCCTCCGGGTTTGAGAACTGGGCCAACATGTCTGGAAGGACAAAACAAACAAGTGCAGTAAGTGGATTATTTTCCTCTAAATGGAATTTTTTACTTAAGTAAGAGCTTTGGGTCCTAATGATTTAAAAGATCCTAAAAGGTTCTCTAAATATAAGCACAATCAATCTGGCTTATCTGGTCCCTCTCCCCTTCCTCCCTACCCTCAATGTTTCCTCATTCAGTGCTTAATACAGAAACCACCGTAAGGCAATATTCAACTCCTATCCCTCGGTGATGTTCAGGGACACACATTTATGGCATGTCTTCTGTATAGCACATTAACATTTACAGAGTAATTTCACATACATTATCTCACTTGATCCTCATTTGTACTTAAGAGTAGATTTTATGGATCTAGAAGCTTAGGTTGAGAGATGTAATAGAACTGGCCCAGGGTCACAGAGGGCCAGTTCTAAGAAATGGGCAACCAACTCTAAGTCTTCTGGCTCTCACTGCTGGTATTCAGTGGCCAAGCAGTGCTGAACTTCAAACATTCAGACTCTCAGCATCTTTTTTTTAATCTTTATTGTTCAGTTTATTAATTACATTGTTCCCTTTTTTTTCCCCTATAGCTCCCCTCCACGTGGTACCCATCCCACCCTCCGCCCTCACCTCCCTCCACTGTCCTCTCCCATAGTTGCATGATTTTTGTCCAGTCTCTTGCTGCACTTCCCACACCCCCTTTCTCCCCAAGAATTGTCAGTCCATTCCCTTTCTATGTCCATGATTCTGTTACATTCACCAGTTTATCCTGTTCATCAGCTTATTAATTCACTTGATTTTTAGATTCATTTGTTGTTAGATGTGTATTTGTTGTTCATAATTTACACTTTTATCTTTTTCTTCTTCCTCTTCTTAAAGAATATCTTTCAGCATTTCATATAATATTGGTTTGGTGGTGATGAAGTCCTTTAACTTTTTCTTATCTGCGAAGCACTTTATCTGACCTTCAATTCTGAATGATAGCTTTGCTGGATAGAGTAATCTTGGTTGCAGATTCTTGCTATTCATCACTTTGAATATTTCTTGCAACTCCCATCTGGCCTGCATCGTTTCTGTTGAGAAATCCGCTGACAATCCTATGGGTGCTCCCTTGTAGGTAACTGTTTTTCTCTTCCTGCTTTTAATATTCTCTCTTTGTGTTTTGCTCTTGGCATTTTAATTATGATGTGTTTTGGTGTGGTCCTCTTTGAGTTCCTTTTGTTTGGGGTTCAGTGTGCTTCCTGGACTTGTAAGTCTATTTCTTTCACCAAGTAGGGGAAGTTTTCGGTCACTATTTCTTCAAATAGGTTTTCAGTATCTTGCTCTCTCTCTTTTTCTGGCACCCCCATAATTTGGATGTTGGTATACTTGACGTTGTCCCAGAGGCTCTTTACACTATCTTCAATTTTTTGGATTCTTTTGGTTTCTTGCTTTTTCAGCTTAGTGGATTTTACCTCTTTGTATTTCAAAAGTCTTTAACTTGGTTCTTGGGGCGCTCCAGAGCACTTTTAGGTCTTTGTATAATATTTTTTATTTCAGTCAGTGTATGCTTAATTTCTGGTTGGTCCTTTTTCATATCCTTGAGAGTCTCCTTCATATCCTTGAGGGTCTCGTTCATTTCCTTGTCGGTCTTGCTTATTTGCTTATAGGTCTCAACCTTTTGTAGGAGCCTCTTGAGAAGCCCTATAACCGTGGTTTTGAATTCCATGTCCAGTCGTGTTTTTTTCCTCCATTTCTTTCACATCTGATTTCTTTCCATGTCTCTGCATGGTGGCTGCTTCCCTGAGTTGGTCAATTAGCTTTGTGTGGTAGACTTCCTACTAGGGACAGTGGCTCAGCCTCCCCAGTTACCTGAGGTGGATATGGTTGCACAGTCTTGCTGAAGTTAAGCTCAGGTTAATCGTTGTTAGCACTTGGAGGGGTTGACCTCCAGGCCAAGTGTCTGTGAAGCTCAGCTGTGCTCAGGTTGAATGGGCGGAGTCTCCGGGCTAAGCAGACAGCATTAGCTCCACCCTATTCGGCCCCAGGGACTCTGTGCCAGGGGCAATGGCTGCCAGCACCTCTGAGAAAGAGCCGCTGCCAAGCTCCACCAGCTGCCAGGGAATTTAGACTCTCCCCAAATGAGTCTGCACACCCAACATCTCACGCAGGGTCATAAAACAAAGCAGTCTGATGGTTTCCCAAATGAGAGAGCAAGTCGCGAGTGCTCTCTACATGGTCATGCAGCTGTGCTGTTCCCAAGTTCACACGCAAACTCACCTTCTCCACAAGTCGGCAGACCCTGCAGCACCTGAGCTTCGGCGTGCCCTCCCACTGTCCAGTTTTTACCCCGTATGATAGTGGGTTCCCTGGACTTTGCCCAGAGCTGGAGAATCAGTCTTTGTCTCCCCGTTAGAGAAAACTGGCTGGTTTTCAGCCGCCCGCCCTCTCCGCTGGCGCGCTCCTCCAAACCTCTCTCCGCGCGAATCTTCAACGCTGTCCGCCGCCGCTCCTCCGAGTCACAGTGTCTTATCTTCACTTTTATTTGTGGAATTTTCACTCGGCCAGCTTTCTGGTGATTCTGGAAGGTGTCTGTTCTTTCGTTAAGTTGTAGTTTTATTTTATTTTTTTTTAAAGATATTTTTATTGATTTTTCACAGAGAGGAAGGGAGAGGGATAGAAAGTCAGAAACATCCATGAGAGAGAGACATCGATCAGCTGCTTCTTGCACAACCCCTACTGGGGATGTGCCCACAGCCAAGGTACATGCCCTTGCCGGAATCGAACCCGGGACCCTTCAGTCCCCAGTCCAACGCTCTATCCACTGAGCCAAACCGGTCTCGGCAAGTTGTAGTTTTAAAATTGCTGTGTATGACGGCAAGATAGGTGTTTTACCTATGCCGCCATCTTGGTTCTCTCCAGACTTTCAGCATTTTTATGACAAGTAGGAAACACTGTGCCTGCTGTCACCCCATTCTGGTTTCCAAAATTCAGTTTCTAATTTCTCCATAGAATGGAGACAAACAGAACAACAGAGCCCCAAAGAGAGGTCGGAGCGAGCGGTTGCTTGGCCGCTCACCTCCCCATCACTCTCTTCTGAACACCAGCCTTGCCACCCTGGGGTCTGTCAGCACAGCTCCCACGAGTCAGAAAGGCCATGGGACTGCTCTTGACTGTTCACTCCCAAATGCTAACTCCACAATCCCTGAGGGTCTGCTCAATTAGATCAATAGCTTCAGAAACGTGCTTTTTCTTGAAGAAAGTACCTTGCCTACTAACTTTTTACATGCAAACCCAGAAATTCTGCCCAAGTGTGTTTCTGTTGATGCTGTGTTGCCAAGGACATTCATATGCCCACTTTCTGCCACCCAAGAGGAGACACCCACACACTCCGCACACTTGATTTCAAGCAGAGGGGCCCTCCTCTGCTTTCGTCCCACCTCCTCCACCCTGAGGTTGGTGACCCTTCTAGCTGTTTGGACAAACTCCCATAGCTTCTCTTCTATTCAGTAGCATTCTCCTCTGTAAGATCTCTACAAACATACAAGAAAGCCCTTTGTGACATGCATATTAGAACACACTTCACTATTTGGAACAGAGAGATACCACCAACAGTTTTAGGTACTTAAAAACACTGTGGACAGTCATTCTTCTGAAGAGAAGCTGGCAACAAGACGTAACCACTAACTGTTATTCTATTTCTAAGGAAAATCAGAGTTGACTTAAGTCATTGTGTCTTGAAATACCTATTTTCCAGGCACAAACCATTGTATTATTTTTATAATATAATGTATCCTACATAAAGAAAATCCTAAGGGCTCCACTAAGAAAACACAACAATTGAAACTAATTAAGTTTAGAAGTATATTAGCCCTAGGGCTGCTGGAAGGAAGTACACAAATCAGGTGTCATAAAACAACAGTTCTAGAGGCTAAAAGTCTGCAGCCAAGGTGTCGCATAGTCACATTCCCTCTAAAGTCTGTAGAAGAGACTCCTTTCTTGTCTTTCCCTCGCTTCTCACGGTGGCCACCAACCCTCAGCACTCCTTGGCCAGCAGCTGCATAGGTTCAGTCTCTGCCTCTGTCATCCCATGGCAGTCTCCCTATGTTCTATGTCCAAATTTCCCTCTGCTTATAGGATACCAGTCATATTAAGGCCTGCCCTAATGATCTTTACAATCAAATAAATTTGATTATATCTGTAAAGACCTTACTTCTAAATAGTCACATTCACAGATATCAGAGGTTAGGACTTCAACTTCTTTTGGGCAGAATGTAAATGAATCCATAGCACTCACTCTATTAGGAAACTCGCTGTATATGAAATGAATCTACATTTGACTCTACTCAAGAATTATAAAGCAGTTAGTTAATGTTTTCCCTAGTCATTGCCCCTCAGATCTCCAATATGAGGTAGCAACTGCAAGGAAAAAAAAAAGCAAGCACCTCTAGGGCTGGGAGAATTATGAAATATGCCTAGAGAGAGGGCCCCACAAAGATGAGCTCAGACACCTGAGAAGCAGGTGCTGCTCAGCTGGTGCTGGTGTCTCTGAGCTAAAAGGAGGGTCATGGGTCTGGGAAGCCTTTTCTAAAAAGGGCTGTCAGCCACCTGGCGCTTATGTCTTTGACAGGGCTATGATGAGTCAGGGTATTCTTTTCCCAGGGCTGCCATAAATTACCAAAAACCTGGTGGCTTAAGACAAGAAATGTATCCTCTCACAGTACGGATGGAGACTAGAAGCAGGGAAGCAAGGTGTCAGCAAAGCCATCTCCCTCTGAAGGCTGTGAGAAAATATCTGCTCGATGCCTTTCTCCTAACTTCTGGTAGTTGCCAGGAATCCTTGATGCTCTTTGGATGAGAGACACATCTCTCCAATCTCTGCTTCCATCTTCCAAATGGCCTTATAAGGACACTGGTCATTGGGGTTGGGAGCCATTCTATCCAGTATAACCTCATCTTAACTCATTTGCAAAAACTCTATTTCCAAGTAAGGTCATATTTTGAGGTTTTGGGGAGACCTGAAGAAATACTATTTAACCCAGTACAGGCAGGTTCTACAAGTGCTAGGGAAAAACTGGAATCAGATGTGGCAAGTGGAAGAAACTGTCACTTCTAATGAGAGACAGTATCTTAACAATTAGCACAAGGAGGGAATGATTAACTGTGGCAAAAGCTGATGGGTAACAAAAAACAAGAGTTGTTAACTGCCCACTGGATTTAGTTTCAATTGTTCCATGATCAAATAAGTTCAGGAAGTGCTGTTCTAGGGTTTTTTGTTGGACCTGCCAGGCATTTCAGCACTCTGGCCAGCTCCTTTCCAACCAGGCCAATTTGACTGCCATGACAACAGTGAAGAGCCATTATGTCCACGGGGCCATATACAAATACTCACAGAGCTATCCACAGCCACCACATAGCCTGTCACTCCCCGCTGCTGACTTTTATTTTGATGTTTGACATTTCTTACTTAATTTCAGCAAGAAGTCCATGGATGACTGAAAGCAGGTGTTCATGTTCTTTTCCTCTATTTCTTTGGAGGGTGACAGAAGCAAGTAAAAGTAGTAGAGAGAAATCATTTTGCTAAACCTGGAGCAAACTCAATGCCCATTTTAGAGACCTAGAAGCATCCTTGATACCTCATTGATACTCTCTGTATATAATTTCTGACTTTCTTTAAATTAAAATTTATCAAATATGGTGATGTGTTGAATATTTTAAAAAATACATAACACAAAATGAAAACAAACAGGAGGCCATATAAAAACATCATTGTACTATGATTGAAGAAGGTTGGGTTCCAATACTGCCTTTGTCACTAACTGCTCACATGGTTAAGCAAGTGTTTTAACAGCTTTTGTTCTGTTTTTCTTCACCTATTAATTAGAAAGCTGGCATAAAAGAGCTAAAAAAAACCCCTGTTAGCTTTTGACTTGTATTGCCTGACACTAAAGGGGGCATGAATGGTTACCAGTGTTATTATGCAACTTCTATGAATTTTTATAGAGTAGAAATTAGTTGAGGATTTTACTTCACTATATAAATTATTACTTTTATGCTCTATAAAATGGTTTGCATCTTTCACAGAAAAGTGATAGAACTCAACAAATATATAAGCTAATAGAAAACTAAAACACTGAAAGTGAAATTTAAAAAAAACTCACTTAAATTGATTACTTGTTATTTACTTGGCATTTATGACTTTCTCAGAAATAAACTAGTTAATGTGTCTAAACTAGATAGTAAAACAGAACCAAAAAGCACTTAGTGTATATCTGCAAGTGTTTAAAACTGATAAAAGGAGACAACATGTGAAGAATGCATATAATAAATCAATGTAGGACAGGTCATTAATCTAATTTAGCTCTATGAGGAAATACAGTCCTGGCTACTTTGCGTTGAGTTTCAATTGTTCCATGATCAAATAAGTTCAGGAAGTGCTGTTCTAGGGTTTTTTGTTGGACCTGCCAGGCATTTCAGCACTCTGGCCAGCTCCTTTCCAAACAGGCCAATTTTGACTGCCATGATCTGCATTCTGACATAGCTCCTCGAGTAGGAAAATGAGTTATAATTTCATTTTTTACATTTGTGATTCATGTTTAGGGGTTGAAACCCCCCAACAGAACTTCTTCTACACTGTACTAAATGCAGAATGTGTGGGGAAATTATCTAACTAGAATTCCACTAGTCAAATAAAACTGATAAACAGTAACCACAGATATTGCTTACATATCTTAACTTGGAACAGTATGTTGCTTGCTGATAAATATCACACAAAAAATCACTAAATTTGGATATACTTAAAAATAATCTCATGAAGGGATAATAAAGGCTTCTGATAGATTCTGGGTGGCGTGTGTGTGTGTGTGTTTGTGTGTGGGTGTGAATTTAACATAACCATTTTCATTTGGTGATAGTTATCAATCTTCAATATAAGATTATAATGGAGGTTACATTCTCATTTAATATCTGAAAGCATTTTAAAAATATTTTTATTGATTTCAGAGAGTAAGGGAGAAGGAGAAATACAAACATTAATGATGACTGAGAATCATTGATTGACTGCCTCTTGCACGCCCCACACTGGGGATCAAGTCTGTAATCCTGACCAGGAATAGAACCATGACCTCCTGGTTCATAGGTCAATGCTCAACCACTGAGCAACATCAGCTGGGCTGAAAACATTTTAATTTAGTTCAATTTAATATCAGAAAACCATTTTATTTAAAAATTATTTTAACAATCCGTTCATTTTCTTTTTGTGTGTGTATGTGTATGTGTGCAAAATACAGCTATTTCCCTCAAGTTTTCTTATGCTAAAGAGAAGCATGGTCTTATCTGCCTTTGGCTGCATAGACCTCATCAAGAAACACAGAGTGACTTTTTCCTGCTTTTTTATTGGACCAAAACAAAATATTTAATTTCAACGAGTCAACAGATCTTTGTTTTAGTGTCTCAATACTTGAATGCCTAGCAGTCAGATAAGCGATCAGATGCTTTGTGTTATCAGCAAATCAAATTTCCAAACTGGCCAGTGGCTTTCAAAGGCTTTCCCTAAAGCCTTGCTTCTCAAAGACTGATCTGTGGACTGCAGCACTGGCATTATCTGGGACCTTGTTAGAAATGCAGAGCATCAAGCCCCACCCCAGGCTTACTGAGTCAGAATCTGCATTTTAACAAATCCTTGGGTGATCTGTACACACAGTAAAATGTGACAAGCACTGCCCTAAAGTATCGACTTACATTGATCTGCATTCTGACATAGCTTCTCGAGTAGGAAAAAAAGAAGCGGAATTATATTGTTTAACCAGGAATTGTAGCTAGGCCCATTGCAGGATGTCATGCAATGCATGAAGAAAAATGGGTGAAGAACTGCTTATATAGCCACTTTTAACTTAACCACCTTAAAAGTGAATATAGTTGTTGAATACCTACATAGTGTATCTGTGCCATGTAATTAGTGTGACCATATGTCCCAGATTCCTGAGACAATTGCAGTTTACACCTGATATCCTAGAAAATTATTAACAGTACCCCACCACCTTTTAAACTAAAATGTTTTCATTTGAACCTAAGTTATAACCTGCTTTAAAAAAAAAAAACTCATCCATTTGTCCACTGAAAACCTAAATAAAGCCAGACGCTATCATTCAGTGACATGGATAAGCCTATGCAAGAAACCATGCCGAGGAGAACGGAGGAAGGAATCTATCCTCTCCTAGGTAAACGGGTAAAGAGTAAGAAACTGGCATTCACTGGTTTTGAATCAAATATCCTATATAATAAAAGGTTAATTTGCAAATTGTCCCTACAGGTGGGAGTTCGACTGACTGGGAGTTAGACATGTGCTGACCACCATAGGCGACAAGACGCTGGCACTGAGAGACAGTGGTGGCGCTTGCCAGCCCCAATGGGCCCCCAACAAGAGCGGGACTGCAGTGGGATGGTGCATCAGGTGAGCTGGCGGTGCCAGGCCAAGGCGGATGTGAAGGAGGCAGTGGGGGCAGGGGAGGAGGAGGAAGGGAGGCCCCAGCTGGCAGCTACTAAGGACTCTACCAATGCACGAATTTCATGTACTGGGCCTCTAGTAATGAGATCAAAACACAAGGTTTGCTGGGGATTAGATCTGGGGAAGTCAATTTTGTGTAATTGATCAGAGAAGGACAGTGCCTGGTGGAGCTAAAGTCAATTAGCAGGAACTAGAGTCCATCCAGAGAGCAATGGGGGAGCTGGGAGATGAGCCAGTTATTGAAGACAAGGATAGGAGGCGCCAAGAACAGGGAAACCGAATCAGAAACTAATCTGGGTGATATAGAAAAGTTACTTGGAGACACAACACATTAAATTAGTCTTAGGCTCTTTTGTTAAGGTATAATTTACATGCAATAAAATTCACCCTTTTTGTATATAATGTTGCAAGTTTGACAAACACACAACACATCCTAATCAAAATATAAAACAGTTCTCTCACCCCCAAAATTCCCCAAGCCCATCTGCAATTAACCCTTCACCTGACTCCAGTCCCTGGCAACCATTTTTTGCCATTGCCAATATGTCATATAACGATAATCATACACTATAGTTTCTGTGCCTGATTGCTTTCAGTTAGCATAATGCATTTGAGATTCATCTTTGTTGTTGCATTCATCAATAATTGTTCCTTTTTTATCTTTTGGTATTCCATTGTGTAAATAAACCACAATTTGTTAACCATTCATCAGCGGAAGGACATTGTGGCTGTTTCCAAGTTTTGGACACAAATAAAGCCAATATAAACATTCACATCGATTCGTTGCTCCATCCACCCAAGCATTCATTGGTTGATTCCTATATGTGGCCTGATGTGCATCCAATATGCAACCTTAGCATACTGGGATGACCTCCAATCAACTGAGCTACCTGGCCAGGGCCATTAAGTGATTGTGTGTATGTGTGTCTGTGTGTGCCTGTGTAAATTTCAGTTGAGGATATTTCTCCATTGATTTTTAGAGCGAGTGGAAGGGAGGAGGAGAGGCAGATAGAGAGAAACATCAATGTGAGAGAGACATGAGCATGACCCGGGCTAGGGATCGAGCCTGCAACCAAGGCACATGCCCTTGACTGGAATTGAACCCAAGACCCTTCAGTCCACAGGCTGGTGCTCTTTTCACCGAACCAAACAGGCTAGGGCCATTTGTGATTTTTAACCTGAAAATGGATGTGGTCTTTTTATGCTTTACAATATATAATGGATTGAAGAAGGACAACACTAATGGCCTGCTAGGAATCTGTATTCCACAGGAGAGGTTATAGTGGCCTGGACTCCGGCAAGGATAAAAACCAAGTAACAAGTGCTTAGAAGCATGGCTTGGTGTGTCCTGGAACCATTATAACCTTACATTGAAGGTTGGTAACTATCACCAAATAGAAATGGTTATGTTAAAAACACACACACACACACACACACACACACACACACACACACACACACACACAGAATCTATCATAAGTCTTTCTTTTCCCTTCATGAGATTATTTTCAAGTATATCCAAATTTAGTGATTTTTTGTGTGATATCTACCAGCAAGCAACATACTGTTCCAAGTTAAGAAATTTAAGCAATACCTATGGTTACTGTTTATCAGTTTTATTTGACTGGAAAAATGTTCTAGTGAGATTCTAGTTAGATAATTTCTTTCTGCTAGGAGAGGTTTGCAGCCTCCCTTGAAGGATAACTGACCACTCATTTTCAGTCTGGTTGACATATGACAACACTGTGTTAAAAGGAAGTGTTCAAATGTCCAATAGCCACAAGTAAAATCCCTTCCCATTGAATAAACTTAGAAAAAAATGTTCTTCAAAACAGATACTTTCATAGCTCAACAGGGAAGAAATACATTAATTATATTTTACCTCTATTTTGGGGCACCTAGGAATTAGATTTCTAATAAATGTTGATGTAAATGTAATTTCACTGCAACAGAGTTGTTAGTATATCTTAATTATAAGTTTTATCACTAAGGACAGAGGGTGGGCTGGGAACCTGGTGGAGGGGTTTATGGGGGGAAAGAGGAACAATTATAATAATTGGAACAATAAAGATTTATTAAATTTTTAAAAAGACTCACATAAGGGTGGAAATTAGAAAACAATACTAAACATAAATAAGCAGACACTGGGAGATGTAAAAACTTAAGAGAAGTAAAGACAAATTGGGACTACAGTCGGTCAGTATAGATTTTTTTAAAAGTATGGGATTTCAGGTGACTTATGAAAGTAACAAAGTGGAGGAGAGGTAGGTAGGCCTTTCACTGAAGGACAGTGTGAACATGGGTAGAGTAATGATAGCAAGAAGCCTGAGAACCAATCCTGGAGAAGACATGGGCATTCCTGGAGAAGAGAGCAGCCTTCCTTGCAGGGGGGAGGGGTAGGGAGACTGAAGTCTGGGTGGTGAGCTTTTATTATTTCCTTTTATTTTATTTATTAGAGGCTCAGTGCACAAAAATTATGCATGGGTGGGGGGGAGGAGGGGGGGGGGTCCCTCAGCCTAGCCTGCATCTCTCCAATCTAGGACTCCTCAAGGGATGTCTGACTATCTGTTTAGGCCCGATCCCAGTAGGATCGGGCCTAAATGGGCAATTGGACATCCTTCTCACAATCTAGGACTGCTAGCTCCAAGATGCTTGCCTGCCTGCCTCCCTGATTGCCCTTAACTGCATCTGCCTACCAGCCTGATCACCCCCTAACCACTAACCTGACAGCCTAATTGATGTCTAACTGCTCCCCTGCCACCAACTTCCCTCCTCTGCCAGCCTGGTCACCCCTAACTGCCCTCCCCTGTAGGCTTGATTGCCCCCAACTGCCCTCCCTTGCAAGCCTGATCCCTCCCAACTGCCCTCCCCTGCTAGCCTGATCACCCACAACTGCCCTCCCTTGCAGGCCTGGGACCTCCCACTATCCTCCCCTGCTGGCCATCTGTGGTGGCCATCTTGTGTCCACATGGGGGCAGGATCTTTGACCACATGGGGGCAGCCCTCTTGTGTGTTGAGTGATGGTCAATCTGCATATTACTCTTTTATTAGATAGGATAGAGGCCTGGTGCATGGGTGGGGACCAGCTGGTCTGCCCTGAAGAGTGTCCTGGATCAGAGTGGGGCTTCCCTTGGGGTGAGGGGCGGCCTGGGCAAGGGGCCTGTGGTGCCTTTCAGGCTGGCCATGCCCACCCCCCTCCCCCCAGCGACCCAAGCAGAGTCCCTGGGATCTGGGATTAATTTATGTCTACAATTGAAACTTTGTAGCCTGGAGTGGAGCCAAGCCTTCTGCTCATTCCATGTGGCAGCCACTTCTGTTTGAAACTTTGTAGCCTAGAGTGGAGGCTTAGGCCGGCAACTGCAGGCAGAAAGCTTGGCTTCCTCTGTTCCCAGGGAAACCCAAGCCTCTGTTCTCTCCAGCTCAGTGGCTGTCGCCATTTCTGTATCTTTTATAATTGAAACTTTGTAACATTGAGTGGAGGCCTAGGGAGGTAGAAAGCTTGGCTTCCTCTGTTGCCAGGGAAACCCAAGCCTTCCTCCTGTTCTCAGTGGTGGCAGCCATCTTGGTTGGGGTTTATTTGCATAATCTGCTCCTGATTGGCTGGTGGGCATGGCTGTGGGCATGGTTTGTGGGTGTAGTGAAGGTACAGTCAAATTTGCATATTACTCTTTTATTAGATAGGATTAGAAGCCTTTCTAGTCACCAATGATCACATAAACTGTTTCATAAATTTTTAAGTATTCTGAGTTTCATTTTTATGTTGTTTGTTGGTCTCCTCCTCTTCTGGAATGTAAGCTTCCTAAGAACAGGGACTTTGTCTTGTTTGTTGTTCTAATTCCAGCTGCTGGGGCAGGGCCTACCATTTAACAGAAGCACTACTGTAGAGGGCCCCCTGGGAAGGCACGCTGGCATTTATTTAATTATTGTCAGCCGAACTCAAGGGGACAGGCAGAGCCACGCCCTGGGAACATGCTTCACCAAAAAGGCTGAAGTGTTATCAGATTGGCCTTCACATTTGCCCAAGTGTCAGGGAGTGGGCTTTTAAGATGTAAATCCAGTCAAGCACCAGGAATGCTTGGGCCTATTCAAGAATGCTAATAATCTCCTTTCATCCTAACTTTTAGTGTAACTTCCTGGTATTGCTGTGGTATAAAATAAACTTGCTGTGTGAGCTCTGAGCCCCTGTCTCTCCATCAGAGAGAACAGAGGTTCCACCCAGCCCCAGCTTTGTTTCTATCTCTGTGTCTTGCTTCTATTCTTTCTTTCTTTATCAATCCCCAGCTCCTCTACTCAGAAACTGGACCCAATCTCTTTCCACACTGGATGTGGAAAAGAGAGAAAACCCCTACACACTACAGAGGTGTGGGTTGCTTCACAGAACAAATGGAGAATGGGGTCTATCGGTATGAGGTAAATGAAATTGGCCACTCCTAGCTGGTATCTCTACCTCGAGACTCTCTCTAGTCTAAGCCACTGCACACCTGATTTCAAGTTCATCTTTCTAAATGTGCAGCTCTGATAAAGATAATTCCCTGCCATCAAAATGGCCCAAACAGCTATATCTGCCCTTCAAGGTACATCTCAAATGTGATTGCTTTAGAAGATTATCTTTATTCTGTAAATCAGTGGTTCTCAACTGGGGCAATGTTGCACACTATCTACTCCTACCCTGGGAACATTTGACAATATTGGGAGATATTTCTGGTTGTGAAAATTGGAGGGAAAATACTCTCTGAAATCAATAAAAATATTTTTTTAATGTTTTCAGATATTAAATGAGAATATAACTCTACTAGTGGCACCTAATGGGTAGAGGCCAGAGGGTCTGTTAACCATCCTTTACAATGCACAGCACAGCCCCCTACAACAAGGCCCAAATGTCAAACAGAGCTGAGACAGAGAAACCCTTCCTTAAGCAAATGTCCTGATCCCCACAGAGTGTTGGATTGCTTTCACAGTGAACTCCCACTCTTCGTTTCACAGTTCCACTATGTAACCTGTAGCCTCTGCTTCCAGGTCTAAGTGCTTGAGATGCCAGGCTATCCCCCACCCATCTCATTTTTCCTAAGGAGCACAGACTACCCCTTGGACAATCTGTTGACTAAAATGGAACTGAAATTTCTCTTTCATTAAAAATTATTTCAATTTTCTACTCAAGTCTATTTTCTTCAGTTTCCTCTTAAGAAGAAAAGAAAAACTAGACACCATCTTTTGTGTATTTAACTTTTACATACTTAAAGACTGTTACTAAAAAACATATCTGTCTTATCTCCAGATAAATTCAGGTACCTTTTATGATCTCATAGGAAAGTGTACTCTGTAAGGGCAATAACTGTGCTAAATTAGATTAAAGTAGTTTTGCTGCCATTATGTACTATGAAGCTGCATTTATTTCATTTAGCATATCTGTAGCTTTTGAGCTAACAAAGAAAACAAATAAATTAATATTCAACCTTAACCCCCTGATGAGTTAAAAGGCAGATTGATATGACTCAGGACTAAATAACAAATGCCATGATTTATCTAAAGGCCCTCCTTTTCTGATTATCCTAACATGGAACAAAGTTAATAAGCATTTGCTAATTTTATTGACATTATAAACATTTGCTGAGCATTTTACAAGTAAACTATTATGGCCAATTTGCTGACAGGGCTGTCCATTTAGAGACTTTTGGCACATTTAAAAAATCCAGCAAAAAACCAGAATTCACATCTGACTGCCAACTCCCTATTTTACCTCTTCTGAGTCATGGGAAATCTGTTAGCCTAAGGAACAGACACACAGAGACACAGGCTAATTCTTAGAATTTAAGTTTGGAATTTTGAATGAAAAATTCAGCTTGGATAAAAAGAAGGAAAATCTTTATGATCAGAAAAGATCATCATAAATTGCTCTCACCATTACTAGAAGGTAAGTTGAACTCTCTTGAATGTAAACCCAAAAGGCCTCTGGGCTGACAAGCAGAGTGGCTGCCTGAGAAACTAGACATACCGATTTCCAAGACTGTCAGTCAAAGAGACAGTGAAAACCATTAAGAAGGGAATTTTGTGTTGTCATATGTCAGCCAGACTGAGAGTCAGTGGTCAGTCATCCTTCAAGGGAGGGCGCAAACCTCTCTTAGCAGAAAGATACAACCCAATCAGAAGACCCTGAGAAGGCACTTAACATTGTCATGGTTTTGAGTGAAGGTGCCACAGCCCATCAATGCCAGTATTGGAAATAAAGACCACCACACACACACACACCTGACAGACATACACATACCAGCAGAAGAAAGTGCTAATATTCCCAGTAGGAGGTTGGTAGAAGTAACTTCAGAAACATCATCACTGGGGCCCCAAGAATTCAAGTGCACACTCTACTGCACTTTAATTTTAGCCAAAGATAGTTCATCATCTGATTTTTTAAAATTTTGTAATTCCCCAATTTCAAAATCATCTACTAAGTGAAAAAGTTCTCCAAGCCAGAAACTGCATATAGCATGAACTGTTAAGTGGCATCTTATTTAGAAGTTTTATTAAATGAATATGATGTTACACACCACATGCCTGATGTGGTAATCCGCATAGCAATTGTGTAATATGATAATAATTAGGGAGTGCATAATGCCAAAAAATTGGGACTAAACTGGATTAGATCTTTATTGTAAAATATCCCTTTAATCTTGGCTCAGGCTCCATCTGTGTAATGTGGGTAGAGTTCAAATGTCTCCAAATCTCTTTGTTGCTGTCTCTCCTTAAGAAGAATCATGTAATTTTTTTTTATGTTAGATAAAGTTGTAGGTCTGAGATATGTTATATCCCTCTGTCTCACATCAAATATATTAAACATTGGCTTTTCTCCTTGGGCTTGCTGGGAAGTGAATGTTGACCTTTATAGGTTTGGATTTTTTAAAATTCACTGCCTTTGAATATTATCAAACTTTTCTATTCATGCACATTTGTATCCCAAAAGGCAGGCTAGAACATTACATCGTCAGGTCACAGTAATGAATGCTTGGGCAAACAATCAGCAGTAATGTATTAATCGATAAATGAAACAACAATGTCCTCTGCTTGCCATAGGATAAAGAGTTTGTGCCTTTATCAATAATCAAACTTTAAATTAAAAGGCACACAGAGCAGCATATGTTATTCCTGGATCCCTCTTTCACTGTCTTCTGATTTATTTCTTTGAATTACCTTCACAGAATTTTCAGTTGATAGGAAAATATTTGGATCTTTGAAGTATGGACCAAGATAGGTTGCCAAGTTTTCACTTCCTCTTTTGTCAGAGTCTCTTCTGGAAGCAACTTGGAGGAATCCCACCCTCATACACAGAAAACTCTGGCAGGAGAATCCCACAGGAAGCACTATCTGGCAGTGACCTCAGAGAACACTGGGATTTTAAAAACAGGGTTAGAAAGAAAACACCAGATTACCACGGGCACCTCCCGCACCCATCTTTGAACACTTGGTTTGTTTCTCCTCTCTTCTGGGTTTTCTCACAGTTGCAGGTTAGGTTCAGCTTTCTAATTCCACCGGAAACAATTGGCTACCCTATTGTTGCCCATCACAATCAAGATTCGAATAGCAAAGCAAACATTCATACCTTCTCAGCCCAAGTCCCCAGATGGCTTGCATTTTGGGCAAGCCTCCAAAGTAGAGGTATGATGAAGGCTTGTATATTCTCTACAGACATAGCATTTCTGCAGGCAGGTCCTGCTCACACTCTACCTCCCTTCACAGCCACTGCTAGAAGAGTATGTGCGATTTTTACAGAAATAGCATGGTTCCTTCAGACATGATGCTAAGATGGGAAAGCCCTCCGTGTGTCACAACCTGTCCCTTCCCACACTCAAACACAAGTCAGCTCACTACACATGCTGCTGAAATATGAAGAATCTAGAGTGGCCAACAGCTCTACCAAAAACATGCATTTTGCAATGCCTTATTAAATAATTTTCATAGATAAATAACCTTACCTGCAGACATAACTTCAAAATACTCATAAAATGCCCTAACAGTAATAAGGAGAAATAGAATAATAAATCATGTTTTTAAACATGTAAATATCCCACATAACAACTCTAGAATACAAAGTAAAGACATGGCTATTTTACATTTGCTTCTAAATGTAAAATAGCCATAAATGCAACAAACACCAATGCAGACAAATAGAGGTGAGCTTATTAGCAACTTAAATATCAGTGTATGTCACCACTGATGATGTGATTTTAAAAATAATGAACAATTCTTAGTAAGACTTAAAACAAAACAAAATACAATCTTTCTTTTATTTATTAGTAGTTTTACCACTGAAAAATAGATATTTTTGATATAAAATGTTACAAATAAAATATTTGTGTTTATATATAAAACAGAAAGAGTTCCAGAATTCACCTATTGGAAATACAATTTTCACCTAAATAGATGTCTGATGGGACATTAGAAAGCTGTGCCATAAGTGAGGCAATGCTTTGCTATATGGAACTGTCCTGTGTCTTGCATGTCTATGATCAGTGGAACGTGGGCTGTAGCAGCAGACACCAGTTCTGAACCTAGACTTAAGAGGTATCACATGTTTCCACTCACCTTTCTTGTACTTCTGCCATCTCCATGCAAAAAAAAAAAAAAAAAAAAAAAAAAACACCATAAACTGGACAGCCAATTATTCCAAGTAGGATTAAAACCCTGAACCTAACCTGCTACTTGGAGAAAACTCAGCAAGCTCCACTTACATCGTCCAGCCCCCAGCCAATCCACAGGTGCATGGGGGAACAGAAATTATTAGTGCTTTAAGTTACCAACTTTTAGAGGGTCTGATTAGGCATCTGGATGTAGCAATAAATGTCTGACAAATACTTGCACACCCAGCACAGCGGAGGCAAGTATGGTCAAAGGAGGAACAGAAGTCAATGAGAAGTTCATGATGTTGGTCCGGGAAGGCTGGATATTAGGAAAAAGAAGGAATGGGTGAGATTCAGGGAAAAGGCAGAAGATAGCCTGTTCTATGTAAATATACAGTGCTGAGTCACAGCCTTATGAGGTGAGATGTAGAAGAGCCCTCCAACAACCCATACCAATGTGTATTCCATGAGCTCAGATCCCCCCACAATCACCTTGAAGGACAGAATATCCAAACTGTGCCATATCCTGACAGATTCAGATAAAGGCAGGCAGAGATGCAATAAGGATTAAATAATACCCATGCTTGCCACAACATAAAACCCTTGTCATCAAAATTCAAATCATGGTTCAGTTACCCTTGCAGATGATAAGCACATACAGCATTAAATCATTAGTAGACCCACAGCAAGCACATGAGTATTTCATTAAAAATTTTTTAATCCTTATCTAAGGATATGTTTTTATTAGTTTTTAGAGAGAGAGGAAGAGGGGAGAAAGATACATCAATATGAGAGAGAAACATCAATACGGGCCCCGCCTGGGGATCAAACCCGAAACCTTTAGATATATAGAACAATGCTCCAACCAACTCAGCCATGGGCCAGGGCATGATTATTTCATTTTTATCAAATGTTTTTGCTTTGAAATAAATTGGTATCATCTACAAACCTGATATTTTTTAATTAAGTTTATCTGTCATCCTATCTTGTTATTAATGTTCTGTTATTTTAGAGCCGTTATTCTATGATAAAGAAATAATGAGTTTAGCCCTAGCCAGCTTGGCTCAGTGGATAGAGCATCAGCCTGCCGACTGAAGGGCCCTAGGTTTGATTCCTGCCAAGGGCACATGCCTGGGTTGCGGGCTCGGTCCCCAGTGGGGAGCGTGCAGGAGGCACCCAATCAGTGATTCTCTCATCATTGATGTTTCCATCTCTCTCTCCTCCTTTCCTCTCTGAAATCAATAAAGAAATATACTTTTTAAATTAAAAAAAAAAGAAATAATGAGTTTAGCCGAACCGGTTTGGCTCAGTGGATAGAGCATCGGCCTGTGGACTGAAAGGTCCCAGGTTCGATTCCGGTCAAGGGCATGTACCTTGGCTGCGGGCACATCCCCAGTTGGAGGTGTGCAAGAGGCAGCTGATCGATGTTTCTCTCCCATTGATGTTTCTGACTTTCTATCCCTCTCCCTTCCTCTCTGTGAAAAATCAATAAAATATATTTTTTTAAAAGAAAGAAAGAAAGAATGAGTTTAAAAACTTGCATATAATCAAAGGAAATTATTCCATGTTCAAATGAAATAGAAAATACATCTTTTTTTACTGTATCAAAAATTTATTGAGCAATAAAGATACACTATTTGATATATGTTCTCATCCTTTTTATATAAGGGTATACTGACAAAAGCCATTAAAAATATCCAAATGATAATTTGCTCTCTGGTTTCCTAGAGAAAGTATCTTGCATGATAATTTATCTGACTTTCAAAGAGAAATTAATCTTTTGGTAGAATTAAGAGACCACTCCAGACCCTACAAAGTAGGAAGTAACACATCTTAAATAATTCATATATATGTTAAAAGTCTTAAAGTAATGCCATAGGACTCTCGAGTTCTAGAGTCTATAGAGAAAAATTGATTGAGCTTCTAAGTATCCAAACAACAAAGAAAACACAATTTAATGCAAGAATCACAAAGTTCATAGAATAAAAAAAAACACAGTGATTATAAATAACTATGCAATAAATTTGACAACCTGGATAAAAACGACAAATTCCTTTTTTTAAATTGTCGTTTACCAAAACTGACATAAGAAGAAATAGAAACTCTGGAGCCTTTAGCTATTAAAAAGAAATGATTTTGTAATTAGAGTCTTAAAAGCATTAGATGAAACTCAGTCACAAGAAATTTTAGCAAATTGAAAACAGAAGGAAACATCCATTCTGATACAAATGAAAGTCAAATAACAGAAGTGCTCATGAGGGACTTAGACTAAGGTGGCAAGCAGAGCTGCTCTGTAGCCCAGAGGCAGATGGAATAAATTAGGGACCTTTACTCTGCCTCTGGCACCTACCTCATGGGTTGGAAGTTTTGGCACCTACAAACAGCATCCTGGGCATAGGCATGGCATTCTCATGTCCATCAGCAATGGTAAGGCTCTGCCAACCAGTTTCTCAGATAGTGGACAGGAAAAAAAGTTCAAGGAAGCAGGAGAGTTTTGTTAGGCATCGCCAAAGGACTGAAGTCAGGAAAGTGGAAGGGAATTATGGCTGGAAAGCACATGCAAGGGGGTTCTGGAGCACTGGGAATAATCTCTCTCATGAGCTGGTTGTTGGTTAAAGGGAGGTGCCCAGTTTGTGAAAAACAATTGAGCTATATACCCTTTTAATACATGCACTTTTACCTTTAGATTTCAATTTAAAAGGTTTAAAATTATTTGAAATATTTTTAGCTGTTATGTGTCCAGCACTGAGTGTTACAAAGACCTCAGTGACTTGGTGCTCTCCCTGGAGGTTCAAGGGACTCAGAAGGGATCTGGAAAACACGTGTAGAGAGGACATGATGACAAAGCAGGCGAGGCTCTCCCACAGTGGTAGTTACAAGGGACTGAAAGAGATAAATGGCCCTGAATTCTACTGTGGTGGGTCATGAAATTTTAAGCTGAGGCTTGAAGAATAGGCAGGAGCCTTTCCCATAAGCAAATGTTAGTAGAGGGGGAGGATCGATAGTGGGAGGGAGGACCTTCTAGGCCCAGGAGAAGAGAAGATAAAAAATTGCCCATCTCCAATTCCATCAAATACACAGACATAGCAGAATGAAAAATGTCTCTAAAAGCAAAATATTCTGAGTAGTAATACAGGCTTTTGACAGCTATTAACCACATAAGATTTATTGAGAAAATAAGTGGGGAATTAGGAGAAGCTTTAATAACTAAGTCAGCAATGAGCTGTCCTTCTCAAGGGCCCTTGCATTCAATAGTTATAGGTGGATTCTTCTTTTTTTTTTCTTCATTCAAAATGAAAATGGCTTTATTGAGTACCAACATAATTTATATTCTCACAATTTTGATTACCTTACCTATATTATGGACTAAAATATTTTCCATGGGAAAAACTAGCACTGCTTTTTAGTCATTAAAACAATATTTAGACATATTTGAAAAGTAGCATCTTAGGAGCATCTTTAATTTTTACCACCTTTATTGATGCGTTAATTACAAAAATAATATGTGATTATTGTCAAAAACTCAAGCAATTCAGAAATATATAAAGTATTGCCAAAGCCAGTTTGGCTCTGTGGATAGAGCGTCGGCCTGTGGACTGAAAGGTCCCGGGTTGGATTCCAGTCAAGGGCATGTACCTTGGTTGCAAGAGCATCCCCATTGGGGGTGTGTGCAAGAGGCAGCTGATCGATGTTTCTGACTTTCTATCCCTCTCCCTTCATCTCTGTGAAAAATCAATAAAACATATTAAAAAAAAAAAACTGGCAAACATGAAGGGAAATTTAAAAAAAAAAGAAATATATAAAGTATTAAGTGTAAGGTTCTCTCTTGCTTCCAAAAGATAAATGTTTGGTCTTTATCCTTCCAGACTTTTAAATATATCTTACTTTTTTAAAAATATAGACATATCACATATTCTAGTCAATAAAGTGCTATATTTTAAACTATTTCAAAATATTTTCATACTAATTACATATAGAGGTTCACTTCATTCATTTCAGTGACTACGGAGTATTTCATTATTGACCTGGTTACTCTCTGATGGAAATTTAGGATGTTTCCAGCTTTCCACCACCACAGATAATAAGGCCACACACACCCTGTACAAAATTCTGATGATTTATCTTAATATTGTGTGGCAGGGAGGGCCTGAGATAAGGCCCATCCCAAGTGAACAGCAATTTGAGAACCACTATTTATGTTCCTAGGACAAACTGCTGCTCGCGAGCCCCATGCGGCTCTTTGGCCCCTTGAGTTTTTAGCAAAGGCCAACTTAGGAGTACCCTAAATTAAGTTAATAACAATGTACCTACCTATATAGTTTAAGTTTTAAAAAGTTGGCGCTCAAAAGAAATTTCAATCGTTGTCCTGTTGATATTTGACTCTGTTGACCAATGAGCCAACTAATGAGCCTAGGGCCATGGCCAGAGCGGACTGCTGATTAAAAATACAGGGCGCTGTGCCACTCGAAGTGTCCTCTCACCAGTCTCCATGCAGTCCTCTAAGCTCTCTGGGGACATGAGAAGATTCAGTAGCATCAGCAGTTTCTGCAATTCTGGGGCCAGGGCACTCTGGGCAGTGAGAGGCAGTCCATCAGCCCTGCAGGGAACCAGGACGGACTGCAATCTTTATACTTAGCTTACTTTTGTGTTCAATGCAGTTCATAATGTGTCTGATGTGTATGAACTGGAGCGTGCTGTCCCGTGTTGAAAGAATAACAGTATGAGGGCAAACATGAGTATGGCCCCATGGAATTATTAGAATGTTGCTTCTTAAATACAAACACACTTAAGTGCACAATGGAATAAAAAATGCTTACTTAAAATATCTGAAAAGTAACATTAAAATAAGTACATCTAAAACAAGCTCGTCAAAGGCTGAAATGACAAAATGGGTCACCTTCTCTACCCGCTGCCAAAGCGCAGGGCGCTCCGTGCCTCGGAGGCTCCCGCACTGCATGACTCAGCCGGGCCATTTAAAGCAAAGAACAAACATCTCATATTTCTCTTAGAAAAGTTCAACCCCTCAAGATCACTGTTTATCTTATGTAAATCCGCATATTTTAAAACCTGAACCCTGAGGCGATCTCATCTAAAACACACTGCTGGTGCTCCTACAAAGGCAGGCCTGGAACTTCAAGCTCCAATCAGTCAGCAACTTCAGGAGCAGAGATGGGGCAGATCCAGAGGAGTGACCTAAAATCAGAGACCTATGTATAGTCCTTTAGAAGCTCCTGATGCTCAGGCAAAGGTTTCGATACACTGGGTGGTTTTAATCAGTTGAGGGCTGGCATGGTGTAGTGCAAAGGACGTTGAATTGGGTTAAGGCAATTCTAAGCCATTATCTGGGAAAATCACAAATTCTCCAAGTAATGAGAGGCCCAGGGTCATTAGGAAGACTAAACATAATGTTCCCAATACATGTGCTATATACAAATATATACGGGTTACCAGGACCAGCGACATAGCTGGCAGGGCCCAAAGCAAAAGAAAAACATGGGGCTCCTGTTCCAAGAATTTCAAGCAGTGATGGCAGCGTATAAATCAAACACAGGGCCCTTCTAATATGTTTTGTTTTTTTATTGGTTTTTAGAGAGAGGGGAAGAGAGATGGATAGAGAGATAGAAACTCTGATTGGCCTGCTTTGCCCCCTGCAGTTCCCCTATTGGGCCATTGCCCTGACCAGGAATCGAACCGGTGACCTCCTGGTTCATAGGTTGACGCTCAACCACAGAGTCACACCAGACGGGCCACAGAGTTCTTTCCACACGTGAGGTTGTGTGACTGCACAGCAACGAAAGCCCATGAAGCCGGCCTCGGGTGCTACCATTCTACAGAACTGCCCAGCTAAATCTCAGAGCACCCTGCACTGGTAAATGTTCAGGAAATGTCTGTCTGCTAGCAGGACTCCATTATAATAAAAAGGAAGTACGATTTCTTACATTAAGAAGGAATCCTTTCGTTTTACAAGATAAACATTAGAAGAAAGGCCACTTTTCAAAGTACAGTGTCTACAAAATAACATGCTAAGATATTTATGTGTATTTTCCTATTTAAACTTCATACACAATCCTAAAAAGTGGGTACAAAAATCATCTTTTCACAGCTGAAAAATGACGGCTCAGAGAGGTTAAGAAACTTGTCCCTTTTTCCCAATTAGCTCATTAATTTAGCTCAGAACATTTATTGAGCTTCTGCTTTGTTCCAGATACTTTTTTAGACACTAGAGACAACACAGCAAGACAAAACATCCACCTACCTTTAAGAACAATGTTTGTTCTTAATCTGAATTCACATTTAACTGAGCATCCCGTTTTTTCTCTGACATCCTTACTTAAGAGCAGAAGCACACTGTGAGAGGAAAGGGAATTTTAACTTCACAAGACAGGTTTGGGAGGCTTCCCCAGAAACGGAAGACCTGCCTATAATCTGAAGAACATAAGGAGTTAAAACGGCAAAGGTAGGCTGGAGCAGGTAATAAGATTGCCATAGCAGAAAGAGAGAGGCTGCTGTGTGCAGGCTGCTAGAAGGGAAAGGTTGGGAGATGGGGGTTCTGCAAAATGAGGTCATGGAAGTGAGAAGGGGCCAGACTGGTCAGAGCCTTTCAGGCCTTGTAGGTTAAGGTTTTCAGTCTTTCCTCTAGCAGAATGACCAGTCATACAAGATGCTTCTGCCTGTGCCCTCCCTTCTGTGATATCATCTACTCAATGGTCTCCAGAGTCCTTCTCAATCCCCTGCCTCATTGACTTTTACCAAAGAATGTCGTCATCTTCAAATCTGTCTTGCCAGCCGGAATGTGACTTCTCTAAGGGCGTCAAGAAGATGATCAATGTTAAAGAGAGCAACAGAGTTTACTGAGTCCCTGGGTTCTGGGTCTTGGCCACACTGCCTAGGTCAAGGGCCTCTGCTAGTGTGGTCCCCTAATGATGTCATCCAGAACTTGATAAACAGCATATTCTGGGCCCACCCACAAAACCACTCAATTAGAAGGTCTTGGATAGGGCTCAGAAATCTCCATTTGAACAAGCTTCCCAGGAAGGGATGACACACACAACTATTTTGAGAAGCACTGGTCTATTTGACTATTCTAAGATTCTCATTCATAGGATTTTCAAATAGTGACAAGAGAAGCACTTATTCTAATCTGTCATAAATCTCACGGTGCTCTTGAATTGCAAGAGGGCCCAAGTTCTATGAGAAGACAGAAGTTCATCAATTATAGTTCTTAGTGTCTGGTCTTAATCATTTGTATTACATACTGTCCATGGGAAAAGATAGAGCTGGCATGGTGTGCAGTACAGAAAACATTTTAAATGTTGTCATGTTAAACTGATTTAAATATCTGCTTTACAGTAAGCTGGGATTATTATTTTTCAAATTTGACCTTTTAAAAATGTTTTAATTAATGCTCCCAATGGCATAATACAAAATCTAAGAGACCATTTCCTCTACAGAAACAGAGCCCACAACTCCATGTAAAATTTCAGAGTTCATCAAAATCACTTCCTATATTCTACTTGTAAGCAAAGTTCAAATTTAAAATAAAACTCATCACATATTTCATCCTTTCACGGAGGGAAAGAATATTAGGACCAGAAAAGACTAAACCATCCAAACCCACCCTCTCCATTTGTCCAGTTCTTCCCTTACAGTAGCCATCATCATATGCCCTCAGTGGGGCATCCAGGGTAAAACTAAGCGGTGTCTGTAGATCTGATTAAGACGTATTTCCAGAAAGAATTAAAGTAGTGGCTCTTCCCCACATCGATCCTCTCAGCTGTCTCAAATAAAGAGAAAAGCTCCACTGCCACATTTTACACTGGTTGCTCAGCAGGGCTGCAATTGAAAAACAAAGCAAACAAACAATTTTGCGATGCTGTACCCAAACTGCACACAGCTGGGGACCTGCCTCTCCTAAATTTACAAACAGACTTCACAGAAGTGGTACTTTGTGTGAAATTAACTGGCCATGAAATACATGTTCTAAACCAGATCAGACAGAAATTTCAGCAATATATAGAAAGAACCAAGAATCATGGAGGCGAATCCTTAGCTTTTCTCCTGATGCAGCCTCCTACTTTCACTATTCACAGAAACTGATGATTATGTATGAATAACATGAATAACTACATAGTGAGATGGTTAGGAAGCATTTTGACAAATCAGATGTTTTTATTTATGAAATATATCAACAAGCTTACCAATCTCAGAGTAAAAGCTAATAATCCCTAATGATAGGAAATGGCTTTTCTGGTATTGGCAGTCACGTGATGCCCATTGGTATGTCCTTTACTATCTGAGGGAAGTACCTGTATCCTGTTCTCTGAGGCACCTTCCATACTTAAGAAATACTATAGAGTTTATAATGAGTAGGATTTGCCCCAAGAAGCTCTTAGGCTAGTCTGCTGGTAAGACCAGAGAAGCTGCTTTTACTGTCATTAGGTTATTAAAAATAAATTTAATTTCTCTACTATAATGGTCGGCAAACTCATTAGTCAACAGAGCCAAATATCAACAGTACAACGATTGAAATTTCTTTTGAGAGCCAATTTTTTTAAACTTAAACTGCTTCTAATGCCACTTCTTCAAAATAGACTCGCCCAGGCCGTGGTATTTGGTGGGAGAGCCACACTCAAGGGGCCAAAGAGCCGCATGTGGCTCACAAGCCGCGATTTTCAGACCGCTGCTCTAAATCACCAAAATACTGAGGTAAACCAGAGCTTCCCCCCCCCCCTTTCCTTTTCCAGACAGCAGCTAATGGCATTTGATGTTATATTAGAAAAAGTCTATTGTCTACATCTGCTGAGTCTGAAGGCCAAATTTCATTAAAGGAACAGTACTGGAGAAAGTCTCTAGAATTTTTTAAAAGATAAAATTGTTGTCTTTTTCTTTACAGAGAGGTTGTTTCATAATATTCTGCATACATAAAGAATTTGCATGTCCAAAGCTCCCTGAGACCATCTCTTTTGTCCTCAAAACAACTCTGTAATCAGAGCTAGTTTGAGCTAATTTTCCACATTCCTCAAATGGACAAAATGAACCCAAGAAGGTAAATCACTTGCCCAAGGTCGCATAACACAATTCTTGGTAAAGTGGGAACGAGGATCTTTGTCTGGATTGTGTGTGATCATTGCTTTTCACTCCCCCCCCCCGCCCCGCCCCCGCCACTACCATCACCACCACTTCCACTCCTTTTGCCACACACACTGCAGATTGGGGCTCACTCAGGAAAACCAGCAGGAAAACCTTTGCCCTTAGATTTCCAGAAAGTGCGGTCTTTAAAAAATAATAGTAATACATGGAATGAAACTCGGATTGTGCTTTCTTTTTTCTACCAGGGAATGCATTCACAGTGCTGTTTTTTAACGTGTATTTTACGTTTGGAAAGAAAGGATGCAGCACATTATTTCTGTAAGCCATTCTCAGGTCCCCCTTGCAGGCCCGGCTTCCCGAAGAACGCGAAGGAACGAGTTAGCTCTGCCGAACCCCATGAACCTCTACATCGAAGCTTTCACAGGAAAACTTGGCGCCAGCACGAGGCTTTTCGTCATTTGCCACTGTGAGTGGACGCCAGAGATGAATGCCAATGCTCCTCCAGGATTACGGAAAAGAATTAACAACTTTCTCTCGCTGTCAGCTTAGTACGCGGGAAGGACGTCCTGCGGGAGCGGAGACCACAGGGTCTCTACGGTGGCGCCTGAATGGACGCCCCTCTCCTCGGTCCCCAGGGAAGCGCCGGCCGCTGGAGCCCCTTCCCGGCACTGCGACGCACTGCGGAGCCGCCCGCCCGCCCGCAGCGCGGCCCGCGAGGCTCTCCAGGCCGCCCGCGCCGCCTCCTCGGTTCTCGCCGCAGTCCACCGCCCCCGCCTCCCCGCGGGTCGCTGCGGGGGACTGCCGGGCATCCATCACCGGAGAGCCTCTGACGCACACGCCCGTGCTCCCAGACGGAGACTCCGCCGCCTCCCCGCTGCACCGCCCACCCGCGCCTGCCCCCTCGTGGGTCTGCATTTGCATCACTCGCACACGTAGCGGGTGACGCGAGCATCCCCCAGCTCAGGCCACCCCGGCGGCACCGCCGGCCCCGGTGCCCGGTGACTCAGCCCCTCCCGCTCCGCCCCCGGGGGGCCGGGCGTCTGAGGTCCCCGCACGCCCACAGAATTGCGCTGGGTGGTGCATTCGCGGCGGGGCGCCCACCTCCCACACCGAGTGCATCACTGTATTCCGCAGTCCTCGTGGGCTCCCCGCGACACCCTAGAGATCCGTCTTCCCAGTTGTGGAACCCAGGCCAGGGGACAGAGTCCGCTAGGAGAAGGGTGAATGGATGGAGGATCGCCTCCAAAGCCCTCCCCACCACTTGAAATTATCTCGGTAACTTGTTTACCGGAGACGGGCCTCACCCCAAACGTCTCCTGAGCCTCACCTGGAACACAGTGGGCGCTCGGCAGGGTTTTCGGAATGCAGGCGCGGTGGAGTGAATGAGGGGCAGGCACTCAGCCACCGCCCCGCGGGTTCCCCGCTCCAACCCTCCCCAGACACTAGACGGCAGCGTCGGGGACTTGCTGGAACAGTTTTTAAATTCCCGGTGTTCTTTTAGGCTCCCGCAGTGCCTACCCATGGCGGCTGCCTCTGCTCTCCCGCTCCCCTCACGTCTGCAGAGGGATCCCCGCCGAAAAGTTGCGCCCAAGGCTGGAATGGAGGTCCTGGACAAACACCCATCCTGGGACTTGGAGCTGCTAGTTTGGAATCAGCCTCCCCGCTGCCCGTCGAACCGCTCATGCAAGGATCGTGCAGGTCCCCACAGAGGAGGGCGCGGCCCCCGCATGGTTGCTGCCCACATACTTCCCCCGGGAATCTGAGATGAAGTGAGCCCACCTCCCCTGACCTGCCCCAGACAACAGGGGGAAGAGGGAGGGGGACTCACACCATCCGTATATACCCCGACTTCCCCCGTCCCGCCCCCAGCAAAGGTGCCCGGCTGGGCAGCACCTGGCGCCCGCAGGCAGGGCAAAGTTGCGCTTCTCCAAGGCTGCAAAACTTCCCAAGGCTGCAGCACCTGGCCTCTGAGTCCGGAAGGAAAATTAAGCAGCGGCGGGAAATCCCGCCACCACCGCTGCCGTGGTCCCTCACTCACCGCTCCGGCCGCTGGGGACCCCCCTGCCTTGGGTGCTATCGGCGCCGCAGCTGCCACCGCGCGGGCGTCGCTCCGGCTCGCTCTCCGGGGCCGCCTCCGTCTGCCACTCTCTCCCGCAGCGCACGGAGTGGTGACTCCTCCGAGCGTGTCAGCAGCGAAGGGAGGGGCGGGAAAGTGGCTCCCGACTCACACGCTGCGGTCCTCCTGCCCCGCCTCCGCCTGCGCCTCCTCCCGGTGCTGCAGTGCCGGGCGGCGGCGTGGCTGGAGTACGAGAGGAGCGCGGGGCGGGAGTCGCGCGTGCGGGAGGCGGGAGCCGCGCACGACTCCGTCCCGGGGGCGGGGTGAGTGCCTCGGCGGGGCGGGGTCCTGCTGCGCTGCGGGGGTGGGGTGCAGAGGAGGCCACCCCAAGGTGGAGGTACTTCGGCAGCAGTCAGGGCTCTGGGTTTGTGTTGGAGTGACGGAAAGGGCGCCAGTTCCTAATTAGTCGCTGACTGTGACTATCCGTTGCGCACCTGGTGGCGGCGCACCGAGAGTCTGGTCCCAAGAGACAAGGAATTTTCAGGGCTGAACCGC
The DNA here is from genome assembly GCA_027563665.1 of Antrozous pallidus. Taxonomy (NCBI): domain Eukaryota; kingdom Metazoa; phylum Chordata; class Mammalia; order Chiroptera; family Vespertilionidae; genus Antrozous; species Antrozous pallidus. The sequence goes on along the minus strand of CM050512.1, from coordinate 42,359,576 downwards.
TGTCGGCGAGGGAGAGGTTGCCAGGGAAGTTCGCCTCCTATCCCTGGGCCAGGGACTGATTTGTTGGCTTCCAGGAAGCCACCAGGCAGGGCTAAACTGACCATTCCCCCGACCCCTACCCCCACTCCGGGGCGCAGTGGGCGCGAACAGAAAACTTTGCCGGGGTCTGGGGTCTGGGGCCACCTAGCCAGGCTCACAGGCAGACATTGGAAGTGGCCCTTTTTTTTTGGGGGGGGGGGGGGGGTAATAGACTACCGAATATTTAATTTTTTTAAACATGGTAATTTCGTGTTATCAGAAACTTTCTGCCCCTTGGCCTGCTGGAGATCCCAACTCGAGATCCCCGTTCCAAAGCAGCGTGACCAGGCGGCTCTGGATTATCCTACCTCCTCGAGGCCACACCCAAGTCTGGGTCTAGGAAGGCCATTGACACAGAAGGGCGTGGCCCTCTGCGGACCGCCTCTTCCTTTCTTCCACCTCTCCACCCCCTCCCTCGGCCACCTAGCCCTAGACCCATCCAGAAGCTGGGCTTTCTCAAGTCCCCACCCTGCCAGCTCTCAGCTCAGGTGGAACCCCTACAGGTTGGGAAGATGTGACCCCAAGTGAGACAAAGCACAGAGCCCTTGCGGACTGCGGTGGTATGGGACTCACACACCATCTATGCGCCAATATGTTCTATTTGTGTAAATATGCCTGGATGCTTGAATAACCGGATGTGTGGACATTGATATAAATATTACACGTCCATGTGCTGGAAAAGGGAGGGATCAGGCACCTCCCACTATGCCTGATACAAACCGGTGGAGAGAAGAAAATAGGTAGTCCATGGTGAGAGCTTTCCCTTCTCTCCAGTTCAGGCACTCCAGAACTGTACATTATGATTCTCACGTCCCATTGTGCCCATACTTGCTCCCCTGGCCTTTGAGAGCCTGCCTGGGTCTTGTTTTGGTTAAAGGCTTTGCAGATTGCAACCAGGAGTGGTGCTATAAGGTGGTCAACAGAAATGGTAATTAGGGAACATGCTCATTTGCACTGCATAAATGAATTATTTAAATTAAATACTTGGGCTGAAATTGTGTTGTTACCAGGAGAAGGAAAATATACCCATGGGAGTGCTGATAATTCTTTGGAAATAAATTTGTGAAATTAAAAAACTCATAAATTTTATCCAGATTGCCTACATTCTATAATAATAAAAGTGTAATATCCTAATTAGACTGGACATCCTTGGGGGGAAGCCAGGTCCCTGGTACCAGAGGGAAGCTGGTGCCAGCAGCCAGGGAGAAGGAAGGCTTACTCTTGCACAAATTTTGTGCACCAGGCCTCTAGTATTACTAGTATATAGGAAAATGTTGAGCTCTCAACTGCAAAATATGCTGGTAATTCACTGGGTTCTCAAGTGGATACTCCTGGAGAACCTCCCCCGATGTTACAGAAAAATTATTTCTCCAAATGATAAAAGTTCAGGAAACCATGAAACAAACCTTAAAAATGATCTTTCCCTGTGCTATCCATGGGAGATATTTAAAGAAGTCCAGGCAGTCCTCGGTAACATCGGACTCGATGTATGTGGTTACGTCGCTATCTCTCATTTATTTATTTAAAAAAAGAAGTTCTGTCATGTATGTACATATGTGCTTTATGTTTTTAATTATTTGCTGTATTTACCACAAATAAAGGTCAGGAATTATTATCTTTCTTTAATTTTTTTTTTTTACTGTGTCACTTCATTGCTGTTGTATATGGGCTCCATGTGAGTGACGTAGGTGCTTACGTAGGTGGGTTCCGACTTACGGTGAAAATCGCATTAGTCGCACCATAGGAACGGATCTCTGATGTAACCCGAGGACCTACCGTATATAAATCTTTCTAGCTGCTGAGTTTTCAAGTCCTGATGCACTTGAAGATAACAGTTCTTAAGGGAAAATCCCTGAATGTATGTTCGCAGGAAGTGTCTGATTTAACACCAGTGTAGGGAGCGATTATAGGGTTAAGCCTTAGACTGACCTGCTGGCAAAGCAGCAAACAAGTCCCAGCTTAGAGGGCACAGCCCTCTTAGCATAATTAAGCTTGATCTTGTGACTGCTCCCTAGATCTTTCCTGGGTAGCTAATGGGCTGTGGGAGGTGCAGCAAGTGCTGCCAAAACAAGTGAAACTCACAAGAACACTGTAACTATGGTGACCACTACCTTGTTTACCTCTGACTATAAAATAAAGCATCAGCTTGCAGTCTGGATCTGTTCTGTGGTCTCAGTCAGGCACAGAAGATCCACCCAGACCCAGCTTATCCCTTTTGTCTGTCTTTTCTTCCTCCTTCGCCGGCCCTCCCACAGGCTGGCGGAACCCTTGGCTGTGCTGGCGCAGCGCAGACCAGGGTGTATTGGAGGAGTGGATTTTAACGTTGTGTCTTTGGAGTACAGCAAGTATTTTTTCAGGATGGTGTATGTATAGGTTCCTTGGCCTTCCCTCCAGAGCTGCTCTCATTCTAGGGTCCCTCCTGGGGCACCAGTTAACCTCAGGTCTACTGGGTCTAGCACTCAGAATAGTCTTCTTTATACCTCCATTATATTTCTGTCCTAAAAACATTTGTCTTGTTACTCTCCTCATACGCCTGATGGAGAGTAAAGAGGACACCACAAAATCCCAGTGGTCTAAAGTCACTACCCTCCTGCACATCAGGAGTTTCATTCTTCTGCACAGTGTCTGCTCGTGATGCTAGATAGCAAGCAGTTAAACCCCTAAGGAGCATCAAAGATCTGTCTTCACATCTGCAAAGTGGTTTTAATAAAAAATAATTACCCTAAGTATTACACAGGTGCTGTGGTGGTTAAATTTGATAACACAAGAAGCACATACTGGACATAGAATGTTACTTTCCTCCAGCTGCAGTGAGGAGACAAAGGCTGTGCCAGGGAGAGCTGTATGATGCTCCTGCAAGCTCCAACACATAGCTTCCAGAACTGGGGTCCAGAGAGAGCCTCATACACTTGGACCAAGGCCAAACCTCTCCCACTGTCCTCACCTCCACAGCCAGGGGTCAATAGCAAGGCATAGATATCCACCCCCTCACTCCCAATATTCACAGCTTGAGTCTAACAATGTTAATCTCATTAAGCCCTGAATGCTCATAAGGTTCAGCCTCTAGTCTGTCCCTTTCTTTTTAAAAATTAAATGTTGTTAAAAGTATTAGATATGCCCCCTTTTCCCCCATTGACGCCTTCTAGCCTGCCCCATCCCTTCACCACCCTATTGTCTGTGTCCGTGGGTTATGCATATATGCATACAAGTTTTTTGGTTGATCGCTTCCCACCAATTCACCCACCCCTGTCTTCCCTCTGAGATTCCACAGACTATTCCATGCTTCTATGTCTCTGAGATCTATTTTGTTCATCAGTTTATTTTGTTCATTAGATTTCACATATGTATGAAATCATGTGATACTACAGGACATTATGTGATAATGAATTTTATTTTTTAAAAGCCACTTGAAGTTGGAGTTTAACTTTTGGCTAAAAGCGTTCTTATGCCTACACTCCCCCCAACTCTGAAAGAGTGTCTGGCACATAGATTCTTAGCACATGTCTACTGATTTACATTGAGTTGTGCGTTAAGTTCATTTCTGTTGAGAAAACAGGAAGGATGTCTCCATCTGTTGGTCCCAGCGCATAGAAAGCGTTTGGCAAATATTTGCTTAAAGCCAAAATGGCTCCAGGATTTTAGCAACTAAAAAGGAAACTTTTGAAGTCCAGATGGAAGGCTGGAATAAAATAAAATCAGAAATTAGCTCAGTGAAAACTCAAGATTCTGGGAGAATCTTTCTGCTCACATTGCCAGGAAAGAAGCTGCCCCAGGCGTGGTGAGGGAAAAAGAAGCTGAAGAGGTCTCTACCCTCCTTTTGTGGCTCAGAGGGGAAGGCAGGCTGTCACACAGGAGCCTAGGCTAGTGTGGAGGTGGGGGAGGAAGTGGAAGAATGATGGTGCCTTCCAACGAAGTGGGAACTCCCCACCAGAAGTCTTATGTCAATGCCCACCAGACGTCAGCACAGAAGCAGCAGTGAATGATGAGGGGTTAGATGCCCTGCCCTGGCCAGTCTGTGACCTCAGCCACCCCAGTGCTTACACAATGGCCCTCGAACCCTTAGCTCAACCGGTAAGGAATAGGAGTTCTTATCCCATGGAGAGGCAATTCTGAGGAGTGTTCTTCACAGGCTCTCAGAGGCTTTCTGGTGGGGTAGCACCTGGTTGTCCATAGTGGTAAGCAGCTCATTAATCAACATTTCACTTTTTCCCTTCCTTGTCTCATTTCTCTATACCTTCTCTTCCCCCCATACCCTACCCCCTCCTCCAACTCATGCTTTACAGGATCATTTCTCCAATAACCTACATGTACTCAAACCCTAAACTTAAACTGAGACTTGCTGTGTAGAGCCATTTGGAATCTGGCACCATCTTCCTTTCCAGCCCTTCCCGGCACCCCCATCCCACCCTCACTATTGTAAATTTGAATTTTATGACTCAGATAGTCTGGACTGATAGCCATTCCTTAAAGAGCCCCAAGTTTCTCTACCTCTGTGTAAAGCTGTAACACCCATTTACTACCTGGAATAGAAAATGCCACCTTCCCTACTATACCTTTGCCTACCATTCTAGGCAAAAGTGTTCTTCCCGGTCCACACTCTGATAGCAATTAGGTTCAACTGCATATATGGCCCTCATCACTTACCAGCTTGGTTAGAAGTGATTCTGCCTCATTTCCTACAGTACAAAAGCCTTTTGAAGGTCTACAAACTCCCCAACACAGTTTCTTCTAAATGAGAGGTACTCTGCATAGTTTGAATGACTGCTCAAACATTTAATCAATCTACATTCCTTCTTGAACTTCTTTTTCCAAAATGAGACTTCTCAAGGATCTTCCCACATGAGGGGCCTAAGAGCTAATTTTGCATGGCCTTCTTTAAAGGCTTAACAGCACAACGGTATCCTGAGAAACCACGAGCATTCCTAGAATTTTAATTTGACTTAGATTTTTTAAAAGCACATAAAAAATAAAAATAGATTTTCAAAACGCAGATGCTCACTTTGTTGCAGAGTCACCTGTGTGTGTGTGTGTGTGTGTGTGTGTGTGTGTGTGTGTGTTTCTCTCTCTTCTCATTTTCTTTCAGTGACTTCTGCTGCTGTCGAAGCTCTGTAACAAGTGTTATGGATCCTCTGTATCCAGATGACTTATGGCTCAAGTCTGAGTACTTCCATTGCACCTCTGCATTATCACTGGCTGGCTTTTCCTTTATAACATTCTACCACAGGTTTGCTAATCCACTGAATTCTATTAAGTTATTTTCCTGCTCAAGGGAGAATTATCATTTCCAAGTTCAGAATTTGTCTTGTATAATCTTCCTGCTCCAAAGGAGTGTTCTAACACTTAGTTTTTCTATTTTAATAATAGACATGCTGATTTCTCCCATTTCATCTCGTTATTAAAAATGCATGTAATAAGCCCTCAGGAATTTAGGTTCACTTCTGTTTTTGGCATGACTAACTTCTGGGTTACAAATGTCTTTTTATTTTAAGAGGTGCTCTCCAACTTCTGGGTTACAAATGTCTTTTTATATTAACAGGTAGCAGCACCAAGGCTTTGTTAATGATGGAAACATTTGATATTAATAGTTTGTCCAATTCATGTTTTGCTCTTTCTCTACACTTAGATTAAAGCCATTTCTTGCTGATTAAAAATATGTTTAAAAACTACCCAATTTGGCTCCAGTACCAATGTCTGAGTGCTATATTAATCATTTCCTGCATAAGTTGCATCCTATATGAACACTAAATTTCCCATGATGCAATGAGCTCATTTCTGGAGGTTCTTAAATAATGGGGCCTGAAAGAGCAGGTGAGGCTTTGTGCCTCTTCTCCACACACTTGCCAAGGGCTCTCAGCAAATCCCAAGAAGGTCACTTCTCATCTTTCTGACTGATGTAAAGTCAAATCAAGCTCATCCTAGGCGATTGTCAATTCTAAGGGAGGAAATAGAAAGTCTCATTTTGTGATTAAGCTATGCTTTACCAAAAGTTCTATGATGGGACGATGGAGAACTTGCCTGCTCCTTCCTTTCTGAAAACTCCCTTCTCATTCACCCAACTGACAAGAGGCAGAGTCAGGGAACTAGTGGCTGCCTCAAAGGTGTGATTGGCTCCATCTTATCTTTCTGACTCATTGCCTTGAATGTCATCTTAATGCTGTGTGTGTAATTCTTGTTTCCAAAAGACTTGTATGCATACATATAAGCACAACCAATAGACACAAGACACGGGTGGGGTTAGGGGGCAGTGGGATGAGGGCATGTGACAGAGGTTAGGGGAGGCTGGGGGAAGGTCAATGTGGGGGGGAAGGAGATATATGTCCTACTATATGTAATACTTTAAACAATAACATATTTTTTTGAAAAAGAGGTAGCTCATCTCTGAAGGCTTTCTGGAATGTAAACTGGGGGAGTCCTTGAAAGAATAAAAGTTGGTCTAGGATTTCTCTCAAGAAAATCTCAAAAACACCCTTCTTCAGGTTGTCCCAGAGGCAATGCAGAAAAGGAAAAATGTAAGTATTCCATAGATAAATAGGCAAAGGAAATAAACTGGAAATTGCCAAGGAGGACCCACAAATAGTTAAAATATTCAATTTCATTATTCTCAGTACAATATTATTTAAACAATATATTGTTCATCATCAAAAAATTTAAGTAAAAATTATCAATTAACTTAGATCACATCTATTTTCTTTAAAGATAAAAAGAAACAATTTCAGATATATATGTGCCCAAATTTTTAAGTTACTGGAAATTCTGTAGATTGTCCTGGGGTAGTTCTGTTATCAATCCTCTGGTGTGTCTTCATGCTGTTCATTTAAAATCAGGGGCAAACCACAGGTGATGTAGCACTTCTGTTTTAATAATTTCAGTCATTTTCAGTCCTGAAAAGGGACTTCAGGAAGATAGCCAGGTTTACTGAAAAGTTTCTTTCCATCTCATGAGATAGTTTGATAATCTCCTAGTTTTGTATGTTTGGTTCAATAGAAATATGTCAAAGTGGTGTGTAACCACTTGATGCAGAGTCTGGTTTCTCTGTAATAAATCCCTTTGCCAAATGGGGGGAGTTGCAGACTTGCTACTGGCAGGAGTGAAGCAAACGGGTAAGTAAAACTATCTTGATAGGGGAGCATATTTCTGTGGGAGTTTAGTCTTGATAAAAGTGTCAACACAGGAATCGGACTCCTGGGGGCTTCCAGATCTCCTGACAGGTCTGCCAACCATTCCTGGGCAATAATGTTGGTGTTCTCTGAGGTGGGGGGCTGGGATGCCTGCCTTCAGATGTGTTCAGACAAGTTGCTGAGTAAACCAAGGAGAGGTTGGATGATTAAGCGAGAAATAAGGGATTCTTGGTTAAACTGAAGACTTCATTTGGGAACCAAAAATTTTAATAAATCTCTTGGACCTTGAGCCACATATTTTCCCTGAAAAGTATATATATTTTTTCCAGCAGAATTTCGTTGAGGGTTATATTACTGAGGAATGAACTGAGATGGGTATGAAATTTATTTAATGGCTTACTGTACTAGAAAACTGAAGACCTACAGGAGATTTAAAACCAACTCTTGTTACAACTTTTTAAAAGATTGTGAAATTGTCAAAATGCACATGAATCAAATTTTAATATGCTGTATGATGGATAGAGAGGATGTCCATTGTACCCTTTCTTTCTTTGAATTCTCAGGCATGGTTTGGCAGTGTAAGAACTCTTGTAACATTAACAAAGTCAATAAAAAGTGACTGGATAAAAAAAATAATAAAGATAAAAAGCAGTTTAAAATGCAATTAATGACATACAAGTTATTTTGAAGGTAAGAATATAAAATCAAAGCCAACATAAGGTTGGACAATAAGCCTTTCACAATGCTGAAAAATGAGCCACAGTCTGGCTTCCCTCTTGGCCAAATGGAGAGCGAAACACAAGAAATGCATGCAGTTATAAGTCTGCATTTGACTATAGTTGCCAGTTATTTACTAGGGGCATGGTTATTTTATTTATTTATTATTATCATCATCATCATTATTATTATTATTGGCAATGAAATCTGACAGTAGCTTCTCTCCTATGATTTCCTACGGGGTCAGTAAATGACAGACCATGTCTTCAGCAACACCTGTACAAAGATAGCTGTGTATGGTTTTTTTCTCTCAGCATATCTTGATGTGAATCTCGGGTTAGTTATTTTTTTAAAGTGGGAGGGGCATATGAAATGAGATGACACGGAACACTGGTTAGAGAGCTGTCCTTTCTGATAAACCCGATGGCAGTTTAAATTGGTGGAGCTATTTGAGTGTTTAATGAAACAATTTTCAATACATGCCAAGAATTCTAAAACCATTTCTGCTATAATATGCAATAATCCCCTTTCAGTGCATGTCCAAGGTGGGACCCTTAAAAGAGAAAGCCTTACCCACAAAGCTGTTAAATGCAGTATGATTTGTAACAGCACAAAATTGAGCACAACCTGAATATTTAGCAATAGAAGACCGTCTGAGCATTTATGGTGTACCTGTGTAAAACATACAGTTAGTTACTAGGTATCATGTAACCATTCAAATGATGTTAATGAACAGTTTCTAACAACATAGGAGAATCATTAAATGATATTAACAGAAAACCAGAGGGTACAAAATTGTATATGCAGTATGATCTCAAATACATATACTAGGTCTAATAGAGTCACATGAAGGAAATATTCAAAATGTTAACATTATTTTATATTTTCCTATACTTTTCATAAAAATAAGAGGCATTTTCTTATAATTAGAAATAATAAATTTTAAAATTCATGGAAGACAGATGGTTTACTAAATAGATGTAATCATTGTACTTAGTGTATCTACCTTAATACCTTTCACCCTCCACACATAGGTCTAAAACAAGTGTTTATGTCTTTCATTTTTAAGATTTCTGGTTTGCTATCTTTTGACACATGTTTAGTCCTCTGGCTTGGAGGTTTTGATACAGGGCATTTAAAAATAAACATTTTCCAAAGTATATTGCATTTAATAATTTTAGTCACCAGTTTCTGTTGGGTAATTTTAAGGAAGTTTTACTAGGCAAGGGATAATATTATATTTTTCTTAATCATAAATGTTCCCATATGCTGAAACTTGCATATACACTAAAGATTGGGATTAGTCTTTTGTTCTTCCTTAAGATCCTGATTTTAAAGAATAAGCAATAATTCTATAGTACCAAATTACAGAAACTTTTTTCCAGTGAAGTTTAAAATTTGCCATTAGGTAAGACCTATTAATAACATCAAAACCAACCTTTTGTATATTAAAACAGAAATAAGTTACCAGGTTTGTTTTCCTTTTTAAGTTTCTTTTAGATCTAATTCTTATGAGAAAAAGAAAGAGATGAAGGTAGTTTTCTATGTTGTTCCTTTCACTATTTATGTCTATCATTCTTAGCATTTTTGTGTGTTTGATCTTAAAATCACATTAACAGCAGGAAAATATTAACAGTTAATAAAGCATTTTGATGTTCTCAGAACAATGATATTTAAAAGAAGAAAGGTTAGGGAAAAACGGATCTAACCTTTTGACTTTGTGTGTGTTGTTTTATTTGTTGTTTCCAAGGTAACACTTCAAGGAAAGCTCCTGCACCCTGGGAGGAGCCCTGTGAAGGCAGAATCCTGCCGATTAGGTAAAAGCAATCACATTTGATGATGCATGGACTAATTTTCTCTTCCAGTGTAAGGCTGGTCGCTTTAATGGGCTGGGGAGGGTATGCATAGAGTTACCAGTAAGTAACTAACTAGTATGAAGGAAGAGCTTCCATGTCAGAAGGTGGAACCACTCACCCATATTTTTCCGGAACCTATAAATCAGAATGCTTGCACCATGTCAGAAAAGCCCATGCAATTCAAAAGGCACATTGCTCTCTCTCTGTACCTTTGTAAGAGCTTATCTGGGTTTAATTAAAAGCACTCCAGTGACTTGGCTCCTCCCACATCCAGGGCCTGAGCCCCTGCTGTCTCTAAAGAAGGCCCACACTTTGAGATTTGCAATCTGCTTCCTCTAGTTCTTTCTCAGATTTCTATTCAACACTCTCCTTGCACCCCAAAGTCTAGTGCTATCTTTAATCCCCTTCCACATTCTGCACTAATTAGGGCTTATTATGAGTGAGAGTGTAGTCCACATTCTTCATGCTATTCTGTTCTTTTCGTCCTTATCCTCCCACTCCTTCATTATCACTACTTCCTTCAATCTTTTTTAGTGTATGTTTGATTAACAATGCTCAGAGGCACTCAGGGTACATCTGCCTTTCTGAGAATATCATGTACAACTGTTTAAAAGTTGTTTATATTTCTTCAAGTATGTTTTGGAAATAGAGTTTAAAAAATGAATAAGTTCTTTAAGAATTAAATACAAATCTCTTAACAGAGGCAAAATTTTAAAATTGTAGTTTTGAATAAAGAGTGTTGTTATAAAAAATACTCTATCCATATATCTCCGAGTTCTTTGTTGTAAACAAAAGAGTATGAGACAATTCAACCAGAAAAGGACTCTATTAAATCATATGAAGTAGTTGCCAGGATCTCTGAGAAGACGGAAGGGTCAGGCTTAGGGCCTACACAGTGGGAGTCAGTATCCGAACCATACTATGGGATGCCCCTGCAAAGATTTCATGGCCATCAATGCGGGCCGCTGACACCACAACTCCACCACTGGGGGAAGGCCAGTCCCTCACCACCATGTATCTCAGAAGCCAGATACCTTCAGCACTGCCTCTGCTAGGAGAAGGCTGTGACTAGTTTCCCATGTTCTTTTCTTCTGAATTAAAGCCTTTGACAAAGATGCTCTAGGAAGGCAGACACGAAGACACACGTCTATGAAATTTGCTGCAAGGAAGCTGGGGAAGAGTTTCTAGCTTCTCCAGAGGGGAGGTGGAACACAAAATAGAGGATGTCTCACAAACATGCGGGACAACAGAGCCAAGATGGTACAATGAGGGCAAACAATTCATCACCTCCCGGAAGAAGACTCCTGTGGAGGGATAATCACCTGCCGATTAGGTAAAAGCAATCACATTTGATGATGCATGGACTAATTTTCTCTTCCAGTGCAAGACAGGTCGCTTTAATGGGCTGGGGAGGGTATGCACAGAGTTACCAGTAAGTAACTAACTAGTATGAAGGAAGAGCTTCCATGTCAGAAGGTGGAACCACTCACCCATATTTTTCCGGAACCTATAAATCAGAATGCTTGCACCATGCCAGAAAAGCCCATACAATTCAAAAGGCACATTGCTCTCTCTCTGTACCTTTGTAAGAGCTTATTTGGGTTTAATTAAAAGCACTCCAGTGACTTGGCTGACTGCCATGGTAAGAAATGTTATATTACTTTTAGTACTTTTATCTTCTAAGTGACCCAAGCATATGACATGGTCCTCAATAAAGAGCCTTTCCTATGCCTCATAATTTTTTTGCCAAGTCACCAGAGTAGAGAACTCTAAAGCAATAATAGAAACTGAAGATAGGACAATTCTGTGTTGTTGTTGTTGTTTCAGGTATAATAAAACCTGATTTGATGCCCAAATTCATGTAACCTATCAGACCTCTCCCTAATTCTTTTTCCATACTCCAAAAATTGCATCAAATTAAAAAAAAACCTACCCAGTTTTTATTAGGCAAGATGACAGTAGATATTATATTTTGGGGGTCACTAAGCTACTAGCCTCAGGGATATAGGAAACTCGGGAACATTGGGACTATTTCAGTCCAACATTCCTTCCCCATTTTATATATTAATAAGATTTTTTAAAAAATGAATCAAACTATATTCATCTCCCTATAAAGAAAGTAATGTTTTTGTTTTGCATTTTACACAAATATCATTTTGTAGCTTACTTGACCTCTTTTTGAAATTTTCTTGCTGTACATTTACCTCAAAAAGTCCATTTAGAAAGTTTCAAGTAAATGAACACAGAAGCATAAAGATAAGGGGACAGGCATGAAAACCTCTATGTACCCTATATAATCTTGCATACAGCAGGACTTCAATACATATTACCTGATAGAAAGTATGATTCTCTATCCTAAAAATAAGAGTACAGAGAAGAGAACATGCGGTCTACTCTTCTACACATTTAGATAGACTTCTTACCCATAATACAGTTTGAAGGGGGAGGAGGACAGTCTCATTTCTTTTTTTTCTGACATGGCTACTTCCTGAAACCATCTGGGTCCCTTGATATAATAAAGATGACAAATCTAGTCTTTAAGGAATTATTAAAAATAATATGAGAAAATGATGATAGCTATTTGTTTTTCATAATAAATAACTCAATGCTCCATTCTTTATCATAAGTCAGCATATTTGTGGTCACTTATAGAACTCTGGAAATTTGGAAGGTATAACAAATTTGAATACATGTCTAAGATGGTAGAGTATTAAGAGCTTTATAAAATTTACATGTGTTTATTTTAGTATTCTGAAATGATCTTTAAATATTTTTATTTATATTTTAAATTGTGATTAGATTTGCTTTGTAATACTAACTTCTAATTTCAACTTCTAGTCACACTCAAAAGGCAAATCATCTCCCAATTTATTATTCCAAATTTAATTTTGTAATAATGAAAAATTAGAATGTTCAGTATTTGTTGGAATATTTTTTCAGTCCTTAGGAAATTCCAAGTCTGTATCTATATTCTAATAAGCTCTTAAAAGTATGTCTTTGCCAACATTTCTTTCTCTTCACTCTTAGCTGTTGCTCCATAGAAATGAGAATTAATCAGCCATCACAGTTGGTAAATAAACCTGACTTGGTTCTGGACTGGCTTCAGGTTAGTAAATCAGGACTAGGCAGGAGATGATTAGGTTGGAGTTGTTCTGGCAATGGACCACCCACGTGTTGCAAAGAGCTGGGGGCTGATAGAGAGGATTTGATGTACCCCAGGATAGATCAAATAGTTGCAAATAGCTCTCTTTGGAACTGGTATAATTCTCACATCAGATCCAACCCAGGCTGGGTTATTACTCATGGTCATGGCATTTGAGTTTAGGCATAGAGAGTTTCAGGACTCACCTTGTATCTTTCCTCTCACCATAGCCATTCCTATCTGCATCTACACCTTTTGAATTAATCCAGACAGATTGCCTGGCTCATAGTAGATTTACTGAAATAAATAAATGCACATACGAGGAGAAAGCAAACACATTATAATGATTCCACATCTGTGTGGAACAAACTTCAACCATATCTAAAAGAAATGTTCTTTCTAAAATAAAGATATAGAGATTAAATAATCCCTGTGAAGTACTTCTCAAACAAAAGATACAGCAAAAATATTACTGAATAATTCAAATTACTCATAAACACTGATCCTGTTTCAAAGAAAAGTATTTATTTGTTTGCCATATTTTCCTGAATGGCCATAAACCTTGATCAAAATCATTAGGCAATCTGATGAGAACTTAATCCAGAATAATAATAATAATTGCAACCAGTGTCATTGGTCTATACTTTTAGATAAATTATAGTCTCTAATACTCATAAACTTGTAAGTAATAGGCACTGATATGCATTATAGATGAGGAAACTGAGACTGAGAGATTGGCTTGCCCACGGTCACATATCTAGTTATCAGCAGAACCAAAATTCAAACCTATTACATTTAGCAGATAAGTGAAGAATTGTATTTCTGGTTATATCATACAGCCAATTTTATATAAAACTAGAGGCCCAGTGCACGAAGTAAATCACACGAGGAGATGCCCCGCCTCCTGCCTCCTGTGGCTGCGAGGAGGCACCTCGCCTCCTGCCTCCCGTGGTGTGAGGAGGTGCCCCGTGGGGCGCCGGCCCAAGAGATGCTCCATGCACCTCATGGTGACCGGTCATCTGGTCATTTTGTCATGACGCCTCTGGGCCTTTTTTTTATTATGACTACAGGCCCGGTGCACAAAATTCGTGCACGGGAGGGGTGAGGGATGTCCCTTAGCCCAGACTGCACCCTCTCCAATCTAGGACCCCTCAAGGTATGTCCCCTGATCCTGGTAAGATCAGGCCTAAATGGGCAATCGGACATCCTTCTCACAATCCAGGACTGCTGGCTCCAAACTGCTCACCTGCCTGCCTCCCTGATTGCCCCTAAATGCTTCTGTCTGCCAGCCATCACCCACTAACCACTACCCTGCCAGCCTAATTGATGTTTAACTGCTCCCCTGCCGGCCTGGTCACTCCTAACTGCCCTCCCCTGCAGGCTTGATTGCCCCCAACTGCCCTCCCTTGCAGGCCTGGTCCATCCCAACTGCCCTCCCCTGCTGGCCATCTTGTGGTGGCCATCTTGTGTCCACATGGAGGCAGGATCTTTGACCACATGGGGGCAGCCCTCTTGTGTGTTGGAGTGATGGTCAATCTGCAAATTACTCTTTTATTAGATAGGATAGAGGCCTGGTGCATGGGTGGGGACCAGCTGGTTTGCCCTGAAGAGTGTCCCAGATCAGGGTGCGGCTTCCCTTGGGGTGAGGGGCAGTAATTTGTGACAGTAATTTATAAATTAGGCAAGAGGCCTCTGGAGGTTTGAAGGCCAGCCACACCCCCAGCGACCCAAGCGGAGACCCTGGAATCTGGGATTAATCTATGTCTATAATTGAAACTTTGTAGCCTGGAGCAAAGCCAAGCCTTCTGCTCGTTCCATGTGGCAGCCATTTCTGTTTGAAACACTGTAGCCTAGAGTGGAGGCCTAGGCAAGCAACTGAAAGCTTGGCTTCCTCTGTTGCCAGGGAAACCCAAGCCTCTGTTCGCTCCAGCTCAGTGGCTGCCACCATTTCTGTGACCTTTTATAATTGAAACTTTGTAACATTGAATGGAGGCCTAGGGAGGCAGAAAGCTTGGCTTCCTCTGTTGCCAGGAAAACCCAAGCCTTCTCCTGTTCTCAGTGGTGGCAGCCATCTTGGTTGGGGTTTATTTGCATAATTTGTTCCTGATTGGCTGGTGGGCGTGGCTGTGGGATGGCGAAGGTACGGTCAAATTTGCATATTACTCTTTTTTATTAGATAGGATTCTTTTAAACTTTTTTCTTCTCAATTATTAGTAACAGTTTTCAGCTCTCTTTCATCTATAGTAGCTTAACATGTAATAGGACTTTTGATATATAGCACATCCTATGAGATTGTAGGGCAGGTAGTGGGATCTTCTTTTATTGGACAAGGGAAAATGAAGTTCAGAAGTTTTGACTTGCCAGAGTCACAAAACTGGACCCACAATCCAGCGATTTTTTTCATGATGCATGCCGCCTCCTTGAAGCATATCTCAAAGTAAATAGAGAATAGGCATGAAAGAAGCACAAGTGAATTGCCTAAAAACCAAACAACCAACAAAAAACACTGTGGATATTTGACAAAACGATAGTTCTAGACCAAAACTAGTGATAGAAACCATATTTTTTAGATTATAAAAACCAAAGCCATTGTAAAATTATTTCCTGCCAAATGACATTGAACAATAAGAATGTCACGCTTGGTCTTTGACTAGTTTAGCTCAGATAAAAACAGATCTACCTCACACGTGGAATGTTCTTCCACTTCATGACCGAAGGCTGAATGATGTGTTCCCCCTGAACCACAGAATCAAAATATCTGCTATTTTATCTGATAGCTGGTACATTCTGGACTGAAAATATATTTTTCCCATTTCAATTTCAGAGACTAGCAATGTATCACAGGGTTCGTGTCAATCAGGAGTTTTGAGCAATGTGACAGATTCATGACCTGAATTGTTGAGCTGAAGAGATAAATGACACCTGAACCTAAAAGCAGGTTAGCTTTTTGCAGGCACAGATGCTTGCTGCAGATCTTATAACCCACAATGGTTATCTGAAATTCTTGAGTAGTCCACTCTTTTTTGGCCCATATTGAAAAATTAGGAATCAAGATTCCTTCAGTCTCCCATCAAAAAGTTGACTACCTCCATCTTCAACAGCTCTGGGGATTATCATGAAAACATTGAATAAAGAGCAATGTTATATTGTTGTTGTTTTTAAAAAATATTTTTATTGATTTCAGGGAGGAAGAGAGAAATAGAAACATCAATGATAAGAGAGAATCATTGATCCGCTGCCTCTGGGGATCAAACCCGCAACCCAGGCATGTGCGCAACCCTAACCATCAATCAAACCCTGACCTCACTCAACCACTGAGCCACGCCATGCTGGGCCTTATTTTTATTTTTACTGGCATTTCTTTACAATTAGTGTAGTTGAACATTTTTAGGCATATTAGCTAAGCAGTTATATATGGCACCTTCTATAAATTGCTTACTCATATCCAGTATTAAAGTCTACAAGTTTTCTTAATGATTTGTGACAGTATTTTATAAAGATAACTCTTTGTTCTATTTGCTGGAAATTCCCATTGTTTATCTTTGTGCTTTTAATTTTAAGAACTACAGTCATTTTAAATTCATAGTCATACATGTTTATACTTTATTTTGTGATCTGGCTTGCTTATTATTATTTTTTATCCAAGCAAGGAGCAGAACGTTGAAACACTTTCCTCATATCTTGCCCATCAAGAAGTAACTTATCTATGAGCAGGAAGAAAATCACATATTTCCAAACATAAGATTCATCTTGATTTTTGCTCTGTTTCTTGGTACAATTCTGAACTGTTGCATATCACTTTCTTTGGGTGCTTTCCTCCAGTGCATACAGATAAAACACCATCAGTGAGCACAGGGCTTACCGACAGATTTAAATGCCAGAGTTCTAAATGCTCTGGAGAGTTCTGATCAGGAATTGGGAGAGGAATAATAAGGTGTTATATTCTTAATAAGAGGAAAGGAATGGATGAATGGCTAATGAACAGATGAGTGAAACCACTGCCTTATCAACGGCAAACTGCAGTGTTTATCAGCCCTCATGGGTGAACTCCATTGTTACCTGGGTCTTATCAACTCAGGATCCCCAAGACTCAGACTATGAAGGATTTTTCTTACATTCTGTCTCCTGCTTGCCAGTGATGTCTTCCTGCTAAATTTGCATACTCCTCCTCTCTAACCTCCCCATTTAAAGAGAAATAGTATGAGAGGTTTCATATCATGAAAGAAAAGGAACATTATGGTATTTGCCCTGTGTTGAGACCAAATAAATAATACCACTAACAGTATCTCTTCAACCCTAAACATTTTAATGAATATTAATTGAATAAGTTGTACAGCATTTAACCAATATCTACAATATGAGTGGTAATACTTTCAACAAGAGCAAAAACTGATCACATGCTTACTATGTGTCAGGCCTTATTTCAAGTGCCTTACATATGTTAATCTCTACAATGAGATATATACCATTACTGGCCACATTTTACAGACGAGGAACAGAGAGTTGGATAAATGGCCCAAAGTTACATGGGTAAAAAAGATGGAACTGGGCAGGAATCAACTTGGGCTGTCTGGCTCCTGAATTTCTACTCTTTGTGGTTATGACATACTGTTTGTGTGCAAAATCTGTTCTGCCTTGAATAAAAACAATAATATCACTAAAGACATGTGACATAATTATTGAAGCCTTTGTTACAAAATAAACATGAAAATTAAACAGAGTAAATGTATAGTGGGAGCTGCTACTTATTGACACACCAACCGTCTCTCCTGGAAAAGTACTTATGCAGGGGAACCACCCCCCCACACCAAAACAAGAAACACACACACACACACACACACACACACACACACATTACAACCAATGACCCACAAACAACAAAACATAGCAATTTGTTTCCTCCCGTCCTTACAGCCCAAAGGGACATTACAGTTGTTCCCCCTTATCCCTGGGGCATGCATTCCAGGATGCCTCGTGGATGCCTGAAACCACAAATAGTACTGAATTCTATGTACACTATAGATATATACATGCCTATGATAAAGTTAGTTTATAAAATAGGCACCGCAGAAGATTAACAATAACTAGTTATAAAATAGAACAACTATAACAACATGCTATAATAAAAGTTATGTGAGTAGCGTGGGGCCATTATGAAGTAAGTAAAGTTGACTTGAACACAAGCACTGCAATCTGATAACTGAGATGGCCACTGAGTCCCTAACAGGCAGGGAGCATATATGCCTAGATACACTAGACACAGGGATGACTCACCTCCCAGGCAAGATGGGTCAGGACAGAGCAAGACAGTGTGGATTCCATCACACTACTCAGAGTGGCATGCAATGTAAAATGTAAAAATGGTTTATTTCTGGTATTTTCCATTTAATGTTTGAGACCTCGGTTGACTGCAGGTAACTTAAACCAAGGAAACTGAAGTTGGGTAAGGAGGTGACTGTTGACGAGTGTGATTATGTGTTACATAAAATCCTAGCACTTTAGAATTGGGTTCATCTATTTCTACGTGCCACCTACCTATTGCAGAAATGCCTTTGCAATAATCCTGTCACCCGTCACTCAGCCCTTGACAGAACCTCTGCATTGACATAAGCTCACTAATTAGTAAAATTGCCTCCTAGGCAGTGTCAAAAGATAAACTGAAGCATATTAAAATGTGTAAGAGCTTATCTGAATAAGAATGAGTTCAAATTGGGCAGCATCCAGTCTAGCAGGTAGAAAGAAGCTCCAAGGAGCTGTCCAAAATGAGACTTTTATAGGCAGAAGGGAGCAGGAACAAGGAATTTATACTAGACGAAAGACGGATTGGTTATTGCTAAGGTACTCTCCTAGGGGAGGGAAGAGGTCTATCAGGCAGATTCCCTAATAGTTCTAATCAGGTGATTCCTGATTGACTTGTTTAAGTGTCTATTTCTAGGGGAGCTAAAACTGTAATTAAGTCTTCATTTGGTGACTTGGGGTTTTGGCATAAGTGACTATTTTCTTTTTAACAGTGGATAGTTAAAATTTGCCTGTCTGTAAAGTTCATTTACATATATGTTCACCAAATGTTTGCTGAACCTGCCTTCATGTCAGCCTCTACCACGAAACAGCTTCTGAGCCCCGGCCGGGTGGTTCAGTTGGCTGAAATGTCATCCCTTACACCAAGAGATTGCAAGCTCCATTCCCAGTCAGGGCACATATCTTGGTTTCAGGTTTGGTCCTATGGGAGGTAACCAATCGATCAATGTTTCTCCCTCACATTGATCTCTTCCCCCACCCCTCTCTAAAATCAATAGAAGAAAAACAAGTCCTCAGGACTAAAACAACCAAAAAGGAAAGAAACAGCCCCTGAGAATCCAGTGGGATTAAGGTATACACCTTGTTTTCAAGGATCTTAATATACATTTTTAAAGTTAGAATCTTGCTTGTAATAATAGAATATATATTAGCAGAATAATTATTTTCTTATTAATCATGTATAAGTTAAATAAATTGCTTTGAAAGCAATCAGCTAAGTCATTTAGCCCTATATTGGGAACAACCCAAATGCCCTCAACAGCAGAGGGGAAAGACACATCATGGTCTAGTCACACTACAAACATACCTGAACACTGCACCGCCTGACAATGCGTAAACTGCAGCCGTCGCAACCACACGGTGAATCGCAGAAGCCAAGAAGAAAGAGTACAGACTACATGATTCCAGTTATGATTTACATCATGTTCAAGTCGGGTAGAACTAATCACTGTTACTAGAAGTCAGACTGTGGTTACTCAGGGGGCGGGGAGTTGGTGATAGTGACTGGGAGAGAAGTGAGAGGCCTTCTGGGTGCCTGGAAGATTCTTAACCTGGGTGCTGGTTACTTGAGTGTGTTGTTCACTTTATGAAAATTTATCAAGCTGTACACTCAAGATTTTTGTACCTTTATGTATGTACATTTCAATAAAAATACACAAGAAGAAAGCCATTATTAGAAACAACAGAAAAAAGTTCATCAGACTTAAGAACATGAGTCAGATGGTGGAAAAACTCCAATTCCCATTCTTCAGTGGGATGTGTGTAAGCACTCAGTTCAGAAGATGGATTGGAAGAGAGCCAAAACATCACCATTAGTAAATACAGGCCCAATTTCCTTAGTGGGAAAAGGCATTGGCAGAGCTCTACAAAGTAAAATGAATGAACAAGGGCATTACTTTCAGATCTGCCCTAAAAGCTAAGGCTGCCCAGAGACCCCCTGAGAGAGCCTCACAGAGGCAGGGCTTTTTATTTAAAAATGCTGACTTGGCAGTTCTGTGCCTTATTAGGAGAGCACAGGAAAGCACTTCCTTATGTTCTTTAAATTTTATTTGAATTCTGTAGTGCTGTGGAATGTGTATCCACCATTAGGAAATAAGTTGTCATTCAGTAGGAAAACCTTTTGACGCTTTATGTTTGAGACAGCAAACCTTCATACAATCATGGATTTGAGCTGAATAGCCAATGTTTTGAAATAGCTATACACTCATGGATTAAAAATTCCCTCAATGATCATCCTTTCCCCTCTTCTTTTCTGCTTATCTTTTAAGACCTAACTCAAATGTCATCTCCTCCATGAAGCCTTCCACAAAACCCTTCATAATTCACTGCTTTCTCCTTTTCTTCTATTGAACTTTGTGTCTTTATTTTAGTATGTCTAAAGGGAGATATCATGGTGACCTTTGAATTATACAGATCAACATTTCTTAATTTCTCTGAACCCCAATTTTTTTATTTTTCTATTTATAAGACTGGGTAATTTTGATGATCAAGAGTTCCTGTAACACATCTGGCATAGAGAAGAGACTCAGATGAAGGCATTCAATTCCCCCCTCACCCTGCTCTATATATCTTTTGAGCTAACATGCATGGACATTTTCTTGGCAGGAAGAGGAAGGTCACGTCAGGAGCAGACAAGAGATGGGGATGGAGACAATTGTCCCAGAGTGTGGATGCTAAACTGAGAACCAGATTTAGAAGAAAACTACATAGATTTCGGCAGAAATTGTGCCCCTGGAAACACTTTTGAAGCAAGGACCTTGACATTTATGAAATACTTATCATGAGTCGGCACTTAGTTTGTCCAATTCTTACAGCAAACCTACAAGCTGAGTATATCCTCCTCATTTTTTAGATGAGGAAATGGAACCTTGGAAGTTTAAGTGATTTCCCAAAGTTTACAAAGCTAGTAAGTGGTAAATCTGGGCTTTGAACTCAGGTCTGTTTGAAATCCAATACTCTCAATTCATTCATTGTTGTCATTGTAACATTCCAAAAGGAAGAAATATTTCATGTGTCATTAAAAAGAGGCACCTGAACCATGTGGCTCCAAAGGACAGACCTGAAGTCAAGACTGTCATAACTAATCCAGAGTCACCAGACTATGTGAGCAGCACCCTGGACAAAGCCAGGCGATGCCCTGAATGGGTGGGCTATGAGTTACACAGGGAGTGTGGGCTTCTCCAGGTCACATGGTAGAATAGAGGAGTCTGTGTAAATGTGGGCAGAGAAAGCTGGAAGACACGGCCAGAAGAGCTGCCCGAGGTGAGAAGGCAGAGCAGGGGAAATCATCTAGATTTTGGGGCTATACTCATAGGAAAAGGCCCTAAAACCTCCTCTATCTGTGAATGTTGTCTCCTTTGACTAATGGGGCAGCTTTTGCAGCACTTGAGGTAATAGCAAAATCAACTCTTGTGTCCAATGGAGGTCAGGGAGCAAGTATTGCTTATGAATATTGCCTTCAGAAGGTCCTTATAACCAGTGTTTAATTACTCACCCTCACCCTTACACTAACGCTAGAGGGCTCTTCTATAGCCTCCACTAGTTGTGTCCCTCTTCATGAGATAAGGAGTTCACAAAACAAAAGAGGTGTGCCTGCATGAATTTCTTCCCCACCTCTAAATATCAGGCATCTCAGAACTCACTGCCTGGATGTCTTGAACTTGTTTCAGAGTCTCTGTAACCCTCCAACCTGGTCCTTCTTTCCAAGTGAACTTTGCCACTGCTCTGTGTACCTTCAGGGCTGAGGGGTGGCCCAAGAGACAGCTATTTAGCTGGATAAGGGGTTATGAAAAGAACTTGGACATGTAAGCGAGGATGTCCACGCAAGTGTTCATGAGGCCCTTTGACATGAGAAATAAATCTGGAGATGGGAAGAGAAGGAGTCTGACTGAGGACTTGGGAAGAACTTACAGAATTTAAGGTTCTAAATTGAATCTAGCTTTTCATTTCACTCTGAATGCATATTTAAGAAAGTAGAAGGATGGAGTATATTATATCTAGCATTAGTTAGCTTACCTATAACTCTATTAGATGTACAAAGCATGGACCTCTATTTGTATTCCTGCACAAACCCTGCAGGAATGGGCCTGTGAATCTTGTTGCTGGCATAAGCTTGAGAGGCAACTGATTAGACCTTCTCTCTCCCCTCTGCTCCTCCCAGCCAGCTCAAATCACAGGACCCCATAGTCCATCCCCAGACTTGACAAAGGTAACTGTTGACCATGTGCTTTAATAAATAGAATGCTGCCTATTTCGCTGAGCAGTGCTGCTATGTCTTCCCCTATTCCTCAAGCAGATGGGTTTCAACTGTGCTGTATCCCCAGTTTCTCAGTTTGAAACATGTCAAGAAGAATAGCATTCAAAACCCAGTGACCACTCAAGGTAGCCAACATTGCAGGGTGACATCTATGAGTGAGGGTCCAGCTATTGTCACCACACCACTCTGAAAGCACCAACTTACCAGAGGCTGAGAAAGACTTGGCTTCCACACTCCACGTGCACAAGAATTCATATTTAACCCATTTGCTGCAAAATCAGCATCTAGGATTTGAAACGTTATATCCAGACCACATTGTTCTTCCTCTCCAGGATTACTTTCTTCGTGCCAATGCTCTTATACCAGCCTGTAAATGTTATTCAAAAAGTCTTCACGGAATTTAATATTGTATTTCTATTCAAGTGAATATTTAATTTGGCACATGAAGACCATTTTTGTATCCTTTATTTGATAATATCAAGGACATTTTCTGTTGCATTATTCACTATCTTTTGAAGAAAATTTCATGCACTAAATTTGTCTCATAATTCAGTGCCAGGAAACTGTTTTACTGGAAAAGCTGGAATGATTCCTTTAAACAGATAACAGTTGACTTTTCAACCCATTGTTTTTTCTTTCTGTATTGGCTGCTAAGAGACTCAGTTAACTTTAATACTCATGATAATGATCATATTCAATTACCTCTTGAGTTCTTCAGTCACACTTGTTTCACCTTTATTTTTAACTATCCTATTGTATATGTGTTTTATGTTTCACTGTTAAAGTGAAAAGAAATAGCCGAAACCAGTTTGACTCAGTGGATAGAGCGTTGGCCTGCGGACTGAAAGGTCCTGGGTTCGATTCCAGTTAAGGGCATATGTCTTGGTTGCAGGCAGATTCCCAGTGGGGGATGTGCAAGAGGCAGTTGGTCGATGTTTCTCTCTCTTCGATGTTTCTGACTTTCTATCCCTCTTCATTCCTTTCTGTAAAAAAATCAATAAAATATATTTTAAAAAATAAATAGTTAAAAGAACTAATTCTTTTTTTGAAAACAGGTATAGACTTATAAATACATGTATACTTACTTTATTATTAGAGGCCTGGTGCACAAAATTCATGCACGGAGGTGGTAGGGGGTGGTGGTGTGATATGTCCCTCAGCCCGGCCTGCACCCTTGTGCAATCCAGAACCCCTCAAGGGATGTCCGAGTGCTGGTTTATGCCTGATCATGCCTGCCTGCCTGATAGCCCTTAACCACTCTGCCTGCCTGCCTAATCACCTCTAACTACTTGTCTGCCTGCCTGATCACCCTTAACAACCTCTGTCTCAGCCCCCGCTGTTGCAGCTTTGTCCAGAAGGATATCCGGAATGACGTCCAGAAGGTTGTTCAGCTGTCTGATCTAATTATCATATTATGCTTTTATTATTATAGATGTTGTCATTTGTATAAAATATGCTAATATTATTATTGACTCTTATGGAAATATATAAGCTTGCATTTTGTTAAGGATGAGTTAACAGAAATACCCTTTTTTCTTTCTTTCTCAGATTCCATCACATTCTATAGGTGAATGGGCATATATCCAGGTGGCATGGCTGGGAAACTGGCTATACTTCTGACCACTGACATGAAGGTGTTGGACCAGTTAAGATCCTTTCTAATTATAATGTTCTATATTTCATGCACTGAAACTTGACCAACTAGACGTAGTAAACTGCATGCTCTAGTTTTCCTGCTTGGCCATCTGACATGATCCAGGAGACACCTTCCCATGGAGGAGACATGAGCTACATCTCCAGGATTGAGACAATAAAAAAACTCAAGACCTGAGCCATGTCACAGGCAACCTCTAGTCACCATTGTTGAAGCCTAATCGAGACGAGAAGGACAGGGCAGGAACCTGTGCTGCCCATGCTTGTGTAGTAGACGTGAGGCCTTATCAACCCCTTTCTTTCTCCAGGGTGTGTCCACTGCTTCTGGTGGCCTGGATGTCTAGGCCTGTGTAAAGCAATTGCTAAAAGTAGGCCAATATCCACTTCAGAACACTACAATGAGAGCCCTTAAGACATGGAGCTTTGTGTGGCATAGCATGCAGCTGCTGTTTCTTCTGGAAAAGAGGAGACCTAATTGAAGTTTCGCATGTGCTTATTTGGGCATTTACAAAGCACAGCTACATACTGATTTGCTTATGGAATTGCTCTGAGCTGTTATAGAGTTCTTCATTCATATAAAGGAGCGATGATAGATGTAGTCAGAGCTGCCTTAGAGAAAGCTTTGATCTTCTCAGAGATATTTCTAAAGCTATTTGAGAATTATGGAAAATATGAGAGGTTTAATTTCTATTTTACTTTTTTGCTATCAGTTCAGAGTATGTTAAGAATATTTTTCTTTTCTATACTAAGGTAGGTCTGATTGCACTTTAGAATTAATATTTTCAGTAGATGATGTGACTGACCAGTAATGTAATAAAGTTTCCACATTCTAAATATACCTGGAGGTTTATTGCCTTATTTATAATTTTTATGACAATTCTACAATATAGGTATTATTACAACCACACAATTATCATTTTTCCAGATTTTAAAACTGAGGCCCATAGAAGTTAAGTAACAAGCCCAAAGCTACATCACAAGTGAGTGCTAGACCTGGGACTCTGGCCAAGATCTTCCTGGCTCCAAAACCCATGCTATTTCCACTATAGAGCACTCACCTCTGAACCTCAATCCCCAACCTCTAGCTTAAAAAAGAGCCATCCATTCATTCATTCAGCATTTAGTTTGCTTATTTAGTGTACTGGATCCTTTACACAGTGCAAGAAGAGGGATAAATAAAAGATATGGTCCTTGCCCATAGAGAAGTCACATTATTTTCTTCTACCCCTTTGTTAGCTGATAATAATAGCTGTGCTATTTATTTGTTGTTGTTTTTCGGTTAGTTATGGCTTGAGGATATTTTTCCCACTGATTTTAAGGGAGAGTAGAAGAGAGGGAGGAAGGGGGGGGAGAAAAGAAGAAGAAAAGAAGAGAGAGAGAGAGAGAGAGATCAATGCAAGAGAAACACATTGATTGGTTACCTCCACACATGCCTGACTGGGGATCAAACCTGCAACCAGGTACATGCCCTTGACCAGAAATCAAACTTACACCCTTCGTTGTATGGACTGCTACTCTAACCACTTAGCTATACCAGCCAAGGCTAGTTGTGCTATTTGAGTATTAATAACTAGAGGCCTGGTGCACAAAATTTGTGCACAGGAGCAGGAGAGGTCCCCTCAGCCCAGCCTGCACCCTCTCCTATCCGGGATCCCTCTTAGAATCCAGGACCTGCCTGCCTGCCTGATCTCCACTAACTGCCCCTGGTGTTGGCCTGGCTGCCCCCAATTGCTCCCTCTTGAGAGCCTGGTTGCCCCCAATTGTCCCCTATGCCAGCCTGGTCACCCCTAACTGCCCCCCATTGTCAGCCTGGTCAACCCCAACTGCCCCCCTGCTGGCCTGATCACCCCAACTCCCCCCCCCCCCCGCTGGCCTGGTCACCCCACACAGCCTTCTGTTCAGTTGTTTGGTCATCCCTCACTAACTCCCCTGCTGGCCTGGTCACCCCATGCAGCCTGTGTTCAGTCCTCTGTCCAGTTGTTTCAGTTGTGACAGCCCTGGCTTTTTATATATTCGGATTAATTATATCACTTAATAATATGTATTTCACCTCATTCCAAAGGAAAGATTTTAGGAGACACCTTTCAAAAACAGAAGCAAATATCTATAAGAGACTTCCATTTCACTACATTTTGCCTTGGGTCTTAGAACTAACTAGAAGCCTGTGCACAAAAATTCATGCATTTGGGGGGAGGGCAGGAGGGTTCCTCAGTATGGCCTGTACCCTGTCACAGTCCAGGAGTCCTCAGAGAATGTCCTACTGATGGCTTAGGCCCGCTCCCCACAGTCTGGCCTCCCTCTGAAGGAGGTGACCTGGCAGGCCAATCAGGATCAGGGGATGGCACCATCCTCATCACCCTCCTGCAGTCTCTGCCCGGCTTTTCTATATGGGATCGGCCCAGTGCCACCCCCATCACCCCACTACAGCTGCACTGGTGGCCTTCCTCTACAGGAGGTGACCAGGTGGGCCCCCTCCATCACCGTTTTCTCCCTCTACCTGCTGGTAAGCACCTTGGCTGGTCTGGTGCCGCCTGCTCGCTGGGCTCACCCCCCTGCCAACTGGCTATTTTGCTACTTGGTCGATTTATATATTATGCTTTTATTATATAGGATGATTAAACTACCTTTTATCTTATCCAGGCTGGGCTATGAGGATGGAGCCATATACCACCTCAGGAAATTCAGGATAGACAGCATTTGGGAGGCTGAAAATGAAATATTTGGGAAAGGCCCTGTGTAGGTTGCTACACTCTTGAAATACTTCTGTATTTGTTGTAAAGAATATAACGGTAACTGAACTAAGCAGCAGATATAATTAATAATTTTTTTATTTTAATTTTTTTATTGTTCAGTTTATTAATTACATTGTTTCCCCTTTTTTATCCTCCTATATCTCCCCTCCACCCTGTACCTATCCCACCCTCCGCCCTCACCTCCCCCTCCCCAATGTCCTCTCCCATTGTTGCAAGATTTTTGTCCAATCTCTTGCTGTACTTCCAACAACACTTTTCTCCCCAAGAATTGTCAGTCCAATCCCTCTCTATGTCCATGTTTCTGTTATAGTCACCAGTTTATCTTGTTCATCAGCCTATCAGTTCACTTGATTTTTATGTTCATTTGTTGATAGATGTGTATTTGTTGTTCATAATTTATATTTTTACCTTTTTCTTCTTCCTCTTCTTAAAGAATATCTTTCAGCATTTCATATAATATTGGTTTGGTGGTGATGAACTCCTTTAGCTTTTTCTTATCTGCGAAGCACTTTATCTGATCCTCAATTCTGAATGATAGCTTTGCTGGATAGAGTAATCTTGGTTGTAGATTCTTGCTCTTCATTATTTTGAATATTTCTTGCCACTCGCGTCTGGCCTGCATCGTTTCTGTTGAGAAATCCGCTGACATTCGTATGGGTGCTCCCCTGTAGGTAACCACCTGTTTTTCTCTTGCTGCTTTTAATATTCTCTCTTTATCTTTTGCTCTTGGCATTTTAATGATGATATGTCTTGGTGTGGTCCTCTTTAGATTCCTATATTTTGGGGTTCTGTGTACTTCTTGGGCTTTTAAGTCAGTTTCTTTCACCAGGTGGGGGAAGTTTTCAGTCACTATTTCTTCAAGTAGGTTTTCATTAACTTGCTCTCTCTCTTTTTCTGGCACACCAATAATTCGGATGTTGGCTTGCTTGAGGTGGTCCCAGAGGCCCCTTACGCTATCTTCAATTATCTGAATTCTTTTTGTTTCTTGCTTTTCCAGCTGAGTGGATTTTGGTTATTTGTATTTCAAATCTTTGACTTGGTTCTTGTGGCCCTCTGGACTGCTTTTAGGACTTTGTGTAATATTTTTTATTTCAGTCTGTGTATGCTTGATTTCTAGTTGGTCCTTTTTTTTTATCTGTGAGGGTCTGGTTCGTATCCTCAGAGGTCTTGTTCATTTCCCTGAGGGTCTCATTCATTTCCTTGTAAGTATCATTCATCTCCTTGTAATTCTCATTCATTTGCTGGTTGGTCTTGTTTATTTCCTGGTAATTCTCATTAAGTTGATTGGCCTTTTGTAGGAGCCTCTTGAAAAGCCTTATAACCGTGGTTTTGAACTCTATGTCTTGTCGTCTTTTCTCCTCCATTTCTTTCACACCTGATTTCTTTCCATGTCTCTGCATGGTGGCTGCTTTATGTGGTAGATATCCTCAAAGGGACAGTGGCTCAGTCTCCCCGGTTACCTGAGGTGGGTACTCTTACTGCAATCCTTTATGGGTTGTATTCAGTGTTTTTGAATTTAAACCCAGCTTTTTGTTGTTAGCCCTAGGAGGGTTTGACCTCCAGGCCAATTGGCTGTGAAGGGAGGCTGTGTTCAGGTTGGATGGGCGGAGTCTCTGGGCTGCGCGGCAGCAGCAGCGGCAGCTGGGTCCTATGCGGCGCTCGCACGCGCGGGTCTCTGTTGGATGGGGATGGCTGCAGACACCTCCAAGAGAAAGCCGCTAGTCTCTTCCCCTTGCCAGACAACTCTGCCTTTCCCCAAATGTGCCTGCACACCAAAAGTCCAGCCCAGGGCTGTAAAATAGATGGTTTCCGGAACCAGGAGACAAGTTTCCAGGGTTTCCGCGACCCTTGGGACTAGGAGCCTCTGCCGCGCCCCGCTTAAATCCGGTCGGTCCCTGCTCAGCCCCAGCCTGTGCGCACGCGACCAGGGCGGCTCCTAACCTGTTTCCGTCTGAAAGGCTGCGCTCCCGCCGGTCCTGAGTCTGTGTCCCACCTTTGCTCCTATTAGTGGAGTTTACATTCAGCCAGCTTTCTGGCGATTCTGGGTGCTTGTCTGTTCTGCTGTTATGTTGTAGTTCTTAAATCGTTGTGCGGGGCAGAACAATAGGTGTTTGCTTATGCCGCCATCTTGGTGTTCCTCATAATTAATAATTTTTAATTCAACTTATTAATTTAAGCTGGTTGTTGTTAATGTTACCCTGACCATTAACAAATGAGTCTCCTGCTATAATGTGACCTAGGTAATGATAGAGATATTGAATATATTACCGTCTTAGTCAGTTTTTCATAGGTTAAACAATTTTGCAATGCAACCACTACTGGGTCAACTTGAAAGAGAAGTGCAATTTCCTACTTACTGAAATTATGAATAAGAACCCAGGGATGCTGCCCAGCTGCAGTCTCATCACTGGATCTGCGAGTAGCCCCTGGAGAGGACCAAGGTGACAATGCCAATAGGGCAGAGTGCAAGGCTTGCCTGCTGCTCTAGAAACAGGCATCATTGCTGGGGTGGCATCATTCAGAGGGGTTGATGACATAGGATATGGGGTGCTATCATTGGCAAGGTCTGAGATAGTTTCTCTGAGTCCAGATTGTGAGGGAAGCACTGGCATCAAGTGCGTACCTAGCTGTGATGAACAGGCAATGTGCCCGGCAACTGCAGCAGAGCCCAGGAGGCAGGGCCAAAGGGTGAGTGATTTAATGGGGAAAGTTACTGGAAGAGTTTTACGCAATCCCTTCACCAAATGGTGGCTCAGACAGGAGCATCATTTAACCTGTGACAGTGGGTCAGTCAAAAAAACCACACTTGCAATTCTTAAAATTCAACAAATTATTTCAAAGATATTAGAATGACCTGATGAATATTTTGCACAATTTATATTTGTTAGTGAGCAGGTGTATGCTATCTCATTTAGCTGATCTAGAGAATAGAAGAAAAAATGTTAGTGTTTGATTTATATATTAATTTATATTACTATGCTGATTGTAAAGTATTTTTAATTTCACCCATGGATAGGCCCCAGATTAAAACCAGTGAAAGGTCCAGTGGTTCTCTCCACCCCAGGAGGAGGCTCATTTCTGAGCTAACTTCCCTGAGAGAGCCAATCGGAAAGTGCTGCCAGCCGCACCCAGGGTGCCGCCCGGAAGTGTGCACAGCAATAGCTCTGTACCATAAGTGTACCAAGAAGAGCACATCCTTTCTTAATGCATATTACATCGTTATTAGCACAAATTAGCGGTTCTTGCTCCTATGGGCACCTTTCATTGCTAAGGTAATAATTCCCACATGGTATCGACCTTTCTGAATCCTTGATCTATTCCTGCTAGAATACCCTGTGGCTAGTGAGTCTGTGAAGTGCTCCAAATCCTCCCTTTTCTCCAAAAGCTCTTGGATAAATGGGGACATAATTCCTACTCCTTAGACAAACAGAATGGAAAACTATCCTATTTGAAAAGAACTTTACAGGAATAAAGGAAACCAAGTCTCTGACCACAGCAATCTGTTTTACAGAAAAATTATTAAACCAAACCCCAAATATGTAAATATCTTTTCCTATTTTGAGTGTCTTGACAGTTGAAAATATTAAGAAATAAAGCCTTTTCCATAGACTGATGACCAATAACGGATCCAGAGACTGAGAAGCATCCATAAGAATGTCAAACCTCAGGGTAAGTGGGGGGTGGTGGGAGTAAGGGAGAAAGTCAATATATTTGATCTCTTGAACTAAGGTAAATTATTTGTGTTTTTACCTCCCTGACAAAGTTTATATAAAGTTATAAAAAAATTGGCAGCTAGTTTGAAATTGAATTGACATAGCCTACAGCATGCCATCTCCTATGGACACCAGTCCTTAGGCTAGGCCCCCCTTAATCTCCTGTGACACCATAATATCCTTATATGATATTATTCCACAATGTCATTATAATTTTTTATATTTGACAACAGCATATTGTACAATTATCCCAAAGAAACTTATAAACTAATTCTTTGAATGTTTGGCAGCAATTTAAAAAAGGACAGGAAAGGAATTAATCCCTTTCAGAAGGAATTAAGGCACTGGGAAGGCACTTGAGCACTCTGTATTGGCCCCTCTTGCCCTTTTTGCCAAGAGGGACCCTCTTCTCACAATCCCAGTGCATCCAGCTGTTCCCTGAGCTTCCATTTCAAACTGAGGTTGAAGCCTCTGGGTGGTTGGTACCATGGATCTGTCTCTCGCCCAATGGATCTGTCTCACTCCCTGGAGAAAAAAACCTGAGTCCCCCAAGATAGGTGATTAGTAACAGGACCCCGCCAGGAGGCGAGGGGATCCCAAGGCAGGTGCTGGGCGTGGAGGCCACAGGGACATACACTACTGAGACAGAGCTGAACCTCATATCACCCTGCTTGGCCCCAGAGGATAGCTAGTTAGCCAGAGACAGGTAAGATTCCTCAGGGAAGGAACAATCTAAGACAGGCACAGCGCAGAGGGGCCATCAGGAGAGAACTTAAAGGTCAACAGAGGTGGGGCACAGACCCTCACTCCCCTAACTTTGCAGGGGCCTGAACTCTCACCCCTTCTGAGAGAGGTCTCCTGCCCCCACAGCAGCTTCGCCTCCCATGTACATCTCAGATCAAGATCCAGGTTACAGACAGAGACTTGGCCAGCAACAGCTGCCCTATATCTAAATCCAGTCTAGCACCAGGAATGCACAGGGCCTACTCAAGAATCCTTTCCACAAATATTTATAGGATAAACTACGATTATTGTTTGAGTATGAAGCTTGACAGTAAAGTAGTAATCAAGTTTTCAGATTAATTTAAATTGCCTAATTGAAATAAGTGAACACTCAAGAAAATTTAAGTGTACTGGACAAAAAGCTGGTCCTAAAATATTAACTAAAATTTATATTAGTAGTTCATCTCATTGTAAAATTGCCTAACATGCAAAGAACCTAAAGCAGTCATATTTTTGTGCAAAAATTAAAATTTAAAGTTACCAAGACTGCAATATAAAATTTCCAAAAGCCCCCATTAATCAAAAAAGGGGGGGTAGTGGGGTAATATCATGTAAGGAAAAATATCCTGCAAGTAAATTATATTTAGAAAATTCTTACTTCAGAAAATTAATTTCCATTTGTAATGCTAACAGCAGTACACCCTCATGAAAAACACACAAGGTGTCAAAATAAGCCAAAGGAAAATCATTTGGGCAAAAATAAAAAGAATCCCAAGTCTAATTTACAGAAAAGTTTCCTTTATTAACTTTTGGTCGAGAATATGTTTGTTTATTTTCAGAAAACAACTCCAAGATCATATGGATTCCTGCAACAAAGAGGAACTGATAGGTCTGCTCCAACCGCAAAGATATTCCAGAGATGGAAGACACTGATGACACCTTACCATGCTAGCAGTCAGCAGCTGTGCATTACTGCAGGCTGCCCAGTACCAAACCAGAGAGGATGGAACCTATATTGCCACCATTTGTCCACCATCCAGACACCATTGCTGACATGTACACATAAGGAACTATTTGACATTGAAACTGGGACTCACAACTGTTGGACACTGAAACTAAGACTCAAACATTTTTTTGTTCTTAATATGTTTATTTCTAGTATGCAGTTGCAAGATTTTTTTTAAAGAAAAAAAATGGGGGGAAAAGATAGATATAGAGGCAAAGAAGCATTGAACAGACTGTCAAACTACAGTGGGAAGGCAGGGAAGAGTGGGAGGCAGGGGCTGTGGGAGATCAACCGAAGGACTTGTATGCATGCATAAAAGCATAACCAATGGATACAACACACTGGGGGGAGGGGGAACAAGTGAAGGCATGTGCTGGGGGAGGCCAGGGGGAAGTAAATGGGGGAACAAGGAAACATATATACTATTATTTGTAATACTTTAAAGAAGATATAGATATAGATATATATATATAGATATAAAAGAAATAAAGCCTTTTCTATTCAAAAGTTACTGAAAATTTTAAAAAGCAGGTAATCATTAAAATCCTTCCTTTAAAGTGATTTCCCTGGACTTTCAACCTTATGAAATAATCACCATAGAAACAGGGTCTGAGGTCACTTGGATCAAAATCTGCCTTTGGAACTGAAGGGCTCTATTCAATCAAGTTCTGAAAGAAGTGGCTGGTGCAGAGACTGAACCCATTTCAAGAACCGGCTCTGATTACAGACCCTGGTTGATGGTTCCACTCAGAGCACTAGTCAAAAGATGCCACACTGAACTCTAAACTGACATTCTGATTTTTATCCCCAAGTAAACATTACATGGTAATTGCATTGTACATAATGCACAGCTGTAGGTTAAGTTGAATTTTTTTTAAAGCAAATTCTTCTTGGACCTGTGGAGGAGACAAATATTTGTTTACCTGTCTCTGAAATTACATATGCTTACTGAATAGAATGGACAAAAATGGCTAGAGACTTTATTATTGGTGTATATTTTCCCTCTAATAAATACTTTCTAGCATT
The DNA here is from genome assembly GCA_027563665.1 of Antrozous pallidus. Taxonomy (NCBI): domain Eukaryota; kingdom Metazoa; phylum Chordata; class Mammalia; order Chiroptera; family Vespertilionidae; genus Antrozous; species Antrozous pallidus. Next base: position 42,326,238 of record CM050512.1, on the reverse strand, counting down.
GTAGTTGGATTTGGGGCTTTCTCAGATTCTGAGAAATCACTATAACCCTTGTTAAATGCAAATTCCCATGCCCCACCTCATGTATATTAAATGACTCCCTGGGACTGGGGTTAAAGAATCTGCATTTTAATAAGAACTCCAGTGATTATTAAGAGCAATGAGCTCTGAGGAAACTTGTTCTATGAGACAAGGACTGATGACATTCATTAATGCATGCTACTCATTCATTCATTCATTCATTCGCTAGCTGCACAACCATTTATTGAGTGCATTCTCCTGAGTGATGGGAATATAGAAATTAATAACATGCAATTAAGGTCCAGATTTAATTTGTTTCTCAACCAGAGACAATACTGTCTCCTGGGGGACATTTGGCAGTTTGGGGGAATATTTTTGGTTGTCACAACTGAGAGTGGGGGTGGGAGCTGGTGGGTAGAGCCAAGAAGCTGCTGTAGATCTTAAACAGCACAAGACAGTGCTCCTCCAGCGAAAACAAAAAAGATCTGCCCTACAGTGTCAATAGTGCAGGGGCTGAGAAACCCTGGATTGTACGATTTGTGCTGTACCTATTCATTCAGGCAGGCCAATCACTGGAATTACCTAGAAGCATTTCAGATATCCATATCCTATAAATTATTGTCTGACAAATGTGCATGTACATTGAGAAGTGGGACTGAACCATGAATATGTGGATTATGAAGTGCTAGAACTAAACAAGTCCTGATTTGCAGTGTGAACAGAAGGAACTTTCATCTGCACCATAAAAAGGCTCCAGTGACATACCTTGGTTGCTCTCCCAACATGATTTTATAAATGAAGACATATTGCCAAACTGATTTTGGATTATCTTTACATTGCTCAGTTAGCCAACAGTCCAGATACTGCTTAATAAACATATACCATCCTTAAAAAATACGATGTACTTCCCTACAGCCAATATAGCACAGATACTGCTTAATAAACATATACCATCCTTAAAAAATACGATGTACTTCCCTACAGCCAATATAGCACAACAGGAGTTGGGTTTACCTCCCATCTGAAACAACAACAAAACTCCAGATGAAATATATGAAAGAACAGTTTTTAAGATGGACCATTAGGCAGTGAATGACAGTGGTCCTGGGAGACAAAAACAAGGTGCTGAGCCCCGTGTGCTGCCCGGCTCTGTTGTTTCTGCCGATGGATCCTTCCTTTGTGTGGGTCGTAATTTTGGTTTATGAGTTCACTTTCTGTTGTTTTTCCTTTTTCCTCTAAGTCTAATTTACACTCAGTTGTGAAATATTTCCATCTAGTAGTTTTTGCTTTGACTTGAGTCTGCTGAGTGCTCCAGAGGGGTTTACCTACCAAGAACCAGGATTTGATTGTTTTTTGTGATTCAGAATTGATGTTTTAATTTCTTATATGACTCTTTTATCCCCCTCAAAGCCCTAGAAAAAGACACACTCATTTATCTTTCTCTGAGTTGGTGAACGGGTGTTTTCTCCTCCTTATCCTTGAGGAAGTCCTAGCTTTCTGAAAATCATCTTGGGCCCAGTTTTACTTTGAGCAAGCCCAAGCTCACTCTTATGTCCCCACAAACTTATTACAGCCTATCCTCAGCCCCAGCTCAGATGTCAGGGCTTTTGTCCAGATCCAACACCCTGTCCCTCAGGCAGCTGTTCACTTCTATAGCTTTAAGGCCTTTTTCACTTGTTCACCAGACATTTCTCCGTACATATTTTGGATTCAATTGTATTTAAAATATTTAATTTGTTGTATTTTAGCCAGGATTTCCATGTACATTCAGTGAGAGGATACAGTGTTGGTGTTCGCTCAGTCCCATTACTCTTCGCGTTCTTGTCTAAGTGCGTCAAATAGGCTGTAAGGGATCACGTCCTGGGCTTTTTAGAGTAAAGATCACATCTTAGAAATTTTAGCACATAGTCTTCCACTTAATAGACCCACAATAAGTATTTGCATGAAGAATAGTACTACACCAGGCTCACCAATGTCTGTTGACCGGAATTTGAAAAAAAGTACATCGAAAAAAATTTTATATTTGTACTATTCACTGCTCCCAGCACAGTATCACCTATAGCCTCCTTTTAGTAGTAGTAGTAGTAGTAGTGTGTGTGTGTGTGTGTGTGTGTGTGTGTGTGTGTATGTGTGTGTGTGTGTGTGTGTGTATGTGTGTGTGTGTATGTGTGTGTGTGTGTGTGTGTGTGTGTGTGTGTGTGTGTTTGCCAGGCTGACTTCCATTTTAATAAATCTCTTTAGATATCTAGATCAGTATCTTCGAATCTTTTTCCATGCCCTACTCGCCTGAGGTTCATCATCATTTCTAACTGTAATTGGCTTACTTGATTGTACCTTTGGAGGGGGTGGATGAGATGCCTTATAAAAGAACGTATCAGAATCCCAGGTGAGATGCATAGTTTTAAAATTCCTTCTCCAGCCACCTCCCACCATCCTGGTTGAAAATCATTGCCTCAGGAATGCAGACAAACTTCTGAAAAGGAGTTCTCATCTAAGCTAAAATTTCCCAGTGTTTGTTATTCATTTTGCATCCACACATGTTTGAAATGGTCAGACACGAACAAGCATTAATACTTTCACTGGCTTCCCTGAAGTTGTACAGAAGGTTAATGGAGTGATACAGCAGAGAAGGGCCATCTGACTTCCTTTTTATTTTTCAATGTGCTTTTAAACACACAAACTCTTGGTCACCATATTGGATTTCTTTGGGTATCCAGCTGCAAGTATGCATCAAACAGTGAGGCAAATCTTGCATATAGAAATTAATGGGCTCAGTGCCTCAATACAGAGAATAATGATTTGAATTTTTATTTTGTTTTAAAAAATACACAATTTTAGCAGATGTGACATTTCAAGGAGTTTTTCCTAATACATTCATTCTTTTACAGGAAATAGATTTCCAATGTGATATGATGTTTAAGGTGTTAGGCAGAGTTTCTAAAAAAGCCCAGCTTCCTTCTGCCACAGATAAACAGCCCCTCGGTTTGTGAAAAGACATTATGCCATGTGAACAAATTAGCCTCTAGGCTGTCTCACTTAAACTATCTATGCGCCTCCTCACTGAATGCTTGCTGGCAGAAATCCCCGCCAGGAATGCCCCATCGCCATCTGCTCTATCCCTGGTACCCTGTATATGTGCCAGGGGGGTGGCAATCTCTCCCCAAGTATTGCTTAGGTGTTTAGATGGCTAAAAGGGGCAACATAAAAACAATTATTATGTACTCAAAGCACGTGGGTTGTTGTTGTGTTATGATATTTGATTCCACTCTGCTGTCCTGCATTTTCAAATCCATTCTGCTAGTTGTTTGTAAACATGCACAGATGGAGTGTGGAGGGGGCAGGGCAGAGTGGCAAGAGCAGCTCCTTGCTGCCTAAAGGGAAGCCCCGAGGGGGATCTGTGTCCTGTCTCTGCTCTACCTTTAACTGAAGATGAAACTTTGAGCAAGTCACTTCCCCCTTATACTTTCCTATATTAAAAAGGAAAGACATTCCCACAGATTAACCTTATAAAATGGAAAAAAACTATAGCATCAAAAAATAAATTCAAAAGATAAATGATGAACTTCAAAACAACAACCAATCACCCAAATTATTTGCAATACTGATGAAAAAGGGTTAATATCCCTAATTAAGAGCTCCTCCAAATTGGTGAAATGAAAAACACAGACAACAAATAGGCAAAGAACATGATAGGTTTCATGGAACATGAAAAGCAAATGACCAAAAAATACGTGACGACATACTTACAATGTTCAAAGCAACACTGGAACAAGGTTTGTTTTTTTAATGCATCTCACTAGCAAATAGAAAAAACAAACATGATGGTTAATATCCAGTGCTAGTGGGAGTGGAGGGACCCTTTCAGGAACTGTGGTAGGAATGTGAATTGCTGTTTGCTCTTTGGAAAGTAATCTGACAATGCCTAGCAATGCCATTTGCGAAAATCTACCCTATAGAAATAGAAGCAATGTTGTTATAGGATATTTTTATTGTGGAGTGGGACTAAAAATCCTAACAAATGGCCTGAATCTCCATTAACAGGAAATAGTTGAATAAGTTATATCAGTGATTCTCAACCAGGAGTGATTATGTGCCCCAGGGGACACTTGGCAATATCTGGAGATATTTTTGATTGTCACAACTGGGGACTGGTGGGTGAAGGCCAGGGATTTCACTAAACATCTTACCGTGTACAAAACAGCCACCCCAAACAAATAATCATCTGGCCCCAAATACCAACAATGATGAGGTTAAGAAACCTGCAAGTAGTGTGTATATATACTCAAGTGAGTCCTTGAGACAATACTAAGAAAAAGTCAGACTAGTTTGTAATATTCCATGTTATTAAAATATTATTAAATAACTCCAAACATATATGTATGTGTATGTGTGTGAGCATAGTGTAAAGTATGAAGTTATTTATGCCAAGCTGGTAATACTGCTTGCCTTGAGAAGGACTAAGGGTAGTGGTATGGAAAGAAATACTATCCCCCACCCCCTACAAATACTTAGACACATGCACTCCTGAATCCCTATTTGGGGATGACTGAACCAGAATTATATGGGATCCTTTTTAAAAATATATATTTTATTGAATTTTTTACAGAGCAGAAGGGAGAGGGATAGAAAGTCAGAAACATCGATGAGAGAGAGACATCGATCAGTTGCCTCTTGCATGCCCCCTACTGGGGATGTGCCCGCAGCCAAGATACAGGCCCTTGCCAGAATCCAACCCGGGACCCTTCAGTCTGCAGTCCGACGCTCTATCCACTGAGCCAAACCGGTCTCGGCTATATGGGATCCTTTTGAAAAATGTGTATTTCCTGGACAAAAATCCAGATTTCTTGGATCAAACTCCATAGATCTGAACATTTCACAAGTTCCCCCAAATTATCCTTTGGAAAAGATAGAGCTGCCTTCAATTTAAGTCCTTATATCTCATGCCATTGGGATGCTCTCAATTACTTTATTTTTATAGCAAAGTACTGTTTTGGGGGGAATATAACAGCCTGAAAGCCACAAACAATGCTTATAAGGATAATCTGACAGAATCTCATTATGTTTTCACAAGGCAGAGAGAAAACACTCTGGCCCCTTCCTTCCCTTTTAAAAGAACCAAACCCATCACAGAAGCTCCATTCCCATGACCTCATCCAAACCCCATTACCTCTCAAAGGCCTCATCTCCAAATACCATCACAGTAGGGATTAGAGCTTCAACATATGAAGCTGGAAGGGAGACCAATATTCAGTCCATAGCAATGGCCCTGCAATGGCCAATTACCTCCTGCCTTTTCTTCTGAGAGCAGGGGATGTTTCCCAGCAGAGGGCTACCTTTTGCTGGTGTAAAGATGATAAAGAGGAATTGTTGTGGGATAGTCTTAGCAGGTATTATGGTTAAAACACTCTACAGTGCTAACTCCATTTGTTGCAATACCTGGGATGGCAAAGATGAAAGAAAACACAGAGCAGTGTGGGTCGGAATCTTGGGCTGGTGCTGCTGAAATGTGTACTGTTCTGCTCTTCTACCACCTGCCACTCATGGGAAGTCGGGTATCTGGGAAGATACTTTGATATTCCGAGGCCAAGAAGGCATCTGTTGATGCACCAGGCATGCTGAGAAAAGCAAATCATCTCTGAGTGCACTAAATGACACGGGTGAGTTGATGCAGCTGTTAGGCAGTAGGCACCTGGGAGAGTGAGAGGCAGAGGAAAGCTATCTTAGTGAGCTTCGGTCTCAGCCTGGCCTTGCCATGCTGCAAAACCATCAGGAATAAATCATTTTAAACTTGTGCTCCCTGTTCTGTTCAATGTGATTGTTAATGCCTGCCTTAATGGATGAAGATTACAAATAATTCAAGGGACGTTTAAGAAGACACAACATGTATTAATCACTTCAATAATTTTGATGATTTTTATTTTAAGAAAAAGATTAGCCCCGCCTGTGTGGCTCAGTGGTTGAGTGTCAACCTATGAACCAGGAGGGCATGGTTCAATTCCAGTCAGAGAATATGCCTGGATCAAGGGTTCGATCCCCAGTGTGGGTGGGGCGTGCAGGAGGCAGTTGATCAATTATTCTCTCTCATCACTGATGTTTCTATCTCCCTCCCTATCCCTTCCCCTCTGAAATCAATAAAAACATATTTTTAAATAAATAATAAGATCAAATAACTTTTACTCACCTACAAAATCTTAATACAATAAAAGGCCACTTAAAAGGTTTCATGATTCAAGACCATGCACTTTTGAATATTAATTTATGAAACTAAAAACTTCCAAGGGATTAATGGGATGAAATGAAAGGTAGAGAAGTTCCAAATGAATCATTAGCAAAACCATCCTTCCAATTGGAAAATGACTTTTCCAGGAAATCAACAAAACTGGTATTACTACCATAGGACAAATAAATAGCTAAAGGATCATTATGCCTTTCCTGTATTGCTTGTAATTTTATATTTTTCAAATTAAGTTCAGTTCCCCAAATATTAATTTGGCTCTTACAATGTGTAAGGTGTCCTGCTAGATATTGGGAATAGTAAGATAAATGTGAAACAGTATAAAGATGGGACATTAGAATTGTCATGAAGGCTGCTAAACGGATTGATAAAAATTGACCTGTAGAGAGGTACATAAATGTTACTAATAATAGAATGCAGTTTCTTTCTAGAATGAACATTCATTTTTAATGATTAACTATTTTCTTCTTTCTGTGCTTGGAAATGTCACTTTATTAAACCCATACAATTCATATTCAAGTTTTATAAAATAGAACCTATCAAGTTATTGACTGAGTATTCATGGTAAATATATAAATTCAAGAATTAAACTATTTAACATAAGTTTCATTGTTGTTTACTGGGAAAAATAATGCTTGCAAACAAAGAAAACAAATCTTCATATTAATCTTATTTTTTTAAAAAAACAAAAAAACAAACAAACACCTACTATCTTATGTCCCTTTTGGCCAGATCCCTGATCAATGGCCTCAGGCCATCAGCAGGATAAGATGGAAAAGAATTCCTAAAAGTGAGCGGCTGTAGTTGAAGTTAAATGTTGTTTGTATTGGCTAAATCTGAAATCTCAGAAGAAACACTAATCTACTCTGTAAAGACAAATGAGGAACTACTGATTTAAGATCCTGTTTTTAAAACTCAGTGATAGAGATTACTTAACAAAACTAACTCATTATTATTAATAAAGTTTTAGGCCCCATGGAATGGCAGTGTCTGAATAGGTCTCAGTTTTCCATTTATTTGTGCTATTAGACTAGGCGGGACAGAGGGGTGCCAGGGGACAACCTATGTTCCATGTATGGTCCTCCCTGTACTCTGAGAGCAATAATCCAGTGACTCGGGATCAGTCATTCCTGCAGGCACAGTGACGCTTCTCTGCTTGTTGGTGCAGCTACACAAGGTACCTAGTCAGTAGAAAAGCAAAGCAATGATGGAGCTGCAAGGAGGGGCCTATGGAGCCTTCAGTGGAGTCAGGGAAAGAATGGCAATGAGTGCTGCACATGGCTAATGTGAAGTTCATTTTTTCATGATGAAATTATAGGGGGTATATTTATAATCAAATAGAATATAATTCTCCACCTCTCAGTAATGAGTGAGAAATTACTGTGCAAAGGTTGGTGAATTATAGTAAACACAGCTGCTCTGATGCAGCTAACGCAGGTGTGCATTTTAGTAATGCTAATGACTGTCATTACTTTTGCTTATTGAACCTGGCAAGGAGATTCCCTCTGTGAGTGGAGTGGGCCAGAGAGAAAGCCATGCCCTGGAGGTTCTCCACAACAGAGGCAGTTACAAAAGTGCCATGTTCATGTAGTTATTTAAGACCAAGGGAACTGAATTCAGACTGCCTTCTATTGAGTGCCTTCTGCAGTCCACATTGAATAAGGGACTCTTAAGTTGTTTCACTCATAACATCATCACAGGAATCCTGGATGCTGGTATGCTTTACCATTTATACCATTTATACCATTTAACAGAGAAAGGATAAGTGATTTACGCAAGGTGGTAAGACCCTCAGAGGCTTTAAACTCGTACCTGTGTGAATCTGTAGTGAGGATACATTGGTTTTGCTTGCCCGGCTTCCTCCCCTTCCTTGTGGTTTGGCTGAGTTGACTCTGTGGCCCCAGAGTTCGTGTGGGACACAGGGCACAATTGATCAGATCATCATGTCCTTCTGGGTACAGTGGCCAGAAGTGTCATGTGATACCACCACAGCCTATCAGAGAGAATTGCCTAGCTTTTTCCACAGAAATCAAAAGAGAAGGATTTTTCTCTCTTTTCTCAATTGCAATGGGATTTTGAAAGCAGAGACCTACAATGGCTGATGACCTCTTGCTACTAAAAGGAGAGGGAGAAGCCTGCTACGAATTGGATCAACACAGTGGAGAGGAAAGATGAGAGATAGAGAGAAATTGCCTTAATAAAACCTTTTAAATATCTAAATGCAGTCATCCCTGAACCCAGGAAACACATGGACTTTTCAGGTATATAAGAAAATTAATTCCTTTACTTCCTTCTCTATTTAATTCAGATCCCAAAACTCATGTTCCTTCCATTGGGTCATACTATTTTAAGTATCAGAGAAAAAAACCCTCCAAACAGAAATAAAATTTAATATACTAACAATTATATACATAACTTTGTTTATGATATATTTTCTAGTTTATTTATAAAAGTGATTATTGAAATCCTTTTAGCCAGCTGGTGTGACTCAGTGGTTCAGTGTCAACCCATGAACCAAGTGGTCACTGTTGGATTCCTGGTCAGGGCATATGCCTGGGTTGCAAGCTCAATCCCCAGCAGGAGGTGTGTAGGAGGCAGCCAATCAATGTTTCTCACTGATTTTTCTCTCTCTCTATCCCTCTCTTCCTCTCTTTCTCTAAAATAAATTAAAGCATATATGGTATGTGTGTGTGTGTATATATTCGTGCAAGGGGCTTGGCCTTCGCAGCTCCAGCTTCTCCAATTTAAAACTGAGACCTATTCAGACCAATTCATATTATGCTTTTATTATATATATACGTACACACACACATACTAGAAGCCTAGTACATGAATTCGTGCACAGGTGAGGGTTTCTCAACCTGGCCAGGCACTTGGGGCCAACTGGGGCCGACTGGCTGGGGGTAAGGACTGTGGGAATGCACTAACCACTAGGGGGCAGCTCCTGCATTGAGCATCTGCCCTTGGTGATCAGTGCACATCATAGCCACTAACCGGTCATCTAGTTGTCTGGTTGTTAACGGTTGCTGAGGATTTTATTTACATAGATATACATATATATAATTTTAATCCTCACCTGAGGATATTTTTCCATTGACTTTTAGAGAAAGTAGAAAGGAGCAAGAAAGAAGGGTGAAGAAAGAGAGAAAAACATCAATATGAGAAAGACACATTGATTGGTTGCTTCCCACATGCGCCCCTGACCGGCAATTGGGGTTTAAACCCACAACCAAAGTTTGTGCCTTTGACTAGGAACTGAACCTGAGATTCTTCAGTCCTCCAGCTGACACTCTAACCATTGAGTCAAACTGGGCAGGGCTAAAATCAGTTTTAAAATTATTTTAAAATATTTTGAGTAAAAAAGATTTGAATAATTTTGCCATAAGATAAATTACTTGAGTATGTTGTAAAATCTTACTGGGAAATTTCTCAAGACAGTCTATTACATGTTAATAATAACTTACCTCTTGACATATTGTACTACCTGCCTCATTATAAGTTAATAATAAATGACATGAATTAAGAGGCTTTGTAAAACTGAGAAAAGAATTTGTTCATAAATATAAAACACACTTATTTAAGATTACTTCTAAGAATCAGATTTATTGGCAATTATAATATTTCTCCATAGAATGGCTGTGGACTTATAAATGGGTTTAGGATACCAGCTCCTTCTAATTATTAAAAAAAATACATATATCAGACAGACTAGAATAAGCTAGGCCAGGCAGTTAAAAAAAAAGTCCCAAATTGCAATGGGTCTTATTTTTGTTCAGTTTTCTTTTGTGCTCATGCTATATGGGCAATGTGGGTTGGGGACTCTGCTCTGTGTAGTCACTCAGACTCAGAGGCACTACTAATTTGTAGCTGTACAACTAGAAAATGTGGCTTCATTATCTGCTGTGGCAGAAAGAGAAAGGATGAAGGTACCCACACAGTTGTTAGGTATTTATGCTAGAAGTGACTTCCATCATTTCTGCTGCCAGGCTTAGGCAAAATTAGTCACACATTCCAACTTTAACTAAGAGGCTAAAAATCAATAGCGAAGCATATGAAAAATTTGGTGAACAATAGCTATGACTTCTATGGCATCCAAGAGCAAAGAATAAAATACAAGTTACAGTGCTTCTTTGACTAGACTCTAATTTCACAGATTCATAGATACATATTTTATTTATCCATTTGCTTAGGCTTTTTAAGAAGCACATTTCTACACCCATCAGACTGCAGTGAATGTAGACATGACTAGTGATTCTGGAGTCCATCCTATATAATAAAAGAGAAACATGCAAATTTGACTGTACCTTCATTCCTGATTGGCTATGCTAACAGCCAATCAGGAGCAGGGGCGGGGCCAAGTGGCACGAGCACTAGGCCCCAGGGATGGAGATGAAACAGTGGTGGCAGCAAGTGCCCAGCCCCCAGGTGCTGTGAGGGGAAGCAGCTGCAGCAGCAGCGGTGGTGGCGGTGGAAGGGAGCACATGCCCCCCGGGCGCTGTGAAGGGAAGTGGCAGTGAGCGCCCAGCCTCCGGGGCTGGGTGGTCATAGGCAGCCGGGGCTGAGCTGAGCAGGGTGATGGCTGGGTGCCAAAGGCCTTGGGCAGGCTGGGGGTGAGCCATCAGTTGGACATCCCCTGAGGGCTCCCAGTATGTGAGAGGGGGCAGGTTGGGTTGAGGGACCACCCACCCCCAGTGCACAAATTTCATGCACTGGGCCCCTAGTATAATTATATCTGGCAATTGCATTGGAGGTGAATACAACTTAAGTTAGCTAATCAAATAGCCATAACCACTTTAGCTGAGAAAGGGCAAGTGTGTATGTGTGTGTGTGTGTGTGTGTGTGTGTATGTGTGTGTGTTCAATGATGTCTGGCCTGGGTCTTAGGAGAATATGAGTGTGCCTGCTTGGTCTGCCTCATCCTAATGGATGTGAGAAAGATGGAATATTCAGGCCTAAGGAGTAATTCAAGAAATCCTATGGTATACTTTTTTATTCAATTTGTTAGGTAACATTGGTTAATAACATTATATGTTTCAGATGTTCAACTTTATAAATATAATATCTGTATACTTGATATATTTTTACATAGCTCTGAATGATAAAATTTTTTGTTTTGGTTAAATAATCTAAATGCTTAAAAATGGTGGGTTGGGTACCAGGTGGAGGGGAGCTATAGGGGGACAAAAGGGGAACAATGTGATTAGTAAACTGAACAATAAAGATTTTAAAAAATTAAAAAAGAAAAAACTGAAAGAGGGAGGAGGAAGATGATTTCTTAAAAGAGAATTTTGGAGCTTGCTTGTTTTTCTACTTGAAAGCTGAAGACTTACATAAGACTGAAGTCAGAGACTTCGTAATATTCATCTCCTTGAACACTCACATCGATCCATTTTAAGAAAATTGCTGCACAAGCAAATCATAATTCAGCTGTCTTTTCCCAAATAATTAGCAGTGAGTAATCACCTATGCTGAGATGCAGGCATGAAGGCATGATTGAGCCCACAGCTTGGCTCCCAGTGACTATTTACCTCTCGGCACTCCAAAAAGAGCAGAGAGAGGGACTGGGGCTCACCTCTCTATTTATGGGCTGCAATGGATCCCTTCCGAAAAAAACAACATATTCACTCAACAAATAGGTCTTGACCTCCTAACCATGTAACAGGTGCTCTTCTAGGTACTGGGGATACAGCAGAGAAAAGCAAACCAAACAAAATCCCTGCATTGGTAGAGTTTGTAGTCTAGTGGGAGAAGACAGACAATAAGCAAAATGTATAAATACATCTGCTATTGTATCAGAAGGCGATAAATCCTGATGCAGGAAAGAGCGTTGGGAATGCCAGGAAGTGGGAGGCAGTTTTAGTAGGATGAACAGGGTGCACCCCCTGGGGAAGTGACACCTAAGACTTGAAGGTCTCAGGCAGTGCACCATGGAGTTCTGGGGAGGAAGAACATTGCATGCAGAGTGAAGCTTCCATGGGAAGGCCTGTTTGAAGAAAAGCATGAATTCATTGTAGCTAGAGGGTGAGTAAGGGGCTTGTAAAGGTGTGGTAAGGCAGGTCATGGAAGCCAGATCCTGTGGGGCTTGTGGACTATCCTAAAGACTTTGGTTTTACTCTGAATAAGGTGGGGAGTCACTGCAGAGTTTTGATGAGAGTAGTGACATGATCTGAATTAAACTTTAAAGGATCATTCTGGATGGAGAAAGGCCTGGGAAGGGGAAGAAAAACTCTTTTTCCTCTACCCTCTTTTGGATCAGTGGCTGGGGCCCTGCAAATTATGCTGATAAAAGACATTAATAGAATAAAAGCATACAAATTTCACTTGATATTAATTTTTCTGTAATGGGAGGAGGGTCTTCCTAGAAAATAAATGAAGATTCAAAGAAGTAGACAGGCTTGAGAGTTTATGTGCATTTTTTTAGCAAAGAGCAATAAACTGAGGCATGATAAGACAAAGGAAAGGGAATTTTAGGCTTCCAGGGGCTGCAAGCTGTGAAAAAGTAAATGTACTGTGGAAACTGGAAGATAAAGGGAGAAAAGGGCTGTCTTAGCAAAGTTGGTTTGTACAGGTTGGCATTGGTGCCAACTTTCCAACTTCTTCCTGACCAAGAAACTTCCCCAGGAGAGAGATTTAGGGCCACTCATTTCTCAAGAGTTTCTGCTTTCAGGCAGATAAGGGCTCCAGGAAGGCTTCTTTTTGAATCTGTTGAATCTCAAATGGCAACAGCTCAATATAACCCTCAAAGTGGCATATTTTGGGGTAGAATAGTTTGAACCCCTGCATGGGGACAAGGACAGGAGCAAATGGTTTCACAGGAGGCTCCTGCAGTAATTCAAATAGGAGATGATGGTGGCCTGGACAGTGAGAAGAGAGGAGGAGGTGAGTGATAATTGGACCTAGAAATGTTTTGATGGGAGAGCCAGGAAGATTTCTTATAGTGTGGAGATGGAGTGTGCTAGAGAGGTCAGGAAGCCTCCAAAATTTTTTAAGCCTGGAATTCTCAATCATCTGAGCTAGTGGAGAGAATAAATGGTTCCAATTCCAACTTAAGTGCGTTATTCCTGGAATCCAGTTGGCTCTGTAGATAGAGGTCAGGAATGTTCCTTCGTCTCTAGAGGTTTCTAACTCCTCCTGAACAGTCTCTGAGCCAACATCAGCACAAAGTACAGTTCCACACCAGCAATAAAGGACACAACCTATTTAAATTCCACAGGATTCCCTGCTGCAACAGACCAGAGCTCACCCTCAGAAGTCTTTGCTGTCTTTAGACTCCCCCTAAGGAGACATTCAAGTATAGATGTTCAATTTTTATTTTAAAGAATGTAAGTGAAGCCATTCATTAATTCTGTAAAGAATGAGAAAGAGAGGGCATTTTCTTTTCATCATACTATAGTGAAATTCACACAGCTATTGGACCTGCCAGAATAAAAAAAAATCTAGAAATTTGCCTATACCTTCATGGAACAAAGCAAATTGAAAGGAAGACTTTTTGCCGCCTATGTTGCGTTTCCTTCCTGGCCTTGACCAAGAAACAGCTAACCAAACTATATATATATATGATTTTTCACAGAGAGGAAGGGAGAGGGATAAAAAGTCAGAAACATCGATGAGAGAGAAACATCGATCAGCTGCCTCTTGCACAGCCCGTACCGGGATTGTGCCCGCAGCCAAGATACATACCCTTGACTGGAATCGAACCTGGGATCTTCCAGTCCGCAGGCTGATTCTCTGTCCACTGAGCCAAACCGGTTTCGGCCAGCTGACCAAACTTAAGAGAATCTTTTTGTCAGCAAACAAGCAAGGAAAACAAAAAGAATACTATTCCTAATACTTATGCTTTGAACTATTACAGCTAATTTCCATAAGTTACGGAAGATGGAAGATCTCCCATTAATTTGGAGATAAAATTGGAGAAGGTCTCTTGAGAATTCCTTCAATGAAAAGCTCAATGGGGGCCAAGTCTTTGCCTTGGTCATGGTCAGATCTGCAATATCTTGCAGTTCTTGAACATAATAGATACTCAGTAAATGTTTGCTAAATGAATGAACGTAAGGAAAGATGTTCCAAATTTCCTCCTAATTTTGCCAATTTTCTCTCATATAGTAGTAGAATAAGGTGAAAAGAACTTTGCTAAGGGTCATTATGATATAAACATAAAGATAAGGGAACTAATGCTCATTAAACACCTATTATGTGCCATAGACTAAACTAAGAATTTTCCACCTATTATTTTATGTAATCAATTTTACAATTACAATATAAGTTACATATTACCACTCACTTTTTACAAATGAAGAAACTCAGACTCAGAAAATTTCAGTCATTTGTTCAAGTTCAATGTCTGCTGGCAAGTGCTATCCACATAGCACTGTACTCTGCCCTCAAAAACCTTACAGACTAGGGACCAACATGTATGTGTTGTTGATGTGTATTTTATTGTTGTTGATGATGATGACGCTGATGATGATGAAGCTCAGTAAATTCATCAAGGAAAAGATGGCATGGCCAGAAAAGAGTGGAATTTAGGTAGGTAATGACTTAGGGAAAGCATACAGACTAGAATTATGGAAGGCATGGAAACTGAAGAATTTCAGAGGAACAACAGTGACAGAGTTTTAATTTTATGAGCTTGCTCCCTAATGTGTAAAATGGGGTCGATTTATTCACAGAGTTATTCTGAAGTTAAAAAGATATACCCTAAATAAAACGCACACCAGAGGACCTATCACACAACGAGCACGCAAGAGGCCAATATGACATTTTCTTGGTCACAAGTGTCACCAAGAAATCTAGGGATACCACTAACTGCCAGGCAGGAGCTTTTGTGATTAGCCCAAACCCCAGGATATGAAGCCTCAGTATCACTAAGAACAACACAAATACAGTAACACTGATTCTGAAGCTGAAAGCAAGGCCTACCCCGTGCCAAGGACTAATCCATGTGCTTTTTAAGTTTCATCTCATGTGATCCTTATAATAACCCTGTAAGGTAGACCCTATTATTATGCCCATTTTACAGATGAGGAGACTAACCCTTAGAGAGCTTAACTGGCTTTCAACACTTACACCAGCCCAGCCAGTAAATGGTCAGGGTAAGAAATTGTTTTTTGATTGATTGATTGATTGATTGATTGATTGGAGAGATAGAAAGAGGGAAAACATTGATTTTTTTTTGTTCCACTTAATTATTCATTCCTTGGTTGATTTTTGTATATTCCCTGACCAGCAATCAAACCCGAAATCTTGGTGTTCTGGGATGATGCTCTAACCAACTGAGCTACCCAGCCAGGGCTAAGAAATGGGTTTTACTTGCAACAACTATGCAATTTGATGTAACAAATACATTTTTGGTAGTAAGGATGGTTTAGCAACAGATCTGGCTATCACTCCAGAGATCCTTACACCCCATTATCCTTGGAGATTTTGCTGATTGCCTGGCTGTTGAAACTATGGGCTTTCATCATTCTTTGATTTGGCCCTAAGAATTGAGATGGAATGAGGAATAGAGAGTGAGTCTTTGGGTTTGAGCCATTCCCTTTCCTTGCCCTTCTTTGTTCAACCTGTAAGAGCCTGAAGCACTCCATAATGTCCACTGAGATGACTCTTAGCCTCACCTCCACCCTCTGCTGCTTCAAACCCTCTTCTCTCATATGGTTTCTCTCTTAAATCTATGATTGGCGACTCACTTAGACAGTCTGCCTGACTTTTGCTTTGATTTCTTCCCAAGATATTCCATACTCTTCTCAGCTCTACACACCTCAGAGCCCTGGGAAATGGGATGTCCTGACCCAGATGCCCAGACCTCAGACCTCAACCTTACTTGATAGCCACTTTTTTTCTACCCATTCTACATCCCCCAAGATCTAAGGAGTTTTGGGGTGACACTGCTTAAAGAAAAGACATTACTGTCCCTGACAAACAAATTGAAGCAGAGGGTTTTGAGGTCCCTGAAACATTACGTGGCGGAGGAGATACAGGATAGAAGCCACACTTGTCTATCTAAGAGTTTCTGTTTCTGAAAATTCAATTATTATAATAACGGAACCTGAACAATCCCACTCCATCTGTCTGCCTACATCATCTCAGTGTTAGCTCTTGAGATATGCTATATACTGAAAAAATAATACATGAAATTTGTCCTGAAATGTAGCCCACACTCTTAGCTCATCTTTATATTCCCTCTGGTTACTTTACCTACTTTAAAAACACAGAAGTAATGGGCAGGTTATGCAGGTTTATTTTTTATCATTATTATCCATGTTTCTTGGAAAGTTTCATAATTATTCTTCTTCCAACTTGGATAACAAGAAGTTTCCTGAATTTTTCCTAGGCTTTCTGGTACATAATTAAATGTTTTCCCAGAAAATCAAATTGTAATTTTCAAAGACACCTTACCTTTTTCTCTTCTTTGAGACCCTTAGATATGCTTCTACTGATTTTAAATACATGTGTTATAGCTTTATTGAGATATAACTCCCATTACCATACAATTCATCCATTTAAAAGGTACACTCAAATGGGTTTTAGTATATTCACGGAGTTGTGCAGCTATCATCACAATCTATTGTAGAACATTTTCATCAACCCCCAAAGAAACCCACTATCCACTAGCCGCCACTCCCCGCCACCCAGGGTGCTTCCCTTATCACAAGCAAATGGCAGAGATTATGGAAATGGTGCTGCACCTTTGATGAGCTCTCATTCAGATGTCCATCCCAAATTTTCCTGATTGGGATGAGGAAGTAATGCTTTCTTCCAGGAGTCAAGAGGCATTGCATTAAGAGGCACTCCAGTGTAAATGACTTAAAGCTGATGTTTTAGTACTTACAATCATGGTCCACAACCAAGAACTTGTCCATATGGTTCAAATTACTTGTAAATAAAATAATAAAAATTTTCCTTTCCTTCCCAAAATTCTGTATGAAAATTATTTTCCCATGGCCCTCTGGCCCACCCGTGGCATCCCTTTCTCTCTCTTAGCACTCTCAAAACTCTGGGCCCTCTATGGCCCCAGCTAATGGGGGTTCTCAACTTTGTGGCACCACCAGGTGCAGATATAACCCCACAATTCCAATATGCTTTTTCCGCCTATCATCCCTTCTCTACCCCCCTCAAATATTAACTGCCTTATCTTATTTCCTTTAGGCACCAGTTTTGTTCATTGCAGTGGATGGTACTAGGTTATGCCCTCTATCTAGTTAATATAAAATCTTAACCCAGTGTGAAGAAGTCACTCCGAAAGCTGTAGTTCTATTAAACATGACAATCAGAGTTGTGAATAATCATGTGGGGGAATGAGAGTGGGTAGAGGAAGGGAAGAGAAAGAAGCTGTGATTATTTTAGCAATTAAATTCATTTGACTTAGAGGTCTGTGTCAGAAGTCATACTACAAATTTAGTGGGATAGTAGTAGGTGAAACTTAATTCCATACTGGAAGTGTGGAATTATGTCTAAACTGGGTGATGCCCTTAAACTGGAAACCTCCTCAAGGAGTGTAACCCTTCTGGATTTGCTGTCATATTGTCCTTTCTCTGAATGCCTTACTTTTTAAAATTCTAATGTAGCCCACTAAAAACAATTTGCAATTTGAATTAATATTCATACTAAGTGTTGCTAAAACAATTTACAACACTAATTAATGTTCACACTAATTGTTGCTAAAATAATTTACAATGCAAACTAATGTTCATACTAAATGTCATTAGGGGTGGGGTTGGTGGTGTTGAGTGTGGAGTCAGTTGGAAGAGCAAAGCTTTTCGAACTTGACTATGCAAAGACTTATGGGAAACTGGCTAAGATTTTGGATCCCACCTCCTGAGTTCTAGCATATCTGGGGCAGGCCCAGCATTGTGCAGGCTCACAAGTGGTTTACTGGACACACTTTGAGAACCACTGTGTCAGAAACTCCAGAAAGGCATTGAAGCATGGTGGTCCCTCCTTTGGAAAACTGCTGTTTGAAACTGCTCTTTGAACTACTCTGTTCTTCTTAGACAATCTCTTATTCTATAGGTCAACTCTGTAATTTTTAGATAGTCTCTTATTCTGTAAAATAACTGTTTTAGTTTGAATAATAGAAAAGACAGACTTAATTGTCTGACCTTGCAAATTAGCCATCTAACATAAGGGACTGGTAAGCAGATACTGATGCCAGGTGTCTCTAAAGATATGTACCCAAGGTTACAGATGTTTGTATAGATATGATATGTACTCAAGGTTACAAGTTGTCTGTATAGATATGACAGGTATTTGTTAGGTATGATACTGTATATACTCAAGGTTACAAATTGTCCATAAAAATAACTTACACAAGGACCTGAAAAGATATAAAAAGAAAATGCTTCCTCCTTTTGGTATTTAGAATTAGACAGAGGTAATCTGCTCTGAACCTGCATGCCATAAATATGACTTCTAACTAACTGGCTCATTAAGGCGTCTTGTCCAGCTCACTGTTGTGATACAACATTTATATGATGCAAACTGGTACTTGCAGATGCATGAGCTTCCCTCCTGTCTTTCTCCTCTCTGCTTGTAGTGTCGGAAAGTAAAATTATATGAGCACTTGAGCAATATTACCAGAAAGTTTACTATAGATAGCTAAATATCTCAAAGTCTTAATGAAAGATGCCTTTTCCTTTTTCTTTTAAAAAATTTTAAACCCACAGAAAGGTTGAAACAACTAGATTAACCAGCTGCTAGAATTCCATCACATCCACTCTATCATTCACTGTGTATACTGTAGACATGCTTCCCTTTTTGCAAACTATTTCAAAGTAGACTCCAGACTTCAAGGCAATTCACCCCTGAACTTTTAATATACATCTCTCATGAATGAAGACATTCTCCTACCCAACAATCACATCACCACTGCCACATCTAAAAATAACACATTTCTTCAATAACCTCATGCAACACACAGTTGTATGAAAATTTCCCTCTCCTTCCATCAGGTGGCCATAATAGCTATGCAAACAGCCAGAATCCAGTCAAGATCCACACATAATATTTGGTTAGTATATCTCACTAGAAGCCCGGTGCATGAAATTCATGCACGGGGGTTGGAGGAATGGCCCTCAGCCCAGCCTGCACTCTCTCCAATCTGGGAACCCTTGAGGGATGTCTGACTGCCAGTTTAGACCCGATCCCAGTAGGATCGGGCCTAAACAGACAGTCAGACATCTTCTCACAATCCAGGACTGCTAGCTCCAAACTGCTCACCTGCCTGCCTCCCTGATTACCCCTAACGAATTCTGCCCGCCAGCCTAATCACCCCCAACCACTATCCTGCCAGCCTAATTGATGTCTAACTGTTCCCCTGCCAACCTGTTTGCCCCCAATTTCCCTCCTCTGCTGGCCTGGTCACCCCTAACAGCCCTCCACTGCAGGCTTGATTGCCCCCAACTGCCCTCCCTTGCAGGCCTGGAACCTCCCACTGTCCTCCCCTGCTGGTCATCTTGTGGTGGCTATCTTGTATCCACATGGGGGCAGGATCTTTGATCACATGGGGGCATCCCTCTTGTGTGTTGGAGTGATGGTCAATCTGCATATTACTCTTTTATTAGATAGGATAGAGGCCTAGTGTATGGGTGGGGACCGGCTGGCTTGTCCTGAAAGGTGTTCTGGATCAGAGTGGGGGTACCCTTGAGGTGTGGGGCAGCCTGGGTGAGGGGTCTATGGTGGTTTGCAGGCTGGCCACGCCCCCCAGTGACCCAAACAGAGGCCCTGGGATCTGGGATTAATTTATGTTCTACAATTGAAACTTTGTAGCCTGGAGCAGAGTCAAGCCTTCTGCTTGCTTCATGAGGACAGCCATTTCTGTTTGAAACTTTGTAGCCTAGAGTGGAGGCCTAGGCTAGGGCTGCAGAAGTTTGGCTTCCTCCATCACTCTGGCAACCCTAAGCCTCTTCTCTCTCCAGCTCTGTGGCGGCCACCATTTCTATTGGGATTATGTATTTTCTATAATTGAAACTTTGTAGCATTGAGTGGAGGCCTAGGCTAGCAATTGCAGGCAGAAAGCTTGGCTTCCTTCATTGCCATGGAAACCCAAGCCTCCCTCCTGCTCTCAGTGGTGGCAGCCATCTTGGTTGGGGTTTATTTGCATAATTTGCTCCTGATTGGCTGGTGCCTATGGCTTGATCGGAGGTATGGTCAATTTGCATATTACTCTTTTATTAGATAGGATTACTCTCATCCCCCCATACCTCCAGCTCCACTGTCTGAAACTATTTTCTACTTTCTTTGGTCTTTAGAGTCCAGGTCAATTGGTCTAAAGAATATCCCACATCCTAAATTCTTCTGGCTCTGATCTGAAAGTCAGTTAAGGTCAAACATTTATGGCAAGGATGCTGTATCTTTGATTTGAGTACTTTTCATTTCCTGACTTCATGGGGCATACAGTGAAAGCCAATCACATGAAAGGGGTTGGCACGGGTACAGTGTGAGTATTCTTTACTCACAGTGGCCCTTCTTTTTATGAGAGAAGATTTAACCTTCACTCCTCAACTGCCAGTATCAGCCCAACTCTCCATGTTGGCATAGATCATGAGTTATGGAGGAATAAATAAAAGATAAATAAATAAAAGAGAATTGTACTCTCTTATATATCCTAGTTATGCTGTAGGCTTGAACTATAGATCATTTATTCTCCTTATTCGATATACATGCTTTTTGGAAAATGTGTAGAAAATCAGGACTATGAAAACTTTGAAGACCTAAATGAGATTTAACGTCAAGTTTTCCTAAAGCATTTAGGAGTTTGAGCCAGATATGAGCTATAAATATAACCAATTAACTTTGATTTTAAGAAAATATTTATGTTGAAGCAAAGCTTGCTTTTTGTTTATTTGTATTTGTAACCTACATCTGAGCTAAAGTAAAAAGAGTAGATAGGCAGTGGTGGGTAGTTCTTAAAATTAGTATACTAGTAATTATTTTATTTAAATGTTTTTTAATTTCTTTCTATTTTGTTCCAAATTAGTTGATAGCATTTCTAATTGGCTATTACATGAGTGCTATTTTATTTTTGATATAGCTTATTTCTATAAGTAAATCTCAATTACCTTCAGTCATGTGCTAATCTGTGCTGCCAATTGATCTATGATTCAATATAAAATACTCTTGGAAAATCTCTGACATCCTAGACTATTTAGTTGAAGGTAGCCATGGGGCAGGGCTGGGGAAAAAATAAACTTTCTTATATATGCAAGCCAGAGGAATAAAGTGATGTCTAGTCACCATAAATCCTTTCTGGAACAAGGTTGGACTTTTAATTTGTTTTTTTAAATTAGTATTGACACCAATGTGCCTCTAATTAAAAGCATATCCCATGAAGAACTGAGTGTCACAATGCCGTTCAACTGACACTTTAGATATCTCTTTTGATCCTTTCACTTTACCAATGAAGAAGTCTGGGCATGAAAGGTATGTAACTTGTTTAAGACCATATTGCTAGTCAAAGGCAGACTCAGAAAAACTCTTCAGAAGTCAAGATATCACAGAAAGTATGGGGACTTAGCAAGGACATATACCCAATGAGACAGGTCTTTTAGTTTCTCCAATTACACTCAGAGTTTGAGGCAGAGCATCTATAAATACAGCTGGCTCTGTCTTTTGTGTATCTCTACACCAGGGATGTAGGCATGTGATATATTTTGTCTATGATTGCATCTCACATTGCACTGTCTGTCCAGTTTTTTTCTCAGAACTCTCCCTGCACCCCCCCACCCCAAAGTTGACCACACTGTAGACATGATTTACCTTTTTTAATTTGCTTACGTGTGCCACTGCAGACTCCTTTATCAGGCCCAAAATAGCAGCAGTCCCATCTGAGGCAATAAAATCAAATGACCCTGTTAAGCACAGCCAGTCCTTGCTGGTCTTACAAATCACTTGCACAGCGCTAGAGCATGGCTGGGATTTTAAGGAGAAATTGTCACTTAGAGCCACTGACAGGAACTGTATTTTTTTCTTTCTCTTGCTTATTTCTTGGCTTGAAATTCTCTTTGTGCTTTCCTTCTGCTTTTAAACCAGCACATCAATTCAGTCCTGGCTATTGGCCCAGGAAAGATGTGCCCGAACCCATTAGGCTGAGAGGGTTTCATTGTGTCACTGCAATGGAAGATTAAATGACCAGGATGACTTCACATGAAAGAACTGGAATAAGAATTGTCATTCTCTCTGACACAGCAACTGAGACGGTAGGCATTTGTGACCTAGACAATTTTGTCTCCTGAAGGAAAGGGAGCAAAGATATACACTCAGGTGACCAGGGCCAGAAACTCCTGCTCTTATAAGCAAAAGCTTCAAAGGAACACATGATATTTAAATAAACTAGCTATAGGGGGAAACATTCTTCCTTTCAGTTCTATTGAGCTATATAATTGACATACAGCACTGTATATATTTAAGGTACATAGCATAATGACTTCACTTACATATACTGTGAAATGATTACCACAATAAGCTTAGATAACAGTCATATCAAATAGACACAAAAGGGGGAAAAAAGGTTTTTCCTTATGAGAAGTTTTAGTATCCACTCTCTTAGCAACTTTTAAATATACCATAGAACAGTGTTAACTATAGTCATCATGCTGTACGTTACCTCCCCAGTACTGATTTATCTCATAGCTAGAAGTTTGTACCTTTGACCACCTTCATTCAATTCCCCCACTCCCAATCCTCCACCTCTGGACACTCTATCTCTGTATCTGTGAGTTCAGTATTTTTGTTTGCCTTGGGGTTTATTTTTAGACTTCGCATATAAGTGAGATCATGTGGTATTTACCTTTCTGTGACTGACTTATTTCACTTAGCATAATGTCCTCAAGGCCGATCCTGGTTGTTGCCAAGGGCAGGGTTTCCTTTCTTCTTATGGCTGAACAGTATACATTGTATACGTATATATTCAATATTCAATTTTCTTTTCTATTGATGAACACTTAGTTTGTTTCCATGGTTTGGAGATACATATATATATTCTATCTAATAAAAGAGTAATATGCAAATTGACCATACCTATGATCAAGCCACACCCACAGCCACGCCCAACAGCCAATCAGAAGCAAATTATGCAAATAAACCCCAACCAAATGGCTGCCGCCACTGAGAACAGGAGGGAGGCTTGGGTTTCCCCAGCAATGGAGGAAGCCAAGCTTTCTGCCTGCCATTGCTAGCCTAGGCCTCCACTCAATGCTACAAATTTCAATTATAGAAGATACATAATCCCAACAGAAATGGTGGCCGCCATGGAGCTGGCGAGAGAAGAGGCTAGGTTGCCTGGACAATGAAGAAAGCCAAATTTGTGTAGCCCTAGACCTTCACTCCAGGCTACAAAGTATCAAACAGAAATTGCTGTCACCACAGAGCAAGCAGAAGGCTTGGCTCTGCTCCAGGCTACAAAGTTTCAATTGTAGAACATAAAATAATCCCAGATCCCAGGGCCTCCGCTTGGGTCACTGGGGGGCGTGGCCAATCAGCAAACCTCTACAGAACCCTTGTCCAGGCCTCCCCTTGCCCCAAGGGAAACTCAACTCTGATCCAGGACACCCTTCAGGGCAAACCAGCTGACCCCCACCCATGTACCAGGCCTCAATCTTATCTGATAAAAGAGTAATATGCAGATTGACCATCACTCCAACACACAAGGGGGCTGCCTGCATGTGGCTAAAGATCCTGCTCCATGTGGACACCACAAGATGGCCAGCAAGGGAGGGCTGTTGGGAGGTTCCAGGCCAGCAAGGGAGGGCAGTTGTGGGCAATCAGGCCAGCAGGGGAGGGCAGTTGGGAGGGACCAGGCCTGCAAGAAAGGGCAATTGTGGGTGATCAAGCCTGCAGGGGAGAGCAGTTAGGGGTGACCAGGCCAGCAGAGGTGGGAAGTTGGGGGCAAACAGGCTGGCAGGGGAGCAGTTAGACATTAATCAGGCTGGCAGGGGAGTGGTTAGGGGGTGATCAGGCTGGCAGGCAGAAGCAATCAGGGGCAATCAGGAAGGTGAGCAGTTGGAAGCCAGCAGTCCTGGATTGTGAGGGGGATGTCCCAGATTGGAGAGGGTGCAGGCTAGGCCGAGGGACTCTCCCCCGCCCCCGCCCCATGCACGAATTTTGTGCATCAAGTCTCTAATTATAAATAATGCTATGGTGAATGTGAGTATGCAGATATCTCATCAGCATAGTGATTTTGTCTCAAGAATGACCTTTTTGAGTGGCAGTGCCCAACATAACTCCACAGAGGCGCATTCATCCTCTAGGCCAGTGGCAGTCAGTCTCATGACTGTTATTTATTTTCTTACCGGGGTGAATGGCCTTTCCTTTTCTTGCCGTCTGCTCTGAGCTGGGGGATTTTCACTCAGCTCATCATTCCAGTGTACTCTGCCTCCTTGTTTTCCTTAGTACAGGCTGTGCTCACTTTGCATTGCCATGCACGATCATAGAAAATGACTGTGCAAGCTGAAACCAGGCAAAATTATCAATGAAAAAATTATAGTTTACCCTGTGATATTTACAAATTGTTGTTTGTGAGATAATAGAAAATATGTATTGGTCTCTGTCCCTGGTTCCTGGCACAGAACTCTTGAACTCTTTGTGAAGAGTTCATACACACACACACACACACACACACACACACACACACACACACACACACACAGTTTTTTATTTCTGAGAGGAAGGCAGAATGAGAAAGAGACAGAAACATCAGTGGTGAGAAAGAATCCTTTATCAGCTGCCTCCTGCACTCCCCACGCTGGTGATGTAGCCTGCAACCCAGGCATGTGCCCTTACCAGGCATGTGCTCTTACCATGGCCCCCAGTTCAAAAGTTGATGCTCAACCACCGAGCAGCGCCGGGCAGGCCTTGTGATTTTCTAAGTGATAAGAACACTAGGAGCATCTCTTGTTCTAATATTTATCTCTGGCCCTGACACTGACACAGGGCTCCTAAAACATTGTGCATTCCTAAGTGGTAAGAACATTAGGAACACATTTCGTTCTTTAAGGAGACTCTAGGTGGCCTCCTGGATGGGGACCGATCCCCAGAAAGGCCAACCTCTGATTAGAAGCTTGGCCTTTTCAGTCCCACCCCTCATCTTCCAGAGAGGGGAGAGGAGTTAGACCTGGAGCTAATAACTGATCATGCCTATGTGAGGAAGTCTCAATAAAATCCCAAGAGTACAGGGTTTGGAGAGTTTCCAGGTGAATGAATTCATCTACTTCAGCTCCATGGGGACAGAAGCCACTGAACTCAGAACCCCCCACAGCTTCATCCCATGTGTCTCTTCATTTGAGTGTTCAGCTGTATCTTTTAATAAACTGGTAAATACAAGAATTTCTCTGAGTTCTGTGAGCTATTCTAGCAAATTCATTGAACTCAAGGAGGAGTCATTTCCAGTCTATATCTAGTTGGTCAGAAGCACAGATGATAACTTAGGCTTCTAACTGGTATCTGAAGTATGTGAGTGGGAGTGGGGGTAGAGATCTTGTGGGACTGGACTGAGCCCTTAACCCTGGGGGATCCAACACTACCTCCAGGTAGATAGTGTCAGAGTTGAGTTGAATTGTTGGACACCCAGTTGGTGTCACAGAGTAGTGTTTGATGTGGGGGAAAACCTACACATATTCTGTGACCAGAATCAGCAGAAGTGAAGTGTTTTGTAGGAATATTAAAGGAGACACATAGGAAAAAAACTCATTTTAGATAAAAAGCTGAATTTTTTCATTTATATTGTCCAAGCATTAAAAACATTTGATCTTGGTAATAAATATATTACAAAATGGAAAAAAGAAAGTATTTAGTACACTCTAATTTAAAACACTAAGAACATCAAAGATTAAAATTGCTTTATTTCATTTATCAAAAATACTCTGTTTCTCAAGAGTAATTTGAACAGTAATCATCTTTTGTTGTATAATTTAGAATATGAAATAAGCAAGCATCTTCCCAATGCCTTGGCAAAAATCATACTCTTGCTTTTTTTTTTTTAGTTTCAATTAGCTTCTAACATTTTATCCTTTACATTTTCAATGTCATGAAATGTCTTCAAGACTTCCTTTAATGTGAAGTTTTTGCATGTTATTTCTCTGAGAAAGGTTCACCCTTTTTGTCACTACCACTTTTTAAATTTATGCCAGTAGTTTGTTCTATTCTGTGGGGTTGTAGGTCTAGGTCTCTTTAATAGCAGCAGTGTCAACATTCCATAGACCCTATTTCTTCTATAATTTCATCTACACTCAAATTTCACTTTCAGCATTGTTGTTATCATAGACAGTTTGTGAGTACTAGGGGGTTTCCCTATTGGCCAGGATGGTGCAGGGGAAGGTTTTTGCACTGAGCATGCCTAGGGCTCGTGAGATAAATGAATAGGGTCCCCAAGTGGTAGGATAATTGGATATAGAAAGAAAGCCCTCCCCTCGCTATCCATCTCTATTCTTCCCGCCCTCCTACTTCTGATGAAACCCTGACTGATATGGTGAGTAAATTACTACTTCTCTGATTTTTTTATTTCTTCATCTGCAAAATGGGCATTGTAATAACCTCACAGGCTTGCTGCAAGATCTATATTCTATAAGTTAATAATTAAGGTAAAGCACCTAGCATAGTGACTGGCATATAGCAGGCCCTTGAGAAATTAATATCCTATCTATGCCCTCTTCTTTAACTTATTAGATGATTCTTCCTCACCTGAAACTTAAGTCTTTTCCTGTAACATATCCACTAACCCTAATTATGCCTCAGCAACCCAAAGCAGTATTTTATGCTGTTGTTTCTTTCTGAATATTTGAACCCAGCCATTTTGCATTTATTTAGCTCTATGTGGGTAGACTTAGCCATTCTTCTGATCTTGGCTGGCTTCGGGCCCATGTCTGTGGGCTGATTTAAGACTGCGTAACTGGATAGTATGCTGGTTGAAATGGCTGGGATAACTAGGCATCTTAGCTCTCCTCTGCTGTGTCTTACATCCCTTCTGCAGACTAATGCAGGAATGTTTTTATGACTGGGATATAGAATTAAGTGAACAAACCAATCATGTAAGAAGGAAAGCAGAGAGCACAAATGCTTTTCAATCCTCTGCTTGAATCATATTTACTTATATTCTATTGATCAAAGCAAGACAGAAGGCCAAGCTCAGAGACAGGGAGGGACTATACAGTTAGAAAGCACCAGGCATGGATACAGGGAAGCCATTAAATGAGGCCATTAATACAACTACCCTACCACAGTTTGCTATTCAGCCACCATTGTTTACAATCTCTCCTACATGCAAAATATACTCATCACCTATAAAGCCTCTAAAAATCTTACCCAAGCATGACATTGGGCTCAAAGCCCATGATTTTGTGACCTGGATCAGATTAGATGTGGCTTTTCTTTATCTTGAGACTTGTGAACAAATGAATTGTTGATAATATGAATAAATATTACTGAGTTCTCACTTATGTGGTCAAGAACAACTACTTCATGACCCCTGCCTAGATGACAAAAATTAAAAGATGTCATCAACTGTAAGACACAAATTTAAAATACAGTGTGGAAAATATATGTCTTAGAATTGATGAAATATGGTACGTTTAAGAGTGATCAGCATTCAGAAGGCACTGAGGTCATGGGACTATTTGACAATGCCTTGGTAGGGAGGGTATGTAGAGAAGAGGTGGTAAAACTGTCCTACGACATTCCAGTATTTAGAGAATTGGAAGGTGTGGAGTAACTGCGAAGAAGAGCTACAGTGTACATCTAATGAAGTAGGAGGAGAATCTAGAGAAATGGTGTCACATAGTCTAGGTGAAGAAATCATTTCAAGAGAAGGGAGTTGCCAGCTGAGTCAGATGTGGTTGACAAATGGACTGAAATTGGGACTAAGAATTGACCCAGGGCTCAAAGCATCATCAGGTCATTGATGACCTCAGCCAGAGCTATTTCAGTGAAGTGGTAGGGACAAAAGCTTCATAGGCCTGGGTTCAAGAAAGAATGGGAGGTCAAGAAGTATGAAAGGTGAGTAAGGAGAACTTGTAAAAGGAGTTTTTCTGGAAAGGGGAGCTAAGTAATAGGGAGGTGGCTGGAGGGTGATGTCAGGCCAAGGGATGGCAAGGTAAAATGGAAGATACTGAAGGATGTTTGGATGGTAATGGGAATGATCCAGTGGAGAGGGAAAATCTGATAATGTGAGAGAGAGGGAATAAGTGCAAGAGTGATGTCCTTAAGTATGTGAGCAAGATAAGAGCCAGAGCACAAGTAAAGGAATTGGCCTTGGATAAAACCAAGGGCAATGCACACATTATAACAGGCACAAAGGTTATGCATGTGTTGATAGATGTGCTGGTAGAAGTGTTCATGTTAAAATTATTTTTAATTCATTTTAGAAAGAGAGAGAGAGACATTTATCTTTTGCTCCACCCATTCACTCATTCATTGGCCACCCCTTGTTTGTGTCCTGACTAAAGATCAAACCTGTATCCCTCATGCATCAAGAGGATACTCTAACTAACTGAGCTATTGGGCCAGGGCTGAGAGTTCACTTTTGATGGCTGTTTTCTGACTGGGCTCAGAATCTTCTAAGGGTGATTTGGAGACATTTTTTTTATAAATAGATTTTTTTTACAGAGAGGAAGGGAGAAGGATAGAGAGTTAGAAACATCGATGAGATCAGCTGCTTTCTGCACACCTCCTATTGGGGATGTGCCTGCAACCAAGTTACATGCCCTTGATGGGAATCAAACCTGGAACCCTTCAGTCTGCAGGCCACTGCTCTGTCCACTGAGCCAAACTGGTTAGGGCTGGGGACTATATTTTGACAGGAATAGAAGACACTGACTAGAGCCTCTAATACATTTTTGGTAGATCTTCTTGGGTTTGCTAAATAATGGAAATTTGTTACTTATGTAAAATACTAGAGGCCCTGATGCACGAAATTCGTGCAGGGGGTGGAGGGTTCCACTCACAATTCTGGACCCATCGCTCCTAACCACCCGCCTGCTCTCTCCTTACCACTTGGCTTGCTACTCCTTAGTGCTGCCATGGAAGCAGGAGAGGCTCCTACCACCGCTGAGGAGCTTACCAGCCATGAGTCAGGCTTCTGCTTGAGTGGTGCTCCAGCTGTGAGAGTGCACTGACCACCAGAGGGCAGCTCCTGCGTTGAGCAGTGTCTGCCCCCTGGTGGTCAGTGCATGTCATAGCAACCAGTCATTCCAGTCCTTCACCATAACAGTCGCTGGAATTATATAGATGTTTAAACTATAAATAACAATTCTTCTCTGTTCTAATACCAATTCCCATCATTGCTGTTTTGTTGTTTTTTGAACTGTTCAGAACTGCTATGATAAGGTTATATGATAATGATTTCTAGCAAGCATCCTTGATTTGTTTCTGAAGTTAATGGATATGTTTCTAGCATTCCTCCATGGAGTGTGGTGTTGCTGCTGTTTTGAAAGAGAGCTACTTTTTTCAAATTAAGGAAGTATTCTGTTTCTAAAGGTTTAAATTGGAAACATATGTAGGATTTTTATGAAAATACTTTCTGGGTACCTATTGATCATATCAATTTCTTATTCAAGTTACTGATATGTGATATTAATAGATTTAATTCCCTAAAGGACTTACTGGACTATATCTCAAATATTATTAAATGCCCACTGTACAGGATCTAAGAATGGTTTTTTAAAAATAAAAAAGCATGGTATTGTCCAATTGGTCATGATGTTTTTGCTGTGTGAGCTCCCTGGGAAGACCCTGGGACAAAGAAATACAACCTGACTACATATCCATAGACACATTTTATTTCCAATTCATGTAGGAATCTGAGATTGGAATCTGTCTGAAAGCCTGTTGTTGTTATGCAGGCTGCATCCTCTTTGCACAGCTCATTCCAATCTCATTACAGAGAAAATTATGAATTAACAGCAGTGGGTGAAGAGTTTAAATTCCATTTTTCCCCTTGCTGACTGTAAGGCATGAAACAACTGTAGGATTTTTTCTATACTCAGTAAATGGTCTTCACATTTCTTATTTTGTGAGTAGCCTCACTCCTTTGAGAGAGAGAACAAAATCTGAAGACGTCTTTTTATAGAAAAATAATAGCATTAAAGAGGGGTAATAAAAAGCAACTTGGCGTTGATATTCTGATTTTAAACAAGTAAATATTAAACATATCAATTATATTTTCCTCTTTGCACACAATTATCAATTAAACTATACCTGCCATTCACAGTGAGCCATGTACTATTATTCCTGCACTGTTTCAGTAAGTACAATTGCATCCTGGCTCTTTTGCAGTGCTGGTTTAAAGTTAATGATTAGAGATTATAGCTACTGACATAAAAGCCTTCTTTTTTTGGAACAGGAAAGCAGGATTTAAGCTTCTCTGTGTATCTCACAGGACAATTTAGAATGCAGGGCTGTAAGGGAGGGAGAGACTGATGCTGCCTGAGCCTCGCTGCTCTCCCGAGTTTATTGTATCACTGTGTAAAGACAGCTGGGCTTTGAGGCTTCCCCGAGAGCCTCACCAAACCAATCCTCTCTTTATTTCCCAGTGTCTGTGATGTATGCATCCCAAGACTGCAAAAAGCACGATTAGAACAGATTTTCCTCCCAGAAGCTAGAATGTCCTTTCTGTTGCCAGTTCTTAGAACCAGAGGGAGAGGTTTCAGGATGCTAATCCCTCTATGAGGTGTCATTTATCCTGTCAGATGAAGCTTGAGAATGCTTAAAAGATGCACACCCAGGGCACAACATTATTATATCCAACACGAGACGGAGAAAAGGGTCAAGAATAGGTCTTCGGCATCTTCTCAGTTTTAAATGAACTCGTACACGAATTAAAAAGAAAATGTGTCTATAGACATGTAGCCAGGTTTTTGACGTATTACATGTGGTCATTTATATTCAAGTTCAGTTGATGAATCCACAAGCCCACTGTTTCCTTTCATTTTAGGCAGACATCAAATTGAAGAGTGACAGTTGCTGCCATCATTTAACAAATATTCCAAACAACTAAAATGTACACAAACAGTTCCCAGCACATAAGCTGGTGCTCCAGAGTAATTGTTGAGTGAAAGAATGTCCTACCTTCTGAAAAGAGGCACATCCAAGAATGGGTTTACTTGCAGAACCATGATCTTGTTGTCATTTGAATACTAAGAAGTTCACCAAAAGGATACATATTTTTTAAATTAATTATAGTATACAAACTTTTTCACTCAATCCTCAATAATCATGTTAATTGTGGATTAGGTACTAAAGAATTTCAGCCAAAACCGGTTTGGCTCAGTGGATAGAGCATTAGCCTGTGGATTGAAGGATCCCAGGTTCAAATCCGATTAAGGGCATGTATCTTGGTTGTGGGCACATCCCCAGTGGGGGTGTGTGCAGGAGGGTGTGCAGCTGATCGATGTTTCTGACTTTTCCTCTCCCATTCTCTCTGTAAAAAAATCAATAAAATATATATTTTAAAAAGAATTTTATATACTTGCAGAAAAAATTATTTAAGGGCCTAAACCTAGGTCTGTTTTTTCCCCACTGTATAATGTAGTAGTGTAGCAAAACATAGCTTTGAGTATAGCCATCTTCATTTTTAGACTGCTGAAAGTATAACTTCCCCACACAAAACCTTAGCTGACTTGTTTCTTTCTCACCTTAGATGAATGTGTTAGAATTAATGAGATATTTAAAAGAAAGGATAACCATAAATCTCAATAATAATTAGACCAGAGGGCACTTAGAGTTGGATCATATAAAACTCCCAACAGTTAGCTGAGTTACTTATAATCTAGAAACATGTTTTCTTTGCTATACTTCCTCTACAATTTGTATTAAAGCCAGGTAATCAATAATGTTGAAAATATGTGGCTTCAGGGAAGTCAGATCAGTGAGTACAATTATAGCAGGGTCTTTGTTTCCATAGCTGCACTGAGGCATGTTCAGAAACTCAACACAGTGACAATATTAAACATCTTTTTTTCCTGCTCCATGTAGCTGATAATCTTTGTGGAAGGATTTAATATGGGAATGTTAATCTTTTGCTTTTCTTTATATGTGAGCATTTTTGACAGCCAAGTAAACTATGCTATAAAATTGATTTTCCTTGTCTCTCTGAAAAATTGGAGATAATTTTCCAGCACTTGAAAGGTACTAGTATTTGCTCTTCCTGTGTCCTTTGCAACAGTACAATAGTAGATAGAATACAAAAACTCAGTCCAGTATAAATGTGCAAAAGTACACCAGGATGACCACCTCACATCCATTAGGATGCCTACAAAAACAAAACAAAAAAAGCCTAGCAAATGTGGCCCAGTGGTTGAGTGTCTACCCATGAACCAGGAGGCCATGGCTCAATTCCTGGTTAGGGCACATGCCTAGGTTCAGGCTTGATTCCAAATTGGGGGCATGCAAGAGGCAGCCAAGCAATGATTCTCTCTCATCATTGATGCTCCAGTCCTTTTTTCCCTTCCTGTCTCTAAAATCAGTAAAAATACATTTAAAAAGAAAAAGAAAATTACAAGAGTTGACAAAGATGTGAAGAAATTGGAACCCTTGTCCCCTATTGTTAAGAATGTAAAATTATACAACTGCTGTTAAATACAGTATAGTGATTCCTTAAAAGCTAAAAACAGAATGTATTCTGGATATGTATTCAAAAGAACTGAAATCAGGATATCAGTAGAATATGTACATACCATGTTTATAGCAGCATTATTCACAACTAAGGAACTAGAAGAAATATTTTAATATCACTATTCACCTTTTCTTTATAATAGAAGTGACAACCAAATTCATGATCAATGATGAAAGATGGAAACACACATGTGTGATTGGTGCCAACAAGAACTTTATATGTACCACGCATACACCAGTCAACTTAGCCTTTTATAGATATAGAATAAACTTGCTTAATTAGACCTTTCTGATTTAGCTCAACTTTTTCCAGCCCAGTGAAGCACCCCAACTTCTCTTTCAGGTAATTGTCAGCAACTCAGTAATAAAAATCAACACGAAGCAGATTATTATTGTAGATCGCACAGGGAGAACAAAGGATATAATATTTAACTGCAGCAATGTTTGACTATATTCTGTGCTATGAGAAAACCTGAAGTCATTTTCAACATCCACCATTTCTTCTTTTCAGTTGGGTCAAGTTTCTAAGCTTTCTAAATCTCCTTTTTCTTGCTAATGAAAAGAAAATAGGATTCCACAGAGTCTCCTATCTACCTACTTCAGGACCTCTGTGAGGATCAAATGAGATGAGGGACATGAAAACACTTCACAGACATTTGGTTAAAGTGTAAAATGTTGCACCTGGCTATAAAACAAGTCATGTTCCTGGGCTAAAGAAACACCAAGGAGGCTAGCTGCTAGGGAGAAGAAGTTGGATGTGCTGTGTGACATCATTACCCAGTGCTCACTGCAACCATTTCCAGGCTGGGCTGGGCTGTGGGCCACGTTTTGTGCCACGGGGTCTTGGCAGCATTGGCTGCAATTTGGTGGGCTGTCGCACCGGGGTGGTGGTGGGGCCTGTGTCCCACTTGGGGGAAGCCGAGTGTTGCTTTCTTGGTACCAGGTCCACAGTACTGTTTCTTTGAAAATGGCTAGTGTGCTATATGGCAGCTCCTGCATTGAACATCTGCCTCCTGATGGTTAGTTCATGTCACAGCATCTGGTCAGGTGGTTGGAGGGACACTTAGCATATTAGCCTTTTATATAGATAATTGAAACATACAAGCAACCAAACTGTCCATCACTGGATGAGTTGATAAGCAAAATGTGGTATATACATACAATTTAATATTATTCATCCTTAAAAAAAAATTCTGACCTATGCTACAACATGGATGAAACTTGAGAACTTTATGCCAAGTGAAATAAACCAGTCACAAAAACATAAATATTGCATGTTTCCTTGAATAAGAGGTACTTAGAGTAGTTAAATCCATAGAAACATAAAGTAGACAGGGGCTTGGTCAAAGGGAATGGGGAGTTAATGTTTATGGATATAAATTTCAGTTTTTGCAAGATGAAAAGAGTTATGGAGATGAACAGTGATGATAGTTGTACATGTGAAAATGGATAATATAGAAATTTTATGTATATTTTACACAATAAAAAATTTAGGAAAAAAAATTATTCCAGGAGGAATCAACCTGCTCTAATTTCTTTACTCTACAATGCTCTGACCAAGGACTGTAAAAAGATTTCCTTGCTTGAGGAGGTAGCAGGGAAATAACAATTAGCTTTTATATGCTCTTACTAACTTTGCTATAAAATTAGTTCCTTGGTGCAGTGTTATGTGGGACACCATAATGGTGAGTACAGCTTTCTGTAAGTGCGCAAATAGTACTGTTGGCAGAAGCATGGGACACCAGGAAAGCAAATCTATATTCATATCCAGAATGTGTATCTGGTTTCAGTGTTAACAAATCACTGCTGTGTCCTTTTTCCTACCCACCCCCCCACAATGTCAGGTAAATCCCTAGATTGAGACCATTGTATTTAATCAGAATCTCCTTTTTTACTTCCTGGTTTAGCTAAAACATACCCCATGAATCACGGGGTTGGGGTTCATTGGCATGGGATATAATCCAGAAAGGCTCTCCAACCTTGAAAAATTTGGAAACCTTGGATCTGAGAGTGTTGCTGAGATGGAATAATCTTTTATTCAGCTTAAGAAGCCTTGGCAGTTCCCACTTCCCAACAGGCAAATGCAGAGTGATCAATTCTGAACAGCATCTTTACTGAGAACATTTTAATCAACCAGAGTGAGTACAGAGCAGCTGGCTCGCCACCAAAAATTCAGACATGTTTACACCCAATTGGGAAAACAGTAAACATCAGGCACCAGGCCAGGTCCATTTAGTATATTAATTTCTTAGTCTAAACTAGATCTTAGAGGCAGGCTCAATTTTTCTGCTTCCTTCCAAAAGAATCCTATCCCTTTCTTCCTACTAATTCTAGACTATTAGGACAGATAGCTCAAACCCAGCTTATAATAATTAAAACAGTTTTTAATATACTATGGCATTTTTGTATACAAAACTATAGGCCAAAAATATGATGGGTGGTGAAAGCCTGCATAGGGGAATCTAATTTCACCGCTTTACCATATTTCCTCATTTTAAAGATAATTAGAATCATTCATCTGACTTTGAGTATGTGGCTATGATATAAAGGTATTTCAGAAGCAATGCTTATATATCTAAATGAAGGTGTACACCATGGAAGAAATGTAATTATTTCAGTATATTGCCATTCTTCAAAAATATTTTTGAATTCCTTCTTCAGAGTGTCTCCCAAGACCATCAGGAAATTCAATCTTACAGACCCAACTCACATTTAACAGTAAACTATTTCTCAATTTATTCATCCATTTATGTCTGGTTTGACTCTGAATGACTTTGGGCAGTTTTAGAAATTAAAATCCACCCTCAAAAGACATTTTTCCATCTCTAAGGATTTTCCAAGCAATATGTCTATAAAGGATGGTCTAAGTATGATTTCTGAATATATTGTGACCTACTGTAGTATCTTTGGAATAAGTATTTAGCCACCTAAAGAGACTTCTTCAAAACAGGCAGTATTCTTTTGAACATATTAAATTCTCACATTTTTGTTAATAATCAGTCATATTATTCTATAATATTAACATTTTTATTATCAAAATGCAAAATAACTTTCTAATTCTTCCTTCTATGTGAGGTCTTTTTGAAAACCATAGCATATTTGGGCATTTCTGACTATTGATCTAATTCATGATGGCCTATTCCTCAGATGTATCCTCTTCTTACCAACTTAAGGTTCAATTTAGTTTAATTATGTTTACTTCCAAAGAATGTACTGTGAAACACTAGAGCCACAAGTTAAAGCACAGGATCTACCATGGGATACATTTAAAAAGTGCAGCCTACTATACTCTCCCTTAGATATCTGCAATGCACATAAATACATCAAAGGTGCCCTAGAGCCCAGTTCCAGTTATATCTACTTCCTGGGTAGCTTACTCAAGACTCAGGTTTTCTCCCACAATCCTCTTCTCCCTGAGTTCTCCCCATCTCAGTAAGTGGTAATGTTATTTTTCCAGTTGCTTGAGCTAAAATCCTTGGCATCATTCTTGACTCCTCTGTTTTGTCTAATTCATCAAGAAATTCTATTGGGTCTAATTTAAAATTTATCTCACCTCTTGCGATTTCTACCACTATCACTTTGGTCCCAATGATCACCAACTCTCTTCTAAATTGTTACACCAGCCTCTTAAAGTGTGTCCCTACTTTTGTCCTTGCTCCCCCTTCAGTCTACTGTCAACACAGCAGCCCAAGTTATGTCATTCCTCTATCTACACCCCATCAAGGGCTCCCTATCTAACTCAATATAAAAGCCAAAGTTCCAATCCCAGGCTTCATATGATCTACCACAAATGGTCTGTTATTCTGCTCCTCCATCCTGCCTCTCATTGCTATCCCAACTCTTACCTCTTTTCCTCTCATTTTCCACCTAGATTAATCAATTCCTGTCATACTAGCTTCTTTGCCGTTTCTAGAACACACAAAGGAACACATATCAGTTTTCTTATTTACTCTCCCCTTAAATATTCCCCACCTTACTGCCTTCAAGTTTCTTTTTTGTTGTTTTTTATTTTAGAAAGAGAGGAAGAGAGAGGGGGAGATAGAAACATTCATGAGAGAGAAACATCAATTGACTGTCTCCTGCACACCCTCTATTGGGGATCAAGCCCACAACACGGTTATGTGCCCTGACTGGGAATCAAACCATTGACCTCTTCGTTTGTGGGTCAATGCTGAGCAACACTGGCCAGGCTTCTTCAAGTTTCTACACAAATGCCATTGTATCAAAGAAGCCTTTCCTGACCACCCCCGCATAATTATTCCCCCTACCTCCTCACCACAGACTGTCACTCTCTATTCTCACTTGGCTTTATTTCTCCTCATGGCACCTGTCACCACCTAGCACATCATAAGTCTGTTTATTTATGTTTTCCCACTAGGATATAAGCTCTGTGAAAACCATGTCTTGTTCTTATCCTTTTCCACTGGATTCCCAGTGTCCAGAATGGTGATTGGCACAGTGGATACTCAATAAACATTTGTTAAATAAATAAATGGATGAAAGTTTTTGAGAGATCCTGCAGTAAATATACAATCGTGTGTATCTAGCAAAAACACATTTTAAAGCATAGTACCCAGTATCAGCTTATTTCTGTTGTTGTTGTTATTAGTAGAGAGAACACTGAAAAATCTGCACTTATTTTCCTCAAAACCAAATGCTGGACATAACTATATTTAAAGACTAATCAATGGCATCAGACATTTAATTTTATAGGCAATTACAACAGCCACATTAAAAAAAATCTTTACATAACAACTTAAAAAATTTCTTGTAAAATCATGCTAGACAAAGCCTGCAAGGTTAGGTGTAATGTATGCATAGATATATAGATAGCACTCTCTGTAAAATTTTTCAAAAAACACAGAGAATATAATAATTTATATTGATAAACAACAGCTATATATACACTGAGTGGCCAGATTATTATGATCTCTGAACACATAATCATCTGGCCACTCAGTGTATATCCTATATAATAAAAGGCTAATATGCAAATTGTCCCCTTGACCAGGAGTTCAACCAGCAGGCAGGCTGGCCAACCACCCATGTCCTCTCTCCCTGGCCAGGCTGGCCAGACCCCACCCATGCACAAATTCATGCACTGTGCTTCTAATCTACACTAATAAAAGAGAAACATGAAAATTGACCATCACTCCACTATACACACAGCCAATCAGGAGCAAGTATGCAAATTAGCCCAACTAAGATGGTGGCAGCCACATAGCTGGAGACTTGAGTTGCCCTTGGCAATGGAGGAAGCCAAGCTTCCCACCCATCCTGGCCAGCCTTGACCTCCATTCAAGGCTACAAAGTTTCAATTATAGAAGATAAGTAAATCCCAGATATCTGCTTCCAGCTGGCCCTGACCTCCACTCAAAGAGGTATTGAAAAAAAAGAAAGAAAAAGAAAAAAGGAAGGGTTGGAAGCCTGGATCTCTGGGGGGCGTGGCAAGGCTGAAAACTGCCCTGAGCTCCTCACCCAGGCTGGCCACACTCCCATGGGGTGAGGGTCCCCACTGGGGGGCTTGGCCAGCCTTAAAACAGCCCTCAGCCCCTCACCCTATCAGTGGGGGTCAGTTGGAGTTGATCAGCACAGTAGGGGGGACAGTTTAGAGTGAGCAGGCCAGCAGAGGAGGCAGTTGGGGGTGAGCACATTGGCACAGGGGACCGTTAGGGGTGGTCAGGCTGACAAGGGGGGGCATTTGGGAGCAAGCAGGTCAGCATCAGGGGGAAGTTGGAGGCAAACAGGCCAGCATGCAGAGTGGTAGGGACAATCAGGCATGTAGGCAGGCAGGTGATTGGTTAGGAGCCAGCAGTCCTGGATTGCGAGAGGGATATCCAACTGACAGTTTAGGCCCGATCCCTGTAAACCAGCAGTAGGACATCCTTTGAGAGGTCCCAGATTGTAGAGGGTGCAGGCCAGGCTGAGAGACTAATATATATACTAAAGGCCTGTTGCACGAAGAGATTCGTGTAATAGGCCTTCCTTCCCTTGGCTTCTAGCACCATTTTTCCTCCAGCACCTGGAACGTAGGACTTCACTCCAGCCAGAGTCTGCCTTCCTCATCTTTGCTGCAGACTCTGGAGTCTGCATTCTTGTCTTCGCTGTGGCACTCTGCTCCTGTACATCCATCCCTTTGTCCCCTTCACCCCCACCCTCCCTCTCATAGCAGGCATCCTGCTCCTCCTGGCCACTCCGTGCCTGGAGCAGCTGGGCCATGCCATATTTGGCCTTCTAATATGCATACTCACTCTGATTGGCTGTGGGTGTAGTGGAGGTATGATCAATTTACATGTTTGTCTATTATTAGGTAAGATATATATATACACATACACTGAGTGGCCAGATTATTATGTGTTCAGAGATTATAATAATCTGGCCACTCAGTGTATAAACCCTGTTATAAAGAATGAAAAAAAAACACTCAGAAAAAAAATCAGAGTATTACTTCTTACATAAGGCAAGTAGTGGCCTAATATCTCAAAATCCTTTACAAAAGTATTAATATTCTAGTTACTAGTAGTTCAGGGGTTTTAAATGCATATTAGTTTTTTTCCTTCTTTTTCTTTTCATCTGCTTCCATTTTAAGTGTAACTTCTTCAGCTATAGGAACACCCACTTTCTTATTCTTTGCTTCCTTAATCTTTTCCTTGATGGTAGCCATATCAATTTTAGTTTTAGTAACAACTTCCTCAGGTTTCACAAGTGATTTCCTTTAGGTGGAATGAAAGCTTTTTTTCTTTCCTCTTATCTCTTATTAAGAACTTTTACTTGTTTAGCCTTTATTGCTTTCATTTTCTGTCATGGTTTTACTTAGTGGCAGCTTACTGAACACACTTTGGAATCTCATGAATATAAGATATAGGCCTGCCTTATGTGAGCTGCCAGTTTATTGTAGGAGATGAAACATAAACAGAGAATTCGGTGTAATGTAAGTGATGAAATAGATGCATATGAAGGTTGCCATCAAAGTACAGGAAGAGACCATTTCATCTATGGGGACTCTGGAAAGGCTGTTTCCAGGA
The DNA here is from genome assembly GCA_027563665.1 of Antrozous pallidus. NCBI lineage: Eukaryota > Metazoa > Chordata > Mammalia > Chiroptera > Vespertilionidae > Antrozous > Antrozous pallidus. The sequence goes on along the minus strand of CM050512.1, from coordinate 42,286,366 downwards.
GGAAATTCCTGAATGTGCTCTTACAAAAATATGCTTCAGTAGCTAACCATTATAAAACTCTGCCAGTCCTGTTAATTAATAGTTTTCACTGATATTTTATGAGGTGAAATAAGACCTCCCACCCTTGATAAAAATTTGGAAAACATAAATGTCATAATGTGGGAGCCCTTCTAATAAAAGCAGGATACAGGAGAAGACAAATATTACATAGTCCAATAATGCTCAGGGTGATTATTTTCTAAGAATTTTCAAAGATCTACACTAATAAAAGAGAAAGAGACAAATTGACCTACTTCTGTGACACCCACCAGCCAATCAAGAGTGATTATGCAAATTAACCCAACAAAGATGGACTGTTAATTTGCATACACAGGCGCCAAGTGGCCAGGGGCAGGGCAGCACCAAGTGGCCTGCGTCCTGGAGATGGTTGCCATGCCCACAGGCTCCCGGGACCATTGCTGGCCCTGGGAGGTGAGGGTGGCCACTCAGTTTGACAGTAGACAGTAGGGCCTGCTTGTCCGTTGCCCCAGTGACCCACAAGCAGGATAGCGAGCCCACAGGCAAGCGGGCCCAGCAGAGCCTGCTTGCCCATCGCTGTTGTGTGGAGCAGGCAGGCCCCACAGAGAGCAGAGAACCATGGGCAGTGGGCCTAGACCATCAGTAGGACATCCCCTGAGGACTCCTGGATTGGAAAGAGTGCAGGTCGGGCTGAAGGACACCCCCCGCCCCATGCACGAATTTCATGCACCAGGCCTCTAGTATGTTAATAAGAAGTCATACTTTTCTCATTTAGACAGGATATTTTTGTCACTATAAAAAATAATTATACATATTTGCTGTAGTCAGGTACACTTTGCCCTTGGGTAATTCTGGAGGAAATGAGCTGTGGCTGCCACTGGTGGAACTAGGACACCCATTATCTTTTACTCTACAGACCAAAGCACATGTTCTCCTCTGCCCCTCCCACCTCATACCCAGCAAAGCCTGGATAGAAGAAATCTTTAAGTATTCAGAGTCTGAGGCATCAGACTTTTTTAAGACACAAAAAGAAAGTTAGTACTATGATGCATTCCTAATGTGAAAAGGGACAGGATTTTTCCAAGGGAGAGGATGGAGAAAACAGATAGTGGGAAGCAGTTCTGAATTGGAACTGCAGAATGAGAAAGCAAAAAAAAAAAAGAAAAGAAAGAAAGAAAGAAAAAAAGAGAGAGAGAGAGAGATGAAAACAAACATAGAGTGATCACTCCAACGACAAAAGTTGGGGCCTTCTTTCTTCCCCAGCATCACTGCCAGGGGTATTAGTTTAGTTGGATCAAGGCAATTCTTGGGCCCTGACTGATTTGGCTCAGTGGATAGAGCATCGGCCTAAGGACCAAAGGGTCCTGGGTTCGATTCCAGTGAAGGGCATGTACCTTGGTTGCAGGGACATCCCCAGTAGGAGGTATGCAAGAGGCAGCTGATCTACATTTCTCTCTCATTGATATTTCTAGCTCTCTATCTCTTTCCCTTCCTCTCTGTAAAATATCAATAAAATGTATTTTAAAATAAAGACAATTCTTGGTCTTCATGTTCTATACTGATTAGGATGTTCTAATGGACATTTATCTTTATTCCCACTGCCACCTCAAAATTCTTCCTATTTCGGGAAACTTCCCAATTCTATAAAATTCTGAGAGAATCCAATTAAAAAAGCCAAGAACAACTAAGACTGCCTCTCTCCATTCCTGTAAGTTACCAACCAGACTCAACCCATCAGATTTTTACACTTGGATCTTTCAGTCTTGACCAAAATATGCAAAGGTAAAAGATTAGTAATAAATGTTATTTAAAAATTTTTAACTTTAAATTACATACAGTAAATTTTATTCATTATACAGTCCCTTCAGTTCTCACAAATGGATAGTCATGTACCTCTGACCACAATTAAGATACAGAACCATTCTATCAACCTCCAAAAACTCCTTCATGCTGTCCCTCAGCCTGACACCACAAATCTCATCTCTATCCCACAGTTTTGCTTTTCCAAAATTTTTATAATCATATGATTTGAGTCTGTCCTATTTCACTTAGGGTAATACATTTGAGATTCATGTACTTTGTGAGATATATCGACGGTTAATTCATTTTTATTACTGTGTAATTCTTCATTATTTGTATGGTAATACAAAGGACCTAAAATATTTAAAGCAATTTAAAAAAAAGTCAGAAGACTCATATAATCTGATTTCAAGATAGACTATAAAGCTACAGTCATCGAGATAGTACTGAGTTGGTGAGAGAATAGCCACATAAATCCATGGAGCTGGCCAGAGAGTTCAGAAATTAACCCACATAAATAAAGTCTTTTAATAAAAAAAAAAGATGCAAAGGCAATTTAATGGAAAATGAATGGCTTTTTTTTTTTTTTACAAATAGTGCTGAAATAATTGGCTATTCAGACGCAAAAATATAAAACCCTTACCTCTACTTCACACCTTATTATTTTAGTATCTGTAGGGTTTATAGTTATATATCCTCTTTCATTCATGATGTCAATAATATGTATATTCTCTCTTTTTCTCTTGGTCAATCCAGATGGAGGTTTTTTGTTTGTTTTATCTTTACTAAGAACTAGGTTTTAGCTTCATTTATATTACTGTGTGCAAATTTTACTTCTCTTCTTAATTTCCATTTTTCTGCTTGCTTCCTATTTTTTCTGGCTTCATAATGTGGAAGTATAGATTATTTCTAGTGCCTTTCTTTGAGGCTTTTTCTTTTTCTCACATAAGCATTTAGTGCTATAAATATCACTCTAAGCACTGCATCACCTGCCTTCCATAAATTTTGATATGTTGTTTTCCGGTTTACTTTATTCAAAATATACACTAATTTTCCCTGTGGCATCATCTTTGACTCCTCGTTATTTAAAAGTCTGTTATTTAATTTCCAAGTATCTGATGATTTTCCAGGTATCTTTCAGTTGTTGATTTCTTATATAATTTCATTATGGCTAGAGAACATACTTTGTATAATTTCAATTTAAAAAAAATTTAAGGTTTGTTTTATCACCCAAGATATGATCTATCTTGGTGAATGTTCCATGTGCACATAAAAATAGTGTGTGTTTTATAGTTGCTGCCTGAATTTTTCTACAAATATCAATTATGTCAAGTTGATTGATAACCTTGTTCAGGACTGCAGATACTCTATTTCTTAGTTTTTAAATTTCTGTTTATTTCTTTTTATAATATGCACTCTGCTGAGAATTTCTATCTTCCCATTCATTTTAAGTGAGTTCACTCACTATCACTTCATGGAGCATGATTATTATAGTTGCTTTAAAATCTTGTTCTGGTAATTTCCAAGATCTAGATTATCTTAATAAACTCTGTTGATTATTGTTCCCTGGCTTTAATGAATTGTTTTTGCTTGCATTTTGACCACTTATTTAAAATATTATTTGTATATTGAGTAATTTAAAAATTTTTAAATCCTCATCTGAGGATATTTTCTATTAATTTTTAGAGAGTGGAAGGGAGGTAGGGATGGGAAAGGAAGGAAGTAGGGAGAGAGAGAAACATGGATGTGAGAGAGACTCATGGATTTGGTTGCCTCCCACACAAGCTCAAACCAGGGGTGAAGATCAAACCTGCAACCAAGGTACATGCTCTTGACTGGAATCAAATCTGAGATCCTTCAGTGCTCTAACTACATAGCAAACACCGGCTAGGCTATATAGTAAGTAATTTTAGAATATTATGTTCTGAGACACTGGCACCTATTAAAATCCTCTAGAGAATGTGATTTTTAAAGCAACCAACCTGGTTTCTTTTAAACCACAAAGTCTAACTTGCCTTCTAACGGGATTTAGTCCCAATATTAATTCATTCTGAAAACCTTCAACCACACTGTCTGGGTCTGCCTGGTGAAGATCCAGAAGTTAGACTGGGATGTGGTCAGTTTTTTATATGGCAGCTTATTTCCAGAAGTCTGCTATGTTTCTTTGACTCTGGTATACATGTGCCCTAACTTGGAAGTGGGCCTGGGTTTAACGTTGGTTCATGCAGAGGATGAAGGGGTCCTCACCTCCAGTCTTTCCTCTCTGGTGTTTCTACCACACACTGCAGTTCACAGTGACCCATTACCACCAGTTCCTCTGGCCAGAAAGATGAGGCGGTAGTCTCTTGTGCTTTTGTATAATTCCACACATATGGTACTGCCCTCAGAATGAAGAAGAGAGGGGAACAAGAGAGAATAGTAAGGATCACTCATACTCTTTGGACAACAAAGTCTCCTTTCCCAGTTCTTTTAGCCTGGAATTCAGTCTTCTCTTGGGGAGAAAAGTGCCTTCTTCACAGCCATGGCAGTGCAGTGCCACGTCCGTGGCTGGCCTGGAGTCAGGACTGGAAGAGGAAAAAAAGACAGAGAATTTCCCCCACACTCTTTGGAAAACTGGAATCCCCTTTTCCTGCTCCTATTAGAAAGAGGTCATCTCTCCCAGAGTTGTTCTGTTAGCACTTGCCACCCAGTTGCACGTCATCCTGACTCCAGTTCAAATCCAGGAGTCAAAGAGAAAAAAAGCACAAAACATGAAACTCCTCTTGCTACAGGTTGTTAACCAAGTTTTGATTACACTCTCCATTTCTCCTATTATTGTTTATTTTTCTGAGTCCTCAGGGAGCTGCCATTTTTATGCTATACAGAGTTTTAGTTGTGATCAGTGGGAGAGATAGGCTGTGATCTACCTGCTCCATCTCGGCCAGCACAAGAACTCCAGTAATAAATACTTCTTTACCCAATCGATAAAAAGCAATTTAATTGGCCTGCTGACACATATATTATTGAAAAAATTACTAATGACTTGATTACTGAATACTAATATCCCAGGATATTTATCAGTAGGCCAAAAATAAACACAAATTAAGCTGTACCATACTCATAAAACCACAAAGGTGGATGTAGACAAATCATTAAAGTAATCAGGTAAGCAGTTTCTGGGTTCTTAGTCAACATTACAGTTAGATCTTTTGTTTTTTGTTTTGCAACAATTCAAGCTCTACATTTTTAAAATGAAGAAAAACACTGATTCACTTCTGCGCAAGTGAATTAATTCTCCCATCTCCCTAGACCCTTTTAGCAACAATAAGAAATTATCTTGCCCAAGCAGATAGAGAAGAGTGAGGTGCACATAAAGAGGTGGCTAGAAGAGGCATTTAATATGTTGTCGAAATGAGAAGTGGTACCTTCAAATGAGTCTTAAGCAAAAAAGAAGGCCCAGGATATGCTGTTAGGGAAAAAACTATTTAGAGATCACCCATTTCCATACTTTAGGACAATGTAACTCTAGTCAAGAGAGTGAAGTGTTTTGGTCCAAGTCAACCATCTATCTCTCCTCATCTCTGTTGCTCCTGTTTCAAAATGTAGCATAGCAGTTACAGAGGGAGTGGGCCATTTTGAGAAGCATTGCTCTGCAATTTGGAAGTTTGTAGATTGGAAATCTTTTGCAATATTGGTCAGGTGGGATGAAAAACATGGGAAATCAGCAAAGATGGAAAATAATAGAAGTAGAGAAATAAGATAATGAATGAGCTGAAAGAGGGAATATTGCCTCCTGGAAAAGGGGGAAGAAGAGGAGGAAGTGCAGAAAAGATCTGTCCTCATGACAACATTATTTTAAGTTCTATAGTCAATTCTATTGGAAACAACATATTTTTGCCATTGGGTAGGAAAATCATATAAAAGTAATACCCCATCAACAGTTAGTTGTACCAACTTAAAGGCCAGTTGCCAATTTAAAGTACATACTTTATTTTGTTTCCTTCTCAAGCAGTAAGTACCCTGAACTCTAAACTTCTTCAGGATCTAGCTAACAATGCACTCCCATGAATTGTTAGCTAGATCCTGTTCCTGAAGGACTTTTGGTTAGCTTTCACATAAAAATGCTGATGTGAAGAATTCTCAGCCACATCAGAGATAGCCAAATTCTCTATCCCAGATCAGATTTCCTAATTTGAATAACAATACCAACCCTAACAACAGAATCTTCCTTTAATCCAGAACCTTAAAAATAAGGTATGAATATAAGTAATTTGGTAATCTAATACTGGTTAAGAATTTACTAACCGAAACACTTTTAGATGGCTCCTTTCCTAGATTTGTTGAATTGTAAGAGGGAAATATGGATTATATTATGTTTTTAGTCCCTAGAAAAAAATTATGAATGGTGGAAATTTATGCATACTATGTATTCGTTAGAATACAGATTTAGATCCAGCTGTAGAAAGGCCAAAAAATCAATAGTTTAAACAAGATAGAAGTTTTATTATCTGTCACATAACTGGCAACCTAAGCCAATAGCGCTGCTCCATGTTGCTGGAGAGTCTAGTCCTTTCTGTCTCATGGCCCAGCCATTCTCAGCACACAGCTTCTATCTCATGATCTAATGTGGCTGCTCTAGCTCTGCCTATTACATCTGACTTCTGCCTATGGGTAGGAGAGAGGAGAGAAATCGCATGTCTTCCCTATTAAAGGAAAAATCCAAAACTGCATGTAGGTTCATCAACTGTAACAAATGTACTCTGGTGAGGGATTTTGATAATGGGGAAGGCCATGTGTGTGAGAGCAGGGCAGGAGGTATATGGGAAATCTCCGTATCTTCCCCTCAATTTTGCTGTGAACCTAAAACTGCCCTGAAAATAAAGTCTATGAGAGAAAGAGAAAAAGAAAAGAAAGAAGGAAGGAAAAGAGGGAGGGAGGGAGGAAGGATTACTACAAGCCATTTAAAAAAATAAAAGCTGTAGGCTCTTTAAAAAGTGATAAAGAAAACACAAAATTACATTTTAAAACATTCTTGTTACCCAAGGTTTGTCCACTTCATTTATAAAGTAACAAAAGATTAAGAATCTCTTGAAATTTAAATCCCTCCAGTCATTAAACATTCCAATCTTGTTTTCTCATCACGAAATAGTACTGTAACTTTTACAAGGATTCTTTGATTTAGTACAAGGTGACTGTGATAGGCAGGGAGCAGTCACACTTTGAAGGAACACGCCCGTTAGGAAGTAACTCAAGTGTGACAGAGACTCTTGTCTACAGGATATTAAAATCTTTATGAACTGTGCTTGGCTTGCAAATTTTGTTGTGAACCAAGAGGACCACTAACTGGTAGGAAACTATTTTAGACCCATTAAAGCAAAGGTAGCAGATAACCCTGAAGACACAGGTACATATCACTTCAATTGTATTTGTTCAGTAAACATTTATAGAATGCCTAGTATAGTAGTTCCTCCTTACTCATGGGAGATAGGTTCTAAGACCCCCCCACGGATGCCTGAAATTGCAGAAAGGACTGAACCATATATATATATTATAATTTTTCCTCCTATATGCAAGAGGGGGGAAACGTAGGTTTACAGTTGTGAGTATGCCAAATATAGAACTTATTCTTATATTATCATTTATTAATTATTGTATTATTTACCACCCATATGTCATTGCCAACAAACTTCCAACTTAACCAGCCTTTCTTATAAAACTTGGTTGTACTAAGACACTGGGGGCGGGCAGGTGAGGGCATGTGCTAGGGGTTAGGGGAGGCTGGGTGGAGGTCAATGGGGGGTGGGGGGGAGAAGGAAACATATGTACTACTATTTGTAATACTTTAAACTAAAAAAAAAACAATTAAAACTTGGTTTTACTTTAGTAGTAAGTCCTGAACCAAATAGCAATGGGCAGCAGCAGTTTGTCCCTCGGCAGACCTGCTCAGGGCCAGGTACCCTTTATGGTAACAAGATGATAAAATTAAATTCTACCCACTATGAAATCCACTGACACATGAGAGAAAAATGAACAAAATCAAAGGTTGTGCAAAAGAACCCAATATTCTTCAAAACATAAATTTCATTTATCTAAGTGTCTTTTATGAGATATTGCCAAGACAATCTGGTTGTTTTAGGATATGGCTTTGAACTTGCTTTTCTTCAACAACAAATTAGGTTTAATGCAGCCTCAACCTTTGATTTGACATGAACATAGTGGCCAGCAATGGTTTGGTCCTCAAACAAGTGATCAAAGCAGCATCTGTCCTTTGGAAAAGGCAGCATGTCCTTTGGAACAAATTCTGCCAAACAAAGATGTGTTCCTGTATTACAGTTTATAGAAGTGAAAATAAAGCTCTACGCTGTTATAAAGGCAATTCTAATTGTCACCACTTTGAACATAGCATTTTAAAGCTGGAAGGGACCTTTATAGAACATACAATCCAACGACTCCATTTTCTAGATAGGAAGCCCAAGACTCAGAGCATTTGATTGTCGTATGACACATAAGAGATTCGTGATAGCTTTCTTACCCTGGGTATTTTCTACTTTATCCCTACCCTTCAAATGACTAGACGTGGAAGACAAGCTGCAGAGTGGAGCTCCTTAGCTAGTTTTCCTAAAACTAGGACTATCTCTTAGGACATGACAGAGAGGGTTTACTTATTGTGACTCTCCACAAAAAGGAATTGATCATCAAATCAACAAATAGTTAACATACTATTCTCAAGTGTGTTTTTCTCTTGAATGTTGACTCTAGTCACATTTATTATTTTTTGGAAGCTCCCCCAAGCTTGAAATGTACCTTTAGGACAGTGCTCACAGCCATGAGTTTCCAACTTTCATATCATCAGTTTGCAGTATCTTTCATAAAGGTCAGTGAACAAAAATTGCATTCTGAAATGCAATCCCCTGGATTACAAACCTTCTAGCGAATTCTGTCTGATGTTCAAGCCATTCCACACACATTGTGGAACCAACTCCTGACCCATGAAAGAAATAGCATGTCAGACAGACCTTTTGTACAATTCTTTTTATTAATAGAACCAGTGAGCCTCAACTGAATTCAATCTTAAATTTCCAGTGCACCTCTGCTGGATGTCCATAGAGGAACATGTGCCTTTCTAGAGTACTGTAAAACTTAAAATTGGTAACTTTTGACCTTTTCCAAAATAATGTGAGGAAGCTTGCCATCTCTCTGCTTGCATTTGTAGATAGTTCCTTTCCCAATGTCTCCACATTGCACCTAAGACTACTTGGTGAGTGTTGTCAGACTTAGCACGGAGAAAAGAAAGAATGAAGGAGAGATGATGAGAGTAGGGAAAAAAGGTGAGAGAGAAGTGGGGAGGACGATAAAGTAGAGGATGAATGAGGGGGGGCGGAGAAAAGAAAACAACAAAAAAAAATGCTCCTTGACATTGATCTTGAATTTTTGGACATAACACCAAAAGCATGGGCAACAAAGCTACTAAACAAGTGGTACTATATTAACCCAAACAATTTCTGCACAGCAAAGGAAACAACAAAACAATGAAAAAGCAATGTACAGGATGGTAAAATATATTTACAAACCATATATCCAATAATGGGTTACTACCCAAAATATATAAAGAACGTATACAACGCAACAGCAAAAATAAATAACTAATTTAAAAAACGGGCAAAGAAGCTGAAAGACATTTTCCAAAGGAAACATACAAATGGCCAATAGGTACACGAAAAGGTGCTCAACACCAGAAATCATTAAAAAAAAAAAAACACAAATCAAAACCACAATTACATATCACCTCACACCTGTTAGGATGGGTTTTATTAAAGAGACAAGAAATAAAAAGTGCTGGTACGATGTAGAGAAAAGGGAACCTTTAAATACTGTTGGTGGGAATGTAAACTGATAGAGACATTATTGAAAATAGTATAGAAGTACCTCAAAATTTTTAAAATAGGACTACATGGCCCAGCAATCCCACTTCTGGGTAATTATCCAAAGGAAATAAAATAACTATATGGAAGGATCCCTGCACTCCATGCTCATTGCAGCATTAGTCACAATAGCCAAACAGATTTGGTGGGATCTCTCAGACCTAAAATGCCTCATCCATCCATTCCTACTCTATTGCTCCCATGCCATGTTGAAATTAAGTTCTCTACATGCTGGACACCTGGCCTGGCTACATTCAGAAAGCAAAGCATCGACCTTGCCTGTTGTCAGAATCCCAAATCTAATGGTGTGGAACACACACATGCCTCTGAGCTTCCACCCTGCTCTCAGCTCCACTTGGGAGTCAGAGCGCAGGGCCCTTTCTCAGAGGGACCCAAACTGTCTTGCCCTTCAACTCTGCTCTCCTCCCCCAATATGTAGCATCCACAGCTCCTTTCCAACAAGAAAAATAAGCATTGCCATCCTCATGCATTCTTTACAATCTAATGCGTCAATGGCAAAACTTTTACGCACTAAGTCCTTCGGGATCTTAGCTTTTTATATTTAAAAAACTAGGCCTTTGAAATAAAAAAGTTTTCTTTTAAACTGATGCAAAAGTCCATTTGAATCTCAACCCTGACCCATGATTCCTTTTTTTTTTTTTTTTTTTTTTTTTTTTTTGTCTGCTGTAACACCCTTCCAGAGGATATCGATGTCTTTGGTGTAGCATTAAGGGAGGGAAGAGCCTCAGGATTAGAAGGAATGACTAACAGCAGCACTAACAGGAATGTATGAGGATCGCTTACCAAAAGATCTTGGCCCGCTGTGGCTGTGCACACACTCAGTTTGGCAGGTACACAGTTTATATGTAGTACTCTGGCCCACATCATCCTCTCTTTTGTTTCTAATTACTGGCAATATCTGTTATATACAACGTATGTTCACTAGGAAGTTTCGGTCTCTATCATTATTAAAAGGACTTAGATTTAGAGCCACCAGATCCAATATGCAGATAAAAAGTGGAGCCAACCTATTCAGTATATTCCATCCAATACTTGCCAAGAAAACTCTGGCACCAAGCAGGAAAAACAAAAATGGAAAAGATATATGTGTTTGAGTTATTAATTGTGCATTATTATTTAAAGCAAATAAGTACCCAAATTTTGTTATCAGTAGCAAAACTCATTAGTTCTTTTCATGTCAACTGAAATGCCACGAATCTCTCCTGTCTTTCCAAGAATGTTTTATTACATTGGATAATTTTTTATAGAAATGAACTACAATAACTCTGAAGAAAACTTCTATTCCACAGCTGCACATCTTGGAGCAGATGTGAGTTTGGGTAGCTCAGTGAGGAGAATTTATGTCTGTGCCAAGCTACCCTGGCTTGAAATTCTTTTCCTAAATAACACACAACTTTGATTAAAGCACACGTTGTTATTTTCTATCAACCACTGTTAAATGAATCTACATGAAAGTCATTTCAATTTGAAACTCAGTGTTTTAATAATTTCAGTGCTCTATAATTTGTACAGTCCTACTATCTTGGCAAGATATTAGTTTAAAAAAAGAAAGGAGTCAAAGAAACCCAAGTGATTCCTAGAAACCTCAGATTAAGAAGTCGTCATCCAGTTCATTTAAAAGGTCATATTTTAAGCCACCCCAGAGGATAAATCATTCTACTTTTAAAATCTATAACCTTCTCAAATTGCTTATTCTAATAGTCTATGCTTTTTGTGTTTTTTAAAAATATTTCCTACTTATAAAATTAGTATTTTAATGTACATCCTATCTAATAAAAGAGTAATATGCAAATTTGACCTACCTTCACCATACCCACAAGCCATGCCCATAGTCACACCCACCAGCCAATCAGGAGCAAATTATGCAAATAAACCCCAACCTAGATGGCTGCCACCACTGAGAGCTGGAAGAAGGCTTGGGTTTCTCTGGCAACAGAGGAAGCCAAGCTTTCTGCCTCCCTAGGCCTCCATTCAATGTTACAAAGTTTCAGTTATAAAAGATTCAGAAATGGCAGCAGCCACTGAGCTGGAGAGAACAGAGGCCTGGGTTTCCCTGGCAATGGAGGAAGTCAAGCTTTCAGTCTGCTGTTGCTGGCCTAGGCCTCCACTCTAGGCTACAATGTTTCAAACAGAAATGGCTGCCAGAGTGAGCAGAAGGCTTGGCTCCACTCCAGGCTACAAAGTTTCAATTGTAGAACATTAATCCCAGATACCAGGGCCTCCACTTGGGTCGCTGGGGGGCATGGCCAGCCTGCAAACCTCCACAGGCCCCTCGCCCAGGCTTCCCCTCACCCCAAGGGAACCCCCACCCTGATCTGGGACACTCTTCAGGGCAAAAAAGCTGGCTCCCACCCATGCACCAGGCCTCTATCCTATCTAATAGAAGAGTAATTTGCAGATTGACCATCACTCCAACACACAAGAGGGCTGCCTCCATGTGGTCAAAGATCCTGCTCTCATGTGGACACAAGATGGGCCCCACAAGATGGCCAGCAAGGGAGGGCCGTTGGAGGTTCCAGGCCCTGCAAAGGAGGGTAGTTGTGGGTGATCAGGCCAGCAGGGGAGAGCAGTTGGGAGGGACCAGGCCTGCAAGGAAGGGCAATTGGGGGTGATCAAGCCTACAGGGGAGGGCAGTTCAGGGTGACCAGGCCGGCAGAAGAGGGAAGTTGGGGGCAAATAGCCTGGCAGAGGAGCAGTTAAACATCAATTAGGCTGGCAGGGTAGTGGTTAGCAGTTATCAGGCTGGCAGGCAGAAGCAGTTAGGGGCAATCAGGGAGGCAGGCCATCCTGGATTGTGAGAAGGATGTCGATTGCCCATTTAGGCCTGATCCTACCAGGATGGGGTCTAGATGGGCAGTCGGACATACCTCGAGGGGTCCCAGATTGGAGAGGGTGCAGGCTGGGCTAAGGGACATCCCCTGCCCCCTGTGCACGAATTTCGTGCACCAGACCTCTAGTAATATATAAAATAAGAAAGAGGAACTCTCCCTTTTCACCCCTCTGATACTGGTATCCATTGATACTGATACTGCTAATCACTAAAATATGAGCAGAGATTGAACCTTTAAGTCCACGGGTGACTCCGATGTACTTGGGGTTTATCTGTTTAATTTCAGAGACTGCCCTTCAGCATCTTATTTGTGTGAAGACCAGGAAGCTGTGGGGAGTGGACTCTCCTGAAAGAATGCCCATGATGAGCCTAGCGTGATGAGAAAACCCCTAGCTGTTGTGGAGGGAGGGGTGGTTCTGCCTACCTTGTGTACTGGGCTTGCCTACTTGATTACTATCTGTATCCTGTGAAGGTATGGGGGGACACTGTGAATAAACATTGTAAAAGTAATTTCACTACACACTCTGACACACTGAGGCACTGCCCTGAGACCCTTTTACAGATTATGACAAAATAGAGAGAAGCATTCTTTCCTGGGGCCCAGATATGGCTTGCCTGCATCTGTAATGAGCCTCATGAAATAAAGGTCTGGTCTCGGTACCCACTGGGAACATCCTTGCTGGGTGAGCACATGTAAAAAGTCCCCACTTCCAAAACTCCAAGATATATTTTGAACATGTTTGTAAGGGGCTTAAGTCCTATACAATGCAGGAAAGAGGCAGAGCCAGAGAACTATGGGGTTTTGCTATTGTTGAAAACCTAGCATCTACAGGCAGGTGAGAATTATGAAAACATTATATGATCATACTTTTTCATCATACAGAATGTTTCATTTTCTGAGATGTTTTGTATCTTGCTTTTTGCATTTAATACTCAGTAGTTAACAGTTTCCTACTTCATTAAATATTCTTCAAAATGTGTTTTTTGTTTGTTTGTTTGTTTTTTTAACTAGGTCTTGGATTTCCAGTCTTGATTGAAAAGATCTCCCTAACGCCAAAATGAAGCAACTTGATATATTTGTAGTGGGATGAAGGGGACAGGCGACTAAACTTTGAGTAAGAATATTTATCTTTGAGTGTCAGACCTATCACTATATCTTGCATTATCTAGTCCTTCAGTTATTTACTTTATAAGAGGGGAAAATGCTACATATTTTAAAGGACAAAATAGGGATTAGTAAATTATATATAAAGTGCAAATATTTTAAACATATTTATCTGTTTTTATAAAACTTCATTCCTTTATCATGGCACATATTCTGTGTTCCAATAGTTTGTTCTTATATCTGTTTCTTGCCCTACACTGTAAGCTTTCTGAAGATATTCAAGCCTCATTTGTACTTGTGTGTCTGGAACCACCACAATTTCCTATATATAGTAAACACCAGATGATTATTTCTCAAAAGAATGGATAAATAAATGAATGGTATCTGATACCATTTTATGCTTCACACCTTAAAAAAAAACAACCTGCTGTATATTATCTTGTGGAATCTTCACAGCAATTGGCACAATCTTGATACCATGAGTCTCTAAACAAAATGCTGGGGAGCCTCAAACATTTGGCCCCCTCTGTTCTTTGCTTGTTATATCCATTGCTGTTAAGAGATAAAAGTGGGTTCAATCTTTAAACCATGATTTTGGTACCACATACTTGTTCTCAGCTCCTAGAGAATGCTCATTGCTTCTTCACCTCTAATAGAGTCCACTCTCAGAATGTCTGCTATGCCCTCAGTCCCCTTCTAAAGAGTTCCTGTCCATAGATTACTACCTAAGAAAGTGATTGTAGTGAATCCCTTCTACTTGTATGGCCCCATATTGTGTCACATATCTTCACAACCCAACTATATGTTTTGGATCAGGAGAAGGATCTGTTTTAAAGGCAACAAATCCCTGAGTTGAGCATCAGTCCTAAAAAAAACCCTTATGATTCCTCAGGGAAGGAACAACCTAAGACAGGCACAGTCGCAGAAAGGCCAACAGGAGAGAACTAAAAGATCAACAGAGGTGGGGCACAGACCCTCATCCACAAACCTTGCAGGGGCTTGAATTCTCACCCCTCCTGAGGAAGGTCTCCTACCCCCACAGCTGCTACGCCTCCCACACACAACTCACACCGGGACCCAGGTGGCAGACAGAGACTCGACCAGCAATAGCTGCCCTATATCTAAATTTAGTTTATTATCAGGAATGCTGAGGACCTACTCAAAAATGCAAATATTCCTTTCCACAAGTATTTACTGAGTAAACTAAGATTTCTGCTTGAGTATTAAAATCGACAGTAAAATAGTAATCAAGTTTTCAGATTAATTTAAATTGGACAAGTGAAATAAGTGAATACTCAAGAAAATCTAACTGTACTGGACAAAAAGCTTTTCCTAAAACATTAACTAAAATATCTATTAGTAGTTCATCTCATTGCAAAATCGCCTAACATCCAAAGAACCTAAAGCAGTAATATTTGTGTGCAAAAATTAAAATTTAAAATTACCAAGACTGCAAGATAAAATTTCCAAAAGCCCCTATTAACCAAAAAAAAGAGGGGGGGGGGGGGACAGTGGGGTAATATCATGTAAGGAAAAATATCCTATAAGTAAAATACATGTAGAAAATTCTTACTCCAGAAAAGAAAATTCCATTTGTAAAACCAACTGCAGGACACCCATGAAAAAACACACATGGTGTCAAAATAAGCCAAAGGAAAATCATTTAGGCAAAAAAAAAAAAAAATCCGAAGTCTATTTTGCAGAGAGGATCCCTTTGTTAACCTTTGGTCGAGAATGTGTTTGTGTGTTTGTAGAGAACAACTCCAAGACCAAGTGGGTTCCTGTGACAGTGAGGAACTGACAGGGTCTGTTCCAGCCACGAGGACGGTCCAGAGATGGGGGACACTGATGACACCTTGCCATGCTAGCAGTCGGCAGCTGTGTGTTGCTGCAGGCGGCCCAGGACCATACCAGAGAGGATGGATCTTGCATTGCCACGATGTGTCCACCATCTGGATACCATTGCTGACATGTACATATGAAGAACTATTTGACATTGAAACTGGGACTCAGAACAGTTGGACATTGAAACTGACACTCAAACTTTTTTTGCTCTTATACGTTTGTTTTCAGTATGCAGAGGCAAGATATTTTTGAAGAAAAGAAACAGGGGGAAGTGATTGATACAGAGGCAGGATGGCCTTGAACAGGCTGTCAAGCTACAGGGGGAAGGCTGGAGTGGAGGGGAGGCAGATGCTGGGGGAGATCAACCGAAGGACTTGTATGCATACATATGAGCATAACCAATGAATGAAAGACACTGGGGCGGGGAGGGGGGCAGGTGGGGACATGTGCTGGGGGATAAGGGAGGCTGGGGGGAGGATATTGGCGGGGGGAGGAAAACATATGTACTACTATTAAATATAAGTTATATTGTAAATAAAATTTAAAAAATAAATAAATAAATAAACCCTATGGACTTCAGTTTTGTCCAATAGGGATGACAGTAGTTTATCAAATTTGCCCTAGCTGGTTTGGTTCAGTGGATAGAGTGTCGGCCTGCGGACGAAAGGATCTCGGGTTTGATTCTGGTCAAGGGCACATGCCCAGGTTGCGGGTTCAATCCTGGGTGGGAGCGTGCAGGAGGCAACCAATCAATGATTCTCTTCATCACTGAAGTTTCCATCTCCCCCTCTCCCTTCCTCTCTGAAATCAATAAAAATATATTTTAAAAAACTTATCAAGCTCTTACACTCTTGAATTTGGGAATTAAAATAAAGAATTTGGCACAGAGTAAAGAGGTTGAAGCAGAAAGGCACAGACAAGATGGTATACAAATGCCACTGTCCAATGCTAGCTCGCCAACTCATCACCAAAACAACCTGTCGATAAGATAGAGCTCAGTTATTGTTTACCTACCGAGTCTATCTACTGAGTTTATCCACCTCGATAGAGTCTTGCATCTCAAAGAGTGAGTGGCAAAGTCAGGAAATTGATTAAAACATAGAAATCTGGTCCTTGTAATTAGTAGGAGGGCTTAATTCGAACAGAGTCAGGACTGATGAAAAGATCTCCCCCACACCAAAATAAAGAGTTTGGATTGTTATGCATGGTGAGGTGAAGAGTTTGAGCAGAAGGGTTCAAAGAGTCTTGGGTATAAACTGGTTTGGGCTGCATTCTATTGACGAGGAAATTATAGAAATCAACAAAGATATTTGCAACTTTTCTTTTCCTGGGCAACAGTCTCCTGGAATAGTAAGGCTATGCTAATGGAGACAGTCAGCTGTGTAAATGGTTTTGGTTCTCATCACAAAGAAGAAGGAGCAAAGAATCATGGGCATGAAGTGGAAAAATACAGTATAGAGCAAAAACACAGAGAATCAGAATCACACTGATGGTCTAATTTCACAAGGCTACCCTTGCTGCCCAGAGTATATTTTTTAATGTATTTTATTGATTTTTTTTTTTACAGAGAGGAAGGGAGAGGAATAGAGAGTTAGAAACATCGATCAACTGCCTCCTGCACACTCCCTACTGGGTATATGCCCACAACCAAGGTACATGCCCTTGACTGGAATCAAATCTGGGACCTTTGAGTCTGCAGGCCAACGCTCTATCCACTGAGCCAAACCGTTAGGGCCAGAGTGTATTTTTTCTCCCCGATCCAGGCTGCCTTGCCTTCAGATAACCTGAGTCATTATGCTATTCAACCAATAACTGACGGTATTTTTTTTTCATGTTGAACAAAAAGAATGGACCAACCCAAAACAGGGTATTTCATGATAAGCTTTCGGATCACCAGTTTACATTCTCAGAGTTCATTCTACAAAGCTTTGTAGTTGGTATAATCCCATCTGAATATGACAGAAAAAAACCACCAAATAAAAAAATCATGGATCCTGCTGGCATATTTGATACTTTCCTGGCATTAAGTAGGCAATGCAAACTCATTATACAGTATCGGATCTCAGTTTGCTTCTCATACCTACCACCTTGTGAACCAGAACACGTTCAGAAGGGAGTACTTTCGGCTTCCAGTCACAAACCTGTGTTGGTTATGATGGTTTTGAGAACTGTGTTTGCTTTTTTTCTGCATTATTCACTTTCTACCATAACCCAGCTTTCGTCTTATTCTCTGACCTCTGGACTATCTATCACTCCTGTCACCCACGACAAGTACAAACATTCCATCATTTAGGAGCTAGTCCTTTTGTTATGATTAACTGCGGTCTCAGTGGCAGATGAGAAGAGTGAGCAGCCTGCAGCTACTCACACCCCAAATGCCACAATGACTGTCACACCCCAGCAATCTTGTGATGAGCAAATTCTTCCTCTTATTTCTCTGACTCAGCCTTTTTCTTCATAGAGCCTACATGTTTCACCAAGATGTAACATTTGCTTAATTAAAAAGTCACAGCAATTTGCTTGTCGTTGAAATGACAATAAATATGTCACTATCATTCTGCTCAGTGGCTTATAAATTACATAATGCACAGGAAAAGGAGTGTAAGTCTCAGTTTTTATTTCTTTGAGACACTGAGGAGAAATATGTTGGAGCTTACTGTATCTATCAAAGTGCTGTAGTGTTGTTCGGGGCAATCAGTAGGTTACTGCTCCTCACGTAGCACAATGTAGTGCAATCCCAGCTCTACAAACTTGCTTTTCAACCTTACTACTTAAAGTATCATTTGTTCATTCTTTTCTTTTTTTTAAATCCTTGCCCAATGATATTTTTCCATTGATTCTTAGAGAGAGTGGATGAGACAGAGAGAGAGAACCATAGATGTGAGAGAGACACATCTATTGGTTGCCTCCCATAAACACACCTGACCAGAGCTAGGGGTTGAGCCTACAATCGAGGTATATGATTCTGACTGGCATCAAACTGGGGACTCTTTAGTCCATGGGCCGACAGGGCTCACTCGTTCATCCTAAAACAAATATATTTTAGAGTTTATCGATACAATATCAAGTTAAATATAATCTCGGCCTTATGGCACAGTAATGTCTTCGGCTAGAAAAATAAGGTAGTAATACTGCTTCCCAAGGTTGTGAGCTTTAAATGAGATTATAATATGTGGTTAGCGCTCCATTTGGTGACAGCTCTGTGGTAAATACTCCTTTAATCTCATCTCTTCTCTTCTCTTCTTCTCCTGGTAGCATTTAGGTATACTTTACTCTGGCTATGGCTCTATACCTAACTTTAGTATTTCAGAGGCTATATACAGAGAAGATAAAAATGTCATGTATACCTGTCAGATTCTCGTAATACCCTGCAGTGGCTAAATTCTCTGTTGTTTGTTTTTAAGTTTTTGTGTGTATTGTGGTGGCTGTGGTTAATTGTCCAGGATATCTTTGAAAAGAGTATGTTATATTCTAAAAAATTTTTAATTTATTTTAAACAAGAGCTAAGACAAGGATTAAAGTGCAAATAGTTTCATTGGGAAGTTAAAGAAAAACCTGTTTCTCTACTCATAACATTTCTCATTTCAAATGCATGGGTTTTCCACACTAAAAATTTCCCTGATTTTCTGCAGAAACCAACTAGGTGTCCTATAATTTAATTCACTCTAATACTAACTAACTGGAGTTAGCACAGACTCCACAGGTTAAGAGCTCAGTCTTACTAGATCTACCTGCTTCCCCCCACTTTAGATGCTGGGCCCCTCATTGTTTTGATTGACTGGCTATTACTTGGGAGTTCCCATAATGCCCTTCTCAGGATGAATAATTTGCTAGAATAGTTTACATGACTCAGAAAATATTTTACTTACTATTACTGATTTATTACAAAGGTTATAACTCGGAAACAGCCAGATGGAAGAGAAAAATTAGACAGTTAAGATGAATTAGACAGTTATGGGGAAAGAATGTGGCACTTTCATGCCCTCTCTGGGCACATCACCCTCCCAGTACCTAGATCTCTGAACCTTGTAGTTTAGGGGTTTTAGGGAGGATTCATCACATAGATATGATCTGTTATTAGTTCAATCTGTACCTCTCCTGTCCCCGGAGGATGTGGGAGCTGAAAGCCCCAAGCTTCTAACTGTGGCTTGGTCTTCACGGTGACCAGCACCCTTTCTGAAGCCATCCGAGAGTCCGTCAAGAGTCAAGAGTTGCCTCCTCAGGTCAAATGATACCATGGGTTTTTGTCACGGCAGCAAGAGGATTTCATCTGTGTTTTGTATTTTAGTGTTATGTTGGCTACAAATCCTGTTCAAATATTCTAGATTTTTTAGAAGAATCCAGAATCTTTTTCAAATGTTCGGTTTATGGCTGGCAATTACATAAACTGTTTCTTCTTTTTAAAAATATTTTAACCTTCATTGTTCAGTTTATTAATTACATTGTTCCCCATTTTTCCCCCTATAGTTCCCCACCACCGGTACCCATCCCACCCTCCACCCTCACCCCACCACTGTCCTCTCCCATAGGTGCATGATTTTTGTCCAGCTGCACCTCCCACACCCCTTTTTCCCCCAAGAATTGTCAGTCCATTCCCTCTCTATGCCCATGATTCTATTATATTCACCAGTTTATCCTGTTCATCAGATTATAAATTCACTTGATTTTTAGATTCATTTGTTGATAGATGTGTATTTGTTGTTCATAATTTTTATTTTTACCTCTTTCTTCTTCCTCTTCTTAAAGAATATCTTTCAGCATTTCATATAATATTGGTTTGGTGGTGATGAACTCCTTTAGCTTTTTCTTGTCTGCGAAGCACTTTATCTGACCTTCAATTCTGAATGATAGCTTTGCTGGATAGAGTAATCTTGGTTGTAGATTCTTGCTATTCATCACTTTGAATATTTCTTGCCACTCCCGTCTGGCCTGCATCGTTTCTGTTGAGAAATCCGCTGACAATCATATGGGTGCTCCCTTATAAGTAACCAACTGTTTTTCTCTTGCTGCTTTCAATATTCTCTCTTTGTCTTTTACTCTTGAATTTTAATTATGATGTGCCTTGGTGTGGTCCTCTTAGGGTTCCTGTATATTGGGGTTCGGTGCGCTTCTTAGACTCCTAAGTCAATTTCTTTCACCAGGTGTGGGAGTTTTTGGTCACTATTTCTTCAAATAGGTTTTCATTGTCTTGCTCTCTCTCTTTTTCTGGCACCCCTATAATTCAGATGTTGGTATGCTTGAGGTTGTCCCAGAGGCCCCTTACACTATCTTCAATTTTTTTGATTCTTTTGGTTTCTTGCTTTTCCAGCTGAGTGGATTTTACCTCTTTGTATTTCAAATCTTTAACTTGGTTCTTGGGGTGCTCTAGAGTACTTTTAGGTCTTTGTATAATAATTTTTATTTCAGTCAGTGTATGCTTAATTTCTAGTTGCTCCTTTTTCATATCCTTGAGGGTCTCGTTCATATCCTCATAGGTTTTGTTCATTTCCTTGTAGTTCTTGGCCTTTTCTAGGAGCCTCTTAAAAAGCCTTATAACCCTGGTTTTGAACTCTATGTCCAGTCATTTTTTCCCCCTCCATTTCTTTCACACCTGATTTCTTTTCATGTCTCTGCATGGTGGCTGCTTTCCTGAGTTGGTCGATTAGCTTTGTGTGGTAGATGTCCTCTAAGGGACAGTGGCTCAGCTTCCCCAGTTACCTGAGGTGGATATGGGTTGCACAGTCTTGTTGAAGTTAAGCCTAGCTTATTGTAGCCAGCACTAGGAGGGTTTGACCTACAGGCCAATTGGCTGCGAGATTCAGCTGTGCTCAAGTTGGATGGGCAGAGTCTCCAGGCCAAGCAGGTAGTGTCAGCTTCGCCCTATGCAGCACCTAGGATTCTGTGCCAGGTGGCAATGGCTGCCAGCACCTCTGAGAGAGAGCTGCTGCCGAGCTCCCTCCACTGCCAGACAATTCAGCCTCTCCCCAAATGAGTCTACACACCCAATGTCTCACCCAGGGTCATAAAACAATGCAGTCTGGTGGTTTCCCGAACGAGAGAGTAAGTCACATGTCCTCTCTGCACAGTCACACAGTTGTGCTGTTCCCAAGTTCACGCGCACTCTGCACAAGCTCGCCCTCTCCACAAGCTTGCAGACCCTTGCAGCGCGTGAGTTTCAGTGTGCTTCCCCACTGTCCAGTTTTTACCCCGTATGATTATGGGTTTCCTGGACTTCGCCCGGAGCTGGGGAATCAGTGCAGTGGTACGTCTTTGTCTCCCCTGTTCGAGAAAACCAGCCGGGTTTGCAGCAGTCTGCCCTATCCACTCGCGTGCGCACGGCTCCAAACCTCTCTCCACGGGTATCTTCAATGCTGTCCTCTGCCGTTCCTCTGAGTCACAGTGTCCTATCTTCACTTTTATTTGTGGAATTTTCACTCAGCCAGCTTTCCAGTGATTCTGGATGATGTCTGTTCTTTCATTAAGTTGTAGTTTTGAAATTGCTGTGCATGGCAGCAAGATAGGTGTTTACCTATGCCGCCATCTTGGTTCCTCCTACATAAACTATTTCTAAAACATAGGACCAAGGAATGGATACTCAGTCCTAGCCTTCTCCAGCTACTTTTTAACACATCCAACCTGTGATCCTGAAACCTGGGAAGTCCCCAGAAAGATCAGTAAGACCATTCCCAGAATAATCGATCAGAAGATGGGGTCCGGAGTCAGTCCTGCCATTCTACACAGAGTGTATGTGCAGTGAACCTGGGCACATACCCCTGCCCCCCGCCAGCCTTGAGAAGTATGGCCTCCTTATCCCCAAATTGCTCCAATGTCTTCCTAAGCCCTAATCCTTCCAATATTTACTAATTATCTCCCCACTTTCCAGCACCTGAACTTAAGCCCTTTATAAGCTCACTTGCCTGGGACTCTGAGACTTACCTTGCCCTAATTTACACCATTCAGTGTGGACTGAATCTTTTTCCCAAAACACAATTATCCAAAAGCGTGATACTGATAACTATCTAATTTTAAGTATGGGCAATTTCTGGAGACTCTGGATTTATACCCTACTCATGGGATCAGATTCTGGGGATTTCAACACTAGCCAAACCCACTTTCACCCTGATCTTCAGGATACTATCATTTGAGAAGCTCTACTGGGCTGGAATACTGGGTTTGGAGACTGATTTTTGTCTCCTTCTCTGGTCCATTCCTGTAGTCCAGCATGCCTCACAGAAAATGTGGTTTGAATTGACCTGAATGGATAAGGGCCATTCTTAGACTCATGCCTTCATGGCTTCCACTATATCCTAAATCAAGTGTACTCTTGCACCATATGGGAAAAAGAGAACATGGCCAATTCAGAGTTACTCCAACCCACCTGATTTTATCTTCCTCTTGGGCAATGTAATCTCATAATATAGTTGAAAACCTGTGAAGCTAAGGTATATTACTTTTGCTTCATCATTATATAATTTTTCAGAAATTTTCTGTGGAAATCTTTAACACAGACACCTTTTTCAGTTTATTTCTTCTCTTCTACTTCACTGACTATTACCGAAGGGTGAGAAGAAAATAATGCGGCCTTCCAGAGTTTTCATCCAGGGACCCCTCTGACTAGAATCTAAAGAAATGATATAAGGTAAAAGCAAAATGATATAAGGTAAAAAAAATGATATAAGGTAAAAACAAAAACAGTTGATCATATTCCACACACTGGTTACACTTCATCCAATAGTTTCATATCTTTTTACCTTTTCACAGCCAATGGATATATTCTCTGTTCAATTCAATAAGGATATAAAACTACTTTAAACATGAGAAAAGAAGACGGAATCAATCAAATATTTGTTGAGTCTACTATATACACTGACTGGCTCATTAATGCCATAAATATTTATGAAGAGTCTTTTCTGTGACAGTCATCATGGTAGGTGGGCCCTGACTGGGAATGCAGCAAAAAATAATAGGGTACAATCCTACTGCTGTGGGATTTCCTGAGCAGGACACACTTAAACAATTCTTGTGCCTGTGAATGGATTATCCAGACTTTATGGCATTCTGTTTGCTTGATAGTAGTAATGTTAAGAATCTTTGTGCTTTCATGTCTTTTGTAAGAGGGATGGGAAAATTGGTACAATTTTACATCCTGTTATTTGGGAAGTTGAGAAGGATGAATGAAAGAGATTAAGAAATATATTAATTAGTTTACGTATTTAGGAGAGTGACATAATCAAGACAGCAATACAGGTCATACTCAACTTTGCTCCTCATCACGGAACACCAACTATTCATGGCCAAAACACCATTGAAAAAAATTCTAGAACATAATTTAACAGTAGCCTGGGCTTACAGGAAAAAAGAGGCTAAAACTAAAGGCCAAAATGTGTATTTTTGCTATACAGTCTCTTTTACTGTTCCAACAATACATAATAGGAAGAGGCTGAAATCAGAGACAATTTTCCCACTCTCCAAGAATGTTAAACAAGTTAAAATGCTACTGAGAACAAACCCTCCTCCTTTTCTGTTAGCCCATTTCTTGTCCGCCTTGCTGGTGTCTCTCTCCCACAGACAAGGCATTTTCCAGTCCTTCCACTCCCACGGTGCATCAACAAAATAAGAGCCAGTTCTCAGCAGCTGCAATTAGCCAGCCACAGAGACCCTGCAGAGCCATTCACCTCCCCGGTTTAGACTAAGTGACATCATAAGTACAATAGTGGCCCGGTACACAAAATTTGTGCACGGGGGAGAGGGGAATCCCTCAGCCCAGCCTGCACCCTCTACAATCTTGGACATCCCTCTCACAATCCAGGATTGCTGCCTCCCGATTGCTACCTCCCAATTTTTCAACTGCCAGTCTTCCTGATTACCCCTAACCACTTCTGCTTGCCAGCCTGATTACCCCCTGACAACTCCCCTGCCAGCCTGATTGATGTCTAACTGCCCTCTCCTGCAGGCCTGATCACCCACAATTGCCCTCTCTTGCAGGCCTTGTCCCTCTCAACTGCCCACCCTTGCTGGCCATCTTGTGGTGGCCATCTTGTGTCCACATGGGGACAGAATTTTTGACCAAATGAGTGCAGCCATCTTTTGTGTTGGAGTGATAGACAATCTGCATATTACTCTTTTATTAGATAGGATTGCATTCCAGAGAAAAGGCAAGCAGGAACACAGATGCTGCTGCAGCCTCAGCTAAGAAGGACGATGCTGAAGTGTCCTGCCAAGGAATCAGGGAGAGCACACAGGATCCCAACATACACGGACAGATTTCATTCACAGACCAATTCAGCCACATCCTACTGTGACTAGCACTGCACTGTGGGAAATCAGTGTGAGGGCTTAGGAAAGAGATGATAGAAGGATGGTCAGGACACCCAGTTCTGGAGCCAATGCACTGTCCTGGATTCTAAGTCTCAGCTTCTGTGCCAAATGAGCACAGTAACATCCACATTCTTCCCTCCTGACACAAGAATGAAAATTAAATGGATAATATGTCAGCATGCTTTTGAAAATTGTAAAGCATGATGCCTCTAGGAACTATTAACTTTGAATGGCATTGTTGAATATAAAGGAAATTTTTATGTATAAAATTAGGTAACTTTCTAGGAGTTTATTATATGCGATAATACTGAAATTCTCTGCACTGCTAGAGAGGTCAGCTAGCACTCAAAGATATATTATCAAAGGCTGGAGGAACCAAAACCATTGAAAACAGGGACCAACAGAATTGGGGACAGGGACATATTTAGACTCATCGCTTCCACTGCTCATTGGGCACATTCAGCCAAATAATAAAAATCAGTGTAGGAAACAATCCATGTCTGCCCCGGGGTTACTCTACTGAGAGATGAGAAGAAGCTGAATAAGCTTGTATAAGGACAGAGCTCAGCGACCTTGTCAGAGGCCTATGCTGGTGGCTCTGAGGTTAGGCTTGTTATGGCATGTTCAATATTCTGTCTTTCGTCAAGCCTCTATTAAATTGGAACAATTTAGATATTTTGCTTCATCTGTTTTCTTTCCTGGTTGCTCAGAATCAGAATGGAAAACCAAAAATGAACAATCTCTCTCAGCCTTTAAAAACCTATGAAAGTTTAATATAATAAACGGAATAGACTGATGAACAAGAACAGATCCAGAGACTGAGAAATGTCGATCCGAACGTTACACCTCAGGGAAGGTAGAGGAGGGTGGGAGTAAAGTGAAGAGATCAACCAACCAAGGGACTTGTGTGCATGCATGTGAGCCTAATCAATAGACACAGACATCAGGGGGGTGGGGTATAAGTGGAGGGTGGGGGATTATGGGGGAATAAGGACACATATGTAAAATAAAAAATTAAAAAAATTATAAGGGGAAAAAATAAAATAGTAAAAAAAAAAAAGAGTGGATTGTGACTATCGGGCTCAGCTTTCCTTTTTACCTGTTGTTTAAGCATCTAGCACAGCTTTAAACACCGAGTAGACCCCCTATAAATTCTGCAGTGCCCTTGCAATCATGTCAAGGAAGAAGGTAGAAGAAAGTTTAACTCAGTTGGAAAAACTAAGTTATTGCTGACCTAGCCAGTCCAGTGTTCCTCAAAATATAATACTCACTCATGTGTAGCAGAATCACCTGGGACTCTGATTAAAAATGCAGAAGTACCAGTTATAGAGTCCAGGAATCTGCCTTTTAACCAGTTTTCCCAGGAAATTTCAATGGACATGAACATTTCAAAAGTGCTCTCTCCCTGTCCACAAAGTGAGTACACAGCAAGAAGGCAACTGTCTACAAGCCAGGCAGAGGCCCTCAGCAAAACCTGACCATGCTGCCACCGTGACCATGACTTCCAACCTCCCAGAATTGTAAGAAAATAAATTTCTATTATTAAAGCCACCCAATCCATGGTATTTTGCAATGGCAGCTTGAGCAGACTAAATAAAACACATCTTCAACAACAACAACAACAAAAACTAAAACTTATGAAAGTTTTAAGAGTCTCTGTCTAGGTTATAGCCAGCCTTGGTCCCCACCAGCAACCACTAGCTAACATCTGTGCACAAGTCCAGTTACTGGCTTTGCTCTGACACACCAGCCGTCAAGACTGTCATCCAAAGAAGTCATTCCTTTTGTTCTCTCTCATAGGGCTCTTTTCCTTCTAGGCACTTATCTCAGTTTTATGTAGGTATTTGCTAGTATCTACCTCCTCCATTAGCCTGCAAGTGTCACCATAATGTAGCAACCCTGACAGTGAAACTTACCATTTTTGCCCCTGCCCCAAGCACAGAGCCTGGCACAGACTATACTTCCTGTAAGCATTGATTGAAGGAATAATAGAGCCCTAGTGTGCTTCTATGGAGATATGCCATGATCAAACCACCCTGTTTCTTTGATGTAACATTTCATAGTCAAGAGTCAGAGCTCCTCTGCCTGTCTACTTATGCCAAATTTGTAATGAGCATACATTTTCCCCAAGCATCCCTCCCTTTGGGGACTACCCTTCTTTTAGGTGATATAGATGGGATTAATCATGTGGCCCTACACCTAAGTGGTATGGTCAGGGTTGTTACCATGGCCAATTTGATTGGTTCAATGTGGAGCACATGGCTAAACTGGGCCAATCAGAACCCACCTGAAATATCTCCACCAGCACTTTCAGAAAAGATGCTCTGAGACAAGGTTTTTTAATATCAGCTTTGGGTCAAGGTAATTATCTGATGTGGGGTCTATCCCATGCATTCTGGGATGTACAAAGCCTTCCCAGTAGATGCCAGTACTAAGCCCCAATTGAGACCACCAAAAATGTTGCCCCAAATCCAACAGGGAGTGCAAAATTAATCCAGTTAAGAAATGCTACTGTAAGATATGCCTTCCTACAATTGAAGGTGACTCCTGTCAGATAAAACCATATGTAACTATCTTATCTGAAGCCAAGTATGACCCCAGTATATCTTTCTGAGCCACATTTGCCTATTCTAACCAAAGAAGGTGAGCTAGACAAAAAGGTTCATGTTCAGCCAAAACCAAAAAGACACAAAATTCTTCTGCTCATCCATGGGGGTATCTTGTACAACTTCTCTATTTCCTCCTTTTTTAAGTACAAAGTGGGACACAACATAGCTATCATCCAAAAGCAGTTGAAAGATAGAGTGTTGGTTTCCTAGGAAAATCTGTTCATGCATCTTTCCTACCTTCTGGTGGTTGCCAGCAATCCTTGGCATTCCTTGGCTTGTAACTGTATCACTTCAATCTCTGCATCACATGGCCTTCTTCCTGGTGTGTCCATGTATACAGTGTCTTCTTCTCTTAAAAAAAATCAGTTATTAGATTTAGGATCCACCCTAATCCATTATGATCCCATCTTAACTAATTATATCTGTAAAGACCTTAATTCCAAATAGGGTTGCATTCTGAGGTCCCAGGTGGTTGTGAATTTGGAGGGAATACTATTCAACCAACTATAAGTGACATAATAATACCTTGTATTAGAAAGTTTTACAGCTTCCAAAGCATTTTTTAAAATAGAGTGAACAGTCATGCAAGTCACCTTTTTGAAGGATGCTCTGAAGAGAAGTGAAGAAACATGAGCTCCACAGAGTGAGCTAGAGAACCACTTACAGCATTAGCAGAGAGACTGGAAACTGGATTGCTTACCTGCAGACCGCTATCCCTGCCTATCCTTTCCACCTCAAATTTTATCTGCAGCCTCAACTCAAGGATCTCAATGTTCCTTATATTGCTTCAAGAGTCATCTGAATTTCTATAACACCATACCCAGTCAAAGAAATTGCATTTTTTCCAGTTTACTTTGCAACATGGGTATGCATTTATTAATGTATATATTAATCAAACTGCTTACTAGTTGATTTGGTCCAGAGGATAAGGAGAATGACTCCAGCAGAGCAGTGGCAGCCAGCAGTTTGGCATTTGAGAGTTATCGTGTATTAAGAGCTTTTGTTCTTCTATAATAACTACTAGGAATCCTCAGTGGAAGCAAAGGATAAAAGAAAAAGCATCTTTACTTTGTTTCATACCAAATCCTAGGGTGAGATTCCACATCACTGGAGTATCCAATAACATTCAGGAATGGTCCTTTTTGTTTTGTTTTTTTCTTTTTTTGTCTTTTTTTCCAAAAACAATAAAATCTTTATTGTTTAATTACAGGTGTTCTTCTTTTTTTTCCCCCATAGCTTCCCTTCACTCGATCCCCCCCCCCATGCCCTTACCCCCAACCACTGTCTTCATCCATAGGTGTAAAATACTTGTCCAATCTCTTCCTGCACCCCTCACACCCTCTTCCCTGAAAATTGTCAGTCCACTCCCTTTCTACATCCTTGATTCTATTATACTCATCAGTCCACTCTGTTCATCAGATTTTTCATTCACTTGATTTTTAGATTCACTTGTTGGTAAGCATATATTTTTTTGTCATTTTGTTGTTTATAGTTTTTATCTTTACCTTTTTCTTTTCCCTCTTCTTAAAGAATACCTTTCAGCATTTCATATAATCCTGGTTTGGTTGTGATGAACTCCTTTAGCGTTTTCTTGTCTGTGAAGCTCTTTATCTGACTTTCAATTATGAATGATAGCCTTGTTGAGTAGAGTAATCTTGGTTGTAGTTCTTGCTGTTCATCACTTTGAATATTTCTTGCCACTCCCATCTAGCCTGCATAGTTTCTGTTAAGAAATCAGCTGACAGTTGTATGGGTACTCCCTTGTAGGTAACCAACTGTTTTTCTCTTGCTGCTTTCAAGATTCTCTGTCTTTTGCCCTTGGCATTTTAATTATGATGTGTCTTGGTGTGGTCCTCTTTGGATTCCTTTTGTTTGGGGTTCTCTGTGCTTCCTGGACTTGTAAGTCTATTTCTCTCACCAGGTAGGAAAAGTTTTCTGTGATTATTTCTTCTAATAGGTTTTCAATATTTTGCTCTCTCTCTTTTTCTGGCACCCCAATAATTCTGATGTTGTTACACTTAAAGTTGTCCCAGAGGCTCCTTACACTATCTTCACATTTTTGGATTCTTTTTTCTCTTTGTTTTTCTGGTTGGATGTTTTTTCTCCTTATATGTCACTTCTTTGGTTTGATTCTTGGGGTCCTATGATCTACCGTTGAATTTCTGTATATTCTTTATTTCAGACAGTGTAAGCTTAATTTCTAACTGGTCCTTTTCCATTTTCTTGGCATTCTCATTAAGGTCCTTGAAGGTCTTATCAAGTTTTTCAGCAGATTTTAGAAGATTCTTGAGTAACCATAAATGTGGTCCTAAACTCTATGTCTGATAGTCTGCTTTCCTCCATTTCTTTCATTTGTGACATGTTTCTTTGTCTCCACATTTTTTTGCTTCCCTGTGTTGATGGAGTGGAAAAACTGCTGGGCTGAAGACATGCCTATGGGGCAGAACTTGCTTTAGTGGGGCTTTGTGCTCACTGAGTCTGCCTCTTGAATGTGTCAGTTATGGATGTGAGTAGTCGAATTCTGGTGTCATCCCACACTGACCTCCAGATACACTAGCTTCTCGGTCTCCAATGGGGTGCAGGTCAGCTGGTGTCTGAGGCAATCCAGCAGGAGCTACAGGGAGTTCTGCAGATTTCTCCTGGTCTGACCATAGCTGCAGTTTAGGTTAAGCTGCGAAAGCGCAGGCCTAATGCTGCTGCGCACAGCTTGGGCAGGTTTGCAGATTGGGTGGGATGGGGTCTCAGGGAGTCACTAGGCTAGGGCGTGGCAAACAGCGATGGCTGCCACTCAGCTGTTTCTGCATCTCTGTGTTTCCAAGTCCCCCACATCCTGCGCCCCTGCACAATGAACAATGATTGCTGTGGGCACCTCTGCAAGGGAGCCACTCTCACTTTCTGACCCGATGGCAGACCATCCAGCTTCTCCCCGTAAGAGTCTGGGATGCCAGCGTCTCCCCAGAAATGAGTGCAGGGTAATCAGGATCCCTTCAGGTTGGAAAAAAAAAAGCAGCCCCAAAGTCACCCATCACCAGCCCAGCTCACATGTCTCCGCACCTCAGCTTTTCAGCACTTGTGCACATCCCAATGCTCCTCCCTATTTCCGTCTAGTTGCAGAACTTCCACTCGGCCAGCTTTCCTGTGGTTCTGGGTGACAGACGTTTTGTCTTTTAGTTGCAGTTTTGAAATTGTTGTGTGAGGCAGCAGTTTAGTTGTTTACCTATGCTGCCATCTTGGCTTCTCTCCTCAAGAGGAAAATGTTTTAACAGAATCCTCTTCCCTTTATCAAATATCCTGAGCTTGAAAGGTGGTCATGGCTTCCACACACACAAACTCCTTGCTCCTCTGGTCAATGAAGCTGGGGAAAACTCAGCCTTCTCATTTGTTCAAGTTCTCTCTTACTGCCATCCTCTCTGGGGCTGCAGAAGCGGTTTTGGCACACGATCTCAGGAATCCTTTAATATAAAAGAATTTGTGCTCCTTTGTGTCATGGGATCATGTGGGAACCCCTTTCACATCCCACATGGTCCAGGGTTCCAATTCAGGGTTTGGGATCTGGAGAAGGCCTCACACAAATGAAAGAGACTAGAAGAGCATTAATTTGGGAATATTGGGGGCCAGGCATGAGGGCACTTCTAGGAGAAGGACTACCACCAGCCCTGGAGTTGCTATCCCCTTTTATTAAGCCTATGTGATACACCTATGTCCTTTAGGTCAGGAAATTCCAATAATAGTCAATCAGCAAGAATTTACATAAGACTAACAAGTGGAAGCTGCTTCAACTACCAATGTCTCAACCAAACAATGAGTGAATAACTCTGACCTTTATGAGTGATTAAGATTAATCAGCCTTCCTAATTATTCTATTTACATCTCTATTTGTGAGGCAATGACTGGTTTCCTATAGGATCATATGGCAAGACTAAAGCCTAAAGTGGAGCTAAAAGCAAGGCTCGAAAGGCACATGCTGAAGGAGGGTCATGCTTACCTCCAGTTATCATTGTTAATCATTTGAAGTGCTGGAATAATCTACAATCATTCTTGCTTGCCAATAAGAAATAGGACTTGAATATCATTTGCAAAAGTGAATTCTGTGTCCTATTTCCTATCAGGATCTAGCCAGCTCAAGAATTTAAAAGAGTGATAATTCTTATTGAGACATACTGTCTTTATGTAACAAAGCATTGTTCATCATAACCAGACTATAAATAGTACTTAAAGTGATGGATTTATTAAAATTGATTCTCACATCATAGACATTAGCTATCTATGCAAGTTGGGTGGGGTGGGGTCTGCCAAGGGGTAGGATGATAGATGGGAACTGTGTTTTCCGAGTATCCAGTCCCAGAAGTGATGGCTTAAACTTGGAAGAGGATAGGAAGTCAAGCCATTAAATTGTGCAGACAGATGGATCACTTATTGAATTTGGGGGCTCCATTTCACTGTTCCATGTACAAATTAGAATTTTGTTCTTGGATTCTGAATAGAGGGCAGTTCTGATCAATGTGCAACAAGAAAATGAGAAGTCAAAGGACATCCAGAGTTGCTAGGGTATTTCATTTGGCTAAGCACACCCACAATCTCTCATTTTTAGGACTGTGGCCTCTGGGATCTGTGATTCCCCAACTAATCTAGATAAGAAATAACTCAAGGGCACCAGATAGTGAGCTGGTACTCTCCTTGCCTTCCAAAGATCTGTTTTAAGCAAACAAGATACCCTAGCCAAAAGAAATAATATTTTTATAAGCAGGAATTTATTCACCTGAATTAGGGAGAAAAAGAAGGAAAAACACACACACCAGTTTCTCCTTAACCTTCTGAAAACATGCCAAACTACATATCACAACTATAAAAGATGTGAAGAGCAAAGATTTGGTCTTGATCTGTACTGTATAATTCATGCTTTAAACATAAATGTGTGCTTGCACAAACCCCTTTAACCATTCTCCCCAGAAGATTTTATTCCATGAGTATGCCTTCTATAACACTGCTAATTCACAGCTTTTTTTCCTCCTTTGAGTAAAAGAGACATGCAAGTAGTGAAGTATGGTAGCAATCATCTCAGGAAGAAACTGCTGTTTGGGTTCTGTACTTATTTGTTTGCTAAAACAATAGAAAGTTATTTTGATTTTCTGGAACTTATATATATACAATCCCAATACTCCCTTGCTGGCAGTTTGAATGTCCCATTGTTTGTGATCCCACTAGTTATTGCAACACATTCTTCTGGGAACCAAGGCAGCTCAATTTATCTCAGTAGTTACAGATAACTGAATTTCAGTTGACTTAGTGGTCCTGGAATTAAGAAAGCACAATTACCCTAAATTGCCTCAAGCAGCTACTGATAGTGCATTCCTGTTGACTCAGTACTCCCAAATTCCGGGTAACACAATCATTTTAAATTGCCCAGGTGGTCCCAGATAATGTGTTTCTGTTGAGTTAGTGATTCTTAGATACTAACTTGCTCTATTTTTGCTTCTGTAAAGATGCTTTTTTTTTTTTTTTTTTTTTTTTTGCAAAGCAGGTTCCTCATTCCAGACCCAAAGATGTAATCAATACCTTTGTGATAATCTGCCAATATAAGCCAGTTGTGTTGAGCTGTTCGGAGCTGTGAAGTCTGGAGTGCTTTTGTTCCAGACCTCGTATGCCACCGGCTTTAATAAATGACTCCATAATTCGACTTTCTGAGGCATCCTTGGTAAGATGGGGGTATACCACAACAGTAGAAAGCTGAGTTGTAAAAAATTTAAATCTCAAAACAGATTTTTCATGATGAAGTTGATCATTCTGCCTACTTTGCTAGCTTCATCTCCCACAATTCCCCTCATTATCCAGTCAACTGGACTAGTTGCCATTCACAGATCCAAAAATCCTAGTTCTCCTTGACAACTTCTCATATTTCTCCAGCAAAAATGTCTCTCTTCCTCTACTTTATTTACTTCTAGGGTCTTTCCACTGTGCCTTTCACATGGCACATGTGAAATAAATTTGTTGAATCAAATATCAATGTTAGAAGTTAGTCAAAAATATAGGACCTCATCATAGCACATTTGCAATAAGGAAACAGATAACTCAATATCTCAATCCCAAACCTAGAGTATGAATAATAAGCATTACATTTAAATCTTTGTATTCTTTTCCAGTGTCTTTCAGGATTGAACCTCACTGTGCCCTTCTCCTATCCCATTATCATGATAGCACATGTCCCATAATGAACAGGAAGCATAGTGTTAGGAGAAATAAAAGGAGCGAGCTAGTAAGGACAGGTGATCCTCAGGGGCCACCCTGGTGATCTTGTGGGTCCTTGATTAATACCACCCACTTAGCAATGAAGAGTCTCCACAGATCAATGTGTTCTTGATTTCCTTGCTACATAGTATAATCCTATCTAATAAAAGAGTAATATGCAAATTGACTATACCTCTGATCAAGCCATGTCCACCAGCCAATCAGGAACAAATAAACCCTAACCAAGATGGCTGTGGCCACTGAGAGAATGGGCCGGCCAGGACAGCGAGCTCAGCGTCCGCACCCCTGTCCAGCCCACCTAACAGAGGGGAGGGAGGAAAGGGGCTGGCCAGGGCTGAGAATGCAGCATCCATGCCCTACTAGCTTGGCCGCGTGGGCATGGAGAGAGGGAACGAGCTGGCTATGCAGAGGGAAGAACCAGAAAAATGGGTCTTTCCAGTTCCTGATGCTGACGGAGCCCTATGGGTGCTGGGCTCCTCCACCTGCAGCCCCCAGTCGCAGCCCAGCAAGATCCCTGCCCACAGTCCAGAAGTGACCAGCATGGCCCGCAGCAGGGGGGTGTCCAGTGGGCACACTACAGGCATCAAATCACTGCCGCCGAAGCCACCCCCCAACACACACACTCACAGATAGTATGGTCCAAGGGGGTGACTCCTGAGACTCCACTCCCATGGCAGCAAATGCGCACCATGCCAGACAGGGAAGCCAGACCTAAAGCCCAAGCACCCAAGTACCCAACAGGGCGTCATGTGCTGGGGCCCTGAGGAGGCCCTAGGACAACCATCTCCCCAGAGGCTGTGCAGAAGGAGGAGAGGAACCTCTGGCTAGAGGCCAGGGTAAAGGATGATGGCGTCTTTGCAGGCCGGGTTGAGGGATACAATCCCCCCTCACACCCTCTTCCCCTCCCCCCATGCACGAATTTCATGCACCAGATCTCCAGTCCAAATATAAAATGGAGTCCTTAGCCTCTCGAGATCTAGATAAAATTGTCTTGTCTCATACAGTTCTCTGGCCTTCTGGATTGCAATACACTTTCAAGGCAGTCAATCTGAGGGTCCCTGATGTGCCTTCTCCCCATCCCAGGAGCCTTTTTCTCACCTGACACCTCAGCATACTTAATCAATTTAGCCATGAAATAAATCAACTCTCCTGCTAACAAACCCATATCTGGGACTTCTAAGAAGGATTTGGATTGTGGATGGTACACAAAAGTAATCTAAAAGCCTCTATTAGTAATTCTACTCCCCGAACTGTTTATGCTCATCTTACATCCAAGAGTTCTTTTGTACCTTCCCCCTTTCAAAGACCAGGCCCTTATCCTTCTGTCTTTCTCTTCTACATCGCCTCTTTTCTCATGAAAATGACAAATGTGATTCCCTCCTCATTCATGTGGATTAGCCCTCTTTCCTCAAGGACTATCACCAGCTGAATCCTCTGCCTTTACGGTTTTTACCATTTACTCCAAGTGTTTATTTTTCCAAACATAATTCTTTCCCCAAGAGAAATGATCTTGACAGAGATATCAAGAAAAGACAAATGTTTTCCAGCTTGTTGCAAGAGAAAAAAAATTATACATCTGACTGTCTCACTCTACCTAAATCATTTAAAAACCCATAATACATGCCAGAATAAAAGCAAATGTGAGCTGTCAACTAGAAATCAGTATATTGAAGAGTAATGAAACCGTTATTTGGATGGAATAAAAAAATCACATTGCAGGGTGGGTTTAAAATAGTAACTGTCTACAGAACTCTCCCCAGTAAGATGTCAGCTATCTAAGACTCACCATAATTCTTCCCATCAAGCAGGTCAATTACTAGGGTAGTAACTGACATAATGTACACCATAGCAAACTCAAACCAGGGACATATGAAAAGAAAATACTTAATACCAGAGAAGAAATTAATCCCTGTAGCTCCTGCAGTAAGGGTTGGAGTTTTAGTGCAAGGCCAAAATCAAGTCTGAGGAATCAAAGAAGCCAAATGTCAGCAAAGGCATATAAAAAGAGTTCTACCTTGGGAATGGAGGCCAAAGTTCGGGAATCTGGAAAGTGATAAATTAGTAAGAGACAGGTGATCAAATTTTGTTATGAAGATCAAGGTTTATGCAGCCCTGAGCTGTTGTTTATGGCCCAGAGTGCTCAGCTACCTGGGGCCTGTGATTAACTGAATGTCCCTTCTGGCATCAGATAGATCCTGCTGCACAGAACGAGTACTGCCAGCTCATAGTCTGGACATGGCTCTAAGATATAACAGGAGAAGGAAATTTATTCTACAATTCAGTTATGGCAGTCGGTGGCACATATCATCCCCAAGTCACAAACACATTTACATAGTCAGAGACTGCAACCCAGATACCTAAAAAATACACTTCTGGAATGAAAAATAGTGGATTTCAAATTGCAGAGGTAACCTTTCCATTTCATGCTATCTGTTACAACTCAAGTTTCCAGCAAATAGATTATTTGCCAGAAATGATGCAAAAAAAAAAGAGATAAAAGTTATTTTATAGGAAAAAAAGATATTTTTTAAATGATGCTAAATAGATCATTTTAGAAAAACTGACTCAATCTATTTTTAATTTAAAATTTACTCATAGATTATTGATCACACATTAGTGTTCTTGGAGGGACCAAAATGATGACAAATTAATCCTTTCCCCGAAATAAAACTAGAAACATAAGAGAAGATTTTATCTATTTTACAAATTTCCTAGCACTAGAACTAATGTGTGGGCATTTGCCTGAAAGACTGTTTTATTTTGCAGATTCCTTTTGAAATCTCAGATGGTGAATAAGGCAGCTGGCCAATGATTAGGAGATCTAGACATCTCTGTGTTTCTCCAATGCAGGCATATAATCAGTATCTCAAGTCCTTAGTTTTAATCACAATCAATACCAATTGCTGATTTGTTTAGAAAACAATTAAGACTCACTAAATCACAGCTGGCACAAGTAGCTCAAAATCAAAACATTCAAGCATATGGTGTCGTGAAGAACAAAACAAATAGGGTGAGATATCTACTCAGCTTCCCCCGCCATCAACACAACAATGTTGCTTAGAGAAGGAAGGAGTATTTCAGCAATATCTTGTCTCTCATAGCTCCACATGGTCAACCACAAACAAAAGGACAGGGGCAGGTCATTGATTGGTTTGACCTCATTCATTTCTACTGACACTGAGATAGAAGCTCTTCCCACTTCAATGACAGGTCTAGCCCCATCCGCATCTTAAGCAGGTCCCAAAGTCCAGGAAAATGAGGACAGTGGCATTCTAGCTTAGGGCAAGTAATATGCTCTCTCCATCACAGAGACCTCAATAGGGGAGACTAAAGGAAGAGGTACAGACTGTAAACCTCCAATTCAGAGAATGCCACAGATCCCCTCTTCCAAGCTGGGATCCACCTGGTGGCATCTCTCTGGGCATTGTCATTATGGTTTCACCTTTTGCCATCCTTTCCCTTTCTTTAATTAGTGGTAGAATGATAAAAATGTATTGATATAAAGAGTGTTTTAAATTATATTTTGGTTAAGTCCATATTCAATTTTTCATTTTCATGATTAAATGTTCTGTATCAATGAGTTAATATATATGATCATATGTCCTTCCTTATTCACTTCTTTCCTGGAATTTATTACCTTCCTCCCCCGCTCCCAATTTGGTTTGAATCTCCAAGTGTTTCCACTATCTTTGAATAGCTCCATAAAATGCTTCTCAACTCAGTTTTCTATATGACCAAATCTGTCAGGGAATCCACCAGTCCAGTTTTCCTAAAGGCATTCCTCTTGGAGCTTTCCTGGTGTGTCCTTTTTCAGTCTGGGCAGGCTGCTCTCTATGCCAGCTCCACCACTGCTTTCCCTGGATTCCCAAAGCTATTTCCTCTACTTCGCTCTCTCATTTTGGTAAAGCAGCCATCCTCTAATATTTACCTGAAAATGGTGCACAGGAGGTAAAATTTGTAAAGCCTGGAGGTATGAGCATGACTTTTTTTCTCTTCATATACTTGAATAACAATTTGGGTATAAATTTCTGAAGAAATTATTAATAAACTTCTAGCCTCCAGAGTTTAAGAAATTTGATATCTCTCTACTTCTTACATCTCTCATCTATCAAAAAGCAGCATACTTTTTCACACAGTGGCTCTTTCAATCTGGAAACATTTCTTTCAGTTCCAGGAAAATTACCTTGGTAATATTCTCCATTTCATGTTCTCTGGTTCTGGACTTTTATTAATTGAATATTGAATCCCCTGAACATATCCTTTAATATCCTTTTTTTTTTTTTACTATTTTATATATTCCATCTTATCTTTTGCTCTTTCTAGAAATTTATTCATCTTTATTGGTCAACACCTCTCTTGAAATTTAAGTCTTTGTTCTTATATTTTTAAGTTCCAAGAGTTTTTCCTTATTCTCTGACAATACTTTTTTTTTCTTTCTTGTTTTACAGCATCTCATTCTTGTTTCCTGAATGCATTATCTTTAACCTTTCTGGAATGATTATAAGTGACAGATTTTTGATAGTTCCTCCTGTATTTATTGCATTCTAATGTGTTAGTTTTTTACTTTATATATCATGTTAGGAGGTATCTTCAAACGTCAGGGGATCCTACACAGTTTATTATGACAAATAGTGAAGATTAAAATGCCAATTGAAAGTGTTATATGAATGAACCAGATATATCAACAGGAAGGTTTAATATTGTTGAATGAGTGGGGCCCTACCTTTTCTTGGGAGGAATTCTCAAATGTCAGTATCAAAAGTATTTTGTTTTTGTTTTTGTTTCCAAGCTGGCAAGATTCCTAAATGGAACTTTCCATTCTCCTACCTGAGATGCTCAGCATTACAGGAGCCAAGCAGAGAAAGAGATTGGGGGAGGGTCCCTCATAATTCAGTTTATGGACTTTCATTTAATCTCCTTACCCTGCTTTAAGTATAGTGCCACACCACTGTACCCATCAGTGTCTAGTATCCCTGAGACCTGACCACATACGGCTCAATGACCCCTCCAGCCTTCTGCTCTGGGCCTAATTGGCTGAGAGTGCTCATTGATTAGCTGAATGGGTTGGGAAACAGGACATGGAAATCTAGCTGACTCTTCTAAAGGTTTTCAACCAGTTTTCTGTTTTGGGCTCTGCCCTATAATTCCACCTTCAGGAATATCTGGTATCTCCAATTACTGAACTTTTCCACAGTTCTGTGATAAAATAAAAAATGCATTTCTTTTTATTGATTTTTTCCTCTATGTAAAAGTAGGTTTCAGTGCTCTCTGAAATGCTGTTATTCAAATTTACCCAATTGCTTCCCATATTCCAAGATTCTGTTCATTATATCTCATCTGCTGTCATCTTTTCTTTCATTCTCATTGCCTTTGTGGTTTTTCATCTTTGTTTATTCCTTGACTGTTATTTTAATAGGATTGGGAGGAGGTTGAGAAAAACTAATGTGCTCATTTTATGGCTTATACAAAGGAAACAAATAACAATTATATAAGCAAGCAAATAATAACAACCTATTGCTTGAAAATAATCAAAGGAAGAAGAGTAAAGACACTATCAAGGGTCTTCCTTATCTTATACCAGTGTGTGGTACTTGCTCTAAGTTTACCTAAAATGCCAGGGGAGCAGTCCTACAGATTCTTGGAGCAGGCTTGGGAGCTCCATATCAGGTGGAGATGTGTGGGAAACGGAATGAGTTTTGAGGAGTTAAAGCCTTAGAAATAGGAAGCGGGAGCTAATGGTAAGATAAGCCACACATCTAAATCTTTTTTTTTAAGAGAGAATTTGCTAGCAAATAAATAGTATAATTATAGAAATGCTAGCCCCCTTTAGAAGGAAGACCTTTAGCAATCATTTTCATCATCAAGCAATGACCTGCTCATTTTAAATCTTCCTTT
The DNA here is from genome assembly GCA_027563665.1 of Antrozous pallidus. Taxonomy (NCBI): domain Eukaryota; kingdom Metazoa; phylum Chordata; class Mammalia; order Chiroptera; family Vespertilionidae; genus Antrozous; species Antrozous pallidus. The sequence goes on along the minus strand of CM050512.1, from coordinate 42,246,799 downwards.
TTTTTCTAGTTAAGAATCACTAACTTACAGAGCTGTTTCCTCTCTCCACAGTACAGTGTTATCAAAATAAAATCATATTTCTTTAAATATGTTGTATAACTCAGATCGCTTATTAGCATAGGCTGACTTTCTCTGCTCTTTCATTTCCTGACAAATAATAACCTTAAAGCCAGAAACAGAAATTGAATTGCCAGGCATAGAGGGGAAAGTCAAGTAGTAGGGAAAGGTAGACACAGAAGGAAAAAAGACTCAACATGATTGCTATAGGGGAAGAAGGCAGGACTGCCAGAAAAAGGGCACACAAAAAAGGACGGATAGGCAGAGACCATGCAGCAGGCAGGGAACTGGAGCAACTAGAGCTCCCTTTGCAAAGGGAAGACCTTAGAGTAGTTCTCAGACCAGAAACCCACATACTCATTTGTCACCCTTTAGGAATATGTCTGCAGACTGCAAAGGCCCTAGGGGTTCAAATGAGAGGTACACTGATTTATGAATGTCAAGTATTATGAATATGTCTCTTACTCATGAATTATTTTTGAAAAAAAAAAAGATTTTCTAGATTTTAACCTGGTTAAAAGGATTTTAGATTTTGACACACTTAAAAAAAACAACAAAAAAACAAACAAACAAAAAAACTAAGTTTGCCGAAACAGGTTTGGCTCAGTGGATAGAGCACCAGCCTTTGGACTGAAAAATCCCAGGTTCTATTCCGGTCAAGGACATGTGCCTTGGTTGCGGGCACATCCCCAGTAGGGGGTGTGCAGGAGGTGGCTGATTGATGTTTCTCTCTCATCGATGTTTTTGACTCTCTATCTCTTTCCCTTCCCCTCTGTAAAAAATCAATAAAATATATTTTTTAAAAATAAAATAAAATAAATTTTAAAAAAACCTAAGTTTAAAGGATCTTATAGAACTCAAGTACTCAGACCTCAGTTTGAGGGATGTTGATGCAGAGGGCCAGGGAGAGGGTCCACAGAAGTATAGCCTAAGGAAGGCTGACATGTGATGGGTGGAGGAAACAACACCTGCTGATATTTAAATAAAAACATATCACTGGTTGCATGACTTGTTGCTTAAAAATAAAAAAAGGGTAGGCATGCAAGAAGGGTGGTGACATGGGTCATGATAGAAAAGATAGTGGATACATATAAAAGGCTTATCACTTTCATATCACTCTGGCAAAGTCTTCAAAAAAGTTGTCAGTAATCCCTAGAAGCCAAAAAGACTTATACAAGGTCATTTAACCTAGTTCTTTTCTTCAGATAACTTGGCAGCTAAACTCAGAGAAAGAAGGAGGGGCGGGGGAGGGAGGAAGGGAGGAAGGGAGAAAAGGAAGGGCCAAATCACATAAGTCACATTTAAGTTTCAATTTTTCTTGGACCAGCAATGAAAAAATCAGCGTGTCACAGATTTTGAGTAAATCAAGTGGGGAAATTCAGCTTTCTTTACCACTGAGCAACCATTATTATAAATACAGCTTGTCTAAAAGCCTCTACTGGAATGCCTTGCACTAAACAAGAGAAATGAGAAATTTTGCAGCCCACAGAGGTGAGTCAGAATTATTATGCTGTACTAATTGCAATTAGAAGGAAGATGCAGAGTTACAGCCCTGTCTGCCCACCACCACTTCTGCAGCCCTACTCACATGTGCTTTGATTATGGAGCAGTGGACATGAACTGTGTGCCGATGCCCATAGAACACTGTGCCAAGAGCATGTGCTATGGCTCCTGACAGCCCCTCGAGAGGAAGTAGGAAGACAGTACTTGCCTCATAAGACTATTATACAGGGGAACTGAAGTAATATATGTAAAATACTTAGAAGAATATCTGGCAACTCCTCCAAAAAATGTCAAATGTCATTAGCATTATTATTAGCAGCAGTAGCATCACTAATATCTACATTAAATATTAGAATTTCTATATGATTAGAGGGCTTAGAAGGCGTAAGTTAACTGGAAAGGAAGGGATGGTGGTAAGACCATCTTAAGCTATATCTATGTAGTGAGACAATATATAACACAATTTATTTGAAGTGGTTTAGCAGGGAGGCAGAACTCTCTTGGCAGTGCCACTTAACCACTGTTATTACTACTGTTCCTTGCACCTACTCTGATGATTGCTATTGAGGTGCAGAGTATAAGTCATGGCTGCTTGCATCTGACGTACATTCAGTTTCATATGCATGTGTGGTGTACACACACATGTTTATTTTTCTTACATAGCTAACAAATATTAACATTAATTAGGTAAATTTAGAACTGGCAATTAAATCCCTCTGATGGTTTGAAACAGCTCATGTCCACTCTACCGAGTAGCTGACATTTTGGGGGAGTGACAGTTTGCTGACAACAGAGTTTGAAATTGATCCTGCCTCCCTTACCCATTTAAGCTCAGAGTATAACTAGGCATTCAGGATTCATACCCACACACGTACAATTGCCTGATTATGGCAAAGTTCTATTATAGTGCACTGGGGGAAGGATAACCATTTTCATAAACGGCACTGGGCCATTTGAATATGCCCATTAAAAATGTATCTTGTGCCAAAACCGGTTTGGCTCAGTGAATAGAGCATCGGCCTGCAGGTTTAGAGGTCCTGGGTTCGATTCCATTCAAGGGCATGTACCTTGTTTCAGGCACATCCCCAGTAGGGGGTGTGCAGGAGGCAGCTAATCAATGTTTCCTTCTCATCAATGTTTCTGACTTTCTATCCCTCTCCCTTCCTCTCTGTAAAAAAATCAATAAAACATATTTTTAAAAAATAAAAATGTATCTTAACCTTTACCTCATATTATAAGCAAAAGTCAGTTCCAGGTAGATTGTAAATGTAAAAAGAATAAAGCTTTCAGGAGATAACTTAGAGGTGATAACTTTGAAGTAAGCAAAGGTTTCTTAAATAGGCCACACAAAACTCTAATCCTAAAGGAAAAGATGGTAAGTTGGACTATACTAAAATTAAAACTTCTACTTATCCAAAGTTGTCATCAGGAAGAAGATAAATGATAAAATAGGAGAAAATACAAGGGTGGGCAAAAGTAGGTTTATACTTGTGAAAACATGAAACAGAGTTTATTCTTGTATTATTATTTATTAACCAGAGGCCCAATGCACAAAATTCCTGCAAGAGTAGGCCTTCACAGCAGCTACCTCAATTCCTCCCCAGCCCATGGCTACAGCCCCCGCTTCATCCTGGAAAGACATCCAGAAGGACGTTTGGTCTAATTAGCATATTATGTTTTTATTATTATATATTCTTGTATTATTTTCCATGTGAACTGTAAACCTACTTTTGCCAAGCCTTGCAATACATAAATAAAACAAAGGACTTAAATCCAAAAATTATTTTTTAAAGTACTGCAATCAATAAGGAGACAGACAATCCAATTAAAATGCACAAAATATTGAACAGCCACTTCACAAAACATGATTTTCAATCTTCTTAATAAATGACAAGTTATTCAACATTAGCAGTAAGAGAAATGCAAATTCACTCTGCAGTGAGGTAGCACACCACATATCCACAAGTATGGCTAAATTTATAAAAGTGGACACACACATTGGTACCAGCACTTAGGGAAACTGGCAGCATCTACTGAAGTTGAATAAAGGCATACTTCATGACCTGGCAGTTTACTTCCTAGGTATATTCTCAATACAACCACATGTATGTGTTTATTGGAAGACATGTATAAAGATGTGCACCGTAGACCTAAACTGAAAACAACCCAAATGTCCAATAGCAGAATGAACAAAACATAAATTGTGATCTACGTATACATAATAGTATACCACACAGTAATGGGAATAAACATGACTTACATGGGAAAATCACATAAACATAATGTTGTAAGAAATAAGTCAAAACAGAAAGCAAGCTGTATGATTCTATATAATGTTCAAAATTAGACAATCTAAGCTGTTAGAAGTTATAATAGTGCTTACTGTTGGAGAGTAGCAACTGAAAAAGAACATAGGGGGTTTCCAGGGAACTGCAATTTTCTGTTCTTAATGGATGTTTTTCATTTTATAAAATCATCAAGCTGTGCATTCATGGCTTATGAACTTTTCTTAAGTATGTTACATCTCAACATTAAGCTTAATTAAGTTTACAAAAATGATAATATAAAATAACTCAGCATTCGCAGCTTCTGAAGCAAAAAGAATCCCAGAGAATCCAGAAAAAGTTCTGAAAACAGTCATGAAAGTGGTGGTGACAGTGGTGGTGTGTGTAGAGGGTAGGAGGTGTCTATCATCTGAATGATGTAAAATCAGGTTGATTAAAAGATCAGGAAAATAAAGCAGGGTAAAAAAAATCCATTAAATTCCAAATATCAATGATGACCTCATCTTATGCTCGTGGACGTGTGTGTGTGTGTGTGTGTGTGTGTGTGTGTGTGTAATTAATTGCATGTTGTATAACTGTTATTGCTGATTTTCATGCAAACAGGTATAAATTATTAATAAGGCTAAGTATGTTAATTTCATCAGGAAGATCCCGACTTCATTTCTTGTTTGACTCTCACCAATGGCTGAAGTTCTGTAGAACTCATGCATCAGATGTCTAAGTGTGGGAAGCATTTTGAGGACAATGCAAAGTGCTCAAGATGCTGGAAATTACACTACACAGCCCACCTTGAGTGATGAGTTTTGATGATTCTACAGAAGCATCGTGCGGCCTTACAATCTTTAAGATGACCAGTTACCTTTAAACATATAAAAGGCTTGTTGTATAGAATGCAAAACACTGCATGGTCCACAAGGATGTACTCAGTGACAGATTTCAGCTCAAAGAAAGCAAGGGTAGGGGGCCATGCCAGGACCAACTGAGTGCCCTGGATGATTCCACTACAGTCTAGACAGACATCCAGTGGGATGCTGCGGTGGGAATTCACGAATCACCTGTATGGTCAGATGTATCACCTTAGAACAGTGGCTCCCAATTAGGGGCAGTTTTGCCTCTCAGGACTTTCAGCAATGTCTCGAGACATTTTTGATGGGCAAATAACAGGGTGGCTGAGGCTCCTGGTATCTAATGGATAGAGCCCAGAAATGCTGATAAACAAACTACAAGGCACAGGTCAGCAAACACACACAATAAAGAGTTAACTGGCCTGAACTAGTTTGACTTAGTAGAGTGTCTGCCCTCGGACTGAAGGGTATGGGGTTTGATTCTGGTCAAGAGCATGTACCTTGGTTGCAGGGAAGCAACCAATCAATGTGTCTCTCACATCAATATTTCTCTCTCTCTCTGTCTCCCCCCTCCCTTCCACTCTCTCTAAAAAGAATCAATGGAAAAATATCCTCAGGTGAGGATTAACAAAAGAAAACAGAATTATCTGACCTAAAATGTCAATGGTCCTGGGGTTGGGGGGGGAGTTTACTTGATAATCTCTAGAATTTGTTTTGCCACAAGAGCTACACTTGGAACAACAAGCACAAATTTCCTTTATGTAACACAGCTCTTGGATAATCCAGTATGTAAAATTTTCACATGTTGAGTCATGAATGCATTACATTAAAAATAACATCCATTCTATTGTTAGTTTGCATTTTTTTCTTTGAATTTCAACTATTATTTAAAATCTTAATTGTCACAAACATATTAATTGTTATTAGTACTAATTATGCTGTGACAATCCAATACTGTTTGCACACTAGAATAAAGTATGTTGTTGTTGAGTATATACAATATGTTTAAGTTAATCATTTAGGTAACTTTGCAACAAAATGAACAAGCACACATCAACCCAGTTTTACATTATGAAATAAAAATAAGCAACTCATCAACACTGTCTATGAACAATAGTTTAACGACCAGAAAAGGCAAGTCTTCCTTTAATGGACATAGTAAGCCATTATTCTATGACTTAAAGGTGTTCCTTCTGTAAGATATTACTTAGCCATGTAAAAACAAAGTGTATTATTTGTTATTAGAGTTAAAATAGTCTGTAGGCACAGTTTGATATCAATGACATAAAAGCAATTAAGGTACAATCAAGCAAAATGGCATTGCTGGCAGGTTCCACTTATCATTCCTAAATTACTACATTGGCAAAAGTCAAACATTTGTTAGTGCTACTGCAAAGCCAATCAAATAGTCCATGCACAAGGTCCTCTTTGGTGTTTCTCAAAAGTTGTGTTCAACATGTGTGCACATGTGCATAACCCACAGACACAGACTCAGATAATAGGGTGGTGAAGCCCTGGGGAAAAGGTAGGGTTGGGCTAGAAAGGGGAAAAGGGGGACATCTGTAATACTTTCAACAATAAACATTTTTTTAAAAAGGAAATTGGGCCATGAAGAAGAAAAGTTGTGCTCACACCTGGGGAGCGTCATTAATTCATGGTGCTATTTTTCAGTTTTCCTTCCCTGAGAAAACTCCCTAAGATTGGGGTATATCTTTACAGAGTTTAATAGGCCCCAAACTCACTTTTGTTAAGTTATCTTTATTAATTTTTTATTAGTCAGAATTTTTAATTTCTTGCATATGCTTCAATTATCAGGCTGACTAGAAAATGAAAAAATTCAATTGAATGGAATATTCAAACAATGGTGTGCTCTAATTAATTCTGTTTCCCAGTTAACAGGGTAAACTGGAATATGCCTGAAATAATTGACTTTGTTTAAAAAAATCCAAAATATGCTATGTACTTTCAAGATTTAGTAAGCATACTAACAAAAATAATATTTAACACTATGTAGTACTTACCATGGGCCAGTCATGGTGCTTAAATCAGTATCAAATTTTCTAAAAGAAAAGACACCATTTTGCCCTTTATTTTCTCTTTATCTAATAAATCATAAGCATGAGTTATTAAACGGAATATGTTTTTATGTTGTTCCTCATGTCTTTTGTAAAATGAGAAACTGTAATTAAGATATATAGAATATTACATTAAAATTCTTTTATATAGAATAAAATAATGGAGAAATTCAAAATTACATGGTTTATAAGGGCTAATTATAAATTATTTTATTTATAATGAATAATTGGTAGAAGGTTGAAAATGCCCAGATGTATATTTATTTATTGGAAATTAAAAGTTGATATATTTTAAAGATATTTTAATAAGCAAATTAAATCAGCAGAATAAATCAACAGAAAAATATAGTTTGGGGTATGGAAAATAATAGGAGTGACATTTAATCTGCTCAATTGATATTGGACACAAAATTTTGTTTGATAAATGAGCTATAATTTCACTGGCAGAATGATGTCTTTAAAAATAATAATAGGTGTTGCCCTAGCTGGTTTGGCTCAATGGATAGAGCATTGGCCTGCAAACTGAAAGGCCTGGGTTCGATTCCAGTCAAGAGCACTACCCGGGTTGCGGACTTGATCCCCAGTAGGGGGCATGCAGGAAGCAGCCAATCTATGATTCTCTCTCATTATGATGTTTCTATCCCTCTCTCCCTGAAATCAGTAAATATACATTTTTTAAAAGTATAAAAATATCTCAGCTATTAATGTCACTAAGTGAATAAAAACCAAATAGTTAAGCAAAATATCAAAATCTGAAACCAAGACATAATAAACACCCTTTGGCCGAAACTGGTTTCGCTCAGTGGGTAGATCATCGGCCTGAGGACTGAAGGGTCCCAGGTTTGATTCCGGTCTAGGGCATGTACCTTGGTTGTAGGTACATCCTCAGTAGGGAGTGTGCAAGAGGCAGCTGATCAATGTTTCTCTCTCATCAATGTTTCTGACTTTCTATCCCTTTCCCTTCCTCTCTGTAAAAAATCAATAAAATATATATATATATTTAAAAAAAAAAAACCCCTTTGAACCAAAGCAGCTGAAGATAAAAAGGAGAAATGACAAAGGAACAAGGGAGAAAAAATGGTCCCAAAATCCTCTTAAATGTTCTATATAAATAATCAGATTATTTGAAAACTACAGACCTGGTACACACATGTAAGCATGGGTGGGGTCCCTAGGCCTGGCCAGCAATCTCACCCTGTCTGGGTCCAGAGTGTGGGTGAACCAGATTCAGGCCTGTTAGGGCCCCAGCAGCAAGCTAACCAATGGGCGGTTCTGCAAGAAATTGGACTCCTTGCTCCCTCTTGTCTGGCTCCAGGGTGTGGTGAATCAGATTCAGGGCTGTCAGGGCCCTAGCAGCAGGGTCTGGGTCAGTGCATGTCATAGCTACTGGCCAGTCAGTCGTTTGGTTGTTGGGTCGTTCAGTCGTAATGGTCACTTAGGCTTTTATATATATAGACTAGAGGCCTGGTGCACAAAATTTGTGCATGGGAAGGGGGTCACCTCAGCTTGGCCTGCACTCTTTCCAATCTGGGACCTCTGGCTCCTAACCACTCACCTGACTGCCAGCCTGATTCCCCTAACTGCTTTTCCCTGACAGCCTGTTTGCCCTAACTGCTGTCCCCTGCTGGCCTGGGCCTCCTAACCGCTCTCCCTGCCCGCCTGATTGCCTCTAACCTCCTCTGCCTTGGCCCCGCCAACATGGCTTTTTTGGGAAGGATGTCTGGAAGGACATCCGGAAGGTTATCTGGAAGATGTTCAGTCTAATTAGCATATTACCCTTTTATTGGTGTAGATGCCACTTTGTCCTCAAAATGCAGGTTGTCCCCAGGTTTTCCTATCGTGGAAGGGGAGCCTGCAGTAGCATCCTAGGTTCTGACCAGGGCTTATGCGCTTGTGTTTTATCTCAGCAGATGTGATTCCTAGAAGAAGACTCTTAGATGTACCTTGAACATTTCTATCGAATTTGCCAAATCCTCCTCCAAAAATGTTGAACCACTTTAAACTCCCACCAGCAACTATGTATGTGCACTTCGTCCCACTTTGATGCCAATATCATTGATTTCTCCCTAGAAGCTTTCCTCCTGTCAGCCAGGACTTCTTGGTATTTGAGCCACCTCATTGTTCAGCTGGGGACTTGATTTCCTGAGATAGAATTATGGAGGAGGAAAAATAGTTTTCCTCTACATTTCTGAGTACTTAGTGGAGGTCATTGTAATGAAAAAGATCACCAAGAGAAAAACAAAAGTTCATTAACATGTGTACCTTGTGTATATGTGGGAGATCCCAGGGGAAAATGAGTAACTCCCTAAGATGGCTTAGAATGCACATTTAAATACCTTCTTCCTAGAGAAAGGGGACAGGAGATATAGGCCTCTTAGAGGAGAGTAAATGATATTTAGGAAAGATGAATGGGGTGGGAGGAAATAGTTTGTAACAAAGTTTGAGTGTGATGTCAACTATCTACTCTCCTGTCCTGTGACAGGAGTCAGTCTTCTCTGCATGATGACACTTCTCCCATCAAGGAATCTATGACATTTAAGCTCCTGTAGGGGGGTCTGATTTTAGGGACATCAGGAGACTTCAGTGAAATCCTGTGTGCATTGCTGTTTTTCAAGCATCTGCAGCTCAAGATCATCAATATCACAACACAGCATATGTTGGGGTGGCATGTTCTCTGACCTTCAGAATAAACCGAACAAGAGCTTGTTTCCTCTCTTAGATGATTTGCCACAGTAGCATTATTCCCTGGAGATGGTGTTCTGACCAGACCTTCCTGGGAATGGTCACAACATTACCCTGTGTTTGTAGAAGGGTGTTGGCCACAGCACTAAATAATCCAGGGGCAGTTTTCTCATCTTGTGGAAAGGGACATAAAGTTATAATAGTTTATCTCCCTTTCCACAGGTTTCTTGTGGGTTTGTGTCTCTGCTGTCCCAACCCATATCCCTCAGCTACCCAAGTGCCTCCACCTCAAGCCTTGAGGCTGCTGGGTGCCAGGCCTGCGGGTTTGTCTCCAATCCATCTTTCCCCACTCCCTCAGCCCCAGGTTTGCCATGGCAGGGCTTGGGGCTGCTGGGTGCCAGCCTCCCTGATGGTTTGTGTCTCTGATCCGGCCCCCCACAGCCACAGTGTGGCCATGGCAAGGCTTGGGGTTGCTGGATGCTGGCCTCCCTGCTGGTTTGTGGCTGCGATCAGGCCCCCGCAGTCCCAGCGCTGCCATGGCAAACCTGGGGCTTGGGGCTGCTAGATGGTGACCTCCCTGTGGGTTTGTGTCTCCCATGCGCTGGGCAGCCCCAGAACCACTTGGCCGCTATGGGCCTCGCCATCTTGGTTGGGTTAATTTGCATACCAGTCCTATTGGCTGATAGCATAGGGAAGGTATGGTCAATTTGCTTGTTTCTCTTTTATTAGATAGGATAGTATCTTTACATTTCCACTATTAAAAGCAAAGGTAATACTCAAAACTTGTAACTTTCTAATTTTACTACCATTTTCTGTTATCTATGCTCTTGGGTTTTATCTGTTGTGTTTCCATGATAGAAATGCTGCTAATGTGTTACTGCACAGCTCTCTCCAACCCCCAAGTTCAGTAATAACAAGCTGTTAGCTTGACATCAGCCATGGTGGGAGTGTGTATACACAGAAATTGGCAAACACTGTAAGTCAGAGTTTTTCTTTGTTCAGAGACCTGGTTGTTAAATATTGACCAGCACATGCTGGCAACACTCTTCCCCAGAAAGGCCTCAGTCCTCCCTAACCAAAGACTGATTACCAAATATTTTGGAATCCACACCAGCTGACAGATGATGTCTGAGTTCACACTATCAGTGTTTGATCTGATTGCTGGAGCCAAGTACTGCTCTGCACCATCACCGTAAAGGGTACATATTTTGATCCAGTAATTCCACTTCTGGGAATTTATCTGACAGAAACAAAATCACTATCTTCAAAAGATATCTGCACCCTCGTGTTCACTGTAGGAAAAAAAGCATAAATTACTTAGGAATAAACTTAACAAAATATCTTCAAGATCAGTACATGGAAAACTACAAAATACTGCTGAGAAAAATTACAGAAGAACTAAACCAAGTATACTGTGTTCATACTATGAAAAACTCAATATTAAGATATCAAATCTCCCCAAATTCACCTATATAGTCATTGCAATTCCATTCAAAATTCCAATGGGATTTTTTGTAAAAGTTGACAAGCTTACTTTATATAAAAATGCAAAAGATAGAACAGCCAAAATAACTTCGAAGAAGGATAAAGTTGAAGGACTAATCCGTTTTTCCTTACATCTAATACTCTTCAAAAGTCCCATAGGTAAGTATAGGTTTTATGTAGTCCAGATTTTTTTGTAGACTACAAAAAATACTACAAGAAAAAGTAATACAAAGAAAAGTTTTCCACACTTTTTTTAAAGGTCAGAACACACAATTCCAGTGTACTTGGGGGTTTTGTTCACATATTCAAGGAATTCTCTGACATCAGCAGTGTGTCTTACAATTCAAATTAATTCTGACACTGTCTACTCAAAGACAGCATCAGATTCCACAGGTTGTGGCTCAGTCCCACAAGACTGCCTCTCCTTCTCCCCCACTTCAGATGCCAGGCACAAGTCCAGTTGTCATCTGTGCTTCTGACTGACTCATTATAAAGCAAAGGTTCCAATAACCCCTTCCTTGCATTTGGTTTGCTAAAGCAGCTCACAAAATTCAGAAAACATTTTATTTACTAGATTTCTCAGTCTATCCAATAAAAGAGAAACATGCAAATTGACCATACCTTCGCTACACTACCAGCCAACAGGAGCAATATGTAAATTAACCCCCAAGCAATATGGCGATCAGACCCAAAGCCTGGCCCTGGTAAGCCTGGAGCAGCAGTGGCAGTCCCGATTGCCGCAGCCCTGGGCCCAGCAGGGTGTCTGGGCCTCCACTGAAGCCCGGCCTTGGCAAGCTTGGGGCGGTGGCTGTGGTCCTGATCGCCATAGCCCTAGCCCCAGCAAGGGGTCTGGACCACCGCCGCCAACCAAAGCCCAGCCCTGGCAAGCCTGGGGTGGCGGCTGTGGTCCCCATCACCACAGCCCCTGGCCCAGTGGGGGTCTGGACCCCCGCCAAAGCCAGACCCTAGCAAGCCTGGGGTGGAGGCTGTGGTCCCAATCCTGATCGCTGCAGCCCCAGGTCCAGCAGGGGGTCCGGAACCCTGCCACCAACCTGAAGCCCGGCCCTGGCAAACCTGGGGTGGTGGTGGTTCCAATCACTGCAGCCCTGGGCCCAGCAGGGGGTCTGGACCTTAATTTTCACATTTGTAAAAAAACAAAAAACAAAAAGAATTAATGAAACAACTATTTGGTTATCCACCAGTTCCAGTCAATATTGATGTTCATGTGTTTTTTTGAATCAGAATTGCATTACATGACCTCAATACTATATAGTGTTCATCCCTTTCTATTAAAGAGATGCACATTACTGTGAAAGCACAAAGGAACAGTTACTGAGCTAAACAATTAAGGCAATAAAAAGCACCCGGAGGCCCCAATGCTCCATGCCCAAGAGGAGAGATGACACCAGGTGAAGAGATGACTCACTTAGCACAACTACTTTTTCGCTTTTTTCTTTATTCCTATGTGCAGGCTGGCTTCCTGGCTACTTGATCTTTGTTATTGTTTATTTGCTTTAAATAACAGTAGCAACAATATATACACAAACAATTAAAAACACACAGTCTTAAATTATCTACCTGGCAATGTTACAAAACAGAAAATAGGTCATAACACCTAGAAGAGTAAACTGCTTATTCCAAGATAAATTGATTTCCGAAATAGGCCAAGTTACAGGGGAAGTGATGCTGCACAGGAGCAAAAGCAATGGTTCGGGAGTAAGACAAAAACTGAGTTTCAATCCTGGGTAGACTACTTTCCCTGCAGAGTTACTCAACCCCCTCTAAACCTCTGATTCCAAATTGGTAAACAGGCAACATGCCACTGCTACTGGAGAGATACTGTGAAGATGAAATAAGGTGAGTTCAGGATTTTTGTCTATGTGAACTATGGGTTTCTGTTCCTTTTCTATTGTGACCATATGTGTACATATGCTTTCTGTTTCCCTCACTTTAATCAAAACCTGCTCACCTGAGACTTCCTATTTATAACCACCTGCTTTTCCCTTCACCACACTGGGTTCTAAATTTTTCTTTTTATTTGAGACTTACTCTATGGGTAGAACCTGATTTATATTCCCAGCTATTTCCTTAGAGCTCTTTACCAATTTACTTATTCAACAACTATTTATTGGAGACCTACTGTGTGCCAGATATGTAAATACAAAAGTGAATACAGGAGGGAACAGTGGGAATGAGGGAGAGCACTGAAAGTCAAAAAATACAATTCATTGTAATTATATTCCAGATACTATGTGCCAAAAGTGCAATATATTTTTATTTTAAAACTTCACAACAAGCCTATGAAGTTGAATATTATCATATTTTTACAGACGAGGCAAATCAGATTCAGTGGAATAAAATAATTTGCTCAAAACTAGTCATTGATGGAGCAAGGATTCAAACTCAATTGTCTACTCTTTTTCTGAGGTGTAATTGGCATACGACATACTAGTTTCAGATGTAGAACCTAATAATTTGAAATTTGTATATGTTGTGAAATGATCACAAGAAGACTAATTAATCAGCACAGAATTTTTTTTGTGATGAAAACTTTTAAGATCTACTCTCTTAGCAATTTTCTAGTTCATCTACTCTTGATCATATCACCAGACTGTCCCATATGGCACAGAAACTTCAATATACTCTTCTGCCCACTACAACTTCATTCCCCAATCCCTGCCATCCTGACACACAACCAGGCCAAGCCACAGAGGTACCAAATTAGATGGGATGCAAACATGTTCACTTTATTTGTATAACTCAACTAAATCCGGTTCCCCAGACTGTCTACTAGCAGGCAATTTAAAACAAAAAGTTCCTGCATTCTCTCGGCCTAGCAGTGATCTTAACTTAATTCCAATTTGTAACCAGATCACTTACCAGGTTAAACCTTAACAGAATATTCTGCCTTCCATCCTTCCCTCTGGGGTAGAATCTGAGTCCTAGCAGATGAGTATTACAGTGTTGGTAGGCTACATGTCACTTCTCTGAGGTCGCCTGCTAGTGTCTACTGAGGATTTAACCTGTTTGTCCTCTTGTTTCGAGGTGTTTAGCACTTTCTCAGGTAGAGCTCAAAGCTCTTGACCTCTAGCTCCCTTGTTGCTCTCTGGTGCTCCCGGTCTTCCTGGTTCCTTTCGGTACCCATCTCATCCCTGGTTGGAAGCGCACGCAGTGCTCTTTTGATAAAAACCTTCTCAACCCTGCTAGGTGACCTCCTGGCAGGTCACTTACCAGCTCTCACTCTTAGCTAACTTCTGTGTCCCCACGTTGGGCCTATAGGAATAACTGAACTCTGGCTCCATGGTAAAGTTTTGTGGGGAAATAGGGGTTTCTTTGGCCTACTTCTTTCTACCTACACTTTCTGCCACTGTGCTAAGCCAGCATGAAGTAAGGGGTTACTACTGAGGGCTTGCAGTTAACCCAGATTTCTCCTGAGACTTTCTTCTCTGGGATCCTGAGATGGAGATTTGAAAGGATGAACACACATACATGAGTGGGGTTCAGAGAGTGAAATCACTACACGGCTTCTAATTTCCTTTTGTCTCTTTTCCAAACTTTCTCCTCTCCTCTAGCTTGGATGTCATTTATAAACGTGAGGATTTGAGGGTAGAAACATAAACATGTTCTTTCAGTTCCTCAAATCCACTTCTGGTCTCCTCCATCTCACACCTGCCTCACACTAAGATCCAAAAGTAAATCGGCTTTGTTCTGAGTTGCGAGTTATTCCTACATCAGCAGAGAAGCCAAGAGAACATTTACTAGTATATAGTACAAATTTTGATACACAGTTAAAGAAAGACAGATTGTGGTGTTTTAAAGCATTTAAAATCATTCAAAGAAACTGGAGATTTTCATTATTCTTCAGAAGTTTCTATCCTCAACTCTGAAAAAGCAGTGTGAATAGAGATAGAGAAAAACAATGGGGAAATGACTATGTACAGATACTCATTTGGAAGTCTCACTTTATTCAAAGACAAATCCTATCTAATAAAAGCGTAATATGCACATTGATCATCACTCCAACACACAAGAGGGCTGCCCCCATGTGGTCAAAGATGGCTGCCCCCATGTGGACACAAGATGGCCACCACAAGATGGCCAGCAGGGAGGGCAGTTGGGAGGGACCAGGCCTGCAAGGGAGGCAGTTGGGGACAATCAAGCCTGCCAGGGAGGGCAGTTATGGGTGACCAGGCTGGCAAAGGAGGGAAATTGAGGGCAACCAGGCCTGCAGAGAAGGACAGTTAGGGGTGACCAGGCCTGCAGAGGAGGGCAGTAAGGGGCAAACAGGCTGGCAGGGGAGTAGTTAGGCATCAATCAGGCTGGCATGGGAGTGGTTAGGGGGTGATCAGGCTGAAATGCAGAAGCGGTTAGGGGCAATCAGGAAGGCAGGCAGGCAAGCAGTTGGGAGTCAGCAGTTCTGGATTGTGAGAGGGATGTCCGACTGCCTGTTTAGGCCCGATCCCACAGGCAGTAGGACATCCCTCAAGGGGTCCCAGATTGGAGGGTGCACAAATTTTGTGCACTGGGCCTCTAGTAATGAGCATAACAAAGGTGAGTTACCCCAGTGGTCGGCAAACCCATTAATCAACAGAGCGGCAAACTGCGGCTTGAGAGCCACATGTGGCTCACGAGCCACAGCTTGCTGACCACTGAGTTACCCTAACAGAACTTAAAGGGCAAGTAATTTGAAATTAAAAGCACAGGAGTATTTAATATGTTGAGCTCTTAGAGAGTGGTTCAATGCAAATTAGCCAGATAAATGTTTCCCTGGCAAAGAAGCAATTACATTTAAGGACATTTTAAAAGGTGGTAACTAAGCAACTACACTCAGCCTACACAAATTGTTCATCATCTCTGGTAAATTATAGAAGATGACAGCCTGTCATTATAAAACAGAGACACACAAAATTAGGGCATTGTTATTCTATGTTCCTCCTACATAAGAAAAATCAAATATATCTTTGGCACAATGATTAGGTTAAATAACTAAAATAAGTATTGAATGTTATTGTGTCATGGTGAAAATGTGTAACAAAAAAAAAAAAAAGCCAGAGTTTTTCAAATAATGACCCTTGTCAGCAACCCTCCCCTCACCTGATTTATCATAATATCTTTCTGTCACAGCAGGAGCAACTCAAAACACTCTATTGGCAAAATTTAAAAAAAACACCTATATTATTATTCACAACTCAGAATTCTTTATTCTCTCTAATCAGATGATGATATTCTTGGAATCAGGGCTGTTTTGATAGTGATACCTTAATGACAGCCTAACTATTCCTTTATTTTTTCAATATTTTTTTATTTATTTCAGAGAGGAAGGAAGAGGGAGAGAGAGATGGAAACATAAATGATGAGAATCATTGATCAGCTTCCTCCTGCATGCCCCACATTGGAGAATGAGCCTGCAACCCAGATATATGCCCTGACTGGGAATCGAACCATGACTTCCTGGTTCATAGGATGATGCTCAATCACTGAGCCATGCAGGCTGGGGCAATATAAAAAGGCCAATATGTAACAGTAGACAAAATCTAAATGCCCCTCTTCAAGGCTATCAAGAAGATGCCTTGTTTCTTGGGTAACAAAATATTTCTTTTAAAAGAGTGTGACTCAGAATTTAGTAAACATGTGACCAATATATAACAGATAATGTAAGTGTTCTCAAATTTCAAGGAAAACCTATTGAACTAATGTATTTTAAATTTCATTCATTCACTTTGTGTAAAAAAAAAATTAATCCCTATTTTGAGTAAAACCAGATCTCTAAGTTATTTATTTTCATTTTAAAGTGTATTATAAAGCAATACCTGTTTAGAAATAATGTAGTATTTCTTGTTCTCACTTGTCACAACTCCTCCCAGCCTAGAATGATCAAATACAGATAGAGATAATGAGCAGAGTGGCTCTTTCATACTACTCAGTCCAATCATTTCACTCAATTTTTTCTCTCTAATGGTGGCTCTCATCATCACACCAGTAAAAGTTCTGGGGAAAGAGGAAACTTGTTTTCTAGCCCATTCATTTTAGCACATCTTATTGCCATGTAGGACATAGCTATTGACTGTAACCTAGAAAACTGGGAAATGAATGACTAGAACTTAAAAGCAATGAATGACTAAAACTTAACAGGAAGTGCCAGACAGAGGCCCCTCATCATGATCCTCCTCCAAAGCTACATAAATTTTCATTCATTCCATTTCTCCTCCTCTCTACTTAATAGATTTCTGCTTCCTCATAGTTTCTGCTTCTTAATGATATTGGTTTATCCACAGTCTCATGTATATAGATCATGTTACTCTTTAATTTCTGCCTCTCACTTCGAACTAGACACTTCCTTTTCATTACTCAGTTCAATTTTTGAAAACTAGAAAATGAATAACCCAGTTTATCTTTTTAAGCCAGACCATGTTATGGACCACTATCTAGCTTACGGATTGAAGTATCCAAAATTATTAGACACTACAGGCTCATTGTTCAGTCTATTAATTATTGTTCCCTTTTTTTTTCACCCTATAGCTCCCCTCCACCTGGTACCCATCCCACCCTCCGCCCTCACCCCCCTCCCCTGTCCTCTCCCATAGTTGTATGATTTTTGTCCAGTCTCTTGCTGCACTTCCCACACCCTCTTTCTCCCCAAGAGTTGTCAGTCCATTCCCTCTCTATGTCTGTGATTGTTACATTCACCAGTTTATCCTGTTCACCAGCTTATTAATTCACTTGATTTTTAGATTCATTTGTTGATAGATATGTATTTGTTGTTCCTAATTTACAGTTTTATCTTTTTCTTCTTCCTCTTCTTAAAGAATATCTTTCAGCATTTCATATAATATTGGTTTGGTGGTGATGCACTCCTTTAGCTTTTTCTTACCTGCAAAGCACTTCATCTGACCTTCAATTCTGCATGATAGCTTTACTGGATAGAGTAATCTTGGTTGTAGATTCTTGCTGTTCATCACTTTGAATATTTCTTGCCAGTCCCGTCTGGCCTGCATCGTTTCTGTTGAGAAATCCGGTGACAATCTTATGGGTGCTCCCTTATAGGTAACCATCTGTTTTTCTCTTGCTGCTTTTAATATTCTCTCTTTGTGTTTTGCTCTTGGCATTTTAATTATGATGTGCCTTGGTGTGGTCCTCTTGGGGTTCCTATATATTGGGGTTCGGTGCGCTTCTTGGGCTTTTAAGTCAATTTCTTTCACCAGGTGTGGGAAGTTTTCAGTCACTATTTCTTCAAATAGGTTTTCATTGTCTTGCTCTCTCTCTTTTTCTGGCACCCCTAAAATTCAGATGTTGGTATGCTTAAGGTTGTCCCAGGGGCCCCTTACACTATCTTCAATTTTTTGGATTCTTTTGGTTTCTTGCTTTTTCAGCTGAGTGGATTTTACCTCTTTGTATTTCAAATCTTTAACTTGGTTCTTGGAGTGCTCCAGAGCACTTTTAGGTCTTTGTATAGTATTTTTTATTTCAGTCAGTGTATGCTTAATTTCTGGTTGGACCTTTTTCATATCCTTGAGAGTCTCCTTTATATCCTTGAGGGTCTCCTTCATTTCCTTGTAGGACTCATTCATTGCCACATTGGTCTTGATCATTTCCTTGCAGGTCTCGTTCATATCCTTGAGGGTCTTGTTCATTTCCTTGTAGGACTCATTCATTTCCACGTTGGTCTTGATCATTTCCTTTGCGGTCTTGCTTATTTCCTTATAGGCCTCGACCTTTTGTTGGAGCCTCTTGAAAAGCCCTATAACCGTGGTTTTGAAGTCCATGTCCAGTCGTTTTTTTCCTTCCATTTCTTTCACATCTGATTTCTTTCCATGTCTCTGCATGGTGGCTGCTTCCCTGAGTTGGTCAATTAGCTTTGTGTGGTAGACTTCCTACTAGGGACAGTGGCTCAGCCTCCCCAGTTACCTGAGGTGGATATGGGTTGCACAGTCTTGCTGAAGTTAAGCTCAGGTTAATTGTTGTTAGCACTGGAGGGGTTGACCTCCAGGCCAATTGTCTGTGAAGCTCAGCTGTGCTCAGGTTGGATGGGCGGAGTCTCCAGGCCAAGCAGACAGCGTTAGCTCCACCCTAAGCAGCCCCAGGGACTCTGTTCCAGGGGCAATGGCCGCCAGCACCTCTGAGAGAGAGCCGCTGCTGAGCTCCACCGGCTGCCGGGGAATTCAGACTCACCCCAAATGAGTCTGCACGCCCAATGTCTCATGCAGGGTCATAAAACAAAGCAGTCTGACGGTTTTCTGAATGAGAGAGCAAGTTGCAGAGCGCTCTCTGTGCAGTCACGCAGCTGAGCTGTTCGCGCAAGCTGCCTTCTCCACAAGCTGGCAGACCCAGCAGCACCCGAGCTTCGGCGTGCCCTCCCACTGTCCAGTTTTCACCCCGTATGATAGTGGGTTGGTTCCCTGGACTTCGCCCAGAGCTGGAGAATCAGTCCAGTTGGACGTCTTTGTCTCCCCGTTCGAGAAAACTGGCCAGTTTTCAGCCACCCGCCCTCTCTGCTGGCGCATGCTCCAAACCTCTTTCCACAGGAATCTTTCAATGCTGTCCACCACTGCTCCTCTGAGTCACAGTGTCTTATTTTCACTTTTATTTGTGGAATTTTCACTCAGCCAGCTTTCTGGTGATTCTGGACAGTGTTTGTTCTTTCGTTAAGTTGTAGTATTAAAATTGCTGAGTATGAGGGCAAGATAGGTGTTTTACCTATGCCGCCATCTTGGTTCTCCTAGACACTACAGGCTCAATGCACGAATTTGTGCACGGGTGGGGTCCCTTAGCCTGGCTGGCGATTGGGGGCCTATCAGAGCCACTGGAGGTTGGCCAGGTGGAGGGGGCAAGGGAGGTTGACTGTGAAAGTGCACTACCTACCAGGAGGCAGCTCTTGTGTGGAGTGTCTGAGCCCTGGTGGTGTGATTATAGTGACTAGTTGACCAGACATTCGGTCATTCATTCGGATGCTTAGGCTTTTATATATATAGACTAGAGGCCCAGTGCATGAAATTCATGCACAGGGGAGCAGGGTGTCCCTCAGCCCAGCCTATACACCCTCTTCAATCTGTGACCCCTCGACGGTGTAGTTCAGGAGTTTTTCATTACGGATTGGGTTCAACAAGAAGACCATATTGCAATGTATAGCAGAGAAGCTTGATGGAAATACAAGCGCCCCTGTAGGTAGCCAGTGTGGGCTCAGGCTGACAGGGCTCCCAAACCTGTTGCCTAATAGAGCTGCTTTGCCTACTAAAGAAAACACTCTTCTCTTGTAGTCCTTTCTACATTTTTTTCATAAGCATCCCTTTAAAGAAGACTTCTTTAAAGTGTCCCTTCCTTTCCCAAAAAATAGGGATGATTGATTATTTCAAGGAGCAGCAGAGGGTGGAGGAGGAGGCAATGAGGACCTAGGTCATTGCAATCACCAGAGAACTCTGAACTCACTGTATCCCCCTTCAGCATCCCTTGGGTAGCCTCCGTGTTTCTGTTACCTTGGTAGAAAGAATATGTGACTCCCCTGCCTGCCTTGAAGTCTTGCTGCCGTGGAAACTTCCACACACCATTCCACAGATACCATGCTTGACTAAGTCCAGACAGGGCCACAGACTGGCATTTGCCCTTTGTTTCTCCTTCTTGTGTTTGCCAGGTGCTTTAAAATGGATGGGGATAGATGGGAGGGTGGGCAGCACAGTATGTGAGAAAGCTGTGTCAGGGGTAGACGCTTGGGGATTTCAGAAGATAATCCTGTGGAGGGAAGAGCAGAGCAAATGGAAAAGTCTGTGTCCTTTTAAGCTTCTCCTGGACACAAAGGCTTTGATCCTGTGATATGTCTGATGGTAATTTTCTGGATTTCGGGTGAGATAGGATATGGATGAACAGATTCAGGGAGCAGTTGTTCCTTAGTGAGTTTTTCTGCCCCATTTTCACTGAATTGACCAATAATCTGAGCTCTGTGGTGAACATGTGGGGCTGTGACCTGGGTTTAGGCGAAACGTCAATTAAAGCTGTAAACTAAGGGGAAAAAAAGCGCCTCGGGTGCCGCCCCGCCGCCCCCGCCCCCGCTCCCCCCCCCCCGCCCCCGGCCGCTTCTGCGTTCTGGGCTCAGTACTTCAAACTCTCTCCTAGAGTGGGTATGGCACCAGAACTACATTTCCCAGAATTCCTGGTGCTCCCAATACCCTACACGAACCAAGAGCACTGTGAATTTTCTCCACCCGGTGGTGGCCACCAGGGTCTCCGCACACCCCAGAGACTGACAGCAGCCCCCCCACTCCCATCGTGGGTGCTGGGCTGGGGGGCATGCAGGGACCCCAGGGGCTCATTTGCATGTGATTCAGTCACCATAAGTGTAAGGAGGGTCGGCCCTTAAGTACCATGTGGGTAGAGCTTATAGTGTGGTGATTGCATTCACTGCACAGCCTTGCCCCCTGTATGCTGGCTACCCCCTGCCATGCCCCCTGCCCTGGTTGGCTGGTAGTGTAGCAGAGGAACGGTCAATTTGCATGTTACTCTTTTATTAGATAGGATACAACTACACTTACATGATGTGTCTAGAGTAGTCGAACTCATAGAAACAGAAAGTAGGATGGTGGTTGTTGGGGCCTGGGGAGGAGAAAATGGGGAATTTCAAGGTATGAAAAAGTTCTGGAGATTGACTGTACAACAATATAAATGTACTTAGCACCATTGAACTGTACACTTAGAAGTAGTTAAGATGATAAATTTCATGCTATGTGTATTTAACCACAATTTAAAAAATGATTAACGGAAATGTAATTATAATGCATTACATAGCTCAGCTATGGAAAACCTGTACAAACATATTCATAATAATACAGCATTCATTATTTAGACAAAAACTGTGATGTAACACCACTTGCAAAATAAAGGAAGCTTAGCATGGGGGAGGATGAAAATAGATCAAGAGAACCAAATTTTCAATGGTAGGTATCAATAGATAAAATCTAAATTTGAAAAAATAGTAAAGTAGCATAAATATGCTTTTCAGAAACAGAGGACAAACATCTGTGTTATCATGGTGCTTGTTCTCAGCTCTATATTTCATCCTCCATCTGCTTTCTTCTTTCTCATAATGTAGGTATCTGATCTCTGTAGGCATCATTCTTCAAGCTGCCAAGTTTGATCCCGGTAAAGACACGTATGAGGAAAATGATCAATGTTTTTCCCTCACATTGATGTTTCTCTCTCTCTCTCTCTCTCTCTCTCTCTCTCTCTCTCTCTCTCTCTCTCTCTCTCCCCCTCTCTCTCTGAAATTAATAATTTCAAAAAATCAATGTTTCTCTTCCTCTCGCTCTCAAAATGATAACAACTATAATAATAATTATAACATCAGTTCCCCAATTCTCCAGTCTTCAGATTTGGATTTAAACTACCAGTTTTCCTGGTTCTCCAGCTTGCAGATGGCAGATCCTGGAACTTCTTGGCTTCTGTAATCACTAACCATGTAAGCAATTCCTATAATAAATTTCCTGTTATAGATATCCTATGGTTTGGTGTTTTTCTGGAAAACCTAAGACAACATACACCTGACAAAGCATTTGTATCCAAAATAATATTTAAGATCTCTTCAACTTAATTACAAGAAGAAGACAAATAAGTCAAGTAAAAATTGACAAATGCATAATAAGCACATGAAATAATGCTCAACATTATTGGTCATATGAGAAATGCAAACTAAAACTACACTGAGATTTATTGTACTACCATTAGGATAGTTAAAATTTTAAATATTAACAACACTAGACTCTCAAGCTTCAGCGCTCTGGTGGCGAGATGGAGGCGGTGTTGGAGGCAGCGTGTCCGCTGTGCAGAGAGTGTCTGTGGCTGGAGGTGTCACCACAGGCCGTGACTGAGTCCTCCGTGCCTCCCACACTCCTTTCTGCTTCCAGGGTCCAACCCGGCCTCCCCTCCTTTACCCTCCAGCCTCGGTGTGGGTGCTGTGCCATCCTGCAGCCCCGGTCTCAGCGACCCGGAACCGGAACAACTAGGAGCTTCTGCCACGCCCGGCTTCCAGGGTGCATCCCCCGGACCTTGGACCTCGCCTGGCACTGGGGAATTTGTGCAGTGGGACGCCTCCGTGTACCCGGGATCTCGGACCTCATCTGGTGCTGGGGAATCCGTGCAGTGGGACGTCTCTGCCCTCCCCATTGGCGAAACCCAGCCGGGGTTGCTGCTCCAGCCACCGCCCACGGGAGCGATCAGGACGGCTCCTAACCTGTTTCCGTCTTCAAGGCTGCGCTCCCGCCGCTCTTCTGAGTCTCAGTGTCCCACCTTTGCTTTTACTCAGCCAGCTTTCTGGTGATTCTGGGTGATGTTTCTTTTGTTGTTATGTTGTAGTTTCTGAATCGTTGCGCAGGACAGAACAATAGGTGTTTACCTATGCCGCCATCTTGGTTCCTCTCCCCATATTTATTTCTTAACCACTCACTTTTAGGGTCAACAAGTGAATCTAAAAATCAAGTGAATAAAAAAATCAGAAGAACAGAATAAACTGGTGAATGTAATAGAATCAGGAGCATAGAAAGGGAATGGACTGACAATTCTCCAGGTTATGGGCATGTGGGGGATGCGGGAAGAGACTGGACAATAATCTTACACCTATGGATGAGATCAATAAGGGGGGATAAGGGCAGGTGAGGTAGGAACCAGGTGGAGGGGAGCTATGGGAGGAAAAAAAAGGAACAGCTGTAATTTGAACAATAAAGATTTATTTTAAATGACAAAAAAAATATTAACAACACTAAATATTGGAGAGAATGTGGAGCAACTAAAATTCCATTCATTGCTTGTGGAAATGCAAAATCAAACAATCACTTTGGAAAAGAGTGTAACAATCTCTTATAAGGTTAAACCTATTCTTACCATAAGCTTCAACAATTCCACTCCTAGGCATTTACAAGAATGTAAATACTTGTATGAGAATATTCATAGAAGCTCCATTCATAACAGACAAAAACTGGAAACAATCCAAATAGAAATACATGAACAAATAAACAAATTGATCCCTTCCTACCCTGTCATGGTGTTTTAGTAACAATAGCTTGTAATATGTTTTAATAACTTGTCTGACAAGTTTTGAGAAATTCTGGTGAATTCCTGCATGTTTTTCTTCCAAGTTAACTTTAGAACATTCTTTTCAATCTGCCCCCAACCCAAAACTCTGGTAAATCCTAATTTAAAGGAAAAATTAGACAAGATTAAATCTACCCACTCAAGGAAAAGGCATCATTGTCACTTATTCAAGGGTACCTCAGGAAATAGAATTGCTGTTATTGGATATCTGCTAACCTATACCACAACTCACTACCAATGCCCCACCTAGGATACTTTGGTTTTTTTATTAAAAGCATTGTCTTGCTGAGTTTGGGGCTATGGAGATCAGAAATTTGCTATAATCATAACAGTTAAGCATGTGCCCAATATCAGTTCTTCACAGACATGATCAGAATTAGAGAGCAGGATATTTATTACCTTAATTGAATTCAGTTTAACTTAAGCCAATAATCATGTATGTGTCAGACAAGATGCTAATTTTCTATAAGGACTCAAAAATAAACACGTTGTTAGCCCTGTTGTCAAGGATCTTTCACTCTGTGATGGTGGCAACCTATAAATCAAAAAAGCTTAATGGGAGGCAAACTGCCCTAAGGGTGCAAAGAAGCTGTGTGGACACAGAAGAGAGACTTCCTATTTGGGTAAGAAAAAAAGCAACATGACAAAATCAAAACTTTAACATTCTGTATGAAAATACTGATTCAACTTCTTGTATCTTTTTTCTAGCAAACCCTGAGGCCTAGATTTTGCTGAACTTGGTGCTTTGGTGACTTAAGTACAATTTGCTTCACTGCTCTTCCAACTGCAAGGTTTAAAACATCCTATGCTTGTATTTTATTTTTCAATAATACTTCTCACATTACCTGCTTAGATGGTCATTCCCTATTCTTTGGCTAAGAATAGAATTTGCCAAATAAATTTAACAAAAAAATTAATGCAGAAATGAATGATGGGACAACTCTCCATTTAATATTTTATTGTTAATTATAAATTTACTGCATAATTTCAGTTCCCCAGGAAGCTTAAATTTGATTCTAATTATCAGAGACAAGTGGTGTGTATCAGAAGCAGCTGCTCCAGAACGAATTTTTTTTCTAACAGTCATTTCCAAATTACATACAAACACAAATGCATTCAGCTTCATGATTCCCTTTCAAACTTGACATATGTGAGTTTGTAATTTTTTCACATACAGTATAAAGAAAATCCAGTTAATATATCAAGATTTTATTATGCCTATTTGCTTCATTTTTTCCAATCCAAGAATACCAGAATAACCCAGCTAAAATCAATTGTTAAAATGTAGGGTTGAAAGGAAGAAGGGAGTGAGGGACAGAATGATTGAAGGGGGAATGGAGAGAGGGAAGAAAAAAAAGATAAAAGGAAACATGGAAATGATTTTAAAAAGATGGCCAGAATAAAGTTCAGAAAGAGAGTAGACTACTGGAAGAGTACAGAATAAAGAGAAAAATATGATTCCCTGTGCTGTTTCCACATTATAACAACACATCCTGGCTTAGCAGTGAAGTGGAAGCTAAAATGTTGAAACTCGGAGTTAGACACTTCAGAGTCATTCCTGACTACCTGTCCCCTACTAATGTGAAGCTGTGAACAAATTATTTTCTAAGTCTTTGATTCCCCCACTATAAAATGAGATTAATAATAATACCTGCTACCAAAGGTTGACAGCAGAGAGGAAAATAAGAACTATAATGGGATATATCATACCCATCAGATAAGCAAAAACATTCACATCCAATAATAACAAATGTTGTAGAAAAGGTCAAGAAATAAGATTCTAATGCACAGTTGGTGGGAATATAAAGTGCTAACTAATTTAACAATAGAAAAAGTTAGAAATGCACTTACTCTGACTCAGCTATTCCTGCCCTAGAAAAACTCTTACACGTGTGAACAAAGAGACACACACAGAGATGTTTACCACTGGTTATTTGTAATTGCCCAAAATTGAAAGATTCAACGGGGAAAAAAAATGGGTAAATCATAGTCAGATAGTAGTAGAAAGGAAAGATGTAGAGTCATGTGTATTAATGTAGATGACTCACCTATATATACATAGTGTTAGATAAGAAAAAAGGACCAAGTTTCAGGTTTCAGAATGGCAAGGCAAAATTGCAATGGAACTAGAAGAGGAGTGTACTTTACCC
The DNA here is from genome assembly GCA_027563665.1 of Antrozous pallidus. Lineage (NCBI taxonomy): Eukaryota > Metazoa > Chordata > Mammalia > Chiroptera > Vespertilionidae > Antrozous > Antrozous pallidus. The sequence continues at coordinate 42,220,646 of CM050512.1, read as the reverse complement.
TGGGAGCTGAACTTAAGCTGTATACCATAACTAATGTGTTCTTGGTTTCACATAAATTTTCTTATATTAGATGAGGCATTAAAAAATTTGGATTCATGAAAATCTAGGTGTGATGTAGGGGGAGGGAAGTGAGCCTCTAAGTGGTAGAATGTGGTTCACATTCGATCTTTTTGCCTATCCAGCATCCTTAACCACACTTTTTGCTTCTATCATAATCTCCATGACCAGTGGTTAGGCACATAATCCAATTAGGTAAATCAGGCATCCTCTCTCCTGAAAATTTAAATCTTGGATAGAAGCACTAAAAGATGAAAGTGATGCTAGGTACCCCAAAGAGCTCATGACTGACCTGGTCATAAAAGTGCTAGCAACTTAAAATCACCATAACTGACACTTATTCCAGATCTGGATTTGCCATCCCTGCCTGATACATTTCTGCTAGTTAAGGCACTCATGATCTTATTAAATGGCTTCTTCAACATATAGTATCCCATAAAATGTTGCTGAGAATGCCTTGAATTATCTTCCAGAGAAGGCAGGTTAGGGACATTGACCTTCCTTGTTCCCTTCCTGGACGGTCACTGCAGAAGGAGATGACCCTTGCTGTCTAATAACCCACATAGGGATGTTACAATAGGGATATGGTGGGAGCTAGGGGTCCCCACTTCTACCTCCTTCCTCCTGCACAGGGAAAAGACCTCATTGATGGGTCTGAGTTGGGACGGAGGAGTTGGAGAGTATATGAGGGTTTGCTTCTTTCCTAATTCTTCCCCTCCTCCCTCCTCAAGCCACTACCTTCTTCCTTCAACCCTTTTCTCCTCTGCTAGTTCTATTCCACAGTCATTTCTCAAAGTCCCCCTTGGGATCGACCACAATGCCCCATAGAAATTACCAAGTCTCAGCCACCATCATTTCCTTCCAAGTGCTGCAGATTCTATAACTCCAAGTGTTCAGTACCAGAATTTCTATTGTCTCCATTTTGACTGCTCCTCTGTGGAGGGTGGTTTCTGTTGGCTCTAGGATAGGAGAGGATAGAGTGAGCAGTAGAAAGACAACTACTCTGGGTTCCATCTAGAACATTCCCCTTTAAAGGATCTAAATCATTAAACACATTTTGTCACTGTAAGGATTTTCACCCTCAAACCCACATGATAAATTCATAGCATAACTTTGATGTTATTTCACATAAAATAACATGTTATTTTTTATATCATAGCCTTATTATGATTTAAAAAAACATTTGATCCTTCTTGTGCTGGGTTACATGACAAAGCATTTTACATTAACCAACAATTTTGTTGTGCTGACAATCTTTGTCTCTAATTACTTGATTTCCCTCCTTAACTATGGGAGGTAGATGTTAAGTTCAATTTGCCCTACTGCACATGTTACGGAAATATACTAGCCATGATTTTTGTTAAGCCCTTATAAATGTCTAATTTGGTAAAAATGGTAAACAATGGTACCAGAAAGCTTCCATGTGAACTGAATATTCACAACTTTATCATGGGTTATCATTTAAGAATTCATTTGGGTGAGCTGCCACTCACTATTTTCACATTTGCCAATGAGGAGTTGTTGTTCTCTGCCATTTTATACATCTTCAGTGTTCTATTTTTCTTTAACCAAATAGATCTCTGTACGCTGAATTCAACAATTCCAGATTATACTTTCTGCCCATCAGGTGACTGTGCACCCTGAATTCCAAATCAGGAAACTATGGCTGGGAACTCCTGACAATACTGTCATCATATTTTTCACAGTTTATGAACAATAGCATTGCCTTGGTCAAGAGATGCTGTAGACAAGATATATAGAAAATAATTTTTAAAAAGGCAGAGGTTTTTAGAGTAGAGTCAGTGCATCATTTGGTGACAGTTGTTATTGTAAGAATTTGTTGTGTAACTCACAAATCTCCTCTCAAACCTGGTAACCTTATGAGAATATATAGTGCTTTTCATGTAAAAACACCATGGTGCTTTGTGGTTTCAAAGTAGACAATCCTATCAAATAAAAGCCCAGCGACCAAACAGCGGAACAACCAAAAGGACCAGTCGACCAGTCTCGATGATGCGCACTGACCACCAGGGGCAGAAATGCAGGAGCTGCCCCTGGTGGTCAGTGTGCTACCACAGTGGGAGCGTCACTCAGCTGACCAAGATCAGCAGCTGTTCCCGCTGCAAACCCAGGCCAACAGGCAGGAAGCCAGGCTGTGAGGGTCGCTTCCTTGCCCTAGGCTCCTCCTTGCTCCCTTCCACCTCCTTCGGACACCTTAGGCAGGCCGTGCAGTGCCTCTGCCCAGGGCTCGTAGAACTGACTCTGGAGGCTGGGAGGCAGGTTCATGGCTGCTGTGGGACTGAGGCCCTACTCTGCTGTCCCTCAGTGCTATTATCCCTGGGCCCAGCTCCAACTAGGTTCCCTGGAGAGGTGAGCATTCAGGCTCCATGGAAGATGCCTGACCAGGGAGCAGCCACTCAGAGGGTGGGTCCATAGCCACAGTGGGCCGGGCCAATTCCCGCAGACCACACATCCCCGCTAAGTGCACAAATCCCGTGCACCGGGACTCTGCTATCTCTATAATGGGAATTTTGAGTCAGCAATATACTTATCAATACCCGCACCAACTTTGATTCTAATTGTGAAATGTAAATCTGATGATGCTGATGGGAAGTGCACCTGTGGAAGCCAAGTATTCATCTTAAACAAAGCTGGTGCAACTGAGACCTTTCTGTCTGGGCTACACAGACTAGCAGAAGGAACACAGAAGTCTTTTTATAGGCTCCTGTTTTGATTACTTCAAACTAGACTAAACTTATAAATCACTAAAGAATGGGTTGACCAACACAAAATACTTTTAAGGAGTACTGATCAGATATATTGTAGGACACTCCTTTATTAGTCTGATGTTTTTCTCATGAGTAAACTTTTGAGGAGGAAGATTACAGAGATAAAATGCCATTCTCATCACATCATATCAAGAGACATGATTTATGAGTATTGACGTTGACCTGGATCACCTGACTGAAGTAGTATTTGTCAGGTTTCTCCCCTGTAAAATTACTCTTTTCCCCACTACTTTCCATACTGTACTCTTTGGAAATCAGTGTAGCCCAGTGACTTTAAGGAGTAAGATGTTATATTCCTCCTCCTTTACAGCAAAATGTCTACATAAATTATTTGGAATTCTTCTGCATGGGAGATACTTACTTGTTCAACTCCAGGATATATGTGTAATAGTATCAGAATATTAATCTATACCCCCATGAGACACAACTTTATCAACTGGAGTGCAGCGTTTATATATAGTTCCTTTTAACTTTGGTCTTACAGATGCCTCTCACACCCAAGTCACATAGGCCTACCTCTTGAGTGAGATTGTTTAAAACATTGTGAACATTTAGATTCTCTCATCACAGTTTGCATTTCATGCATAGATCCCTGACCTTCTACATAATTTTTTTTAAATCTCATACATTAAGGTGTACTCTTCGTGTTATAAAGTTCTATGGGTTTTGACAAATGCATAATGTCATATATCCACTATACAGGAACACACAGAATAGTTTCACCATTCTAAAATCATTCTAAAATGTGTGCAACCACTGATCTTTTTATTATCTGTTTTTTCTTTCTTTAAAAAACCATTAACAACCAATGAACTTGTATGCATATATGCATAACCTGTGGAAGCAGACAATGGGGTGGTGAGGACCTAGGGGAGGAGGGAGGATGGGAGAGGGCTGGAAGAGGTTAATGGGGGGGAAAGAATGAACTATGTAATACTTTCAACAATAAATATTTTATTTTTTTAATATATATTTTATTGATTTTTCACAGAGAGGAAGGGAGAGGGATAGAAAGTCAGAAACACTGATGGAAGAGAAACACCGATCAGCTGCCTCTTACACACCTCCAACTGGGGATGTGCCCGCAGCCAAGGTACATGCCCTTGACCGGAATCAAACCTGGGACCTTTCAGTCCACAGGCAGATGCTCTTTCCACTGAGCCAAACCGGTTCGGCAAAGATTTTATTTTTTAAAAAACATTATTATAGTTGTTTCTTTCTAAAAGATCACACAGAATCATACAGTATGTAGCTTTTTTACTTGACAATATGTATTTAAGTTTCCTCTGTGTCTTATTATAGCTTAACTAGAGGCCTGGTACATGAAATTCATACATGGGGGGGGGGGGGGTGGCAGGTGGTGCCTCAGCCCAGCCTGCACCCTATCCAATCTGGGACCCCTCGAGGGATGTCCAACTGCCCGTTTAGGCCTGATCCCCAAGGGGATCACAATCCAGGACTGCTGACTCCCAACTGTTCACCTGCCGGCCTCCCTGATTGCCCCTAACCACTTCTGCCTGCCAGCCTGATAACCCCCTAAACACTCCCTTGCCAGCTGATTGATGCCTAACTGCTCCCCTGGCAGCTTGTTTGCCCCTAACTGCCCTCCCCTGCAGGCCTGGGTCCCCACAACTGCCCTTCCCTGCAAGCCCAGTCACCCCCAACTTCCCTCCTCTGCCAGCCTGGTCACCCCTAACTACCCTCCCATGCTGGCCTGATCGCCCACAACTGCCCTCCCTTGCAGGGCCTGGAGCCTCCCAACGGCCCTTGTCTGCTGGCCATCTTGTGGTGGCTATCTTGTGTCCACATGGGGGCAGGATCTTAGACCACATGGGTGCAGCCCTCTTGTGTATTGGAGTAATGGTCAATCTACAAATTACTCTTTTATTAGATAGGATAGAGGACTGGTACATGAGTGGGGGCCAGCTGGTTTTCCCTGAAAAGTGTCCCAGATCAGGGTGGGGATTCCCTTGGGGTGAGGGGTGGCCTGGGCAAGGGGCCTGTGGAGGTTTGCAGTCCGGCCATGCCCCCCTAGCCACCCAAGCAGAGGTCCTGGTATCTGGGATTAATCTACGTCTACAATTGAAACTTTGTAGCCTGGAGCAGAGCCAAGCCCTCTGCTCACTCAGGAGGGGCAGCCATTTCTGTTTGAAACTTTGTAGTCTAGGCCTCTGCAGGCTGAAAGCTTTGCTTCCTCCATTACCAGGGAAACCCAAGGTTCTGTTCTCTCCAGCTCAGCAGCTGCTGCCATTTCTGTATCTTTTATAATTGAATCTTTGTAACACTGAGTCGGGGCTTAGGTAGACAATGGCAGGCCTTTGCTTTCTCTGTTGCTGGGGAAACCCAAGCCTTCCTCCTGCTCTCAGTGGCGGCAGCCATCTTGATTGGGGTTTATTTGCATAATCTGCTCCTGATTGGCTGGTGGGCGTGGCTTGTGGGTGTGGTGAAGGTATGGTCAAATTTGCATATTACTCTTTTATTAGATAGGATAGTTCACTTCCTTTCATCACTAAATGATATCCCATTATACAAATGTTCCATAGTTGTTTTATCCTTTCACCTATTGGAGGATATCTTAATCCTATCTAATAAAAGAGTAATATGCAAATTTGACCGTGCCTTCGCCACACTCACAAGCCATACCCACAGCCACGCCCACCAGCCAATCAGGAGCAGATTATGCAAATAAACCCCAACCAAGATGGCTGCCGCCACTGAGAGCAGGAGGAAGGCTTGGATTTCTCCAGCAACAGAGGAAGCCAAGCTTTCCACCTGCCGTTGCCAGCCTAGGTCTCCACTCTAGGCTACAAAGTTTCAAATAGAAATGGCTGCCACCACGGAGCAAGCAGAGGCTTGGCTCTGCTCCAGGCTATAAAGTTTCAATTGTAGACATAGATTAATCCCAGATACCAGGGCCTCCGCTTGGGTCACTTGGGGTTGTGGCCGACCTGCAAACCTCCACAGGCTTCTTGCCCAGGCCACCCCTTGCCCCAAGGGAACCCTTACCCTGATCCAGGACACCCTTCAGGACAAACCAGCTGGTCCCCACCCATGCACCAGGCCTCTATCCTATCTAATAAAACAGTAATATGCAGATTGACCATCACTCCAACACACAAGAGGGCTGCCCCCATGTGGTCAAAGATCCTGCCCCCATGTGGACACAAGATAGCCACCACAGATGGCCAGCACAAGATGCCCAGCAGGGTAGGGCCGTTGGGAGGTTCCAGGCCTTTCAAGGGAGGGCAGTTGTGGGCGATCAAGCCTGCAAGGGAGGGCAGTTAGGGGTGACCAGTCCGGCAGAGGAGGGAAGTTGTCAGCAAACAGACTGGCAGGGGAGCAGTTAGACATCAATTAGGCTGGCAGGGTAGTGGTTAGGGAGTGATCAGGCTGGCAGGCAGAAGCAGTTAGGGGCAATTAGGGAGACAGACAGGTGATCAGTTTGTAGTCAGCAGTCCTGGATTGTGAGATCAGACCTAAATGAGCAGTCGGACATCCCTTGAGGGTCCCAGACTGCAGAGGGTGCAGGCTGGGCTAAAGGACATCACCCACCCCTGTGCACGAATTTCGTGCACCCAGCCTCTAGTTGTTTTATTTTAGACTAGAGACCCAGTGCACAGCAAAGACTCCGTGGTGGCAGCCATTTATTTACCTTCTATAATTGAAACTTTGTAGCCTTAAGCAGAGCCCTGGGCTGGTCAGGGTAGGTGGAAAGCTTGGCTTCCTCCATCTCTGGATGCAACTAAAGCCTCCTGTTCTCTCCAGCTCTCTGGCTGCCATCATTATCTTCTATAATTGAAACTTTGTAGCACTGTGTGGAAGCCTGAGCTGGCAAGGGCAGGCAGAAAGCTTGGCTTCCTCCATTGTCAGGGAAACCCAAGCCTCCCTCCTGCTCTCTGTGGCTGGCAGCCATCTTGGTTGGGTTTATTTGCATATTTGCTCCTGATTGGCTGGTGGGTATGGCTGGTGGGTGTGGCTTGTGGGTGTAGCAGAGATGTGGTCATTTGCACATTACTATTTTATTAGATAGGATGAGGCATTAAAAAATCTGGATTCATGAAAATCTGTGTGTGATGTAGGGGGAGGGAAGTGAGTCTCTAAGTGGTAGAGGCTTTTGGAGGTTATAAATAAAGCTGTTATAAGCATGTATGTGCAGGTTTTCATGTGAATGTAAGTTTTCAATTCATTTGAGTAAATACCTAAGAACGATTTCTGGATCACATGGTAAAAGTTTGTTAAGCTTTGTGATAAACTGCTTTCCAAAATGGCTGCACCGTTTTGAATTCCTACCAATCACAAATAAGAGTTCCAATAACTGGTGTTAACTTCAAGAACAAGCAAGCCTGTTAACTGAATCTCATTGCTATAGAACCACTCTGTTGTGAGTATTAGGTAGACATTCAGTTTCCATGGCTTATGCCTTCTTAGGAGAACTCTGAATTTCTATAACTCTGTGGAGATAGCACTTGAGGGAAAAGAAAAGTATATTTTCCTCCCCTGCACAGCTAACAACTTTGGTCATAAAAGCACGGACAGGCCAGCTTCTAAATGTAAAGACAATTGGATGAATTGAGCAAATAAGTCTATATTTAATCGCATGCATACCAACATTTCACCAAGAATGGAGGGGATGTACATTAACATCACCATTTTACATTAAGAAATTTCAGAAATTATAAAGACTAAGTAATTATCTTCAGAAGACTAAGTGCAAGACAAGCAGAGAAGAATGTTACAATTATGAACCCTTTACCCCAGCTCTATATTCAAAATCTGCCTTTGCTGCCTACTAACATGTGCCACTAGGTAAGTTTCTTAATCTCACTGGGCCCTGATTTCCCAAATGTAAAATGAGAATAAGAATAATAATACTCTTCTTCTAGTGTAGTTGGATTCAACCAGTATACAATGGTTATCAATACCCAGCCCCCTTGCCTCAATTCAGGACAACTCTGAAGGGTCATCTGGCTCCTGAGCTTGAGGTACAATTGGCAAAACCTTCTGCTGCAGTAGGATCGCATTTCAACGTCTCCCTCTGCCCAACCCTGTCTCCCTCGTTTGCTTGTAAGTGTCATTCCTGAGAACTCTTCCTCGTAAACTTCCTGCACACAGATCTCCTTATAGGTAAATCTGACCTAAGACAGGTACCATCACCTGTTATGACTGCTGTTATTCATTCCAAAGGCCCAGGTCCATGACCATATGTGTGCTGCAGCAATACATCCCTCAATCCTCATTTGAAGGACCACTTATTCTCCATAGACAGAGTGGTCCTCCCACTTCCCAAAGTGATGATCCACCTGAATGATTCAACCTTGTCGTAAGGATTTCTCATCCTTTGCATAGTTAGTAATGGTGGAGGAGGATGAACCAGGATGAGGAAGAGAGCAGAAAAGATTTTTATCTGATGAAAGTCCCCCAGTGCAGCCTAGGCTACATCAATAACATAAAACCAAAGTGAGAGTTGAAGAAAGTTGAATGGCAGAAGGCAATCATCATTGAAATAAGTCCCTTATTAGGAAAGAAAAAATGACTGAAAGTTATTCCAGTAGAGATTTAATAATGAGTTCTGGAAAGATGGGATTTTAAGAGCCGTGTTGATTTGCACACAGGCACAGACCCACAAAAGAATCCCAAAGTAAAGGATCCATGCCTTGGAATGACGGCAATCTGGAGCAGGAAATAAAACAATACCGAATAGTACTGAGGTTCAACCAAGCCATACACACAGAGAGGAATTGTTATTAAATGGCAAAGTTCCTTGCTGAGAAAAGCCAGCTGGTCCATTGAGCAATTTATAGAATATATAGATATTTTTTGTTTATATGAATATATAGAACAGATCATGTTTCCTTTAAAAAGTCCAAAGATCTTTCTAGTGAACTTACCCATGGCCATTCCCTTTGGTGTGTTTCTACCAAAATTAAGTATGTTGGTTCTTCCTTTTAACTTAAAATGTGAGTCCTTAGGAACAATAATAACAGGGGCCTCAATACTAGTAGTCAACCTGTCAAGAAATTTTTCTTTTTTAAACTGTGATGTCAGTTTGTTTTCTGCGGAGAGTATTAATTATTTGATTACTACAGTTTTCAGAATTACTCTAAACAGCTTTCTGGAACAGCAGCTTTCTGGATGCAAGTGATGGGCACTGGGAAAAGTTGTTCAACAAAATGAGCACATTTGGTGACTTCTGGGCACATACCACTTGCAGTGACTCGATTCCAAATTTATAAAGCATGCTCTCATTTCAAATTCTCATCTCAAAGGTCATTACAAAAGGTACTTTAAGCTACATAAGCTACATAAAAACAAAAGAAATGCATGAAAATGTAAGACATTCAATTAAACCAACTCTGCTCCCCTTGAATTTACCAAGACTTAAAATTATCCCCTCCAATGTGTCTATGTGCTAAAGCTTAGCTCATAAATTTGGTCTTCCCTACTAATGAACCAAACCTACCTTTGCTAAGTTCAAATCCCTCTGTGGAGGTAAAAAGAGAATATGTATGGCTAAGGGCAACCAGAGATACAAGGAGTGTTTCCACTGGCTGTGTAGGGACCTCGCAGAGGTAATGAATGTTCCATTACCTTGCATACCAACGGGGCTGGTGACACAACCAGATCCGAAATGCAATGCTGAGCTCAAGACCATCCAGAGGCACAGACAGGACCCTGAGTGCCTCAGGGAAAAACCAAACTGGAATTTGATGTGACCCAAAGTGAAGAGTGAAGTTGCTGAAGACAGAGGGGCACACATTAATATTTGATATCCAACATACAAAAACAACCAATGGGGAGAATAAATATTACGGAACTTGCTTGCAACTTAAAAAAAAAACAGCTAAAAAGCTTTTTTTATTTCTGTAATACCTCTTTCTCTGATTAGTTCAGAGTGATTAATACACACTTAATGAGTTCTCACAGTTTGAAGTTTCTCATAATTGAGAAGATTTTTCCAGGGATGACTCATGAGAGATTCTGAAAGAATATTTTTTAAAGGGGAAGAAATATTTATAAATTGAATCAGGTCATTTTGGTCTACCATCTGGTGGGACAAATACTGTCTGCCCGAGGTTGTCATGAGCACTCTTGGCCCCAGCACACCCTTAGTATTGGGATGGAAAACCTCTTGAGCAACATCCTTCATCTGGCAGTAGCCTTTGGGAAACCTGTAATGAGAGGCATTCAGAGACCCCAAGTGCCAGCTTAGTAGGGAAGGATGCTGTGATCAATTTATGTCTTTTTTAAAATATATTTTATTGATTTTTCACAGAGAGGAAGGGAGAGGGATTAAAAGCCAGAAACATCGATGAGAGAGAAACATCGATCAGCTGCCTCCTGCACACCCCTTACTGGGGATGTGCCCGCAACCAAGGTACATGCCCTTGACTGGAATTGAACCTTTCAGTCTGCAGTCCGACGCTCTATCCACTGAGCCAAACCAGTTTCGGCAATTTATGTCTTGCATAAAAAAATTTTTAACACCAAGTTTGCCCTAAGAGGTTCTGCTAGAGAAGATTTTGCCCAGAACAGATAACCTCTCCATGTTGCCAGCCTATTAAATAGAACTGATTAGACTGCCATAGTACATGTCCCTTATCTGGTTCACAGAAATTGGGCCTGCACCAGCATTAATACATAGAAGAAAGACATGGATGCTAGGTATCCCACTCGTACTGTGGCAGGATGAATTTTTCAGTCTCCTTTATCTTTCATTCCTTTCCAGGTGATTGGACGTCTTTCAGTAAAACTGTTACAATGAAAATCAATCGGTATTAACAAGAGAAAGATTTGTTTTTGTTTTGAGTGCTCCTGTCACAGTGGAAGACCTGAGGGAGCTGCTGACAAAAGCCCACCACTGGTCAAGAAATGACCAGTGGATTCACTCCCTGTGACTGCTGAACCATTAATCTCCTCAAATTGGTAGCTCAAAGAAACACCCATTTATTCTCTTATAGCTTATCATTCCAGAGGTTGGTTGCCTTCTGCATGTTTCCTACTGGGGATCGAGCTCATAACCTGGGCATGCACCCTGACTGGGAATCAAACCCTGTGTGATCTCCTGGTTCATAAGTCGACTCTCAACCCTGAGCCATGCTGGCTTGGCTTAACTTTGTTTTTGTTTTTCTTGGTTTTTGTTTTTGTTTTTGATGAAAAGACCAAGATATAAAAAAGGTGAAGTGCTTCATCAAGAATCATTTCATTAGAATCAACAGTAAATATGAGACCTTTCTCTTTCTTCATATTATTGTCTTCTAGTTGTCATCAAAGCCATCTCAGCATTCCACATTCAGTTAAACACATCCATATTCCTAGTCAGAATTTTAGTAATTCATTTGTTATATATTTGTTATCCTATCTAATAAAAGAGTAATATGCAAATTTATTGTATCTCCACTATACCCACCAGCCATGCCCACCAGCCATGCCCACCAATCAGGAGTGATATGCAAATTAACCCCAACCAAGATGGCTACTGCCCAAGGCCAGAAAGCCTTGGCCAAAGGCTTTCTGGCCTTGGGCAGACCAGGAATGGGGCAGAGCCAGCCAGCAATTGGCCAGATTGCAGGGTGATTGCTGGCTGGGGTCCCCTGTCCAAGGTTCCCTGCCCAAGGACGAAAGTGTCAGCCAGAAGCTTTTGACCTTGGGCAGGCCAGGGGTGAGCCATCAGTAGGACATCCCCTGAGGACTCCCAGTATGTGAGATGGGGCAGGTTGGGCTGAGAGAGCACCCACCCCCAATGCACAAATTTTGTGCACCAGGCCCCTAGTATATATATATTAATGGCACATTAACATTCTGACCACTTTTCCAAAACATAAATCAATATCTTCCTTTCCCTACTCTACATTGCTATTTTAGATCTTAAATTGAGTACAAAATGATCAATAATTTAGCTTATAAAATCTCTGGAGAAGAAAGAACATGAATAAACCTAACATGATTATTTTGTTGTTAAGCATACTTTTGATGGTACTAAAGCTAGTGGTGCTTTTCCTCAATATTGGTCAATGTGACTCACCCACAAATAAGTAAACCCCACTTTAGTTATTAGACAACAAATCAAGTAGCCATAGTGCTATTGGATTGGTTTCCTTCTTTATTAAGCTAAAGAAGACTCTCAACAGAAAGTCTTAATGAGCTTGAAAATTAAGCTATTCATTTGAACTGAAGAAATCAATACATTCTCCCCACACTCCATATGAACCCATTATCCCTGTGATGGAGAAAAGTATAGATACCAGAAATGTAGAGTGCACTACCTTTCAGGTCTTCAGCACTGCTGGATAAACACTACACAAATTCTTCTTCTGGATTCCACTTTCTAGCTCTTCACAGAGAGATTTCAATTTCAGTACAGACAGATCCTCTGAATTACTGTCTTATTCCATTCTACTTCTTTCAGTGTAATTCTGATCAGATTGTTAGGATTTGGGTATTCCCAAAACTGGATTAAGGAATAGGCTACCAAGCAGCAGACAGCTCTAATGAGCATTTAAAGAGTTCTGGAATAAGTCATAAATATAATGCTACTAAGTGACGTTTTCAAAATCAATCCCTTACATAATTGGTAAAATGCAATTTCCCCCCATTTCTTATTAATATAAAGTAACCTTTCGTGAGGGAAAAACTACTCCTTGCCAGAGCCAACCATGACTTTTGAGCATTTTTTGTGACACACACAAGTTACACTGCCCAAAAAATCTATAGCATCAGCACTGAGACTATCACCTAACAGAAGCCTGGAAGCTGACAAAATGACAGAGCTAAACGCACAGTATACTTATTGAGAAGAAGAAATTAATTTTTAAGCCAAAAACGGTTTGGCTCAGTGGATAGAGCGTCGGACTTTGGACTGAAGGGTCCCGGGTTTGATTCCAGTCAAGGGCATGTACCTTGGCTGCGGACACATCCCCAGTAGGGGGCGTGCAAGAGGCAGCTGATCGATGTTTCTCTCTCATCGATGTTTCTGACTTTCTATCCCTTCTGCTCTGTAAAAAATCAATAAAATATATTTTTTTTAAAAAGAAATTAATTTTTAAGTTCTATAACGTTCTTCCAAAAAACTTGTTTGATTTTTTGTTTTCCAAGAAAACAGAAGAAAGGACAAGATGCTCCTGGCTATGGTGGCTCAGTTGAGCACTGACATAGGAACCAGGAGGTCAGTTTGATTCCCGGGCAGGGCATTAGCCCAGGTTGCAGGCTCAATCCCCAATCTGGCAAACGGCAGCTGATCAATGATTCTCTCTCATCGTTGATGTTTTTATCTCTCTCTCCTTCTCCCTCCTCTCTAAAATCAATAAAGATATACATTTTTTTAAAAGGGAAAGATGCACAGACAAGTGGAAACAAGCGTAAACAAACTTTTAAATATGAACAAGACCTTCTACCCAAATCCTGTTACCTCTATTATTAGAAAATCAGCTCGAAAAACTGAGAAATAAAAGAACTTCAAACAAGTTAGAATTTTTCTGATGTCAGTGTTTTGAACATTAAAAGTGTAATTTTATTATTAATAGAAAATCAGTTTCCTCCAAAAAATAAATATTTCAGAAATATTTAATTAATATTGGCTTGGAAAGGATTCTAAGTAGTGGCTTGCTTAAGATACCCACATGTCTCACTCTGGATCTTTGCCCTGTCACACACTCACATTCTCTCCCAGCTTTCACCCATAAATGGCTAATCCTACAAGAACAATCTCTGCAGCCAATTCACTGGGTTCTGCCACTTTCTACTTATGCAGCCTTGTTTATATTTCCTAACCTCTGCACATGCCTCAGTCTCTTCCTCTGGAAAAAGCTGATAAGCATGGTACTATCTCAATTGGTTAATATGATATTAAATGCTTGAAAACATGTAAAGTGCTTAGCATTCCTGGGAAAGAGTAATCACTTACAAAATTAAAACATTGATCATTATCATAACTTTGGTGATTATACATGAATTTAATTTTACTTTAGTGTTGCTATTTCAAAAAGCTTTATTGAGATATAAGTTATATAAAACAAACTATATGCATCTAAAATGCACAACTTGAGAGGTTTGGCCACATCTACACAGCTCATAACCATGACCACAATCAAGATAGTGAACATATTCCTCAACCTGAAAAAGTTTCTACAAGCTCTTTTATAACCTCCTTCCTAAATCCACCTATATCCACCCAACACCGGGCAAACACTATTCTGCTGTCACTATACATTAGTTTGTATTTTTTAAAAATGTTATATAAATTCAACCATATCATATGTAGTCTTTTTCGGTATGGTTTATTTTACTCAGCACTATTACATATCAATCCATGTTACCATATACTTCAATATAGTCTATACCTGAGATAATGGTATTGTGACATTATCAGTTTTCTTTTTAAAATTTTTTTATTTATTTTAGAGAGGAAGGCAGTGGGAGAAAGAGAGATAGAAACATGAACTAGGACAGTGGTTGGCAAACTGCTGCTCGCGAGCCACATACGGCTCTTTGGCCCTTGAGTGTGGCTCTTCCACAAAATACCACGGCCTGGGTGAGTCTATTTTGAAGAAGTGGCATTAGAAGTTTAAGTTTAAAAAATTTGGCTCTCAAAAGAAATTTCAATCGTTGTACTGTTGATATTTGGCTCTGTTGACTAATGAGTTTGCTGACCACTGAACTAGGAGGTCATGGTTCAATTTCTGGTCAAGGCACATGCCAGGGTTGTGGGCTCAATCCAGTATGGGGGGTGCAAGAGGTGGCAGGTCAATGGTTCTCTCTCATAATTGATGTTTCTATCCCTCCCTCCCTGTCCCTTCCTCTCTCTGAAGTAAATAAAAACATTTTTTTTTTTTTAAATAGAACCAGTGACCTCTTGGCACATGGGACAATGCTCAACCAGCTGAGCCACACCAGCCGGCCCTACATCAGCTTCTGGTTGTGACAGTGAAGCATGATTATGTAAGATATTATCATTTGAGGAAGCTAGATAAAAGGTATGCAGGAATTATATTATCATTTTGCAACTTATGAGTTTTAAACCATTCCCCTAAAAACAGCTATATTTTAGAAGTTAAGCCCAATCTCTACCATATTTGGGGGGTCTTAGGGAAAGAACCTGGCCCTCTAATGGAATGAAAGAAACAAGAAGTTGAGAGTTCAGTACAAATGGGCTAACCTAATCACTATTTTTAGAGAAGATATACATATATAACATATAAATTTCCCAGGCTTATGGCAACTAAATATGGCCACTTGAGTTCTGGCCATAAATATATAAGTAGAAGTCTGCTGGTGCCAACTCTTTCCTATCTGCCTGTCCCTGCCTGGACTGAGGACATGATTTGGACATATAAGCAGCCTTTTTGCAACCATGAGGATAAAAACCACAGGCTAAAAATGGTGACACAGAAGTATAGACTATAGACCTCTGAACTTGTTTTGTGGCAAAAATAGAGTTATATCCATTTAAACCCCTATAGTTTAGTGAGAGCTGAATGCCCTCTCTATAAGGAGAACAATCTATCTTTCTCCTAAAGCAGTGGGGCTCACCAGTGGAGGAACAGCTGTGCCTTGCAAAGCTTGAGAGCTGTCAGCCGGAGAGACACCACTGTGAAGGTGTGACAGAGAATGGACAGCAAGAAGATGCAGAAGTGGGGCTTACCACATCTGAGGCAGTACCTCAGGACCTCTCCTACATATCTGAGTATACTTTGGGGAGGATAAATAAAGTAAATGGATCTTAAGCCATCATAATTTGGGTGCATTTGAGTAACCTTGTTCAGTGGTCAGCAAACTGTGGCTCATGACCTAGTTTGCCGCTCTGTTGACTAATGAGTTTGCCGACCACTACGTAAGGCATTACCCTTACCCAGAAGTTTTGACTTCAGGTTAAAAACATTAGTACATCATTAAAATGTTTTTTAAGTGTTTTTTCCCTAAGGCAGTGGTCGGCAAACTCATTAGTCAACAGAGCGGCAAACTGCAGCTCATGAGCCACAGGTGGCTCACTAACCTAGTTTCCTTGCTGGCCGCATGATCACCATTGTGGGAACTGTAGGGTGAGACAAAGTAAAAAACTCTAATTGCACACCAAGCTAAGTCCCCCTCAGTAGCTGTGTCTTACCTAGATAACAAAGGAAACAAGGTCCAGGCTTCATTAAACATTTCTAATCCCCACCCACCATCAGCAACATCTCAATATTTTATCCCTTGCCTTGAGGGCAAGAAGCTGCTCTGTTGCACCTTACCCAGTCTCTTCTCATCTCTTTCTACCAGCTTTGAAAACTTTTATGACATTATTTCAGACTTTATCTATCTATAGGTCTGGGTTTTTTAATGTGCCATGTTTAATGTGTGGTTTCTTCATGCTTTTTGTAACATGCTTGGGTAAATATTCCTATTCTTCCTAACAATCATGTTTTGGACTCTCAGTGACATTCTGGAGCAACACTGTCATATCTAACCTATCAGCCAAGGGACAGCACATTCCAGCCCTACTGTAGTGTTTTGGTAAACAGTTCTATTGGTTCACTGCTACCCCCATTGTTTACTCATTGCCTGTGGCCACTATTAAAGAGTTGAGTATTTGCAACAGAGATCCTATGGCTCCACAAAGGCTAAAATAATTACTATTTGTCCTTTACAGAAAAACATTTGTCAATCGCTGGCATAGGTTATCATGTATTCTGAGTTCATATAAAATGTCAGCATATACAAACTCCAATTTATATTGTACAAATGCTAAAATCTTTAATTTGCCTGTTTGGTGATTGATTTTTGCCATATTTTCTGTAAAGGAACACTTATTCTCTTATTCAGTCCCCTCGACTACTACATAATATTGTGAAATAAGAACCTGATAATAAAATGTAGTGTATTATTTGCAATATATAGTATGGTCCTCACTCATAAAGTATAAAATAAATATAAAATATCATTCATGGATTTGTTATGCTATCTTTTCTAAATTATTGCTATTAATATTGGTTTATTTTTAAAAGGCGCTTTTTGCTTTGACAGGAGAAATCTCCTAAATTATTTATATAAAATGTATTATCATCTTTTTGGATCAGTGAACTAGATGACAGCTCAATTTGAGGCATTAAAAAACCTTTAAAGAAATCATTTGTGGTTTTGGCAAAAAATACATTGCCTTTTGGAATAAAGATCATGTGATACTTAATGAGAGAATAAATAATTGTGTGCAGCAACATGTCTGCCCACTGAAATGAGATTTTTTTTTAATAAGCCAGCAACAGAGGAAAATAAAAGGGAAATGAAAATACATTTTCAATCAATTTAAAATAAAGTTGCAGAATTTAGGAAGCCTGAAAACAGTGCCCCCAAAATTTAAGTGTTTCCTTGTTGGGATATCGAAAGACCATACTAATGGTATTAGTAGAAATTGAAACTAGAAAGCAATTTTGCAATATATATAGTTACAGTCATAAAAATGTTTGTACCTTTTAAACCATTAGTTACCTATAGGTGTGTACCTTCAGGAAATAGCCTGAAATATAGATGGTGACGTGCACCTTGATGTTAATGAAAACATTACTCATCAGAAAAAATAGGAATAAAATTAATTAAACATTTACCATATTTTATAAACTGTGGATATTGGTGATTCAGTGAAACAAGCTTTGATGAAGGAGTAGCATTTCAGCTCAGAACCAAAATATCTGGAAATTAACCACCCAAGAGAATTAGAGAGAAAATGGGTATATTTGTGGAGCATGGGAGGGGAAGAAGGGAGAGATTGGAGGGGTTGATAGTTATGATGATGGGGGCAGGGAGTATCTTATAAGAACATTCCAGACACAAGGATCAGAAATATTTAGAATAAATACCAAACTACAGAGGTAAAGTGCAGGCATCTAATATAGTAATACCCATATTACAGCCTAATCTTTCTTTAAAATACTTGATTTTGATCCCTCCTCCAACTGGTGAAAATTTAACATGTAAAAATATGTTCTGTCTTAGATATATCCCTGAAAAAAAAAGGGATGGGCTGTGGTATTTTCTAACTGAAACCTCAAAGCATTTTCTAAACTAAATCTATAATAAGAGTTATTTTATTAGCTAAACTTCAGAAGCAAGATTCTTTTGTTTCTATTTTTTTGACTAGCAATGCAACAATCAGGATGAAATATGCCTCCTATTGAAATCTGCAGTTGCTCACATAAAAACTACCCACCATAGGAGCAAATTTCAAAGATATTTTTTACCTCTCAATACCATTTTAATATTAGACCTCTAAATTATTGGTATTAATGCTCTATATAATTGGGTCATAATTACATATCCCCGAAAAGACTATAGAGCTGGGCCTAAAATCAAGGTGTGTGATGTCTATGTCATATAAAAGTACGAAGTGACCCATGTGGCATCACCATGGTGACCATACTGGAAATTGTTTCTCCAAGGAAGACTTGACAACAGATAGCAGCAGAACCATTAGCAAAACTTCTCTAGAGACAAAGGGAACTGATGGTGCAGTTCCTGAGGACAAGTGAAGCCCCACCCCAGGCCCTCACCACACTATTGTCTGTGTCCATTTAATCCTCTATTTTTAATACTTTTTTTTTCAGTTGTTTCTTTTGGGTTTCCAAAATATATAAGAATATAATCTTGAAGTAACAATTTAACAGTTCTAGAATGTACCTTTATCTTATTTTAAATTTACTGGAAAAGTTTCTAGTCTCTCACCATTAAGCAGGAATTTTTGTGGTTTCTATTACTATGTATTTCACCAGAACTTTATGAGGCCCCAAGGAGATGACAGGAGCTGGTCTTGTCAGGCTTTTATGAGTTCCAAGATATTATCCCCTGAGTCGCTGCATTTCTCCAAAAAGAAACTCACTACCAGATAACAGTATCAGCTATTGGAATTAGAGTTGCTTTTATAGTTAAATGTTACCACATTTCTGTCCTTTGAATTCTTATTACTTATTGTAAAATGTGTAAGTGCTTAGCCCAGAGAGCTTTTACCAGAAACAGAATGGACTGACAGCCCCCGCTGCAGCCTCTGGATCCATCACCATGTCTGCAATGAGGCCATGCTTCTCCTAGGCTGCCCTAAGGCTTGATAGTGCATGGTGGGGGGTGGGGGTGGGGGGACTAATGCAGTCCATCTTGAAGAACGGAAAACTTCTCCAAGAGAGACTTGGGCTGGAGAACTCCCCATTGATCTACTTGACACATTCTTAGAACTGCACTGCAGTCTCAAGCTCTTCCTGCCAAATCCTTCTTCCTTCCCCATCTCCTTCACAGGAATCATCAGATTTGCATCACAGTCTGCAGCTCTCCCTTTCATCTCTCTCTGTCTTTCATCTTTCACAAGCATTTTCCTCAATAAATCCCCTGCATGTCTAACCCTATCTTGGTGACTGCTTCTCCAAGAAATCAAATGATAGAGAATTTACATAAAATAGTCAAAATTTGAATACTGACATTAACTCCCTCAATGTCTTTTTTTTTTGTACATAATCTTATTTGATTCATGTAGCTATCTGTAAGGTTTTCTTGAGATTTTTTTAAATGAGTATAAAAGTTCTTCCTCCTTAAATAATAATACTCTACAATTATCTATGACTACACACTGCTATTAAGAAGAAGCTGTATTTTTTAAACGTATCATTCATTCATCCATTCAACACATATTGAATTTCTTCTATGATCCTACTGACAAAGATTCTTTGCTTGGCCAATTTTAGTAAGGCTCCTAAACCTTCTGTGCATTTCCCTTTAAAATCAAGTTTTAACAAGAATCCTGCTGTTTAGCATGAACCTCCCACCCTCATTATCTGCTCACCCTTGATATCTGATCACATTCCTCATTCTCCACCATCCATTGGAGTGATACCTGATCACCCTGGCCTGTCTTCAGTAAGAATCCTGTTAGATAGGTATGGGAACCATGCCAGGTCCCCAGCTAGTCAAGGCTGGCAGGAGCACAAAGGCCTTTTTATCAATACATCAAATGACCAAATGGAATGCTCAAGGACTCTGAGCCTGAGAACCCTAATCGGGCCAAGATACCATGAGCGGGTGCAAGGACACAAGGTGCACTGTGCTCTTCTGCAGCCAATATGATTGATCTCACTGTTGGCACCGAGCCTTCTTTGTTTAACTAGTATAAAACTAGGTTACTGACCAGCTAGATAGCTGGAGTAGGCTAGAATGAGAAGTCTGCTGGAGTATGGAGAGAGAGCAGCTAGGGTGGAGTGTGTGAAGAAGTCTGCTAGAGAGAGCAGCTGGGCAAGAGAGACAGGAGAAGCTGCTGAGCTGGAGAGCTCAGGTATCACTACAATGTGAGGTGGTGAATCTAGGAGGCAGTGTGCAGCTGGTCAGATAATAGCTGTGGGTACAGAGACTGATGCTGCTTTATGGGAAAGATATAAATGTTCACCAGCCTGTGTCTGGCTGCCTGCCTGGATGGACTTTGCTGTGAGAACTGTTCTTGTCTAATGGCTGTATGGCCACTGGCTTCTGCAATAAAGACTCATTCTTATATACCCACAACCTTTCATGACTTCTCCATCTAAGACCTGGAGGTCCAGACTCAGGCAGAAGGGCTCAGACCCAACACCTATTCCTAGTGAGCAGAGGATAAAGGAGGAACTTGTGCTAAGTTCCCAACAGTTAGTACAGTGGGCAGGGTTCAAGCAGGAACCAGCCCTGGCATAGTCGGATAGAAGAATTTAGGAGAATACATGGATTCACAGCCAGTCAGACCAGCAGAGCTGTGCAGAGTTCTTGCTGCTGACTCTGACAATAGAGTTAGCCAGAATCCCACCTCCACCCCTGATACTCCCCCATCAGTAATTGTTCACCCACTGACCCCAACCCTGTGCCTTGGTTACAAATTCTTGCTTGCCTATGCTATAGTGAATCCAATCTCCCTCCCCCAGTGCAAAATTCTATCAAAGTGATCCCTATACCTATCATAATAGTACTGAATAAAGTCTGCATTACCATCTGTAATAAGGGTTATGAAAAATTTATTTTTCTTTAACACCATTTCTGTGCTACTCTCTCTTGGAAATACAGCAGTGGGCAATACAGAGTCAGCTAGTCCCTCCCCTAATAGGTTTCACTGTAAAAAAAATCAATTTTAAAAATAGTAATTATGGTAAGAGATACATAGGGAAAGATCAAGGTATTATGGTATTACTAGAGGCCCAGTGCATGAAATTCGTGCACTGGGTGGGTAGGAGGGGTGATCCCTCTCACAATCCAGGACTGCTGGCTCCCAAATGCTCACCTGCCTTCCTTCTTGATTGCCCTGAACCGCTTCTGCCTGCCAGCCTGATCACCCTCTAACCACTGCCCTGCAAGCCTGATTGATGCCTAACTGCCCTCCCCTGCAGGCCTGGTCACCCCTACCTACCTTCCCTGCAGGCCTTGTACACCCCTCAACTGCTCTTCCCTGCAGGCCTGGGTCCTCCACAACTGTCCTTCCCTGCAGGCCCGGTCACCTCCAACTCCCCTCCTCTGCCAGCCTGGTCACCCCTAACTGCCCTCCCCTGCAGGCTTGATTGCCCCCAACTGCCCCCCCTTGCAGACCTGGTTCCTCTCAACTGCCCTCCTCTGCTGGCCATTTTGTGGTGGCCATCTTGTGTCCACATGGAGGCAAGGGACCTGTTTTACAGGCCAGCCACGTTCCCAAAGACCCAAGTGGAGGCCCTGGTATTTGGGATTTATCTTCTACAATTGAAACTGTAGCCTAGAGTGGAGCCAAGTCTCCTGCTCACTCCATGGCTGCTGCCATTTCTGTTGAGATTTTATAATTGAAACTTTGTAGCCTTAAGTGGAGGCCTAAGCCAGCAAAGGCAGGCAGAAAGCTTGACTTCCTCCATTGCTGGGGAAACCCAAGCCTCCTTTCTACTCTCTGTGGCTGCAACCATCTTGGTTGGGTTTATTTGCATATTCACTCCTGATTGGATGGTGGGCATGGCTGGTGGTGTAGCAAAGGTATGGTCAATTTGCATATTACTCTTTTATTAGATAGGCCTAGAGAATCAGTGCACAAAATTTGTGCACCGTGGGGGGGGGGGTGTCCTTCAGCCCAGTCTGCACTCTCTCCAATCTGGGACCCCTCGAGGGATATCTGACTGCTCATATAGGCCCAATCGGGCCCAGTGGGATAGAGCCTATACAGGCAGTCAGACATCCCTGTCACAATCCCAACTGGTTGCCTGCCTGCCTTCCTGATTGCCCCTAATCACTCTGCCTGCCAGCCTGATCACCCCTTAACCTCTCCCCTGCCAGCCTGATTGATGCCTTACTGCTCCCCTGCCAGCCTGTTTTCTCCTAACTGCCCTCCCCTGCAGACCTGGTCACCCCTAACTGCCCTCCCCTGCAAGCTTGATTGCCCCCAACTGCACTCCCTTGCAGGCCTGGTCCCTCCCAACTACCCTTTCCTGCTGGCCATCTGTGGTGGCCATCTTATGTCCACAAGGGGACAGGATCTTTGACCACAAGGGGGCAGCCATCTTGTGTATTGGAGTGATGATCAATCTGCATATTACTCTTATTAGATAGGATAGAGGCCTGGTGCACAGGTAGGGGCCACCTGGTTTGCCCTGAAGGGTGTCCCAGATCAGGGTGGGGGTTCCCTTGGGGTGTGTGCCGGCCTGGGCGAGAGGCCTGCAGTGTTTTGCAGGCTGGCCACACACCCCAGCCATCCAAATGGAGCCCCTGGTATCTGGGACTTATTTATTTAACTTCTACAATTGAAACTTTGTATCCTGGAGCAGAGCAAATCCTCCTGCTTGCTCTGTGGCAGCAGCCACTTCTGCTGCAATTTATGTATCTTCTATAATTGAAACTTTGTAGTCTGGAGTGGAGGCCTGAGTGGCAAGGGCAGGCAGAAAGCTTGGCTTCCTCCATTGCCAGGGAAACCTAAGCCTCGCTCCTGCTCTCTGTGGCCAGCAGCCATCTTGGTTGGGTTTATTTGCATATTTTCTCCTGATTGGTTGGTGGGTGTGGTTGGTGGGTGTAGTTTCTGGGTATAGCAGAGGTATGGTCAATTTGCATATACTCTTTTATTATATGGGATAAGGCTAGGGAGATGCTGGGGAACCTATCTTTGATAAGTGGCTTAAAAAAGACTTCCCAAAGCCCTATCACCGAGGCCCCATTTAAAGGATAAGTGGACATCATTTGGTTAGGGGTGATGGAGTTAGTATTGCAGGCATATTGGTGCCACTCCATATATAAGGAGGAGGAAAAGCCCCTAGTTGGGAAGCATCTAAGAGCACTTGGAGAACTGGAAAAGGACCAGTGTAATTTTTTTGTCTTTATTAAGGAATTACATATGTGTCCTTATCACCCCATTTCCCTTTCCACACACACCCCTAACTCATGCCTTCACCCCCCTGGTATCTGTGTCCACTGGTTATGCTTATATGCATGCATAGGACCTGTGAGTTTTAGAAGCAGAGAGCAAATGAGAGGGAAGCATCAGATGAGGCTTAGATTATATACAGATGAGGCTAGAGAGGCAGACAGAGGCTGTCACTCAGTGCTTCTTGGTCAGAGGAGTTTCAACGATTTTGCTTATGTATCCTTCCAGAATAATTGTCAAATTATTCCAGTTTGAGTTGTTACTAATACTATATAGTTTATCAAAAGAAAAATATATCGTTTCCCAAAATATATATACATATTTGAATTATTATAAAGTGTTTAACATACAGTTCATTTTCAAATTTTAAAAGAACCTACAGAAAGGAATAATTTTTTGTCAATGCATGTTTTCATTTTATTAACTTTTTTTTCTTTCAGAGAAAGGAAAGGAGAGGGAGAGAGAGAAACATAATGAGAGAGAATCATTGATTGGCTGCCTCCTACACATCCCTACTGGTATCGAGTCACAACCCAGGCCATGGGACTACAAACCAGGCCCTAGGAATCAAACCCTGACCTCCTGGCTCATGGGTCGATGTTCAACCACTGACCCACACTGGCCAGGATGTCAGTGACTGTTTTCAAACTGATGGCCATTCGTGTCCAGGCACTGCTGATAATGCGAAGCAATGCAATAGCAAACATCAAGAATGATATTGTCCAGTATTTTTGCGCTCTCAATTGGTTGACTATTGCCAGTTTTGTATCATAAACTTTATTACATCTATTATGTATCTTCTAAAAAAATCTAGTGATACTTTTCTTTGTTCAAAGTTTAGTCTGGCTTCACCCATTATTTCAAATCATTTGAACCTGAAAAAGAGTTAAAATTGAGTTATCAGTTGGTAAAGTGTGCATTTTGGGGGGGACAACTTATACATGCAAATTTTAAACATAAAAGAAAAATATGGAAATTTTTTTGTCAATAAAATGGATGAGCATTATAAATTTTTTTCATATTTTTGTGGATGAATATTACTTATTGCCATAATAAGACTGGGTTCAGCATCAATTCTAATGTCTTATTTTTGTGAGCTCTGAGAATCTCTATTAATATATATAAATAGATGAAATTGGAGCAAATTTTATTATGAAACTATGTCATTCATTCTTTGAACTATTTCTACTTTACATGCCAAACTCACCCAGTGCCACATGGTCAAATATTATTTTTGTGGCCCATCAGCTGACAATTCATTTAGCTCCTCCTCTATTTTATTGAAAGCACTGAAATGGAAATCACCCTGAATTGTGAAGGTGTTTATTACTCATGATTAGAAACATCAATTTTTCAATTGGGGGAAAATATATCAAAAGAATTTTCTAAAACTAATCAAATCACTCTTAATTATACCTTTTACTTTTTCATTTAGTGTCATTTCCTTTTCCACAATATGTTCACAAGATGAGAAAACTAAGACATTGTTAATTATATTCAATATTGTTAATATATTTTTAATAAATTGAGCTAAATCTGCAGCTTGAATGTTTTTTAAAAGGTACTACAGCCTAGCTGGCATAACTCAGTGATTAAGGGTCATCAACCCAGGAACCAGAGGTTGGGGTTCAATTCCCCATCAGAACATATGCCCAGGTTGGGAGCTCAATTCCCATGCAGGGAGCATGCAGGAAGCAGCATGCTTCTCTCTCATCATTGATGTTTCTATTTCTCTATCCCTGTCCCTTCTTCTCTCTCTAAAAATCAATAAAAAATATTTTTAAATGATAAAAAATAAAAGGTACTAACAAAGGTATATTGAAAATATTCATTCTATAACCTAATTAGCAAAGTTATTCTTCATTGTCACACCAATAACCAATCAGAATTCTGACTCCATTTTTCATTTCAACTAACCCTGCCTTCTGAATTCTAATTGTAGATACATATGTAGACAAGGCATGGAACTCTGCTTGAGTTTATCAGCTAGATATAAGAGAGCTGTGGACAGCCTCTGCTCTAGGAGCAAATGCGGATTTGGGCATGACTCCTATTAATTTTTTAAAAGGAATTCTATTCATTGCTCTATGCAAGTTTAAGGACATTTTTTGAAAACTTATAGAATAGGGATTCACAATAACATTTTTATAATTATTATCATTAACATCTGTTTATATTCTATTAGAATCATTTAATGATTAGACTGATGGCATAATTACAAAATACAATCAAGTAAAAAGTCTTAGATCCAATACTTTTATGGTAAGAAAGGAAAATGAATGAGAATCAACTGGAGTAACCCCGTAAGCTGCATGAAAACTGCTGCAATGAATCCTTGTGAGGTGTCAAGAGTAGGAAGACTTTTCATCAACCCAGTCCAAATTAATTCACTCACAAAGTCCAACTGATTTTCACACGATACAGTGTCAGCATTGTGTACAAAAGAAACCACGATCCATGTATTAGCAAAATTTATATTTTTACTGTCAAAACAATACATATTCTTACCCATGTGAAATTTAAAAACCAAAAAAGTGGTATAGAATATAGTCCTTCAAAAGACAAAAGGGTTAACTGGTGTAGTTAGAACAGGCTTCAAGGGCCTTGAAAGATAGGTGGAAGGCCAGGATCCTAGGTATAGGGAATAATACAAGAAAAGACTTAGAGGTGATTCCCAGATCAGTGAAGAAACCACCAGGTCGGCACAGTGACATTGAATTGTAGAACAATGTAAGAAAAAGCTACGATTATAAAGAGCCTGAAATGAATCCAGAAAGACTAGGGCTTGGTTTTATAAGCAACACAGAGCCACAGGAGCTTATTGCATACATGAAAGATACAAAATCTTACGTTTTACAAATGGGAAAGTTTGAGAGGAGAGATTGGAGAGTACTAAGAACATACTGCAATAAGCCAAGTCTCAGGTGGGCAATGGAGCTGAAAGAGCAATAAACTTAAACTTGACTTCCAGTCCCAGCTTTTTACTAACTAGTTTAACGATCTTGGACAAGACACTTTTTGGTCCCTTTTTTTCCCACTCCAAAGATCCCTTGAGGATAAAGCATATTTGAAGATGAAGTAAGCCAGTAAGAACAGACCAGTTAGAGGCCTGTCACCTTCCCTTCTAACCTTACTTGAACCGAATCAGATATAGTAGTAGTTGTGTTGCCGTTGCTGTTGCATCATAGTAGTAGTAGGACTTCAAGGTATCACATGGAAAAAACTTTCTATCTAAAAGGTTTTGAAAACACTGGACTATAGAACCCTCCTCCAAATAAGCAAAATTCTGAGAGTCAATGGAGGAGAGCACTTTTACAAGAGAAGACTTCGTAGGAGTTTGTAACTGATTGAATAGAGAAAGAAACAGTGAAAGATCTCAATGAAGATTTAGTGACTGGAAGACATGAAACAATAATGATCAGGAGGAGCAGGAGCTAGCTCCTGAAAGAACACAATGAGTTTTCTCTAGTTTAAGGGATAAACTAGTATGACAGTATGTATTTTCTCTATATTGTTTCCTAACCCTTTCACAGTACATCTTAAAATATAATCTGCAACATCCAAAACAGAATTAGAGTTCAAAAATTACCTAAAATATTATATATGATCTCTTTTATCATTTATTAGAAATGAAATAAATACGATCTTTAAATAATGCATACTTAAGAAAAATGATTTTGCTTCAGTAATATAGATATTTGCAGTAAATCTAGGGGATTAAATTATTAGCTTGAATTTTTTTAATCTTTATTTTTCAGATTATTACAGTTGTTCCTCTTTTTTTCTCCCCAAAGTTTCCCTCCACTCAGTTCCCACCCTAACACAAGCCCTCATCCATAGGTGTATGATTTTTCTCCAATATCTTCCACACCCCCAACAACTCCTTCCCTCCAAATATTGTCAGTCCACTCCCTTTCTATGCCCTTGATTTTATTATATTCATCAGTTTATTCTGTTCATCTGATTTTTCATTCAGTTGATTTTCAGATTCACTTGTTGATAGATATGTATTTGTTGATCATAATTTTTATCTTTGTCTTTGTGTTCTTCTTCCTCTTCTTAAAGAATGCCTTTCAGTATTTCATATAATACTGGTTTGGCAGTGATGAACTCCTTTAGCTTTTTCTTATCTGTGAAGCTCTTTATCTGACCTTCAAGTCTGAATGACAGCTTTGCTGGGTAGAGTAATCTTGGTTGCAGGTTCTTGCTATTCATCACTTTGAATATTTCTTGCCACTCCTGTCTGGCCTGCATAATTTCTGTTGAGAAATCAGCTGACAGTCGTATGTGTGCTCCCTTGTAGGTAACTGTTTTTCTCTTGCTGTTTTTAAGATTCTCTCTTGTCTTTCGCTCTTGGCATTTTTCTAAATTTAACAAGTCTTTATTGCTCAGATTATTACAATGTTGCACTTTTTTTCCTCCCATAGTCCCCCCCCCCATATCCATCCCATCCTCTGCCCTTACCTCCCCCAGAACTGTCCTCATCCATAGGTGTACATTTTTTGTCCAGTCTCTTCCCACAATCCCCCACACCCCTTTCCCCCAAGAATCATCAGTCCAGTCCCTTTCTATGCCCGATTCTATTACATTCACCAGTTTATTCTGTTCATTAGATTTTTAATTCACTTGATTTTTTTATTCATTTGATGTGTTTTTGTTGTTCATAATTTTTATCTTCACCTTTTTCTTCTTCCTCTTCTTAAAGAACATCTTTCAGCATTTCATATAATATTGGTTTGGTGTTGATAAACTCCTTTAGCTTTTTATCTGCGAAGCACTTTTTCAAACTTTTAAATCTGAATGATAGCTTTGCTGGATAGAGCAATCTTGGTTGTAGGTTCTTGTTATTCATCACTTTGAATATTTCTTGCCACTCCCATCTGGCCTGCATTGTTTCTGTTGAGAAATCCGCTGACAATTGTATGGGTGCTCCCTTGTAGGTAACTAACTGTTTTTCTCTTGCTGCTTTTAATATTCTCTCTTTGTCTTTTGCTCTTGGCATTTTAATTATGATGTGTTTTGGTGTAGTCCTCTTTGAGTTCCTTTTGTTTGGGGTTTGGTGCGCTTCTTGGACTTGTAAGTCTATTTCTTTCACCAGGTAGGGGAAGTTTTCAGTCACTATTTCTTCAAATAGGTTTTCAGTATCTTGCTCTCTCTCTTTTTCTGGCACCCCCATAATTTGGATGTTGGTATACTTGACATTGTCCCAGAAGCTCTTTACACTATCTTCAATTTTTTGGACTCTTTCTGCTTCTTGCTTTTCAGGTTTAGTGATTTTTGCTTCTTTGTTTTTCAAATCTTTGACTTGATTCTTACAGTCCTCTAGTCTGCTTTTGGGTTTCTGTATAATATTTTTTATTGCTCTGTAGTTCAGAGCAAACAGAAGCTTGTGTCTCCCTCTGGCTTGAAAAAGCCAGCCACATACTCAGTTGCCAGCCCTCTCCATTTGCGTACCTCTGTGCGCCTGCCTTCTGTACCTCCTCTCAGCCTTAGTGTGCTTTTCTCATTCCTTCTACTTGCAGAATTTTCACTCAGCCAGCCTTTCTGAGGTTCTGGATGATGTCTGTTTTGTCTTTTAGATGTAGTTTTGAAGTTGTTGTGTGAGGCAGCAAGTTCAGATGTTTACCTATGCTACCATCTTGGTTTCTCTCATTAGCTTGAATTTTTTGTTTCCCACATATAAATCAAACCACAATCTCAACAAGTATTTTTTTCTCTTAAGGTACTTCCTTCAACATAAAAAGAAAAATTAATTTGATATATCACCTTTTGAAATGTTATCTTTGCCCTGAATTATTCATGCTAAATTCTGGATGGTATATTCAAGAATGCTTTGAACAAGCAAAACTATAATCCTTCCATATATAAAATCAGCATATATTTAAATTTCTTATACAATTACAGTATGAAATGTATCCAAGAGCAAAAGCTACAGGGAACAAAGTGTAATGGATCATGATGACTGTTTTAGAACAGCTTGAACTTCCTTATAGCCTACAAGAAGGCTATGTGCTCTGAATTTAAAAGTACTGAAAATGGATTTTACTGCAAGTTAACAGTTTCAGACAAATATGCTTTTTCATAGTTTACAACTATAGAAGGACTCTCAAGTTAAATGATTCATACCAATGAGACGATGTTATTCCCTATGTCCTTTCATTTTGTGTATTTCTTCTTACAAAGCATACACATAATCACACACAGAATGGTTTCTAAACTGTGACACATTTTGTTCCAATTGCTTACCACTAATGCAACCAATTACACTTTTCTATCATTTACTTTTGCTATGGTTCTTCTCTTGGAAATTGAATTATTATACCTACAGTAAATCAATTGGATTTTAATGTTTTGAGATGAGAGGACAAAGAGTGAGTTTTTGATTCACTGTCTCCATCTTCTATATGTACTATACTTATGTTTGAAATAACTGTTCTATGGACAGAAAGGAGGAGAGAAGAGAAATGTACCACAATTCCATTCTATTCTAGCTCTTAATATCCTCAAAGTATATATTACCCTTGTCTTATCTCCTTGGAAGTAATTTTCATTGACCACAGGACTACTTTTGTTCAGATTTTCAAGCTATGCTCAGTTTCAGTGGTCTCCTAAGGAACAGAAGGCTCTCACTTCCTAAAAAAAAATAAAAAAAAATGTCCCTTCTGTGTGACTGAAATAATAATCTTCCATTCCCCATTAAGGGATTACAAGCAAATGTATTTGGGAAGCCTAATGACCAAAGACATTTGACATTGATAATGCTGTTCTGTCACTGAGATGACTCCAACCCTAACCCCTCCCTAGGACCCCAGCATGCACAGATAGAATTTTTCATCAGGAGAGAATGCCATTGCTAAATGGCTCTTTGGTTGCTTGAGATTCATGACAAAGAGAGATTTTGCTTGAGAATCATGACCGTAGTACATTACTTTAGGAAAACAACAGAAAACTCTCTTCACTAGAGATTCAAATTAAAGCCACAATGAGGTATCACCTCACACCTGTCGGAATGGCTACCATCAATAAATCAACAAACAGTAAGTGCTGGTGAGGATGTGGGGAAAAGAGAACCCTAGTACACTGCTGGTGGGAATGCAGATTGGTGTAGCCACAGTGAAAAACAATATGGAATTTCCTCAAAAATTAAAAATGGAACTGCCTTTTGACCCAGTGATCCCACTTCTGGTAATATTATCTTAAGAATCCCAAAACACCAATTCAAAAGAATAAATGGCACCCCTATGTTCACTGAAGCATTATTTACAATAGCCAAGATATGAAAACAGCCTGAGTGCCCATCAATATGTGAATGGATTAAAAAGCTATGGTACATTTATACTATGAAATACTATGCAAGTATATATAAGGAAATCTTACCTTTTGCAAGAGCATGAACGGATCTGGAGATTATTATGCTAAGTAAAATAAGCCAGTCAGAGAAAGACAAAATACCATATGATCTTATTTATATGTGGAATCTAATGAACAAAATAAACTGACAAACAAAATAGAAACAGAGGCGTGGATACATGGAACAGACTGACAGCTCTCAGAGGCAAGGAGGGAGAAGAGGACTGGATGAAAGGAGGTGAAGGGATTAGCCAAAGAACATATATGAATAACCCATAGACACAGACAACAGTGTGGTGATGGCCAGAGGGAAGACGGGGCAGGGGCTGGGTGGAGGCTGGCAAAGGAGGTGAGGGTGGGGGGTAATGGGGACATCTGTAATAGTATCAACAATAAAAATAAAGAAAAATAAATAAGAAAACTCTCTTCATTAATTTTATTTCTCCTAATCCAAGTCCTCCCAAGCAGAACCCTTACTCTCTCTCTCTTTTTCCCCCCTGTATTCTGACTCTCCAAACTATTGCTGATAGACTTGAGCAAGCATTTAATGGTGCAAAACATGCAAGGTGAGCCGCTCTGCAGTGTACCCCCTCATAATAAGAGCGTGCTCCCCATGACTCAGAATGAATCAGATGGAGAGAAAAATTAACAGCACAAAACTGCAGCTTAAAAAATAAATGGCAACCTGTGATCCGGAGAAGTTGCACTACCAATTACTGTTACCCAAGAGTTAGTAGTCCGGCCTACTGCATTCTTCAAAGAACAGGCAGAGCATTGGCTGGTTTTGCTCAGTGGATAGAGCATTGGCCTGCGGACTGAAGGGTCCCAGGTTTGATTCCCATCAGGGTCACATATCTGGGTTGTGAGCTCATCCTCAGTGGGGGGCGTGCGGGAGACAGCTGATGGATGATTTCCTCTCATTGATGTTTCTCTCTCTTCCTCTCCCTTCCTCTCTGAAATCAATAAAAAAAAATATTTAAAAAATAAAAAAGAACAGGCAGAAAATGTAGAGCAGGCTTTTCTTCCAAAGGAAAGAAAAAATTCTGTTGTTTAAACACACTCTGGCAAAATAAATCACTTATCTGTTCTCTCAAGCTACTTTTGATTCAAAACCAGAGGTAAATGTCAAAACACATTTACTTTTTTATTGTCCCAAGTTTCTGCCTTTTGTATGGCAGCTTTACAAATCTGAGGGAGAAGAGGGAGGGAGGGCGGGAGGGAGGGAGGGAGGGAGGGAGGGAGGGGTAAAGAGTAAAGAAAAAAGAAGAAAGAAGAAAAGATTCAGATATGAAATATGTATGTATTTCCAAATATTGAAAAGGGGAAGTTCTTTGGCTAATGCCTACTTCCTTTTTCATTACTTTTAATTGAAATATGGGAAGTCCTTCACTAGGAATAGCCAGCAAATTTGCTTATGTGTAAGAGCAGCCAGCCCATGCCAACCCAGACCTATTCTCTTGCTACTTATGCCTGGAATTTTCCTTCCTTTCATCTTCCTTTCTCCCTTTATTTCTATGCTCCACTGCTTGCCAGGATCCTCACATACCTTCTCATTTCCACCACTCCACACTCCACTCAGGACTTCACCTCACAGCTAATGAGTTGAGGAACCTGTGATAGGACCATAAGCTGTCAAGGGAAGACCAGGGATCTGGGTAAAGAAAACTTCTCTGAACACTCCTTGCTTTTTACCGCATTCTAATGCAATCTGTGAGAGAGAAAAAATAAAAAGAATATCCCAATCTTTGCTGCTTCTCCCTGTCCATTCCCTCCCACCCCTGCCTTATAGCTGACTTATTCAGCCACAATTGGAGAAGAGAGAAATAAAGGAATAGACAAGAGAAGGAGGCCCAGGATCAGATGCCCACTCACCTCCCACCGCAGCACAATATAAGCCCCTTGGAAAAGGGAAGGAGAAGCCCTAACTGACTGAGATTAGGTCTTGCCGTCTTAAAACATAAAGATCAAAAACACAAATTTACCTCAGTTATTTTTCTTGCATTACCTGAGTTTGTGGTCTGAAAGTAATATCTGGTGCATTAAGAAGAGAGAAGGATTCTTTTTTAATATAAGAAGTATCTACTGCAGCTCTAGCCAGTTTGGCTCAGTGTATAGAGCATCAGCCTGCAGACTGAAGGGTTCCAGGTTTGATTGTGGTCAAGGGCACATGCCTGGGTTGCAGGCTCAGTCCCCGGTGGGGGGCGTGCAGGAGGCAGCCAATCAATGATTCCCTTTCATCGTTGATGTTTCTATCTCTGTCTTCCTCTCCTTTCCTCTCTGAAATTAATCCTATCTAATGAAGAGGGAATATGCTAATTGACCATCACTCCATCACAAAGATGGCTGCACCCACAGCTGAGGCCAAGTTCCCTTAAGGAGCCTTAATAAGCAATCAGCAAGGACCTGAAGCTATGCCCTCCTCTGCCCCTGTGGGGCTTGACAGGGGACCTCAGGCCAAGTCCCCCACCCACAGCACTTGACAGGGGACTTCAGGCCATGCCCCCCAACCTGGCATCAGGCTGGGGGACCTCAGACTGCACCCCTGCACCCTATGCCAGGCCAGGGGACCTGAGGCCATGCCCCCCACCCGGCGGAGCTTGACAGGGGACCTCAAGGTGCACTTTCTGTCCTGGTACTGAGCTAGGGGACCTCAGGCTCTTCCTCCCCGCTCATCCCAGCACCAAGCCAGGGACCTCAGGCTACACCCCCAACCAGGTGGGGCTTGACAGAGGACCTCAGGCTACACTCCCCGCCCCAGCACTGGGCCAGGGTACCTAAAGCTGTGCCCCCCCCCCGCCTGGCTGGGTTTGACAGGGGACCTCAGGCCATGTTCCCACCCAGTGGGGCTTGATGGGGGACCTCAAGGTGCACTCCCAGTTCTGAGTTGGGGGAACTCAGGTCACTCCTCTGCCCAACAGGGCTTAACTGGGGACCTGAGACTGCACCTCCCCCACCAGCCCCCAGCCTGGTGAGGCTTGTCACTTCTATTATAGAGAAAGGGCAAATAGCCATATTAAATTATTTCCTCTAATTAATCCCCTTTTAATGTGCATGAATTTCATGCACTGGGTCACTAGTGCTACATATAAGGATGGTGCTTTTTTGACCATGTCAGACATACTCACACTTTACAGTCTTTACACAGTTGTTCCCTTGACTGAAATACCCCTCCACTAGATAACCACATGGCTAATTCCGTCACCTCCTTTAAGACATTGCTCAAATATCAACTTTGCAAAGAGGGCTATCCTGAGCACTCTAACTTTTCAAGATGCTACTTGTCACCTACCAGTGTTCCCAATCACCCTTACCTTGCTCTAGTTTTTAATTTTCCATAGCACTTATTATCTCCTAATACATCTCCGAATTTGCCTATTTATTATATCTATTCTCTTATTGTCCGTCCCCACCACTGGTAGAAACGCAGAGATCTTGTTTTGTCCACTGACACAGCCCATGCACTCTGAAGTGCCTGGTAATAATAGGTACTCAATGAGTCTGTTCCTGAATAATAAAATGATAGCATTTTTAAATCAATGCTTCTCAAAATATGGTCTGCCAACCCTTGGGGGTTCCCAAATCTCTTCCAAGGACCCACAAGTTCAAAACTGTTTTCATAATAATATTAAGACGGTTTTTGTCTCCTTCACTATATAAACATTTACACTGATAGTGCAAAGCAATGTGGATAAAACCACTGGCACCTTAGCACCAAGCAAGACAGTGGCACTGAACTATTCTAGTAGTCATTGCATTCTTCATTGTCACACACTCCAATAAAAAAAAAAAAAAGCCAGTTTCATTTAAGAATGCCCTTGATAAAGCTTTAAAAATTGTTAGTTATCACTTCTTTTTAACATTCTTTGTCATGAAATGGAAAGTACTCATAAAGCATATCTTCTGTATAACAAAGCACAATATTGGGCTCAAGGGAAACAACTGTATATGTAAATTGTAAGCTGAACTAGACACTTTTTTTCATGGAACATAACGCTCTCTTGAAAAAAAAAAAAACACTGGCAAAACATCGTTATTCAGATTTGGGTACCAGTGGACATTTTCACTTCACATTCTAGTTACTTTAAGAAAAATAACACAGTATTTGATGCCAATTAAAAACTCTAATCTTTCCATATAAATTAGAATATTGGAAACTCATATTTTCCATGAGCCCATAAGCTTCCCAAAACTTATAGATGTTTTTTATTTAACTTCTAATATGGTAAATATAAATAGATATAACCCACATAAACAAAATTCTTTGCATTCTTCGGTAACTTTTTAGAGTATAAATAGTCCTGAAAACAAAAAGTTTGAAAACAGATGATTTGTCCCAATCATCTGTGTCCCTCGTGTTTTTCCTTATAGACTGTACTATCAGCTGCTTCCATTGATCAGTTATGTGGTATAACACACACAGTCTGCACTTCTGCACTGAGAGGCCCTTGGCCCACTGCCTCTCTATAAATCATTTGTTTTTACAAAAAGGGTTGCTTTGAAGGTAGGGCATCAACAGCTGAGAGCATTGCTTGATGGGAGTGAGAGGTCCTGGTGATTAAGGAGAGCAGGGATTTGCTGGAAGACTCACCATCCCAAAATAGGTCTTTTAGGTTCCCAAGGCCAGATATCAGTTGTTATCTCATGGTTTTCCAATCAATTCTCAAAGGAATCACAAGTACCATCGGATTTACTGTATACTCTAAATATTGCACATCAACAACTGCTTTCCATGTTTGTAATTCACCTCATACCCTAACCCCCAGCCCTGGAAATAAAGTTGCACATAGGAATTAAACTTATAAAAGAATATATATGTATTTACTCACTTGCCAACTTTTACAAACTTTTTAAGAATTGGAGGCCAAAAGACAAAAATATCCCGGAGTAATTTTCTCTTCTGCAAGGAAACATAAATGTTAGCCACACTTTTCTCTTTAGGGTGTAATAATACAAGCGTTATTTAAAACTGTCATAAGTTCACACATATTCTGGTTTCATAAAACCTCTTGCTAATTAATATTAAATCAGTTTTTATTGTTCTTAAGATTTTTTTTAATCAACAGGCTAAGTTTCTCAAAAAATTTTTCTAATACAAACATTTTCTTATTTTCATCTTGAGTTTCTTGCCAGTTCTGAATGTTTTAGTCAGAACTCTTTCTATTGCAGGCGCTAAAACCTAACTTTAAACTAAACAAAAAAATAAATTTTGTTCAGAAAATTTTGCTCAGAAGGCCCTAATATTGAGCTCAAGCATAGCCAGATCCAGAGACTAAAACCTCCAAGACTTTTTGTCTCCACTACTTGCTTCTACTTGGCTGCATTCTACATGCAATCTCTCTCCACCTAAGGAAATCAAGACAGTGACCACAACCACGCCCACTTTTATAGTATCCCAGATTACCAAAAAGGCAGAAAGAGAACTTCAGTTTGTCAATATCCTTAGTTTGTGAACCCAACCAAATAGTGTATTAAGACTGGTCCAGCCCCAGTTACATGCTATAAATGGGATTCTACGGAGAAACAGAACTACTGAATAAATAATATATACTATATATATGTGTATATATATATACACATATATAGGCATCCTATCTAATAAAAGAATAATATGCAAATTTGACTGCACCTTCGCTACACCCATAAGCCACGCTTACTAGTCACACACACCAGCCAATCAGGAGCATGGGGGCATGGCCGAGGTGACCCAGGCCTGGGGAGCGTGACCAAGGCGGCTTGGGCCTGGGGGGCGTGCCCGATGTGGCCCCAGCCTGCAGGGGGGTGTCCGAGGCATCCTGGGCCTGGGGGCGTTTGGGAGGGGCCTGTCCGATGAGGCTCAGCCTTGAGGGGACCGTGGGGGGGGGCATGGCCAAGGCAGCTCAGGCCTGGGGGGGCCTGGAGGGACGTGTCCAAGGTGGCCCGGGTCAAGGGGGGCGTGACCAAGGCAGCCCAGGCCTGGTGGGGTCTGGGGAGCATGTCCCAAGCAACCCAGGTTGCAGGGGTCGTGGCCAAGGTGGCCCAGGCCTGGGGGGGCCTGGGGGGGGGGGCCTGGGAGGGCCTGTCCGAGGCTCCCAGGCCTGGGCGGGTGGGGCTGAGGCCTGTGCTAGCCGGGGGTGAGCTGGCTGGGGCTAAGGCCCTGGCCGAGGGGTAGGGGGGGGAGCGGGGCTGGGATGCAGCCAGCCATCTGCCCCATTGCAGGGTGATGGCTGGGTGCCCAAGGCCTAAAGCCTCCGCCAGAGGGCTCCCAGTATGTGTGAGGGCAGGTTGGGTTGAGGGATCACCCACCCCCAGTGCACGAATTTTGTGCACGGGCCCCTAGTATATACATAGCCATATATATTATATCTACTTTCACACATTATATGGCTATATCATTTACAGAGAGATTTATTTTTAATTTTTTTATTGATTTTAGAGAGAGGGGAAGAGAAAGGGAGAGATATAAGTATTAATGATGACAGAGAATCATGGACTGACTGCCTCCTACACACTCCCTGCTGTGGATGGAGCCAGAAACCTGGGCATGTGCCCTGACTGGGACTAGAACTGGTGACATAGGGCAACACTCAACCACTGAAGCACTCTGGTGGAGCTGGAGATTTATTATGAGGAATTAGCACACATGCTTATGGAGGCTGGGAAGTCCCACAGTCTACAAACTGGAGACTAGACAAACCAATAGTGTAATTCTAGTTTGAGTCTACAGCCCTGAGCACCAAGGGAATTGATGGTATAGATCCCAGTCCAAGAGCAGAAGATTGGAGACAGCCTGGCTCAAGGGAGCAGGCAAAAAGGGAATAAATCTTCCCTTCCTCACTTTTTGTTCTATTCAGGCCCTCAAATCATGGGTTGATGATGCTCATTCACACTGGAGAAAGCCATCTATTTCACTAAGTCTAGGATTCAAATGTTAATTTCACCTAGAAACACCCTCCTGGACACACTCAGAAATCATGTTTAATCTGGGCAGCCAGTAGCCTAGTCAAGTTGACACACAAAATTAATCATCACACATACCAACCTTGGAAACTTATGTATATGTGTGAGGCCCCATTACACACACAGACCACGGTCAAATGAAGTTGGAAAGAAAAGCATCCACAAGAAAAAGATGCTGGCCAACAAAAAGAGCTTCTCAGACAGAATCCCTGTTTATCTGTACTCTATGTTCCCACTCACAGCTAAACATCTTATAGATGGTATAGTTTTTTTAAATATATATTTTATTGATTTTTTACAGACAGGAAGGAAGAGGGATAGAAAGTCAGAAATATTGATGAGAAAGAAACATCGATCAGCTGCCTCCTGCACACCCCCTACTGGGGATGTGCCTGCAGCCAAGGCACATGCCCTTGACCGGAATCGAACCCGGGACCTTTCATTCTGCAGGCCGACGCTCTATCCACTGAGCCAAACCGGTTTCAGCAAGGCGATATAGTTTTTATAAATAGGCAGTGCTTTACTTTTTAAATAATTTTCAGAATCATTAGTCTATAATTTTAAGAACTGTGATTTGAAGAAGTAAAATGACTGTAGAAAAGCAAAGGCTTCTCTCCCTCATCCCACCCCGTATAACTATTAAAGAGAGGGAGAACTGGCAGCAGCTAAATTACTACACAAGTAGAGACAAGAAAGTAGTGAGACCATTCATTGTCTCCCTTAGAAAATAAACCAGAAAAGGCTACATGTTGGACCGAGGTGGTTCGAACCCCGCGGTGGCCTGTCTAAGCCTGCAAATGCCTCAGGGTCGCGCAATCGAAACCTAAAGGCAATCACCAACAGCCAGAGGTTTAAGCTACAGCCCGCCAATCCCTTCCTTAGTTTCCACCTGTTCTCGGTCAGCCTCCTTCGCTGCGCTCCTGCCGCGGGCATGCTCCTCCCCCCTTTCAGTTGGCGCTGCCCGCTTCCAATCCGTTTTTACTCAGATAAGCTCTTAAAAGGGTTTATATGCCTCCGTTTCTCTTCCACCAAACCAGGACTGCATTTCCTTACCTGAGGGCCTTCCTCCACCAGCCAGGCACACAGCCCGCCCGCGCACCACGACGCCCGCCCGCGCACCCCGACGCCCGCCCGCGCACCACGACGCCCGCGCTCGCACCACGCAGGCGCACCCATGCATGCCATGCCACCTGCCCATGACCACACACACACCCTATGGCACCCGCCCATGAGTGTGCCCTCACCCACTGGCGCGCCCCCACGCTCGCCAGCGGAAGTACTAAGCTCCCTCACTGCTCTGACTCACGGGGGTTCATCTAGTGACTGCAGGGTGGGTGTGCGGTGGACTGAATCTTGATACACACTCTCCGCTGCCTCCCATTCCTTCTCTCAAGCCCCCACTTCCCTGCTGGTAAGTGCTTCACCTTCCAAATAAACCGCAGTTAGCCCTCAGGTAACAACATCACAAGAAATCAATTTTGCCGCAGGCTAATGGAATAGAGTTCTTAGGGCATCTCATCAACGTTCTACTGAAACAACTCTGAACAAAATGATTCTCTATTCGAGGATATGCTGAACTCTTCTTTGAATTTGTCTCAGGTTCTGGTTCCAAGACAAGCATGGGCCATTCATGCTTTTCCTAACCTTGAAGTACACAGATCGTGGTTTTTTGTTGTTGTTTTTTCCAGATTAATTAAGCTACTAGTGGCCGGGTGCACGAAATTCATGCACTGAGGGGGTGGGGGTCGGAGTTGTCTCTCAGTCCAACCTGCATCCTCTTCAATCAGAGATCCCTGTGCGATTGGGCCTAAACTGGCATTTGGACAACCCCCTCCTAACCACTCACCTGCCTGACTGCTTGATCACCCCTAACCACTCTGCTTGCTAACCACTCTGCAACTGGTCCCCTCTGCTGGCCTGCTCGGCCCCAATTGCACCCTACCATCAGCCTGATCACCCTCAACTGCCCACCTCTCCTGGCCTGATCACCCCCAACTGCCTTCCCCTCCTGGCCTGATCACCTCTAATGGCCTCAAATCATGGGTTGATGATCTGGGACCTCCACCATGGTGATCTGGGACTCTTGTGCGCACACGCCCTTCATGATCCAGGACCCCCGGTGCCCACAGCAAAGCATGGCAGTAGCCAGTCTTCCCCCCAGCCTCCCATGGCCCCGCACTTCACACGCGCACCAGTGATCTGGGACCCCTGTGCTCGCGCCCTTCGTGATCTCGGACCCCAGGCTCCCATGGCAAAGCACTGTGGTGGCCAGCCTTCCCACTGTGCCTCACACCGCAGGCTTGCCTTGACCACCAGCGCAGCATCCACTCCCCAGGCCCATGGTGCTCATTCCCCAGGCCCTGTGGAGGCAGCGGGAGAGGCAGGATCTGCATTGTGTGGCCCCGCTCCCTGCTCCTGATTGGCTGGTAGCATAGCCA
This sequence comes from Antrozous pallidus, assembly GCA_027563665.1. NCBI lineage: Eukaryota > Metazoa > Chordata > Mammalia > Chiroptera > Vespertilionidae > Antrozous > Antrozous pallidus. Next base: position 42,180,747 of record CM050512.1, on the reverse strand, counting down.
ATCAGGAGCCAAGGTACGGTCACATTTGCATGTTACTCTTTTATTAGATAGGATAATTAACAAATAAGGATTGTATGCATTTAAAGTGTACAGTGTGATTTAATATAAGTATACATTGTAAAATAATTACCACAATCAAGTTTGTTACCGTATCCATCACCTCACATAATTAGCGTGTATGTGGTGGGAACCCTTAACATGTAACACATTACTGGTAATCACCATGCTGCACATTCAATCCCCAGAACATCTTATAGCTGAAAGTTGAAAGTTTGTGAAGTTCACAGACCTTAGTCTGATAATGTGTTATGTCTCCAGAAGTCACTCTTTTACTAATTTTAATAAACAGAAGACTTATGGTACAAAAATGAGGGGAAAAGGCTTCTGAATATATCAGTTGACACCCACATGAAAGCAAAATGTAAAAAGATTATTAAATAACCAAGATTATCTGCTTCTTTATATCAACCCTCATTCTTCCTGATCCTATATAATAAAAGGGTAATATGCAAATCAACCAAACAGGAGAATGACCCATCACTACGAAGAGCACTGACCATCTTGGGCAGATGCTCAATGCAGGAGCTGCCCCCAGTCTACAGCCCCTGATTGCAGGATCACCTGGGGCCTCTTGGCCAACCTCTAGTCCCCTTCCCCTGGCCAGAAGGCTCCAATGGCCCAATGGTGAACAGGGAACCTGGGGTGGGTGGCGACAGGGGCAGGCTGGCTGCCAGCAGCAGGGGAAGATGGCCCTGATCGTAGGCTAGGCCTAAGTGCCATACCTGTGCACAGATTTGTGCACCAGGCCTCTAGTTTTAGATAAATAGACTAGAAGCAAATGGGTGTGGTAAGGAGAGGAGTCAGGGGAGAGAGGAGGCATTCAATATGTGGGCCCAAATAGTTATGTTGCTTTATTTTCTGATCTCCTTTGTATCTGTGCACTTCAATAAACCTCAAGGGCAACAACTCTTGGTGAACTAACATGTGCAATTGTAACCTACAGAACACATAGGCTACATTCTACATGTCCCGGTTAGGATGGCAGGAATTCAAGCAACACGTTTTGAAAAGCTATTCTTTCATTGAGTAAGAGAAAAAAGACAGCTCTTAGGTGTTCAGAAAACTTACTCTAGTAGGTCCTTTCCCTCACAGTCATATAAGCTATTTATATTGTGCTCTAAGATACTTTACCCTCCATTTTTTAATTTAATATTTTAAAGCCAAGTCATAAAACACTTGTGTTTCACCTACAGGTGGGGCAAAAGTAGGTTTACAGTTCATTTGGAAAATAATACAATAATAAAAAATAATACAAGAATAAACTGTTTCACGTACTCATAACTGTAAACCTATTTTTGCCCCACACTGCATAATAAGTATTCATGTAAGTGATGTTTGTCAAATACTATACTAAATGAGCAATTTTAAAACAAGGTATTTTACTCACAATAGTTCATAATATTCGGTATTACTACAAATATACAATTAAAAGCCCACTTCTTCACAATTTGGACTTCTTCACAAATAATCACAAACTTAAAAATATCAATTTACCTTAATAATCCAAGCAATTCATGAAAATTCATTGTCAAGGAAGACCTGAAACTAGTGAAGAGAGCAATGTGTTCTTTGTTTCTTATTTCAGTTACATTTATATAATGCCTAATTTTGGTATGAGACATTTTGAAATATTGTTTTCTTAAAAATATACTGATAGCCTTAGTACATGCCAGAGGTTCAGTTGGGAATTTAAAAAGTATACAGGAAAGAGAAGTTCCAGTAAATTAGTTATAAATCTTACATTGTAAATTGAATTATTTACTATGGAATAAGTAATGTTTATTTGGGGAAAATGTGACAGTCTTTAAAGCAATTACCCTCCAGAGTCACTTCACACTTAAGGAAGAGGGTATTTGGTCCAGGTATCATGGGGGCTGCTTCACTTTGGACCCACCTTCAGGTACAGTGGCTTAGTGGTTACACTGCTACAACTGAAAACGGCCTACCTCAATACATTTTCAATTAGACCATTGGCCTCCCAAAACTTTGGCAGCCCTTTGGAGAGTCTCTGACTGTTGGTGTTTTTATCAGAATAGCTCCTACTCTCAGCCCTGTGATTTGTAGAATTGCATTTTGAGAATAAATTATCAACCTAAATAAAGAGGTAAACTGAGGGAAACTCAAATGACCAGTAATTGAGCAGAGGAATTTTAATTCAGGAAGCATGGGCTATGTAAGAATTGGTTGCCTAAGAATATATAAAATAGAACTCCCAAAACAGAAACTGGAAGAGTTCAGGGTAACTTTATTTAGTTGTGAGAAGGGAGTGTTGTGGCCCCTGGATATCTTGCTTTGTCCTTAATTGCCAAGACCCCATATTCATTTCTTGTACCTTTCTTCCTGTGGTGATGGATGGTTCCACCTGGTTTATATGCATTCTGATTCCATTTGTCATTGCTTAGGATCAAGGGACTGTTGATATAATGGCTCCAACACAGGTAAAGAGCCAAAGGATTAGGTTTGCCTTTACCTTCCAGCAAAGGACTGAATGTTTCCCTCATTACTGATAGTTATGGTGATTCCCTTAGCACTGTGAGTATATACAGGAAAAGCCTAAATAAAACATTAACAAATCAAATCCAACAACATGTAAAAACAGGTAATACATAGCAGCAATTGTAGTTTTTGGTATTTACCCAAGAATGAAAAAGTGACTTATATATAAGTGATTCGTATATAAGTCATAAAAAGACTTATATATGAATGTCAATAACAACCCAAACTGGAAATAGGCCAAACACCTATCCACATGGGAATAAATAAGTTCTATATTTATACAATGAATTGGGACTTAGTAATAAAAAGGAACAAATTACTGATAAACACAATAACATGACTGATTTAAAAAACATTACAGTGGGTAAAAGCGGCCAGGGTAAGAGAGTACATACCGTATGACTTCACTTATATGAAATTCTAGAATAAGTAAAAAGTAATCTATAGTGATTTTTAAAAAATCAGACCAGTGTTTCATTGATGTGAGGGTTGGGGAATGCTTAATCCGTTGGGGTTGCTACAACAAAAACACCATAGACTGGATGAGCTTAACTGCAAACATTTGTTTCTTGAAGTTCTGGAGGCTGGGAATTCTGAAATCAAGGAGCTGGAAGAATCAGTGTCTGGTGAAAGTCTGATTCCTGGTTCATAGACAGCTATCTTCTCTCTGTGTCTCACAGGGTGGAGGGACGGTAACTACCTCTCTGGTCTCTTTTTTATAAGTGCACTAATGCCATTTATGAGGGCTCCACCCTCATGACCTAATTACTTCCCTAAGGCCCACCTCCTAGTACCATGATATTGAAGGTTAGGATTTCAACAGATGAATTTGGATGCAGGGGCTGAGGGGGACACACACTTGGTCCATTGCAGGGAGGTTGACTGCCATGTGGTACAAGTGAGCTATGAAAAGATGGCAATCTTCTATAACTTGATTTCTATTGCAATTACATAGGTATGACAAGTCACCAACCAATATACTTAAAATATATGAACTTCATTATTACAAATTATACATTAAAAAGTTGATTTAAAGAAAGGGTCTTACTGAAAAGTGATGAATAAACAATCTTTTTTATACATTTTTTTCTAAATCTCAATTTCAATGATTCCATTTTCTGACCACCACCTTTTCCTCTCCCACATACTCTATATATTAACAATACTACAATTATTTGACCCCAGTGGGCCTTCCAACTTTTCCTTCTTCTTCACCTACCTCATGTCCTCCTTTCCCCCCTTATTCCACTTAGATTCCATTGTCTATCTTTAGAATCACTCCCTTGCATACCTCATCATTCTTGCCCTGCATTTCAGTTGGCTAAATGGTATCCCAGATTAAATCACTGTCTACTTCACACTTGCATCTAATCAGCTGAATGTGGTTGGAGAAAACTACACAACTAAGATGACTGGACTCACTTTAAATCCATGACTACTAAGTGGCCCATGGTGCTACCAACATTGCCTTAGCTAACCCTCTGCCCCACTCTTCTCAGCAATTATTTCTTATCTTCTTATAGGGAGTCCCCAGGCCAAGGGTTCTCTCTCCAAAACAGAGGAATTCTATAATTACAAGTGAAATAAGATTCTAGTCAGACAAAAGCAACAGTCTTCTGTTCTACTTTTTAAAAGACTGGTACTTTGTTAAATTCCTCTATGACATCAAGTTTAAGTGTTTCCTATATGACCATTAAAAGCCCTACTTTTGAACATTAAACGTTTTACTCCCTTATTTGTAGAAAACATGCTAGTTATAGACTTAAATATTAAAATGGCTTTACTTTTACTCACTTGTAGTTGCTTTGTCTCAGTTATTGAATCTTTAATCAGTTCCAGATTATAATTATTATATTCTTTCTTTTTCCTTCCTTGTTTTCATATGAAAATTTCCTTAGATTTATAACATGGTAGATTTTTACAAGTTATTCCAAAATTTATGTCTAGAAAAAATGAGTAGGTCTTCTTATTCCTTGCTTCTATCAGGGTTTTAAGTGGCAAACAATAAAATCTACACTGATCAGCTTAGTTGGAAAAAAGAATTAGTTAAAAGCTAATAGGTAACTCACAGGAGCTCTGAGAGGGCTTGAGAATCAGGAACAGTGTTCAATTACTCTGAAGGTGCCACTGCAGCTTCAACACCTCTGCTGCCACCAGATGGCACCTCTACCAGGACTTGAACAGATGCTGCCCAGCCCATTCTGGTGATGCTCAGGAGCACATGCCAAAAACTCTGCACATGCCCCCCAAAAGCCCAATACTATAGTATTTCCACTGACAAATTCTGCATGCCTTCTTTCTCCCATTTGCTTGATTCTGAACTAAAGCTATGTGCAAGTGCATCTAATTGGTAAAATCCATGGCATACACCTGTGTTCAGGCTGCAAGGGAACCTGGGAAAGCCCGTTTTCAGCTTCAGCCTGGGGAAGTGGAACTCATAAGACAAGACATTTTCCAAACATGAAGGAGTGTTCAAAGGGTGCTGGGCAATCAGATATATCCACAATGACAAATGTCCGCAAGGAGAGATTTCTCTCTGTTAGTGAGTGCTTCCTCTATCTTAAGGTTTCAGCAAACAGAAAACCAACGGAAACATGGAAGTGATGATACTTACCAAGTATTACAGAGCATGCTTCTTAGAGGAATATGGTTCCCATACCAGAATAATGCAATTGTCTCTTATTTCATCATATCCCAGATTCAGAGGGACTTCAGCTATAATCCCAACTTTAAGACAATAATGGTATTTAAAGGCATGGGAAAACATTTTGCACAAATAATTCAGCTGCTCCAAAATCCAATCATTTTATAACTCCAAAAATACTGTCTTGGTAATCAGATTAATCTCTTAATGTTTTATGGGTAGGATAGTGTGAACTTTGAAGAATAATTGTACCTTTTAAAAACTATTCTCATATCCTACTAATAAAGACAGAATATGCAAATTGACCGTAACTCCATGACAAAGATGATGGTGCCCACAGCCAAAACGGAGGGAATATGCAAATTGACGTGACAAGGTGAGAGGCAGGAAGGTGGCTGTGACCGGAGCGAAGGCAGAAAGGCGGCTCCAGCCGGAGCGAAGGCAGTGCCAGCAGCCAAGAGAAGGCAGGCCTGTCCTTAACACAAATCTGCGTGCATCGGACTGCCAGTTTACAAAATAATACCATAACATTAACTTTCAGTATGATCAGCTGTACTTCTTTATATAAATGCAAGATTTACTCTGGCCTGCCAGAATACATATTTATTTCTCTCTGTGTACCTGTTGACAGTGCGAATAATAAAACTTTTTTTCCCACTTTTCCCTGTTAGCAGCAACGATATAAATCACAGGAGTCTTGCAATCTCTGAATAGAATATAGAAAATTGGGTTCGCTTAGACCTTTTGTGTTAGATTATTTTCAAATGTTTTCCTTGAAGAATCACTGCCTTGTTTTTCCACATACATCTGCCTCGGTGGCCATGCAAGTGTGGGTCACACTGCCACCTGGTGTGCTGGGACAAACTTACTTCCATTCGCTGGAAACTAGTAGAGCAGGGACCACATTCAGACCCTACGTTGCTGAGTCATGCTGCAGGCTCACTCTGTTCTGGAGGAATTTGCTGGCCTACTGAAATAAGGGAAAAGGTCTCATCAACAGCAAACACAAATCATTTTTTTACAGGATGGAGAAACCATAAATATTCAGCATTTTTAACTCAGCAAATGTTTTTTAGAGACCCACTGCAAGTGAGGTCTGTGCTTGGTCCTAAAGGTGACCGAAAAATGAGGAAGGCACAATCCCTGCCCCAAAGGATCTAGCAATTACAGCAGAATACAAAATGAGTTAAGCATACAAAGCACATGAGTGAGAAAAAGATCCTAAGTACTCTAAAAATAAAACAAAAACAGACTTCTTTGCCAGCTGGTGTGTCTCAGTGGTTGAACCAGGAAGTCACAGTTTGATTCCTGGTCAAGGTCACATGCCCAGATTTCAGGCTCAATCCCCAGTGTGGGGTGTGCAGGAGGTAGCTGATCAATGATTTTCTCTCTCATCATTGATGTTTCTCTTTCTCTCCCTTCTTCTCTGAAATCAATAAAAATATATATTAAAACAAAAACAACAACAAAAAGCAACATAGACTTCTTGGAAGAATAGTATTTGGGATAAGCCTTGAAGGAGATTTGGGATTTTATGGTCAGAGACAGGTTAACTGAAGAGGATGAGAAATGATACATACCAAAAATACTAAAATATTAATGAAAATCTCTAGTTTTTTAAAAAGTCTTGTTTTATTTTTATCTTATTTTATCTTCAGCAAAGTGTACAAGATAAAATTTCATTTTCAGTCAACTGTGATTAGAAACTATTAGAAGGGTGAAAATATTTAAACTGCAGAACTGACAATTAAACTTTGCTTTTTCTAAAAAGTAATTTCTAAATGGTAGTTTCTGATACCAATATATTCATTAAGTTTTTTTCAAATCCCTTTTGCTTAAAAAAAAAAAAAGACAAAAACCCTCCGATATAGATTTTTCATCATTTTAGTAAGATAGGATTATTTATAATTTAAAATAATCTAGGTGATAATTTGTATTATGTTAATACAATTATATCTTCACTGGCCATAAATGAATTAATAGCTATTCACTTTTTAAAAATGTTTTTTATTGATTTCAGAGAGGAAGGAAGAGGAAATGAAAAATAGAAATATCAGTGATGGGAGAGAATCATTGATCGTCTGCCTCTTGCATGCTCCCCACTTTGGCTTGAACCCAAAACCCAGGCATATGCCCCAATCTGGAATCTCACCTTTGACCTCCTCTTGGTTCCCAGGTTGATATTCCACCACTGAGCCATGCCAGTGAGCAACAGCTATTCACTTTTAAAGTTGTGGGTTTTTCTTCTAAAGACGCTTGGGTGTTGATTCACAGAAATCCAGCAAATCAACTTCATCCTCTCATTCTCATGGTAAAATTGATGCTTTTATATTGTAGATGTCAATATATTCAACTTTCATTCAATTATTTGAATGAGAGTTTAGACAGGGCTATCATGTTATTTTGCAATCTTGAATTTAAATTTTGATTTTATAGATGACTATATACTTGGCATATGTTTTTCTTAGAATTCTGGGTGCTTCATAAATTTTGTAAGTGTTCAGGGTCATAGATATAAATCAATGACTTGTGTTTTCAATACAATGGTCTTCAAATACATACCCACTCATTTTGGAAAAATAATGATTCATATAAATTGAATAAATCCCAACAAAAACTGCTTTTTAAATATAACATTCTAAAAACCCATAAATTTTAAAAAGAACTTTTCAGTTTTTTTATATTAACAAAATCTATATATTTATAAAGTTATATGATAGAGATTGCTTTATATAGTATTTGAATCATGTATGTTATATATCAATAGATAAAAATGCCAATTGAAGATTTCAAAATCTCATTTTTCATGTCATTTCTGAAAGTTTGTAGAATATACATGGCATTTAATCAATCAAGGTTTATGTATTTGCTATTTTCTTAATAAAAATTCTAAAGCACAAAAGTCATTATAAAAATTAAATCTTAAACTTTAGAGATAAATATACAATAGAGTATTATAATATGCTGAAGGCCCACTGCATGAATTCGTGCACCAGTGGGGTCCCTCAGCCTGGCCGAGGCTCTCTGACATCGCCCAAGGGGTCCCAGATTGCAAGAGGGTACAGGCCAGGCTGAGGGATCCCGCTGGTGTAAGTTCAGGGCAGGGGGAAGACATGGGAGGTTTGCCAGCCAAGGAGGGTCCGCAGGAGCACTACAAGGTGTGTCCAGCCCATCTTGTTCAGTCGTAATCAGCCAGGCCCCATCAGCAATCTATCCTATGGGTCAGAGCGTCTGCCACCTGGTGGTTAGTGCATGTCATAGTGACTGGTTGACCAGTCGATTGTCTTCCCCCTGGTGGTCAGTGCACATCATAGCAAGGGGTTGAGCATCCTTAGCATATCATTAGCATATTATGCTTTGATTGGTTGAAGGCCGACTGGTTGACTGGACACTTATCATATTAGGCTTTTATTACATAGGATAATCGTGGTTAATAGTACATCACAATTTTGCATATTATTAAATTAAATTTTTACTCTGAATGTATTTTGTGAGTTCCAGCCTGACAGGTGAACTGGTCCGAGGTAGGGAGGTGGGAGGTGGAAATTAAGAAAAGAAAGACAAGAAAGCAGGATCGGTAAGCCATTGACAGACTGCAGCAGCTTTATTAACTGCATGATATCTTTTATACACAAACACTGACTGGGAGGTCAGTCAAGAGGAATGTACTCTCTGTTCCTCTAACTCTCTAAAGGAGATAAAGCACGAAGTCAAATTCTCAGTACAGCATACCTCAGTAAATAGTTAAAATTTTCTGGTAAGCAATGCAAGATCACTCGCATTCTGCTGACAATTGGAAATCGCCATCCAAACAAGGCAGGGGACACTGTGTGGTTGAGGGTCTGATTTTATCAGCCCCTTCAGATGAAAGGACTTTGTCAGCTTACACCCGGTCTCCAACAGTATTTCTGGTTCCATCATTTAATTATGCAGAATTTTGTAATGACTAATAGCAAAATATATGTGAAATGGTCTAGCACATTGCTTAATACATAGTAAGTACTCATGTAAATTTTGGATTAAGCACTCCAAAATGTAAGATCTGCCCTTTCTGAGCTGAATTATTACCCTGATCTGCAAAACCACCCTCAGAACCCCTAAAGACCCATAAATACAGCATCTGTATAGCACTCAGACATCAGTGGGACTCTGTAACACTGTTCTCTGGAACACTAATTAATCCTGCCTCACAGCTAGTCCCAGATTGTTTGATCAGGAAATTCTAAAGATAAGAAGCTTTTTTTCATATGGCTAGAGGATGGTAACAGAAAGGTTCAAGGACGAGTCTTCGTGATTAGGAAGAACAGAAGGCTGATGATGAGGGCTAAGAAATAAACTTCCTTCTGCAATTAAAGAACCAGGAAGTGCTGTGTAGCAAAATGCAACTGTGGAATCCAGGAAATCAAAATATTCTGTACAAGCTCTTACTCCTCTACTAATACCCACCCCTGCACAGCACTGCCACACTGTCTTTCCTGCAGACAACTGCAACCATGATTCCTGCCAACAACCTGTGTCTTTGCTTATTGACAGTCTTTTTTCCTCTGGAGAGGACATCCTCTAACTCAATTAAATGTTCAATGAAGCTCTGGCCAAGTAGCTCAGTTGGTTAGAGCATCGTCCAGATAGACCAAGGTTGCAGGTTTGATTCCAGATCAGGGCATATATAAGAATCAAGTAATGAATGCATAAATAAATGGAACAAGAAATTGATGTGTGTCTCTCTCTTTTTCTAAAATTAATAAATAAACATCTTTTAATATATTCAATGAATCTATCTTTTTGGCTCTCATTGTATGAAAGGATTTTAAATAGACTGTAGTCCAGCTACAAAAGATTTCTTTGGGGATATGCATTGTGAGCCACTTGCCAAAAATAACCTACTATGTTCTTTTGATGGATGGATGGATACATAGACACTTAAATATATATCAGCTAGCCATCACTCAAAATTTATTCCCTTCTTCTATAGTAAAAAAAAAAAGGAAGCTGGGTGAATAGCTACATTATTAGGCAATGTGATATGTATGGAAGTGAAATATACCCTGGTCATTCCTTCAGTTCAAGTTGTTTTCATCTCTTTCTGGAACATTTAAAAACCTCTAATTGAGCTTTAAAAGAAATCTCAAATCCTTAACGTATTCAGGTCCCCACCTCCATCTGTAGCCTCATCCTGAACCACTCTGCTCCTCAATAAGAGTACTTTCTGGCTGTTGTTCATTATGCAGATACAATAAGCACTTTCTTATCTCAAGGTCTGGGCCACTGTATTTGTTTTCAAGGGATGCCATAACAAATTACCACAAACTGGATGGCTTAAACAACAGAAATGTATGCTCAGTCCTGGAGGCCAGAGGCCAAAATCAATGTGTAGGCAGGGCTGTGCTCCCTTTGAAAGAGCTAGCAGATCTTTCCTTGCCTCTTTTAGCTGCTAGTGGTTGCTAACAATCCTCTATTTTTCTTAGTTTATAGATGCATCACTCTATCTCTGCCTCCATCTTCTCTCCTGTATCTTTCTGTGTCTATATTTCCTTCTATAAGGACATTAGTTATTGAATTTAGATTCACCTCAATCCAGCATGATCTAATTTAACTTGATTACATTTTGTAATGACCCCACTTCCAAGTGTTATGTCCAGATTTCAAGATCCCCAGAGACCACCAGGGAGCTGTCCGATGCAAAAACAAAGGGTCTTTATTCAAGCCTGGGCTCAGCTCCCACAGCCCCTTTACCGGCGCAGCAGTGGGACCAGAGGGAGAGAGCTTGGGGGAGCCAAAGGTTATAAGGACTGGTCATTTGGGTGGGCCTAGGAGAGTAATGTGGGTTATAGAGATTGGTCACTTTGGTTAGGGTTTCATATTCAGAGATCTGAGCCATCCCTTATTAGGACCTAAGCTGTGTCCCTGGAGCTTTATTGGTCCACTCGGGCAGTGGTTGGGGGAGTTAGGACATTCCTGGTGCTCCTGTGGTCACTCCCATCAGGGGAGGAGGGGATCAGGCTGACCAGCTCCGCAAGATGGAGGATATCCAGTTCTGCTTTGTTCTTTCACAAGTATGTTCACATTCACAGATACTAGAGATTAAGACTTACCTTTTTTTTTTTTTTTTTTTTTGAGGACACTATTTAATCCGTAGCAGTCACACTGTTCCTAACAGACTTACTGATACGAACATAGACTTGGAGACCCAGTCACCCTCAATTTGAACACCAGTTCTGCTCTTATTAGCTATGTGATCATGGGCAAGTCACCTCTTTGGGCTTCCATTTTCATATCTGTAAAATGAGGATGGAAATAGCATCTCTATCACGGAGATAATCTGAGAATTAAATGAGTTGGGTACAGTGTCCAGAACAGTTAAAAATTCAGATTTCCTGGCACTGCTCAAGACCCTAGGAATTCAGAGGGAGGGTCAGGAACGTGTTGTTGTTTTTTTTAAAAAGCCCCTCCAAGTGATCCTGATGCAGGGCACCTGTAGACGCGAATGACTTTTACGCATGAGGACCACACGCATAGATTGAGTATTACCGAAAGAAAACGGCATTCCGCCCTGGCTGACTTCTGCCAAGCTCAGCAGCTCTAACTAAACCCTGTTTCAGAAGCGGCTTGCGATGCGCAGTCGCAGAACGGAACTGAGCACGCGCTCCCAGACGCTTGGCAGCGCTCCTTGAGACCCGCCCCCTCAGGTCTAGAGGGCGGGGCTTTCCTTAGTAACTGCGGTTTCTCCCAGCCGCGGTCTAAAACCCCGCCCCCGGATGGCTGACCAATCACATGTCAGATTACTGAAGGTCGGGGCCAATGCCTAGGGCCGTTCTTAATTCCACTCTGCAGTTTGAAACTGTGGCTGTTGCAAAGCTATCCTCCCTGCACTGGCTGTGGTTTAGCAGGGACGCGGCGGGCGTCGCTGACGGAGGAATCGGAGTTCCGGGAGAGCTGCAACGGTGGGTAGCGGTGCCCTGGGCGACCCCGAGCCCCTGGAGGAGGCAGCGGCCTAAGCCTTAAAGTGCTTTGGCCCAGATTTCCGCTCCCGGGCTCCGGGCCGGGAGCATCGTCCCCTAGATCCGAGCCCCTCTGCTGTTCAGCAGAAGCGGGGCGGCAAGGTCGTGGAGAAGAGAGGGCAGGAGGGGGAATGCCTCGAATATAGCGGTTACTGTCGCATAGGTTCTGGCCATGTAAAACGTAAGGAGGGAAAGAACCACGTCAAACGCTTTATTGTTTTTAAATAAGAACATTATTAAGACATGGGTGGGTAGAAAAGGATCGAAAAGAACTAGCCCTTTTCTTACGCGCGCTCCCCGTCCTTGCCTGTAGGTAGGTCCGCGAAGGGCGCAGGGCCGTCACCCAGCTGCCAGCTTGCACCTACTTCACTCCTCCTCTGCCTCTTAGGTGTTACTTTTGAGTTCCTGGGAGGAGCCCTCTTTCCCCATCAGCCAGGTAATTACCAAGACGTACTTTGGTTTACCTGGCAATAGAGAAGCACTCGCAACTTTTTATCTCCTGGTTTCTGACGTTTTGGGTTAGAAAATATTGAAAATTTAGTGAACTGAATGATGTACATCCCCCACCCATGAAAGCAAGCATCATTTTCCTCCTTTGTTTCTGAACCTAGGAGAAGTGATGCTACTGCTTCAGAGTTTCAAATAAACTGCCATACCTTGTTGGCATCAAAGCAGGGCAGGTGGAAGGTTTAGAATGTATTTCCCGAAAGTACAGGAGTTGTTTAGTGTATGCAGTATCTATATTCAAAAACTCTTATAAGTCCAACCTTACTGTGCAGTTCATGTGGTTTTTTTAAATAATCAGCCCCACCCCCAGCCCCACTCCTATACTTAATTGAGCAGCAAGCACACCCTAAAGGAAGAAGTGGATGGAAATAGAGATGGACCAAGTTACCACAGTGGTGGATTTGAAGTTCTCTGAAGCAGCCATTCCGTGCTGAGATGTATGTGCTTATTTTATCCTTCCTAATTGGCTTAGCTAAAGACAGTTAGGCAGAGATTTAGTTTACTTACCATGTGTCTATTCAGTAACACCCACTGGATAAAGTTTATTCTTTCCACAATCCAGCTCCAATCCATGTTTCTTCTCATATTGCAGTTTCCCTGTATCTACAGCCCTTTCTACTTCAGTTTCCTCTGAAACTTGGTGATCTCTCACTTAATTTTCAGCCCACTGTGATTGAGACCTTTTCTACTTTCCACTGAAATTGTTCAGGGGGATGTCATAGCAACTTCCCGGTTGCCAAATTCAAGGAATTCTGTCCAGGGCTCGTCTCTGACTTCCTTCTCTAAGCTTTTGTGATGCTGTTCATTCTGATAGTTTTATTGATCTTTTTTGTCTTCTTTGTTGGCTTTTCTTTTCCCCCCTTTAAATGTTAGCGGTTGTGATCTTAACCTTTTTTTCACTATGGTAATGGCCCTTAACTTTATAAGGGTTGTAGTTTCCTCTGAACACATATTGGAAGCTAAGGATCCTCTTCCTAGAAAAATACACATATGCACATTTATACTAAAAATTATTGCATACAACTTGGGTATATGGACTTTGGAGTAAGAAATTTTTCTGTCACTCCTTTTCATTGGTGATCTTATCCTCTTGTTTTCCAGCATTTCCTATTATGCTGATGATTCCTCACAAACTGTATCTTCAACCTAAAGCTCCAAAGCAGGACTCACACATTGTTTAACTCCAGGAAGCACCATTCACTGTAAATGGCAGTCCTTGGATGGTGCACAGCCTACAGGGTGGCCATATGCTGCATACCTGCAGCTTCACCTCAGTGCTTCACAGGTACTGCACACCCAGAACACCTGATGTTGAGCCTAGTGTTCTTTCTCCCAACCTGCTCATCTTCCTACATTTCTTGCCTTGGTGAGTGGCACTATCATCTATCTAGTTACTCAAGTCAGACTCCTGGAAGCCATTAACAATTCCTCCCTTTAATTCCTGAACCAGTTATTAACCATGATCTCTCATTTTCATTGCCATAACACAGCTATCTCATAGTCATACACTCTATCTACTTCCCATTGCTGACTCCTAGGTTCAGGTCATCATTTATCTCCTGAATTACTGCCAGAGGGAACATTTTCTTCTTGGACCACTGCATTTGGCTCTCATTTTATCTCTCTGCACGACCCCAACTCTCTAAATTCATCTTGAAAGTTGCCAGAGTGATCATTCTAAAAGACAAGCATGATCCGGTTATCACTTGTTTAAAACATTTTAATAACTTCTCTAAAATAAAGACCAAACTTTTTAACATGCACAATCATGATCTTCCATTGTCTGGCTGCTCTTAGCCAAGCCTTGCTTTACATTCTTTGCTTACAGTATTAAGTACTATACTTATGTTCCTAGCATACCTGTCCATGCCTCTGTTTCTTTGTTTATGCAGCTCTATTGCCTAGTACAATGGTCGGCAAACTGTGGCTTGCAAGCCACATGCGGCTCATGAGCCGCGGTTTGCCACTCTGATGACTAATGAGCTTGCCGATCATTGGCCTAGTATATCCTGATAACTTTCATCTGTCTTTCAGATCTCAACACTGGGTCATTTTCTCTATTAAAATCTTCTCTGGCTCCATTCTTACTTCTTCACACCCTCAGGGTCTCACCCCATGAAAAATGGCTACTCCTATCTCCTTTCTTTGTACCTCTTTTGTTTAGGGTCTATCAACACTTTTTTCATCTGTCACTTATATACATAACTGGCATCTCCCTATAGGTTGAAAGTCCTTTAGGACTCATCTTACTACTTCCTCACCAGTTTCTTACATGTTAATAGTATTCAAATAGTTTGAATATTCACTACTTATCTTTTAAATAATTTACTTACTAGTTACTAAAAATACTTATATATATATATTTTTATTTTTGGTTAAGGCTTTCAATAATTTTTCTATGTGCGTATTAGAATCTGTTGTTTTGTATAGGTTTACTTTTTTAAAATAATACTTCCAAAAGATAAGTTTCCTAAGCAGGTAATTTGCACAAGTTGTTTATTCTCCTTGGTTCAGTGTCTTCAAAGAAAGTTGTCATACATTGTTAACAGAGATCACAATCCATTATTCTCAACCCTCTTCTGTGTGGATTTTTCTGAGGAGCCTCCATTTTTCTTTAACCTTTCATGTATTTGTTTCATCTCCTTTGCTACTTTATAAACTAATTATGGGAATTGATTATTTTTTTTGTCCAATGATTTTGTCTATGGTTGCTCAAATATGTTGAATGATTTTAAAATATCACAATTATTGTTTTGGTTGGTGTTTCATCTCTATGTAAGGAATTCTATTTTAGTTTAAATATTGAGGGGGGAAAAACTAAAGTTAACGTTTACTGTTTTATAGTATTTTTACAGAATGTCATCAGATGAGGAGAAATATGCATTTCCAGTTATGCAGAATGACTGCAGCCAAAACAGTTCAGGTTCTTCAGATCTTCAGGTAGGAAGACATGTATTAATTTGTTATGACTTACTTATTTTCAACAAATAGTATGAGGGAAAACTAGGAATACGTTTTTCATTCATTCATGCCATTTACATTTGTAATTATAACCTACTAGAGGCCCGATACACGAAGATTGGGCAAGAACGGGCCTTCCTTCCCCTGGCTGCCAGCACCGCCTTCACTCTGGCCGGAGCCACCTTTTGCTCTGGCCCAGAGCCCTGGAGCAGCTGAGGCACTTGGTACCTGTGTATGCAAATTAACCCACCATTTTTGTTGGGTTAATTTGCATACTCCTAATTGGCTGGTGGGCATTGTGAAGGTATGGTCAGTTTGCATCTTACTCTTTTATTAGTGTAGACTATTGGCCCTGTGCACAAAACTCGTGCACATTAAAAGGGAATTAGAGGAAATATTTTAATATTGCTATTTGCCCTTTCTCTATAATAGAAGTGTCAGAGATGAAAGAAAATTAAGTAAAATGTATATGAAAATCTCCCTGCTGTCAGAGTCAAGAGGTGTGCCACGGAACCCAGAGTCACGTCCCCTCCCACCTGTGTGCATCTCAAAATCACACAAGACCCAGACACGGCTGGCCCCACCCATGTCAAGCCCCTCAGGGCACAGAGTGCAGCCTCAGGTCCCCCGGCCCTGGTGCGAGGGCATGAGGGCCTGACAACCATTTGCATACTAGGTCTTTATTATATAGGATAATAATAAAAGATTAATATGCTAATTAGACCAGATGACGAATGGGCCAGAGGGAAGTCACCCAGGTGGCCAGAGGAGGGAAGCCAGAGTCCCGGGTGCCAGAAGGAAGCTGGTGCCAGCAGCCAGGGGAAGAAAGGCCTACTCTTGCACAAATTTTCATGCATTGGGCCTCTAGTGTGTATATAATGTATGTCAAATTATACCAAACTTTAGGAATTATTTTACAAACTTTGGGAAATGCTGCACATTATTTTAATCTTTCAGAAAATAATCATGAGCTCTTTATTCTTTGTACAAAGGCTTCAAACAACACAATGAGAAGCTAGAAATCTCAAGAAACATTTTTTCTTGAAATTTTCTCATTGTAGGTATCTCTTTATGAATGCTGCTTTCATTTTAATGCCAATTAATACAACATCAAACCATTCAAAGTTCTGAGGCCTAGATTCCTTAGTGTTTTGCTCTAGGTTCTAGTTCTAGTCCCTATTGCCACAAAATTCATCACATTCTGCTTCCTGGACAGTGACAGATAAATTGACTGCAGAAGGCATGGGTTTTATATGAAATGCTCTGAATTTCTTTTATTTCTAAATGTTTTATCATCAAAAATATGCATTCAGATTTCTAGAGTAGATTTTAATTGAGGAAATAACATAGTATATATCTTGAGTTTTATAATTATATCACTTAATAGGAAAAAAGCTGGACATTAGGTTTATGTTACATTATGTTGAGTAAACATACTATGAGAAAAACTTCAAGAAAATATTTTATGAGCAAATGTGTTCCTTTAATTGAGATTACAAATTTAGACATTGGGAAGCTATTGTTAAAGTATCTGTGGTTATTTACTAATAAAGAAGCAGTCGGGAATTGTGACAGATGTATCCTTGCCTTTCCTTTGAATGGTACCTTTCCAACTTGGTGCTTTTTAGGTGTCAGTGCTTTCTTGTATTCTTCATCTCTGTCTTATCCAGACTTGTTCCTAGAAGAACCTAATTAACTCATTTATACTTGTGATATTATGATTTATAATAAATATATATTTGGTCTTCATTCTGGTTTTTGGCACAGAGCTCCTAAAACATTGTAATTTCTTAAGTGATGAGAATGATAAAGGTGTGTTTTGTTATGAGGTGACTTTTGTACCCTCACCTAAAGATGAGGGCTGGTTGCCAGAGGAACTAATTATATAATTAGAGGATTGGAAATTTCAGTCCTAACCCCAAACTTCCCAGGAGGGAAGAGGGGCTAGAAATTGAGTTCAATCACCAATGGCCATGATTTAATGAATCATGCCTATGTAATGGAGCCTCCATAGAAACCAAAAAAACAGAATTCAGGGAGCTTCTGAGGTGGTGAGCCACATGGAAGTCCTGGGTGACTGGCATGCTGAGAGAGGGAATGGAAGCTCCAAGACCCTTCCCCATACCTTGCCCTATGCCTCGATTTATCTGGTTGTTCTGAGTTATATCCTTGTATAATATACTGGTAATTTAGTAAGTGAAATGTTGAGTTCTGTGAGCCCCTCTAGGAAATTAATTGAACTTGAGGAGGGAACCTCCAATCCATAGCTGATCTGTCAGAAGCACAGGTCATCTGAAGTTGGAGGTTCAGGGAGCTGTCTTATGGGACTGAACCCTTAACCTGTGTGATCTGCTGCTAACTCTGGTAGATAGTGTCAGATTGAGTTGAATTGTAAGATACCCAGCTGGTGTCCAAAAACCCATACATTGTAATTGTTGGGTCCAGACCCCTTTATTACTAAACTGTAAACACCTTATAAGATCTCAAGTTGTTTTGTTAGGAGACAAAGCTTTACATCAAAATAATAAATCTCTAGAGTAGAATTTAAGACAGGGATAAGGAAGGATTTTCTAGACACACCAGAAATAATTTTGTGTTACTGGTTATCTGTCTAGAATGTCAGCCCAACTAAGAGTCTGTTTATTAGTAACCCTCAACTTATGACCCTATTGATTCTTGACTACAGTTGAAAGCCTACCCATGTCCTGTTGTTGAAAACATTTCAAAATATAATAATATAAAATAGCTATACACTTTTATGTATAATAGACATGTACAGCTTTTGTTATTCTTTTGCCTTAGTGTCCATTGTGACAGCGTTATAAAACATTTATTACTGGTTTCTCATAGGAAGAGTATGAAGAATTACTTCGTTACACTACAGTGACTCCAAACATTGAACCAGGTACTTCACAGCCGTCTCATTCTGAGGGAGAAGTGGTGCCAGACGTTAGATTTCATACTGTAATTGATGTTCTTCATAACCAAGGTTATGTGTACTTTTCAAAACATCTCTTGATTTAAGATGTTATTTGAGCTTATTAATGCAATTGACTTATGATTGTGAAAATGCTTCTCCAGTCAATGGTGAATATCACTATTATCTGGGGAAACTCTTTACATTTTTAATATGTTATTCTTGGCTCTTATATGACAGCTGGATCTTTGAGCTTCCTTTGACTATTACTTTTCAGAAAAGTAATAAATTTAAAGCAACACTATAGCCATTGCATGTCTCTAGTGAAATATGTAACATCTCTGTATTTGTTCTAATGGTTATATGTCAGGATTATCTTGAAAAATAAATGTCCAACCCCCCAAATTAAAGATGGTACATAAGTAGCCCTCAGAACCCCTTAAGTTTATGAATCGTACTAGGACTTTGTCAGCAGTATTTATATAGGCATAGAGGACTTTGAATTGTCCTCACAAACATGAATCCATTCTTGGAGTATGTCAGTTACAGAATTGAGAGCTAATACAAATCAGGATGTGTGATGATAGATGAGTAAAAGGTAGAAAAAGAAGAGTGAAGCTCCTTTTACCTATTTGTTCCTTATTTAGTAAAGAACAGGATCCCAACAGCTCACTCTAAATAAGGGTACAAAAAGCTCTTGTGAAACAGATCTGATGATGGGCAGTTATCAACAGTAAGTAAACTCTAAGGATCCCTCCTTGAAGGCACATGACACAGCCTACTCACAGTCAGCAGGATCCTCGTGTTCTGATAAGTCACAGCCCTACTGTCTATTGTCCTCCTTCTGTAGAATGGCGTTTTCATTGCTTCTCAATCTTTGACCTATTGCATTGGATCAAAAAATAGATAACAATTGTAAAATACAAATACTCATTTTACTGAATACTTTCTGTCCAGACTTAGTGATCTTTAAGAGATACAACCCTTGAATTTATTAACTTTGATATCAGTGATATTGACCATGTTTTGATTATATTGGCACCTCGACGTGGAGTTCCTACTGAGCAGACCCAAAGTGCTGCATACTCCCTTAGAGATGAATTTAGGCAATTACTAGTAGTGTATTAGCCCTCTAAACCTCTGCCCTTTAAGGTGGTCACCAAAAGCTTGTTTCCTTTTCCATTGGCTACAGTATTACTGTACTGTTGTTCCCAGTGACACAACAGAGGAGTCCTTTCCTTGCCCCAACTCTGCAGCCTTTCAAGATAACCACTTGGGACTTAAGACCCCTGTTCTTTTCTAGTATGTAAGGTAGTATTTGTTTATGCTCTGCCTTTATCAAAAAGGACTTGAGACCTAAGCATACGACATGCAGTGCATTTAGATTATTCCGATTTATGCATAGACTTGGTTAGAATGGACTATGTAAATTTATCATCCCATTCTCGTCATTGTTAATATTGCACTTGTTTAGTATAAGTGAGATGTGTCAGAGTTGGCAAAGTCATTCTTGTGAGGTTTTTCCCACTTTGCTTTTCACCATGTATTGACTAAAGGTTCCTGAGGTGGAAATAAGGAAGTCCCTGTTTGGGGGGAACCGGTGTCACTTTAGTTTGATTGCAGCTAGTGAAAAGAGCCAGCCCCTAGAAATATCCAATGTTATTAGACAGCATATCCTTTTCTAAGTTCCAGTGTCATTCATCCACTGATCATCAGTGTGAATTGAATGCCACAGTAGACTGAATTCTCTTTCATCCATATTTGGTGAGTGGAATAGAGTTTATTAATAATAAGACTTTTTCTAATTTCAGAGTCTTTTCTTTATTCTTGTTTTTTTGTTTTAATGTTCCTCTAACCCCATGTTAAATTTTCTTTGTTCTAAAATCTTATTTATATACCCTAACCTTCTTAAATTAGTTGTAAGTAGGTATTTTATTTAAAAGTGCTTTGGTGTATTTTTCTTTACAGTAAGAAGAGAACGAGAAACAAGGACGGAAGTTAGAAAAGGACGTGATTTAAATATTTCAGGTCGTTCAAAAACAGAAGGTATTACTTTTCCTTAGCTTGTTTTTATTAATGTACAACATTTTGTGGTTTGATGAATATTATCTATGTAGTAAGAGGAATATTTTAGCATATTACTTATTGGCAGGATTTTAAAATGCTGTTGTTGCTAATTTATTGAGTAATACTATTTAAAATAATTTTATAATAATCAAAATAGAACAATTAAGACAGACAGGTTTATTTATTATAATATGTGACATCCTTAAATCTTCTAGGTTAAAGGGCAATTTTCTTTTTAATATATTTTTATTGATTTCAGAGAGGAGGGGAGAGGGAAAGAGAAAGAAACGTAAATGATGAGAAAGAATCATTGATCGGCTGCCTTCTGCATGCCCGCTAGTGGGGACTGAGCCTGCAACCCAGGCATGTGCCCTTGACCAGAATCTACCAGGGACCCTTCAACCCACAGCCGACACTCTGTCCACTGGGCCAAACCGGCTAGGGCAAAAGGGCAAATATTTTTAAAGATTCAAAAGGATATCAGATAGTTTGGCTGATTTAATTTTTTTCATAATGTATTATTTCCCGTTTTTTAGGCATTTGTGTACTAACTTTATAATTTTCTTCCTATCTTTATTCAATGTATTCTATCATTTAAGTGTTTTTCTTCACAAATACTAATTTTTAGCTTTTATTTTAAAAGAAAATACGTTATATGTTATTACTATTTATAGCATAAGACTAATATGTATCTATTTGTTACAAATAGAAAGCAATGGTAAAAATAAATGCATCTCAAAGATATTAAAGTTTGGTTGAATACTATTGGTGGTGGTGTGTTCAGCCTGATTAGCAAGTGTTACAGAGGTTTTAAAAGCATACTAGCACCAGATTGAAACTTTTTCTTTGACATAGAATAAGTAATATAGTAAAAATAGAACATTTTTTATACTAAGAGATTCAATGTTATTTAATGTAAGGGCCTTTTAAGCCACCATATAAGGTATGCCTCTCACTTGTATAGAAGGTTTGGGCAATGTAATTTCTGAGGGATCTTCCAAGGTCTTTTTTTTTTCTTCCCTTTTTTACTCTTGTTAGTATTTATTTCATGCTGAATTTACTCTCAGGCCATAAGTTTTTGTTTCTTCAGTTTCTTCCAGGGTATCTTTTTCTTCTATGCAACCTCGTCTTGTTATTTGGAACAGTCTGCTCTTTTTTAGTAAGGATCATCTCAATGTGGCAGGGAGAGCTTGTGTATAGGTTCATCTGCCCATGAGCTCTTTAAGTTTTGTACTGCATCTTATGATTTTTATTCACTTGGATGTGCTCAGTAACCAGAGACTCTACATCTAAACTCATAAGCTCAGCATTACTCTACATTTTTAAGTATGTGCAGCAAAAATTTAGCACTGTTTTTGGGCCACTGACTCTGTCCATCACAAATGTTGGGACTGGGCCCACCTACCAACTCCACCATTGTAACGACAGAATAGCACATACAGCTTCAATAAAATGACATCCTTTAATACTTGCTGGCTTTTTGGATTCCCATCCCCATGATGGCTTTGGCAGTTTCACAAGTGTTCTTAAAGTGAACTTAAAGATCTGAACCTCTTAATTTGCATGATTTTGTGGGGTTTTCAAGATCAAGTGAATAGGGAACCATGATTCTATTTTTTTAAAGGTGATGTATTAAAAAATAAAAAAAAAGCAGAGCCCATAGGTGCAAATCTAGTTGTAAAATCTAGTAAAAAATACTATTCATGTGTCTTATTCTTTGATTTTAAACCATCTTCAGAATATATAGGTAGTGCTACATAATGTGACTAGCTTAAACCATTTGTTGATTTTTTTTATACAAAACATACATATTGGGGGAAATGATTTTTTTTCCTTTTGCAGATAATTCTTGATTTACTTTAAGTAACAAATTCTATAGTAGATTTATCTTTATCTTTGTTTTGAGTTATTTAGTAAGGAAGAGAGAAAAGCCCTTCAGTCTTAGTTATAAGATCCTCTTAGCAAAAGTATGATATGCAAGAAATGATGACCAGTAGTCTCTAATTTCAATATACATGTGTGATAAAATATTCTGTGCTTTTTTTAAAGGTAGATATCAGTTCTCTTTCTGCCTCTCACTCCCATCCCCACACCCTGTATATGGGCAGGAGATGGGAGTATATGTACATGCATATGTGTATGTATTCCTCACTTATATGTTAAGGGCAAACAGGGTATCTTATGGTTTAGTATCTGATAAATTAAACTACTAGTCTCTTTTCTGCTTATAGTGCTGACTTTTAGTAGTATTAAAACTCATTCCAGTGTTCTACATAAAGTAATAATGACCTATATACAACCCCTCTGACGTTGGTCAATTACTTAACCCTTTCTCAACCTCAGTTTTGGAATCAAAAGATAGGTAAGAGTATGTATTTCTTAGGGTAGCATGTATTATGAGAGCCAATCCTTATAACATTTTTATTATAGAAACGTACAAAGCACTTAGAAAATGCTGATATGATGACACAGATAATAAGTTTCAGTTCAGGCTGGAGCTGGATATATGAAGCATCTTTACTTGAGTATAGGAGGCATCTCATGCTGACTACTCCTAAATCAGTGACAATACTGAAATTTAAAATATCCAGATTAAGGTCATTTCTCTGAATTTTTCTTCCAGCCTTCCAATATAAGTCCTCAGTAGTTTGGGTTGTTTTCAATTTGCCGTAACCACTACAATTTTTTTCATTCCAGGGTTATCACCAGTGTCATCACCAAGGAAGCATTTTCACCCCGTCATGGATTTTTTCAGTTCAAATATTTTAGATGACTCTTCCACACCAGGGTCTAATTTTAGTCATGCAGGTGTCCATGAAATAATTGTGGGCAATTCTGTTGTTTCTGAAGAAAACCTTCAAAAGGTGGAAAGTGTTCTGGATCTTTGGAGTTCAGGTCTTAAGGTATTGTTGTTGGATTAGTATAATAGTTTTGTTCTTAATTCCAGTTTTTCTTTTATTTAAAATAAAAGGTTCTTTTTAATCTTTAGTTTTAAGAGATCAGTCCGATGTCTAAAATCTGTGCTTCTCAGTCTTTGATGTCTGTATGAATCCCGTAGGAATCCTGTTGAACTTCAGCTTTTTATTCAGTTGTTTTTTGAGGACCTGAGATGCATTTCTAACAAGATTATCCATTTCTAACAAGGTGATGCTGCTGATTCAAAAAACATACTTTGAATAGCATGTTTTAAATAGTTGATGGAACAGTCTACTGAATTTCTCAGATGTTCTGAAAGACTGTGTGTGACTGAGAAACTCAGTGAACCTTTACTATATTGTAGCTATAACTAATGAAAATTTCTCCTTTAAATGAAATACAAAATCCAATGTTAGCAATATGTATTCATTTTATAGCCATTCTTATAGCAACCACAATGTGTAACTGATGTCTCTATAAAAATTGATGTTTATTTTTAGTAATGTTAATGGCCTTTAAGTAAAACAAAGTATTACAGAAATGGCTCAGCAGGTGAGCATCAGCCCAGGAACCAAGAAGTTGCCAGATTGCTTCCCGGTCAGTGCACATGCCTGGGTCATGAGCTCAATCTCCAGTAGGAGTACATGCAGGAATAAGCCAGTCAGTGATGTTCCTCTCTCATCGATGTTTCTCTCTATATAACTCTCTCCTTTCCCCTATCTCTAAAAATCAATAAAAACATTAAAGAAAAAAAAAACTTGCTTTAAAAAAATGTTTACCAAAAAAGAAGCGTCAGGGTTTCTTTTTTTGCTAACTAAAATATAATTGAGAAAAATAACCATTTTTCTAAAAGGTAGTTTGAAAAATGAAGCTGAATATTCACATGCATAGAGAAATTATGATCATGAGAGTTCTGTGGCATCTATATTTCTCTGTTATTTGAACTATAAATCCCAGATATAATCTTTTAGTATAGTTTCTACCATTTCCCTCATGGAACAGGTTTCGTATTTCTTTTCATGGTGTAAATCAACTGGAGTGGTGTACCACCAAACACTAAAATTGCTCTAGGTTCAATTAACCATATTATCTAATTTTTTATAACATGATTGTTTGGTCTTTTTTATTTATGCCAGTCAGTAGAGTGAAAAGAGGTCAGACTTAGCAGTTTGTTAAGGTAGCCATTGTGATAAATTATTTGGAGGAAGAAAGCTTCAACTCCATGGCTCCACTGTCCACCTCTATCTAAATAACATCCATTCCTATGGCTCAGCCTAGTGCATGGCCCTGAATTTCCTTTTTCCTGACCCAACTTAATATTGACATTTAAGTTGTGAATAAACAAAGAATAAGGCCTGAATTTTTTTTAAATGACAAGATTTAATACAAAGTAACTTTAAAAAAAATCGTATCTTTAGTATGGTGAATGTGAACTAACAGGAGCTGTAACTGTTAAACTTATAAATGTTTTCATTAGTGATTTTTTTAAAAATAGCTTTCATGTTGATTGTTCTGATTATTTTTAAAGTATTAATTTCAGTGTAATTTTAAGAAGCACTATTAAGAAACAAACTGCTTAGTTATCAGTATATTTATTTTTCAGTCAAACGTCATATCAGAACTAACTAAATGGAGACTAAATGTTATTGACTGGCACCGTATGGAAATGAAAAAAGAGAAAGAAAAACATGCAGCACATTTAAAACAACTGTGCAACCAGATCAACAGCTTGAAGGAACTGCAAAAAGCCTATGAAATCTCCATCAGGAGAAAAGATGAGGTGTTCTTTTTTATATTTCTTTTTAACTGCGATGCATTAAATGTCTTGCTAGATAATAAATGTCAGGAAGTGCCCTAGTTGATGTGGCTCAGTTGGTTGGATGCACCAGGTAGTCGGGTGCACCAGAAGGTCATCGGTTTGATTCCCAGTCAGGGTACCTACCCAGGTTTCGGGTTTGATCCCCAGCCAGGGCAGGTGCAAAAGGCAACCAACAGCTGTGTCTCTCTCATCTCTCTCTCTCTCACCCTCACTTTCCATCTCTCTTCCTTTCTCTCTCTCTCTGTCTCTCTCCTTTTCCTTCTCCCTCTCTCCTCTCTCCCTTCCTCCCTAGGAGGCCAAGAAGTGAGGGGCGTTTTTTGGTCATGCAAGATGCAAAGGGAAGTCTCTTCAGAAATTGGTAGAAAAATAGGTGCATAGATGTACAATTTATCTTCCTATTAAACATGCCATGGTGATGCCATTTTATCTTTGAGATCAGTTTCAATGTGCTTGGAGTTTTAAGAGTACATGCTAAATGTGCATACTAATTTTTCCTTCCTAACTGCCCTTAAGAGCACTTTAGGGAACCAGCATTATCCAGTTTTTAAGCTGCCTTTTTAGGGCTTATTTTAAGTTTCTCACATTATATCTGTGATAAGTCTTTATTCACTGAAGAAGTCTGTTTTTTTATCGATAAACAGCACCTTTTATTTCACTTTCTGTTAGCCTATTAAGAATTTGAAAGTAAGGTTTGGGTGCGTGCTAATTTTGTGCCTGCAGACAACACCTTGAACAAAGCAGGTGGGCAACAAATCTGTGGCTGCCCCCAGAAGGATGGTGGCTTTCAGAGAGAAGGGATTCAGCAAACATCTCAACTGCTAGTCTGAAGATGCAGCCCTCACTGTTTTAATTAACTGGATAAAGAGTCCAGTGTTTTTTAAATGTACATTTCTTTTGGTATTGTAAGGTATGATATAAAATTGAACATTTTTCATAGTTTACTTTTTTAAATAGATATTAATATTACTCATTTTCTCTATCCTCAAAACTCTATCTTAAGGCTTTTAATTTTAAAGTATCACACATAAAAAAGAGTTGTACATATATGTCTAATTTTTTAAAACAAAAGAAAGTGGATAGCCACCACCATACAATTTTAGAAAGAGAATATTAACGATATCTTGAATGTGTGCCCTTTTGCACTTTTAAAAATTATTTAAAGAAACCAGAATAAATATCTCTCAGTAAATGTGCCCAATTTACAAAATCTCTTTGTTGCCATTTTCAGATAGACATTTCAGCTACTTGGTACTTTATAAGAGAGAGTATTGTCTTAGGATTTAAAAGCCTCCATAAATTTTTTTTAACACATTTTGTACCGCTCACGAGTTTTCTCATATCTGTTATGGACCTTAGATCTGTCAACACACTGTCTTGTCCACATCGAATGAAGCGATCTCATTGGTGGAAACCATGCAGGTCAATCTACGAAAAACTGTATAATTGCATGAACCTTGACACACCACCACGCTACAAATGTTTGAAGGTCATGCTGGGGTCAATACATTTCCGTCTCAGTGTGTCTCTGTACCCTCTTTGACCAGTCTCTTTTTTGGTGATGAGTTGTTTGAGATGTTGCGCAAAGAGCTGTCCAACTATCACGATCAAACCGCAGTAAAATGCAAAACACCGTCTGGAACACTAAAGTGGTCTCCGGTTACACAGAAGGACATCGAGAGATTCCTTGGCCTAATTAATTATTCTGATGGGTCAAACAAGACAAGACAGCTTGAAAGACTATTGGTCAACAGATCCTTTGATATGCACCCCTATGTTTCCACAATGAGTCACCATAGATTTGAGCAAATGTGGACACTCTGGCATTTCAATGATAACGCCAAAATGGACAGTGGCTCTGGGAGACTTTTCAAGATCCAACCTGTGCTGGGTTATTTCCTGCATAAATTTCTAACAACATACAAACCAGAGCAACAGTTGTCTTTGGACGAGGGAATGATTCCATGGAGAGGACGTTTAAAATTTCGCACATAAAACCCAGCGAAAATAACAACATACAGTTTACTTGTTCGGGTGGTGTGCGAGAGTGACACCGGCTATATCTGCAATATGGAGATAATTACTGCTGAAGGAAAGAAATTGCAAGAAACTGTTCTTTCATCCTTAGACCCTGTCTGGCATATGGCACCATATTTACCAGGATAATTATTACAATGCTACATCTGCTGAATTGCTACTACAGAACAAAACTAGAGTCTGGGACTATTAGGGAGAGTAGCAGTTTACCGCCAAATTTGAAAATGAAAACATTAAGAATGAAGAAAGGTGACATTCTTTTTCTAGCCTGGGAAGACAAGCAGGTTGTCCAAATGATATCAACGATCCATGACACTTCTGTCTCGACAACAGAAAGAAAAATAGAAAAACGGGAGAGAATATTGTAAAACCTCCCTACATCAAGGAATACAATGCCCACATGAAAGGCGTTGACTGTGTGGATCAATTCCTTTTGTATTCCATCTAAGGGAAACAATGAAATGGACAAAAAAAGTAGTGCTGTACCTTATAAACTGTACCTTCAATTCATTTAGAGTGTACAACGTCCTCAATCCACAAGCAAAAATGAAGTATAAACAGTTTCTGCTATCAGTGGCAAGTGAAATCAATAAAAATATTTTTTAAATGAAACGGTTATTGAGAAACATGATCCAAGGTACTAAAGGTATTTAGGGACTAGAAAGATATATAAAAGCTGGCCTCTCCACTCAATCCTAGTCAATAAGTACTTTTTGTATATGTAGCAAAACTTTCGATGTATGCTTGTTTTTCTTCAATTAAATGTCAATACCATATAGGGTAGGGCACAAGTATGTTTATGTGAAACAATTTATTCTTGTATTAATTTTTAATTATTGTGTTATTTTCCACAGGAATAACTAAACCTACTTGTGTCCCACCCTGTATTTTCATGTACATAAATTTATTTTGGTGATTACCAAGATTTATACGTAATGAAATTTCTTTCCTCTTTTGTTTTCCTTCATACAGTGTACTCATGTGGAGAAGTTTTTTTGTCTTTTTAAAGATAATAATGAAGTTAACTGGATGAATATAGTAGTGATCTATTGATATTCTCTAGCACTTTTGGATATATGAGAAAAATCACTTTACTATTAGCTCTTATTGTAATGTCACAATAATTGCCTAATTGCTCTTCACAGGTGATTTCCAGCTTGTCTCATGCTATAGGCAAGCAAAAGGAAAGGATAGAGTTGATGAGAACATTCTTCCACTGGCGAATTGGCCATGTCAAATCCAGACAGGATGTAAGTATAAAAATGAAAAGATGATTGGCAAATATTAGACTTCTGAATTCAAAATTGTTTAAGATCACATTTTAGAACTCTTGTTAAAGTCAAAGAAGGATTTATTATCTAATAAGTCAAAATGAATGTAATGTTGCTCTGTTTTCAAGGAATTTGATTTTGGTATAGTTTGGGTGGTAATGCCTCATATTTTATAGATCTATTAATATATCATTTCCTTTGTCACAATAGGTTAGTAGGGATTGTACTTAAATTACAAATGCCTTGGTAATGGAACCCCTTTAACAAATTTGACTCAAATATGATTATGTGGAAAAAGAATTTACAGTCTTTAACGTATCATTAGCTTCCCATTTTGTTTCTCCTCCTAAAATGCCTGAATACATTCTCCTCAAAAAGAGGCAACACTACAGTTATCCTATCTAATAAAAGGGTAATATGCAAATTAACCATCACTCCATCACAAATATGGCAGTGCCCATAGCCACAAGGTGGCGGCCCCCAGTCCCGAGGGGGCGGCCACTGAGAACGCACAGCATGAGCAGCCTAGTGGAATGCTTGCTTCATCACCGCAGCAACAAGGCAAGCATTCTGTGCCCTGGCTGGCCAGAGAAACATTAATATTTAGTATTAATAGCATCAATATTTAATATTCCACTATTAGGGAATAGGATTCCTCCTAATGCTTTCATTTTTTAATTAATCCCAGTAGCTCAATCTACATTGATCAGACTGAAAAGAGCTATTTAAAATGAGTATTTAGACCATATTTTGAAAGTTATCAAGTGACATAATGAGAGTGTATTGTTTTTATGTTAGCTGAAATGGTTGAAGCTGCCATCACTTTTTGAATAGCTTTTCAAATTTAAGAAGATTGAAAATTGAAACTACTTATTCAAAAGAATTTAAATTCATTGATAAAAAGAATAACATATGTTCCTGTTTGAATCATTATATATATGATGCAAAATATGTAAATTAATGATGGCACTATATATGATGCAAAGTATGTAAATTAAATTAATCTTGCTTATGGTCGTGTCCACCAAGCCAAAGGGAAAATAATGCCATTTGAAGCTACAGTTATCTTTTTGTCTTCCAACCACTCTGTTGTCCTAGTCCTGGTTTCAGCTAAAAGGTCATGCAGATTCAGAACTAAGATGACAAGTGGCAAATTCCTCATTTTCTTTCACTTGTTTTTTGTTGTTTTTCCCCTAACTTGATTAGTTACATAAAACAATGATGTGTAATGGATAAGAAAGAGCTTAGGCTCTGGAATGAGGCAAGAATGGCTTTTGGGCAGGTTACTTAACCTCTATAAGCCTGTTCTCTATGGAGATAAGAATAATTATACAGGATTAAATAATGTATGTACACTGTGTTATGTTTCTTTTTATTACTGCCAGTATATTTACCAGTGCACTGTGTTTTAAGGTTATAATTACTTTATTTAGGCTTATGAAGGGAAACTCGCTGACCAGCACTTCCAGAGAACTTTACTGAAGAAAGTGTGGATAGGCTGGCATTCCACGGTGCAAAAGAAGTGGAAGGATGTGGTGGAGCGAGCTTGTCAAGCAAAAGCCGAAGAAGTTTGTGTTCAAATTTCCAATGATTATGAAAACAAAGTTGCTGTGGTAAAACTTCTATTTATTTTTATTTGTTTTTACTTTCCTTTAATAGAAATAAACAAGATGGGTAGTATCACTCACTGTTACTTTACTAAAGTTAGAGTGACCCATTTGTAATTCTATTTAATGCAGTGTCAAATAAGACTGTAACTATTTGGGAAAGAGCAATAATGAGTTAGGTTTATGGACTTATTTATTCTTTAAAAGTTGTAACTTTGCTAGCATGGCAAGGTGCCGTCAGTGTCCCCCATCTCTGGACTGTCCTCGTGACTGGAACAGACCCGTCAGTTCCTCACTGTCGCTGGAACCCACATGGTCTTGGAGTTGTCGGCAGCTGTGCATGGCTGCAGGTGGCCCAAGACCAAACCAGAGAGGATGGATCTTGCATTGCCACGATGTGTCCACCATCTGGATACCACCGCTGACATGTACACATAAAGAACTATTTGACATTGAAACTGGGACTCAAACATTTTTTGTTCTTATACATTTATTTCTAGTATGCAGAGGCAAGATATTTTTGAAGAAAAGAAACAGGAGAGAGTGATTGGCAGGGTGGCCTTGAACAGGTTGTCAAGCTACAGGGGGAAGGCTGGGGAGGATGGGAGGCGGATGCTGGGGGAGATCAACCGAAGGACTTGTATGCATGCATATGAGCTTAACCAATGAATGAAAGACACTGGGGCGGGGAGGGGGGCAGGTGGGGACATGTGCTGAGGGGGGGGGAGAAAACATGTACTACTATTAAATATAAGTTATACTACAAAAATAAATAAATAAATAAAATTAATTAATTAATTAAAAAAAAAAAAGTTGTAACTTTGGCCTCCAAACTTATGTTGGAACTCTTGTGTGTACAAGTGTCTTGACAATTTAAATCACTCATAGATCCTTATGTCCCTTAAGAAAGCATGCTTTCTTATACCTCTTTTGGCTTTTATTTAGCCAAAAATAAAGACCAAAACCAAAAATGTTTATCCTCTTGTTAATTTAAATAAACTTTATTCATATAAAGTTGGATACAAATTAGAATTATTTTCCCATTGACTTCTAATAATAAAATTAACATTGTTTCCACGGGAAAACATTTGAGACTCAAAATGAAATAAAAACTATATTGAAGAATGCAATAGACCTCTTGAAATAAAATACTAAAAGGAAAAAAATATTTCATCATTATAGTACAAAGTTCTTGGATGTTAAAAATCAGTATCAGAATACAGACAATGTTATGCAATTGAAAATGACGTGCAAAAAATGGAGGCCCTTTAAATTTGTTCTGTGGGAAAATGTGTTGCAACTAATATCACTTTGCACTTTAAATTCTATAATATCATTTAGTTTTTTAAAATGTTAATATTGCAGGCACTTAGTTAATTTTTTTCTAAAGGGTTGAGGGTAGTCTGTGGCTCTTAATGTGTTTTGTTTAATATTCTGTATCCTACATAAAAGATTTATGGTAAGAAATGATATATCTTTTTGTATAATTAAAACACATCAGCAACCTTCAGTAGGACTGGTATACAATTCCCCTTGATTGAACCTTGAATTTATGATTAAAAATGGAAATGGTTTGTTGAAAGACACTTAGAGTAAGATGCATCATTTAAAATAAAGTGAGACACATAGCAGAAGAGGCATGTGGCAAAGTGTTTTTAGTACCAGTATTTCACCTAAAAATACTTCACAGTGTAAGTCTACTTTTTAACAATAAATAATATCCTTCCTTGTATTACAACCCTTTTTTTAAAAAAATTGCCTTATTTTAGTTATCTGGAGCTTTGGAAAATGCAAAAGCTGAGATCCAAAGAATGCAACATGAAAAAGAGCACTTTGAAGATTCCATGAAGAAAGCTTTCATGAGGGGTGTGTGTGCATTAAATCTTGAAGCCATGACAATGTTTCAAAACAGAAATGATGCAGGTTAGTGTTTAACTTAAGAGTCTCTGCCTACTTTTCAAAAATAATTTGAGGTTTCAGTGATTAGTGTGGCCTACAATACTAATTTTTTGCAATAGATATGTCTTATCCAGGCACACTGGATATATATATACACACACTAGTGGCCCGGTGTACGAAATTTGTGCATGGGTTGGGGGGGGGGGGGGGGGGGTGTTTCCTCAGCCCGGTCTGCAACCTGTCCAATCTGGGACCCCTCGAAGTATCTCCTGCTGCTGGTTTATAGGGATCTGGCCTAAACCGGCAGTCAGACATCCCTCTTGCAATTCAGGACTCTTCGCTCCAGCTGCTCACCTGCCTGCCTATTTGCCCCTAACCACTCTGCCTGCTGGCCTGCTTGCCCCCAACTGATCCCCTGCTGGCCTGCTCATCCCCAAATGCTCCCCCAACCAGCCTGATTACCCCCAACTGCCCCTCTGCTGGCCTGCTCACTCCAGACTACCACCCCCCATTGTCCTGATCACCTCCAACTAACCTCCACTGATGGCCTGCTCACTCCCATTTGACCCCCCTGCTGGTCTGCTTACCCCCTATGGCACCTGCTGTCCCATCCTGGCCTGATCACCACCTGGCAACCCAAGGTCCCAGCCCCTCCTTTTTTTTTTTTTCCAGCGCCTCCTTGAGTGGAGGCCAGAGCCAGCTTGAAGCAAGTATCTAGGATTTATTTATCTTCTATAATTGAAACTCTGTAGCCTTGAGCAGAGGCCAGGGCCAGCCAGGAAGCTTGGCTTCTTCCATTGCCAGTGGCAACCCAAGCCTCCTGCTTGCTCCAGCTCCATGGCTGGCCACCATCTTGGTTGGGCTAATTTGCATACTTGCTCTTGATTGGCTGGTGGGTATGGCTTGGCATAGTGGAGTGATGGTTAATTTGCATGTTTCTATTTAATAAAGGGGTAATATGCTAATTAGACTGGGAGACCTTCCGGATGTCCTTCCAGGCAAAGTCATGATGGCAGGGCTGAGGCAGAGGTGGTTAGGAGCAAGCATGCTGGCGGCGGGGGGCAGTTGGGGGTGAGCCAGCCAAACCGGGGGTGGGGGGGTGGCAGTTGGGGGCAATCAAGCCAGCAGGCAGAGTTGTTAGGGGGGATCAGGCAGGCAGGTAAACGGTTAGGAGCCCATGTTCCCAGATTGTGAGAGGGATGTCTGATTTATGGGATCGGGATGCCGGTTTATGGGATCGGGCCTACTCCGGCAGTTGGACATCCTCTAAGGGGTCCCAGATTGGAGAGGGTGCAGGCTGGGCTGAGGGACACCTCCTTCCCCTGTGCACGAGTTTTGTGCACCGGGCCTCTAGTATATATATATTTACTAATTTCAGAGAGGAAGGGAGAGGGAGAGAGATAGAGATATCAGTGATGACGGAAAAACATTAATTGGCTGCCTCCTGCACGCCCCCTACTGCAGATCGAGCCTACAACCTAGGCAAGCGCTCTTGATCAGAATTGAAACTGGGACCATTCAGCCTGCAGGTGCATGCTCTATCCACTGCTCCAAACCAACTGGGGCCAGTCACTGTATTTTTAGCTTCATAGTGTCATATTTAGTTTTAAATCCATCATGAAAATTCACTTACTCAGGGTTACTTATGGTATCTTAGGTCTGAGCAAGTAAACTGTGGACTCTTAAGTACATAGGCTCAGAGTTATAACAATGCTTTGAATGTGTGATGCCTTTAATTGCAAAACTTCTATTTTTGTCTTTTTCTAAGTAGCCAATTTCCTTGGACTATTTTGTTGATTAAATATTTCTTATCTAGTCATGGTTTCTCATTTTTAAAAATTGCTTGTTTTCCAGTTTAAGAGAAACCACAATTAAAATTGTTTCAAAAGTTATAAATATAGGTTTGTCTATAGAAATAAAAAATTTTAAAAATATTTCAAGAAAAGTCCATGTATTGGCTTGGAACTGAGTTGTTTGTGTCAATTTCATGAAGATGGCTTGGAAGAGCACATGACAAGAGTCTTTTGCCACCAAGTTGCAATGAGTCCTAGTTTCCTTATTGGGTTTTGGTTTCCTTCTCTGAACAAACAAGATAACATAAACCTTTACCTTATTTAGCTTAGTTGAGAGATTTTTGTGAAATACACTTAAAAACACTTTTAAGAACCCTAAACCTAACCCTAGCCATAACCCTAGCCCTAGCCCTAGCCTTAACCCTAACCCTTACCTTAACACTAATCCTAATACTAGCCCTAACCCTTACTCTTACCCTAGTCCTAGACCTAACACTATCTCTAACCCTAGCCCTAGCCCTAACCCTAACCCTAAATAAAAAATAAATAAAAAACTTTTTAAAAAGGACTAGTAATTATAGCATAACTATCAACTTAACATGCTAAAGTTTTTTCTTTTATAGTGGATTTTTAAAAATATGTATTTTTATTGATTTCAGAGAGGAAGGGAGAGGAAGAAGAGAGAAACATCAGTGATGAGAGAAAAATGATTGATCAGTTATCTTCTGCGCACCCACCCTGGGGGTCAAGCCCATAACCCGGGCATATGCCCTGATCTGGAATCAAACCGTGACCTCCTAGTTCATGGGTCGACGCTCAACAGCAGTTGGACGTGACTGTAGTCTTAATTCATTCAAGGCAGCCTCCCATGATTCACGTAGAACATGAATGCTTTTGCAGTAGTCCCTTATAGTAAATCCCACCTGAGACCCATGTTAACTTACACATGAGACAGTTTCATTTTGTAATGTCATTAACGTGATTTCATTCCAGTGAATAACTTCTCCGTGCTTCATTTTAAAACATCAACAAACTTTTATTATATAAACTGTGCATGTTGTGGGTGACAGTGAATTAAAGCAAATTGTTTTCTCTCTGAAACAGTTGGGGTGTATGGCCCATATATAGATTAGAAACATAACATTATAGATTATCAAAGCTAAATAGTTTATCTTGCTGATACCCCAAGGTGTGTTTGATTTCTCTAATAAATGGCCTTTTAATTATAGATACTGAAAACAAACTTACCACCTCCAATAATAGACTGGTCTGCTTTCATTTAAAATTCTTAGCAAGTTATATGTATTAAATTGATTAATTTAATTATCTACTCAGAAGAGATATTAGGTTCCACAAGTAAGGTGACAAGTTATTATTAGAACTTATTGCATTTAATTATAAGAAATTCATTTTTCGTAACATACTTATGAACACGAATTGACTTAGGACAGAATGTTTTGCCACCTTTATAACTTGACCATCTTAAATTTTAAATTCCAATACATCTCCTACAGGCAAACATCCATAACAGGATTTGAAGAAAATGTATTCTGATAATTACCCAACATGATTTGTTTTGCTCCTATTGCTTTCACATCCACCGTCTTCTGTAGCTAAGGCCAAGTTATCAGAACCCAATGGTTTTTTAGTTGCCTTGTGTTATCTATACTAATAATAGAGGACTATGCAAATTGGCCAGGATGCTGTCATGTAACAACCAATCAGGATGGGGGTGAGGCCATGGCCAAGAGCTCTCAGCATGCCTGCACAAGGGGTCCAAAGGGCGCAGAGAGGAAGGGAGAGCAGATAGGCAGTTAGGGCAATCAGGCCAGGAGGGGAGAGCAGTTAGGGGTATTAGGCTAGCAGGGAAGAGTAGATAGGCAGTTAGGGGGATCAGGTCAGGAGGGGATAGCAGTTAGAGGGATCAGGCTGGCAGGGGAGAGCAGTTAGGGGCATCAGGCTGGCAGGAGAGAGCAGTTAGGGGCATTAGGCAGTCAAGCAGTGAGTGGTAAGGAGCCAGTGGTTCCAGATTG
This sequence comes from Antrozous pallidus, assembly GCA_027563665.1. Classification (NCBI taxonomy): domain Eukaryota; kingdom Metazoa; phylum Chordata; class Mammalia; order Chiroptera; family Vespertilionidae; genus Antrozous; species Antrozous pallidus. The sequence continues at coordinate 42,144,725 of CM050512.1, read as the reverse complement.
TGAGAGGGATCCCAGATTGGAGAGGGTGCAGGCCAGGCTCAGGGACACGAATTTCATGCACCAGGCCTCTAGTGTTTGTCATAATGAGGGATAAAGATAAAAGGAATAATAAGACACAGTAAGCAATAAGGCTGGGGAAGCTACACAAAGGCAAAATTCACTGTGATCTAATGCTGGATTTGCTCTGTAATATTTAGGTTTTGTGGCATTTCAATAACAGCGTATTAGTTCTCACAAGAAAAAAAATCACATCTGGCCCCATTTCTTCCCTTAAAACAATTGCTTTTTATAATGTAGTTTTTAATAATGCAATGTTCCTAATGTATCTTTCTTGTTAGAAAAACACTAGTATTTGATTTTTTTTTATTTGTCCTGATTTTCTGCTGTCATCTGCACTGTATTTCATGTTGTACAATATCCTAAATCTTATAGATCGTAAGTTAGAAGTTTCTATGAAGAAGGCAAAGTGTGCCTGGCCAGAGTGGCTCAGTGGTTGAACATTGACCCATGCACCAGAAGGTCACGGTTCAATTCCCGGTCAGGTGGGGCACATGCCCTGGTCGTGGGCTGGATCCCCAGTTGGGGGGCATGCAGGAGGCAGCCAATCAATTATTTTCTTTCATTGTTGATGTTTCTATCTCCCTCTTCCTTCCTTTCTGAAATCAATCCAATATAATAAAAGAGTTAATATGCCAATTAGAATGGACTGGCAGAATGACCTTCTGGAATGACCTTCTAAGATGACTTCCAGGGATGACCAGTAGGGAGGAGCGGGCGGTGGGACTGCTGCAAGGGCTGAGCCCCTTGCACGAATTTTGTACATCGGGCCTCTAGTAAAAATATATTTTTAAAAAAGAGAGAAGGCTGCTTTCTGCTGGTGAAAGCTGCAGAGTAAGCATCGATGGAATTTCCCCTGTTGCCGTCAACACGTCTGAGTCTCCCAAAGAGCCAGAGCAGCTGCGGAAGCTCTTTATTGGAGGTTTGAGCTTTGAAACAACCGATGAGAGTCTGAGGAGCCATTTTGAGCAATGGGGAATGCTCACGGACTGTGTGGTGATGAGAGATCCAAACACCAAGCGCTCCAGAGGCTTCGGGTTTGTCACCTATGCCACTGTGGAGGAGGTGGATGCAGCCATGAATGCGAGGCCACACAAGGTGGACGGGAGAGTTGTGGAACCAAAGAGGGCTGTCTCAAGAGAAGATTCTCAAAGACCTGGTGCCCACTTAACTGTGAAAAAGATTTTTGTCGGTGGTATTAAAGAGGACACTGAAGAACATCACCTAAGAGATTATTTTGAACGGTATGGGAAAATAGAAGTGATTGAAATCATGACTGACCGAAGCAGTGGCAAAAAGAGGGGCTTTGCTTTTGTAACCTTTGATGATCATGACTCCGTAGACAAGATTGTCATTCAGAAATACCATACTGTGAATGGCCACAACTGTGAAGTAAGAAAAGCCCTATCTAAGCAAGAGATGGCTAGTGCTTCATCCAGCCAAAGAGGTCGAAGTGGTTCTGGAAACTTCTCAAGTGGTTTTGGTGGAAATGACAACTTTAGTCTCGGAGGAAACTTCAGTGGTCGAGGTGGCTTTGGTGGCAGCCGTGGTGGTGGTGGATATGGCAGTGGGGATGGCTATAATGGATTTGGTAATGATGGAAGCAGTTTTGGAGGCGGTGGAAGCTACAATGATTTTGGCAATTACAACAATCACTCTTCAAATTTTGGGCCTATGAAAGGAGGAAACTTTGGAGGCGGGAGCTCCGGCCCTTATGGTGGTGGAGGTCAGTACTTTGCCAAACCACGAAACCAAGGTCGCTGTGGCAGTTCCAGCAGCAGCAGTAGCAATGGCAGTGGCAGAGATTTTAATTAATTACTGGCAGGAAACAAAACTTAGCAGGAGAGGAGAGCCAGAGAAGTGATAGGGAAGCTACAGGTTACAACAGATTTGTGAAGTCAGGTCAAGCACAGTGGTGGCAGACCTAGCTGCTACAAAGAAGACATGTTAGACAATTCTCATGTGAATGGGCAAAAAAAACTCGACTATATTTGTGACTAATTATATAACAGGTTATTTTAGTTTCTATTCTGTGGAAAGCGTAAAGCATTCCAATCAAGGGTTTTCATGTAGATTTTTTTTTTGCACCCATGCTGTTGATTGTTAAATGTAATAATCTGATCATGACACTGAATAAATGTGTCTTTTTTTTAAATGTGCTGTGTAAAGTTAGTTTGCTCTGGAGCCATCTTGGTAAATTACCCCAACAGTATGAAGCTAGAATTCCTTCAGGGTGATTTCCATTTGAAATTTACTTACAACCTGCTTGGGCACAGAAGCCATTGTCTTCAGAAACTTCGGTGTAGTTGAATTGGCAGTTACTGCGTTGTGACCTGGAGTTGACCATTGAAAGGCTCTCCCAAGCAGAGTCACGGAGTTGATTTGGTTATTAATGATTATTGGCACATCCCTATGCAATATATCTAAATTGAATTATGGTACCAGATAAAATTATAGATTGACATGAAGCTTGTGTATCATCCATTATCATGTGTAATCAGTAAATGATTTACTATCAAAGAGAGAGAGAAAAGGCCAAGTGTGACAATAAAAATAGCCTTTAAAATGATACCTGCCAATTTTCAAAGCAATTTTAGGAAGAGTAGAAAAATACTTCATAATTGAAAAAATTTATCCCAGTTAAAGCAAGAATAATTATTAAAACTTACTCCCCCCAGATTAAGGAGGGTGGGCCGTCTTTCTCTCTTCCAGTGCACTGGTCCCACATCTGATGGGAAGTCGGCCACCTGCGTAAAAACATAGTCAGAATCACTTTCTATCAAAAGCATGTGTATGTGTTGATTTCAAAGCAAAAACAGTATCTTATATTGAATTAGCCTTTTTCATCAAATGATTTCAAAGGACCTATGCATGATAGCCCTCATAAACTTTGTTAATCAAAGTTTATATTTTTATATAAATTTAGTATAATAAAAGGACTTACACAAAAGCCCATATTTCTAGATGGAAAGAGGACAACATAGAAAACTATTTAAACATAGGGTTACATACTTCATCCAGATATTCTGAAAACCCTCACCCTTGTCTTTGGTATCACAAAAATATGGTTTTAAGTAAAAATTTTAACCAAATTCTAATTTTCATTGGGATGGGAAAATCTAAAATAGGACCCTTAGTTTGGCTCAGTGGATAACAGTGTCGCTTGCAGATTCAATTCCAGTCAAAGGCATGTACCTTCATTATTGGCCCCTCCTGGTTGGGGCGCATGCAGGAGGTAACCAGTGTGTTTTTCTCAGATTGATGTTTGTATCCCTCTGTCTTCCACTCCCTAAAAAAAAAGTCCGTGGAAAAATATCCTTGGGTGAGGATTAACAAAATAACATAGTACTCTTAGTCCTAATTTCTCTAGAAAATGAGGCTATTCACTCCTTTGATTTAAGGTTCAGTTACTATATGTGTGTGTCACTAAAACCAGTTCATTGTGCAAATATGCTCTTAATTCATGACTCAAATAATCCACCTGCAAGAGCTCATTTCTTTTACAGTGTCAAGATTTACTTATTGATTTATTATTGTTTGCTGAAAAATCAAAATAGACTATTTTTGTTAGGATAAGAGCAGTGGAAGGAAATGAGAGTGTATGTTGTATCACAAAATTATCCTAAAGATCTATCAGGACATTTATCAGAATAGTTGCATAAATTAACACAAAAGGACATAAATCCTCAGCGTAACATTATTGTAATGGTTGTGAGGTCCCACCTGAGTACAGAATTTATTTTTTTTTTCTTTTAAGTAACAGCAAATCATTCGTTTTCAAACATGTTGAAGGAAGTGGTCTGAAGTCTTCAATGTAATGCTGGCAATCAGTTAACTGTAACAAACCCATTAACTGAACATGTATACAATACAGGACAAATTTCTACATTTCTGTTAAGACCAAATTGTAGCTATCACGTATTAAAACTGTTGGGAGGTAAAAGTAATCTTCACTTGGAAGGATGTAAATGGAATTAATTTGTCATTTTTACGGCTAGACTTCACAAATATTAAGAAGGAAGAGTATGGTCCTGCTCATCTGGATCCTTCGGCTCCGATACTCTCAGCAGCTGCCCCAGCACCATCCTCAGCAACAGCATCCATGGGAGTGGCCAGCAATATTCCCTTTCCCTCTGCCACGACCATCACCTCTACGGGGACTGCTTCCGCCTCCTCTGTTTCTGCTCCTTTTGGTGTGGGGTCCACAGCTCCCACTGCGTCAGAAGAAACGGTCAGTGCAGTGCACGCAGGTGCCAGTGTTGGGAAAGCGTTCCCAACTTGTGGGTATAGTGGGTATTCTGAACTTTTTTCTCATGGATAAAAAAGCTCCAGAGTTCAGGCCAAGTTACAGGAAATAGTTCTATAAAGGTCTCGATGGTTTTGATTTGCTTGTCTCCCTGCTCTTCCCCACCCTAACCACTTTACCTGAGAGGAAAGATGATGGCAGAATAGGTTTTAGGTCTGACAGTCCCCCTCGCAGGCCATCAGAAGACGCCATTGCACAGTCAACCAGACAATTGGTCGTCTTTGGTATTCCACTGACTTCCACCTCTTAGGAACTATTAATTTTAGGGGAAAGTAATTTGAGATCTGCCATTTATCATATTTTCTCTTGATTCAAAGAAGTTTTAAGAAACTTTTTTGAAGTTTGAAATGTGATCCTATATAAAGATCTCTTTTAAATAAACACAGTGTTTATTTAAATTTCTGGTTTTCCATTCATGTTGCATATTCAGGTAATGCACACAAGAACTAGAATTTTTAAAATTCCCCAGTTTGGCTCAGTGGATAGAGCATCGGCTTGTGGACTGGGGGGGGGTCCCAGGTTCGATTCCAGTCAAGGGCATGTATCTTGGCTGCGGGACACATCCCCAGTGAGGGGGGAGGTGCAAGAGGCAACTGATCGATGTTTCTCTCTCATCGATGTTTCTGACTTTCTATCCCTCTCCCCTCCTCTCTGTAAAAAATCAATAAAATATATATGTATTTTTAAATTCCCTTCTTAAAATATGACTACACCATTTATAATCTGCATTTATATATAAATCTGAAAATGCATAGGAAGAACTTAGAATGAGTAAGTGTACTTACCACCCTTTTTGTAACTGATTTTTGAAAATACTTGGATCACCTGAGATAATTTTAAGTCTCTGAAACTTAAAAACACAATATTGCATCAACAGCTCTTCCCCATTCCTCCAACTACGTCCTACTTTTCCGAAACAGACACACATTCAGTTTCATTCATGTAAGGGCAGCCTTTAGGGCTAGGGTGAGAGGAGAATCACAAGTAAACCAATCTAAGTGTAATACAAGTTTTATCCTTCGTTATATAATTACAATAGTCAGATTTACATCAATGTGTCTTTCTTGTTTTTAAAAGGATCCATAATAACAAAATTAGGATTTACAGCTGTTTGTATGGAAAATAACACAATAATTAATAATAATATAAAAATAAACTCTGTTTTCACATACTCCACACTGTAAACCTACTTAGGCCCCACCCTGTATATTAGATAACTTATGTAATGTGAAACCATCATTGTCAGGAGCAGGAAAAGAAGACTTGTTTTCAGGACTGGTTATCTTTCCAGTTTAATCTCAGAAGCTTCCTGTGAACATTCAAAACTTTTTCCAGTCTTCCTTAGGACTTCCAATAGCTAAAGGGAAGTGTGTACAAAAAGTAAACTGTACAGATTTGAGAAAACAAATAAATGGAGAAAGGATTGTTACCATTCTAGTGAAATAATAGTTTGTAAAAGTCGATCAGGCAGAGTGGTTAGGAGTGATCAGGCAGGCAAGCAAGTGGTTAAGGGCAATCAGGTAGCAGGCGAGTGGTTAGGGGAAATCAGGTAGGCAGGCAGAGAGGTTGGGGGGATCAGCAGGTGAGCAGTTAGGAGCCAGCATTCCTGAATTGCTACAGGGATGTCTGACTGCTAGTTTAGGCCCGATCCCGGAATCTGTGGGATCAGGCCTAAGCTGGCACTTGGACATCCCCCGAGGGGTCCTGGATTGCAAGAGGGTGCAGGGACACACACGCACACACACACATTCCTCCTGTGCATGAGTTTTGTGCCCTGGGCCTCTAGTGTTAAAATGTCAGCATTTCATGGTGAGAAACATTTTCCAGAAAACACATTAGGCAAGATATACAAGCAAATATATTGCAGTTCATGAGGCTGGACAATAGATGGCACTTTTTCTAACTCCATTTGGAATAATTGAGGGATTTTAGTTGGATTTTTAAGCTATTTAGTAAAGTGTGTCTACTAACATTCTCTTCATCTGAATGAAAATGAAAGGGCATCATTAGGCAGTTGGTGCTGCGTTTCCATTTTATAAATGAGGAAATTGAGGCTTAGAGTAACTTGCCTGAGGATAGAGTAACAAAAGTAGACTATGTCAGTTCTCTTTTATTCCTTTTGTTTTTGCCCTGCTGATGTAATTAGTTGACAGTGGGAAAAAATGAGTACACATCTATATTACCCCTGAAATAAATATAATTTTTGTGGGGTTTTGTCTAGCAATAAGCAACACAAATCTATAAAAGTTACATTTACTTTATGATCTGATCATTGCATTTTTTTGCAATATATTATGTGGAAATAACTCTCAAAAGAAAAGGAGTCCATTTCCACAAAGATTTGCTGTATATAAAATAGGAAAAGAACTGAGATAATTAGATAAACTAGCTTGTTGGTATTAAAATCTCTCAAAATTGTAGCAATTCTCTATTCATGGGAAAAAAAGTATACTAACAAAGCAATAAGAAAAAAGAACACAAAAGTATTTGTAATAATAATATTAATTATGCATAAGAATCAAAAGAGCTCTTAAAACAGATGAATGGTTGCCAGAGATTAGGAGTAATGGGGTAAGAGGGATGGATATGACTAAAGGTCTCTGAAACCTTTAAAAGGGGGGACATATTTCTGGTGATGGAATAGTTCTGTGTCTTCATTGCCAAATCCACACGTGATCTCTAGATATAAAAGCCTAAGTGTCCATCTGACTCCAACTGGTAGCTATTGATGCACACGACAACCGGGAGACAGACTCTCAATGCAGGAGGTGTCATGATGTACGCTGGCCATTTAAAAATAAACGGCATCGCGGACCTGGCACTGACAAACCAACCCTTGGCTTCCCCACAAGGGACACAGGCTCCACCCCCCCACCGGAGCGGCACCCCACCAAATCACAGCCAATGCTGCCAAGATCCCATGGCACAAAATGTGGCCACAGCCCAGCCCAAAAAACGGTCGCTGTGGACGCCGGGTAATGACATCATGTAGCAACTTCTGGCTTCCTCTCCCTAACAACTAGCCTCCTTGGAGTTTCTTCAGCCAGGAGCCCAACTTGCTTTATAGCCAGGTGCAAACATACTACAATTTAACCAAATGTTTGTGAAGCCATTTCCTGTGCATCATCTCATTTGGTCCTCACAGAAGTCCTGGAGTAGGAGGCTTGGTAGAACCCTATTTTCTTTTCATTAGCCAGAAAATAGAGATTTAGGAAGTTTAGAAACTTGACCTGACTGAAATGAAGTAGGAAGTGGACATTGAAAATGACTTCAGGTTTTCTCACTGTGCAGAATATAATCAAACTGCTTCAGTGAAATATCTTACCCTTTGTTCTCCCTGCATGATCTACAATAGTAATCTGCTTTGTGTTGATGTTTACTGCTGTATTGCTGACAATTACCTGAAAGAGAAGCTGGGGTCCTTCACTGGCCTGGGAAAAGTTTAGGTAAATCATAAAGCAAGTCTAAGCAAGTTCATCTATCTATATATATAAAAGGCTAAGTTGACTTATGCAGGCACAATACATATAAAGCTGTCACTGGCGCCAATCACACACATGTGTTTCAATTGGTGATTGTCAAGTCGTGAATTTGGTTGACACATTTATCATAGAGAAAGGGCGAATAGTGATATTAAAATATTTCTTCTAATTAATTTCCTTTCAATGTGCATGAATCCGTGTGCCAGGTCACTAGTATAGTGATATAGATCCATACCTAGGCGTTTTACCAATGTCAGCCTCCTGGTTTTGATGTCATAATTATCACATAATTATGTAAAATGTCATCATTCCCAGAAACTGGGTGCAGAATGCACCCAGGTTCTCTCTACATTGTCTTTATAACTTCCTATAAATTTATAAGTATTTCTAAGAAACAGGTTTTTTTAAAGTTGGTGAGGTGCTGTAAAATAGTCGGCATACCAGAGTTAAAGGAATGCTCTGCGGTGCTTGGTTTTATGTTGTGATCTTTGTCTCTTTTAAGTTTTTTTTTTTTCATGTTAAAGTTGATTGAATATACAATGATTTTAAGTGCCTGTATATTTTCTTCATAAGTTATAGAACCAAAATAATTTATGGCTATAAATTTTGCCATGGATTTCCTACCAACTAAATATTTCTTTACTTTTTTAGTATGTGCCCAGAGTTGTGACATCTGCACAGCAGAAAGCTGGACGAACGATTACTGCCCGGATCACGGGGCGATCTGATTTCACTTCAAAAAACAGAATTAGTAGCAGTTTAGCTATAATGGGCGTTTCTCCTCCCATGAGTTCAGTTGTTGTGGAAAAACATCATCCAGTCACAGTGGTGAGTCCACATTTTCACCTTTTGTCAAAATCTATGTCCTGAAATTTTATAAAACCAATAAATACTTAAATGACATGCTGAAGAGATCAACATTCATGATGACTGGTGCTTATCTTGCCTTTTACTATTTGGTCTTTCTATGCTTACAATTATAGACCTGTCTGAATCTGCCTTTCCTCTTTTAAGAAGTTAATTTCAGAAACATTCTTTCTTCTCAATAGTGTAAAAATTATCAAATACAAAAAGCAATAGAGCGTGTCATTGGCTAGAAGGATAAAATATATAAATGATTTCTCATTCATTTAAAAAAGAGGCAAGAACTGTTAGCTTATTAATAACTAGCTGTTCATATAGCAGGTTTTTATTACAAGAAATACTTCCCTACTTTTATAATTTTTTTAATTTTGCTCATTTTAAATTCTTCTTCCCCTTCAATAGGATTGTCATATTTCTAGTTTGGAAAAAAGTTGGTGCCTAGGAATCTAAGCAAAAAATAAAAATAAAACAAGTTAGTACCCAAATTATGCTACTTATTGCGTTTTTGATCATATATAAAACAAGGAAAATAATTGAGCCTCTTTTTTCTGTTGTGTAAAATGGCAGTCAAAGAGTACTTGGCTCTTATGTTTTATTGTCAGAGTTCAGGATTAAATGAGGTAATGTTGTAGAAAGGCACTTTGTAAACTATAAAACCAAAAAGCAAATAAAAATTGCCTGGAAAGGACTCAGAAGCCCCATCTTTTTTGGCTCATGGACAGAGCCTTCGCCTGCGTACTGGAAAGTCCCAGGTTTGATTCGAGTCAGGGCCACATGTCTCAGTTACAGGCTCGATCCCCAGTAGGGAGCATGTAGGAGGAGCTAATCAGTGATTCTCTCTCATCATTGATGTTTCAGTTTCTCTCTCCCTCTCCCTTCCTCTATCTGAAATCAGTAAAAATATATAGATTAAAAAAAAAAATACAGGAATACCTCTGCATTATTTCTTGTACTCAAGAATTATCTCAAAATTTTTAATTTTTAAAAGTATCAAGAACATATTCCCAAAGAGAAACAGGACTGATTTTCAAAGAGAATTCTCTCACCTTGGTTAGTGAGCTCAGTGGTTAGAGCGTTGCTCAGAGGCCCAGAGAGTCTCAGGTTCAATTCCCAGTCAAGAGCACATACCTGGTTGCAGGTTCAATCACTGGCCCTGGTTGGGGCATGTACAGGAGGCAACCAATCAGTGTATCTCTCTCATCAGTGTTTCTCTCTGTCTCTCCCCTTCCCTTCCACTGTAAAAAATCAATGGAGAAAAATAACAATAAAAAAACACACAAAATAGCCCTAGCTGGTTTGGTTGAGTGGATAGAGCGTCAGCCTGGGGACTGAAAGGTCCCAGGTTCGATTCCGGTCAAGGGTATATTCCTTGGTAGCGGGCACATCCCCAGTAGGAGATGTACAAGAGGCAGCTGATCGATGTTTCTCTCTCATCGATGTTTCTAAACTATCCCTCTTCCTTCCTCTCTGTAAAAAATCAATAAAATACATTTTTAAAAAACAAAAACCCACAAAGTAATTTTTTTAAAAAGATGAAGGCTTTAAAGAGACTACACGTTTATTTTTAATTTAGTTAGCCTTTGTTTTTAGATTAATAATAGAAATTCATATTTTACAGAAAAATAAGGAACTAAAGACTTTTAACCTGTTTTTTATGTTTATTTCACAAACTGCCCTTTGTACCTGCAGTACTTCTCCCATGAATTAGAAAGCCACAGATTTCTCCCATTATTACCTGATTTGAATATGTGACAGACATGATGACGAACTCTTACAATTTTACGTTTTTCTCAAGTATCAAGATACAGAACTACCAGGAAGTTATCCTGTTTAATAAAAGAATAATATGCAAATTGACTGTACCTCTGATCAAGCCATGCCCACCAGCCAATCAGGAGCAAATAAACCCTAACCAAGATGACTGTGGCCACTGAGGGCAGGAGGGAAGCTTGGGTTTCCCCAGCAACGGAGGAAGCCAAGCTTTCCGCCTGCCCTTGCTGGCCTTGACCAGGGCAGAGCCCAGTGATTAAAGCAAGCTGGGGGTCCCCCACCCAGGGCTCGAGCCTCAGCCAAACGCTTGTGGCCAAGGGGGTGGAGCAGGATGATCTCAGTGCTGGGAGTTCCCCGCCTAGAGCCCAAGTCTCAGAGCCTTGGCCAGAGGCTTGCAGCCTTGATCGGGGGCAGAGCAGGGCAGTTGCGCACGCTGAGGGTCAATGGCCCAGGGCCCCAGCAGAGCCTTGGCCAGAGGCCTGCGGCCTTGGCTGGGGCCGAGTAGAGCAATTGCCCAGGCTGGGGGTCCACCTCCCAGGGCCCGAGCCTCGGAGTCTTGGCCAGAGGCTTGCAGCCTTGGCCGGGGGTAGAGTAGGGCGATCGCGCTCGGTGCGAGTTCCCCACCCAAGGCCCGAGCCTCAGCCAGAGGCTTGCAGCCTTGGCGGGGAGGGAGGGCGCCAAGCAGGGTGATCGCATGCTCTGGGGCTCTATCCCCCAGGGCCAGAGGCTTTAGGCCTTGGCAGGGGTGGAGTGGGAGATCAGAGGAGATAGGTGTGAACTGTAGAGGAAACACCTTTTCTGACCTCTCATTGGCTAAGCTCCCTGTACGCCACTGGTAATATTCTTAGTAACTTGGGTATAAGAATCCAAAAAAGTAATCTAGGGTTTTTCTTCCACACTCCTGGAGAAAAAAATGAAGGTCCGCTGCTGGAGGGCTAAGAAATGTCATATCCTGCTCTACGTGGTTTGGCTCAGTGGATAATGCCTAGGTTTGCCAACCGCAGGGTCCGGGTTAGAATCTGATCAAGGGCATGTACCCAGGTTGCAGGTTCCTCCCTGGCTGGGGCCCAGGTCAGGGCTCATGCAGGAGGCAACCAATTAAAGTGTTCCTCTCACTTTATTTTCTCTCTGTCTTTCCCTTTCTCTTTCACATTCTCTAAAAATCAATGGAACATATCCTCAGGTGAGGATAAAAGAAAAGTAAAGAAATGTCGTATCCTATGAAAGACACATCTTGAAAATGCCTAAAGAAAGTTGTCATTTTTTCATGGTGAAGGGACCTGAGTCTGGGTTGATGAAAACACCTTGGTGGCTGCAGTGACCAGCAGTGGCTGCAGCAGTGGGGTGATGGGGCTGGTGCCTTTCCCTGATCAGCCTGGTCACCTCCCACAAAGGGAGGCCAGACTGCAGCTTAGGCCCGCTCCCCATGGGGAATGGGCCTAAGCTGTCAGTAGGACATCCCTTGAGGGCTCCCAGTATGTGAGAGGGGGCAGGCTGGGCTGAGGGGATCCCTCCCCCCAGTGCATGAATTTCGTGCACCAGGGCCCTAGTTACTAATAAACCAGTAATCAGATCTCTGACACGTTAGCCCTATCTGCTGGTTAATTGCTTGCTCTTGGTGCTACTTCTTTCTCTATTGGATTTTGTAGATCATGATACCTATGGTAACATGAGTCTATTTCTACAGTTCCTGTTGCCAATCCTCCCCAAAGAAAAACATCTCTTTTGACAGGGTCAGATTAGGTGGTTAGCAACTAAAATTTCATAGTAGTGGCAAGAACATCTCCCATTTGTTGTGATTACCCAGTTAATTTATGTACAAAGAAACATTTATAAAAATATTAAAGTTATTTTTCTATTTCCTTAAATCAGAATCTAAAATGAAGACCTGCATATCTGTATCACAAAGCTTTTGAAATACATAGTGAATGTTTTGATCAAATATATATTTTTACTTCAAGTATTTTAGAGATGGCTTTTCTAAGTGGAAGACCCTCATCAGAACCTTCATGTGCTAGTCAGTGACATGAACTGAGAACTCATCTGCATAACAAATCCCACTACATGTCCTCCCCCAACATATGTCCTCAGTCTCTACTTATTTCTTTATTTAGGAAGTTGTGGTCCATATGAAAGGAACACCAGGCCTCTGAGAAGTCCTCCTCGTGTATCACCAACAGAGGTTTAGTCAGCTCCCAGGTGAACCAGGTGAAATATGACAGACCTGCTTTATGCTGGTGTGAAGCAAGGACCAGACTGGATTCCTTACATGTCCCCAGGATTGGACTCCACATATTCACAGTGGAGGGCTTGGGGGGTAGGACCCTCCTTTCAGACTCCACATGTCCCTTTCTACACTTCGCCTCTGTAAGCATAAGATTCCATCCAGTTGAGTCCTCCTTGAGAAATGAATGCCCCCATGGCTCTCTGTGCTCCTCTCACATAAATTATGGGTATTGAGCACATCAGTCTAATTGGCTGTGGGTTCCTTATGGCAAAGGACCACAACTTGTAACCACTACTTCAATTCATTGCTTGACTCTTAACGAATGTTGAGTTAAATTATAAATGATAAAATGATACTTAATATGTGTAATGTTATAGGATTATTAAAATAGATTTTTTTATCTTTTCAGCAAACCATTCCTCAAGCTGCTGCAGCAAAATACCCCCGGACTATTCATCCTGAAAATACTACCTCAGCTTCCAGACCTCTTGGAACCAGATCAACTCACACCCAGTCTCTTGCAAGCGTTCATTCCATCAAAGTGGTTGACTAAAATGAATATGTTCATATTAAGGTCTTCTAAGAGCTCTGGTTTTACCAAGGATTAGAAGTCTTTAGTTTTAAAATTTTCCATATTTTTAGAACATCATGGATACATCATGTTCACCTTTTCAAAATTATAAGAGACTTTTCAAGCCACACCATCCTTTGTAAAATAATATGTAGGATTATTTTAATGTTATTTTTTTAATTTAAGCAATTAAGTAAAACTTTTTTAAATTAAAAAGCTGGACTATATTTTTTAATAGGCTCAGCCTGTGGCTGATTATACCATCAAAGTATATAAATCCTGTTTTCTCTACATTATTCCACAAAGCTGAATCATTTCCAAGGTTACTAAGTAAACTTTAAGAGAACTTTATTTTAAAAATCATTAAAACTAATAGAAACTAAAGTATTTTTATTTTTAAGTGAAAAAGATAAAAACCATATTTTTATCACAAAGTCTTTTGCAACTGTAGTATATTTGTCTTCATTTGCTAATAGTCCACCAATTAAAGACAGTGGGAGATGGCAACACCTATGAATAATTTTTTGTTAAAAGGGAAAAAATTTACCAGCACAAAAACACAGTTACAGAAATATCAAAAGAAAATTTTCTATTAGAATGATCCTATTTCTGATATTCTTCCTTGTCTCTTTTGAAACCTCAGCTTTGAATCCATATTGTTCTGACTAAACATCCAGTGTCCTGGAGTGGTGTAGCTCTGGGCAAATCTTGCACGTCTAAGGAGAGACATTTCAGTGCTGGCCAATAAGAAGAAACCATCTGGCTGAAACTGGTTTGGCTCAGTGGATAGAGCATCGGCTTGTGGACTGAAGGGTCCCAGGTTCGATTTCGGTCAGGAGCGTGTACCTTGGTTGTATGCACATTCCCAGTGGGGGGTGTGCAGGAGGCGACTGGTCGATGTTTCTCTCATTGATGCTTCTAGCTTTCTATCCCTCTCCCTTCCTCTCTGTAGAAAATCAATAAAATATATATTTTTTAAAAAGAAGAAGAAGAAACCATCTGGGCTGAACTGACCACGGAGTACAGAACCAGGCTTCTTATGGTTTTATTGCTGGTTGCCTGGGTTAAAGTACTTACGGGCTGCATAAAAAATGAGTAGATTCTGAAAAATCTCTCTAGGGCCTCAATTTCCATATTGTTAACTGGAGTGGATAGATTTAATAATCTGAAGCCTCTTCCATTTTGAACATGACCTAGTCCTATGCTCTAATTGTGATACAGGAGAGTTTTTCTTTAGATCTTTCTTATGCCAAACTTGTTCTGGGTTCTGGCCCAGCTACTACTGTGGCAAACAGCTCATGGATTACAATAAACACAAACCAACAGCATCTCATCTTCTGCCTGTACAGAGGGCAATCTCCTTTTCCCCTCCCGCTCCCCCAGGGCTTCCTCCCCTCCCAGTCCAGTCATGAGAAACAGGCAGGTCCATTTGCAATCCACTCATGCAGCCCTGGATTAACACCCATTGTGATAAACATCAAATCTTCCTTTCTCCCCACTATGCATAGCTGTCCCATCTCTCATCTCTTGGAAAAGAGTACCCTCGAGGTCAAGGAAGTTGTGCTTGGTGCCAAGTGGTGGTCAATTTAGTAATTCACCCCCGTCTAGGCTCTCCCTCCGTTGCCATATCGCCCCTTTTCCTTCATCCCTGCTCCCCTGAGTTTGCACTCCTGAAAGAAGCAGTGGCACGTAAACTGGCTTCAGGCTCCTCTTTGTGAAGAACCACAGTTAAAATGAGCAGTTTTCAGTGTGCAAGCCATAACGTGGACAAACTGAAGTCGATACTATGACTACTGTAAGAATATAAGCCTTTTTAAACTAAGTTCTGGAAGCCATATGGTATAAAGCATCAAGTAATTCGTGTTAGCCTAAATTAACAAATTCAACAAAACGCTTTAAACAATAAGAGTATTTGTATTTTTCTATAAAGAGGTTACCCAGATCTGGGGGGTTGCGCGGGAAGAGGAGTAGCAAGGTGGGAAGAAACCGGCCACACTGAAGAACAGATGGAGACGACTTTTCACTGAATACCTTTGTTAAAACTTGGGAATCATGTGGACATATTAACTGTTTTAAACATGCATAACGTTAAGTGGGCCAAAGACGCAGAACTATAAATTCATGATAGAATTAACTGGATTGAAATTGCTCATGATGTTATTTTTGGCCTTATAGGCCTAGAGTCAGAATTTGAGAATGGAGAGCCTTAAATTATAATGAATAGGGGCCTATAAACTGCCATAAATTGGAACTTGATTTCATGTTTAATAACTTTTTAGGTTACAAAAATAATACATGTTCATTGTGGGAAAAATTGGAAAGTACCAAGAAGTACAAAGAAAATAAAGTCAACTATAAATCACCAAGAGATAAAAATATATATATATTGGTATATATACTTTTGGCCTTCCCATACTTCTAGACATATGTGTTATTTAAAGCCAACAGTGACTATGATTTCCAAAGCCAGTTTTACTTAAAGAGAAATAATAGTTAACGAGGTCAATACTATGGGCATGTGGCTACAGGCATTCTCCCTTCATCTTGACCAAACTGCTTTGGCAGGTATTTCTTCCATTTTTATGGAGAAGGAAACTGGAGATTTGGGAATTTGAATATTAGAATGCCCAAAGTTTCATAATTAAAAAGTGGCAAAATCGCGACTCAAAACCATGTCTATCTTAAAATGCCCGGTTTTCCTATATGATGCCACGATGCTGCTACCACAATCACATTTTTCTAAAGCATGAGGTACAAAATCCTCCTGGGTTATGCTATCACATATGTTACATCAAATGACAGAAATGGGAAAATCATATACAGCTTGCCTTAAGCAAAGGCCAGAAATGTTTTTTGACTTTTCATTTCAGTGGTTGGAAACAATACCACTTTTTCATCTGTTAGGGATCCTATTGCCACCCCCTTCAGAGCCGAAAATCAGTCCTGCTGGAGGAACGTCATGGCATTAGAGCTGAACTTCAAAGGACTGGATGCTGAGTAGAAAATCATTTAAATGCAATTTCTCTAGGCTTTTATGAAACTACATTTCTTGGGCTTTGAGTTTCACTCTTGAATTGACGGATCTTTTCTTGGGAAAAAAAATAGCATAAAATTTATTATTAATGGCTAACATTTATTAAGCACGTCCTATGTGCCAAGCACTATTACACACTTAATCCCACCCACAACAGCCCTTCGCCATAGATGCCTTTTTTCCTAGTTAATCAGTGAGAGCACTGGCACTGTGGGGTTACAGAACTTCTCAAGGTCACCAGCTTATTAGCATTGGAGTTAAGGGTACGTTGAGAGCCCATGCCCTGCACCCCTTCAGAAAATGCCTCACGTCACTCCCTGGGAGTTCTTACAGACACACTTCCCCGGGGCTCTGCGGACAATGCCGTGGAAGGCAGGCATTGCCCAGGCACTGTTCCTTATCCTTGAAACGGGACACTGGATCGGGTGTGTCTGATTTGTGCAAGTGTGGTCTCAGCCTCAGGTAAAACTGCATCATGAAAAAAAAAAAAAAGGCAGATGTTGCTCTGTTTTGCGTGAATGGTTATGATTACATGTAAGTTATAACACCACCTCATTTATTAAGTTTTCAAAGCATCTTCCCTGACACGATAATCTTTGGCAGAGTAGTTTTTAGCACTAAAACCTCGGCTGGCAAAGCAATAGGCTGCCTGCCCTTGGCTTCCAACCCAGAGAGGACATTTTCAAAGACACTAACTTGCCGTTTCTCAACAGGGGCCAAGTAGCTTCTGGAGGGAGACCATTCTTGGTTGTGGAGAACTATCCTTATGACCTAGTTCAGCATTCTTGTTTCCCTGTCACTTTCTTCATTCTCCTCCCCACCACCCCCCATCCCCTGCCACACACATACACATAAACAAAAATACTCCTGTACCTTTTCAAATGCCCACTTAACACTGAGGACTGGAAAAAACAGAACAAGTACCATTGAGTCACTCTCCAAAGAAGCTGCCTATGTTGACTGAGCCCCAGTGAATCCCAAGCTGGGACCGTTGCTGCCGGGCAGTATCTCTGTCAATGGTCCCCTAACATTTCAAGGGACCAGGGTGTCTGTTTATTGAGAACTGTCACTCACCAGCTAGTTCTGGGAACCTTGCGCGGACCAGCTCTTTGTACAGGTGCTTGACTGGCACATCCGGGAGATCTGCAGCCAGATGAGCAGCGCCCTGTGGCCGTGTTCACAGATGCTGCCCTGACCTGTGCCCCACACACAAGGCCAGAGGCAAAGCACCACCTGCTGCTGCTGTCTCTCTGTGACGGATCTCAAGCCTAACTGTAACTCCTCTGTGGCTGCTCTTCTGGTGATGTTAGATCAAAGCCCCAGGGGATGGAAGCCCTTCCAGCTGCCCCCACGGCTGCCGCTTTAGGGTGACCAGCTTTGGGACTCGCTCCAGCACTGGCCATGCACCCACTGTAGGAGCGGACTGAAGGTTTCAGGGCCGCACCACTGCCCTGCGGGAAGGGACAATCTTAATGAGACGTGGAGCTTTGTAAACTCAAACTTAAAGTGCCTATACCACCTGGGATCTTGTGGAAATGCACGTTCTGATTCAGTCAGTCTGGGGTGACGACCTGCACGTCTGATAAACTTTCGGCTGCTGCTGCTGCTGCTGCTGCTGCTGCTGCTTCTGCCGCCCGTTACCCACACTTTGAGCAGCAAGCAGGTAGCTACCTGCCACTCCAGGTTCTGGTGGAAGTCTGCATTCCCACCCCTCCTTTGGGCCAGTGAGTGCTGGGCAAACACTCCCTAGGTACCTAACCCCTGAGAAGTGTGGGGGACGTGCTGGGATGTGGAGCTGAGAAGCCATGGTGTTCCAGGAGGAGGTCACAGGCACGAACAGGACAGGCTTCCGCTCTGTGGAGTGTGTGCCCAGGAGCTGGGCCTGAGCTCAGGGAGGAAGTTCATGGGACAAACTGTTGGAGGGGCCGGCGTTTCAGGGAGAGCGAACTGCGCACACAAAGAGAATCCTCTAATCTTGCCCTTGCCCAACTAATTTTCCTAAAATGCCATCATTAACATGCCATGCCTCTGTTCAAAAGTCCACCAGTTCCCTGGTGCCATTACCTGAGTCACAATGTAAGTAGATTGTGAATGTTACTGTTATGCCAACGAGGGTACGAACTGCATCAAACATGTGCCATGGCTTACTGAGCCCATGGACCTCACCTGGCAGAGGTAGATGCTGTGTTGGCCTGAGACATTTTAAATCCCCCCTGATGGCAAGTACTCTGAGGGCACCCCACATTTCCAGACCATTTATTTAGGCCATGAGCGACTTCCAGAAGACACCTTCCTTTCCTAAAGACTTCACAGAACAGTCATGTCTAATTAGCAACAAAGGAGAAGTAACAAAGAATTCTTTTCAGAAACTATAGTCAATATTCAACAGTTTCCTTTTTTTTTTTTTTCATGTGAAAATGTATCCTAGAATTCACCATAAAAAGCACCATAACTTGCGGTACAAGTAGCATGGGGTCAGGGGATGTGCTTCTGTGTCTACAGCCCCCAGCAATCAGCAGTGCAAGTCAACGATAGCATGGGGCTTGCTCACATGTCATGATACCCACGTACGGAAACTGCTATACGTAGAAAGTTTTCCCAAGGAGAGTGTTTGCTTCTTTGTTTATAAAGTTAATTAGTTGATTAGTGCCAACAAGCTTTCTATCTTTCCCAGGTTTGGGCCAAATCATTAAAAATCAAAGCGAAGGACTCCAGCTGATGTGACCTCACTAGTCCTGACAGCTGGAGTCTGGCTAAATGAGTCCATGGCTTGGCATCCTCTGAGAGAGCCCCGAGTCTGTGTCCCTGGCACCGGCCTGGAAGATCTGCCACCAGGAAGGACTGCTGCTCCCAACACTGACTGCCTCTGCCCACATCGCCTGGGGGTGCTCACCTGACCACTGCTCCTGGGGGCTCTGATCTGGTCATCTATGAAGTGCCATGCTCGGGCTTTTGTAGTGTACCCCCATCTTACAAAGGATGCCTCATAAAGTCGAATTATGGAGTCATTTATTAAAAGCCGGCAGCATACAAGGTCTGGAGCAAAAGCACTCCAGACCCCGCAGCCCCAAACAGCTTGACACATCTGGCTTATTTTTTCATAATATCACAAAGGTATCAATTACATCGTTGGGTCTGGAATGAGAAACCTGTTTCGCAAAAAGCATTTCTTTACAGAAGCAAAAATCGAGCAAGTTAGTTACTTAAAGTATCTAAGAATCACTGAATCAACAGAAACACATTATCTGGGACCACCTGGGCAATTTAGAATAATTGTGCTTTCCAGGTTCTGGGATTACTGAGTCCACAGGAATGCACTATCTGTAGCTACTGAGGCAATTTAGTGTGTGTTCTGATTCTGGGACCACTCAGTCAACCAAAACTTGGTTATCTATAGCGACTGAGACAATTTAGGGTAATTGTGCGGTCCTGGTTCCCAGAGGAATGTGCTTCGATGACCAGTGAGATCACAATCAATGGGACATTCAAACCATCATCAATGGGGTATTAAATCATGCATAAGTTCAGAAAATCAAAATAACTTCCTATTGTTTTATCAAACAAATAAGTACAGAACCCAACCAGCAGTTTCTACCTGCAGTGATGGTTACCATACTCCGGGGCCAGCCTCTGCCACTCGTGGGCCTTCAGCTGACGATAAGCCAGGCTCCAGGGGAGATGCGAATATGCCTGCTCTCCTGGCTGTGGTCTTGCTTGAATGTCAGAGGAAAGTTTGTTGGTGTGTTCCTCGTGCTCTCTCCATGCTTCTAAATTGAAAGTAATGGTATCAAATGATTTTAGACATTTTCTGCTTATTGCCTTATTTCAGAATAAATATTTTCAGATAAGACTGTTAAGGGGGTAACCAAGACTACCGTTTCAATGTTATCTGTTATTGAATCATTTTTGTCATTCAAGATGGAGATTTAAAAAAAAACCACACACAGCTAATCCTTTAACAGGATGCTGTTATCAGAATGTCCACAAGACAGCACTATTGCAACTACTCTCTTACTAGGAAGCTGTTCTCAGAATGTCCATCGTACATTGCAACACCTCCCTGCAGGGCGAGAGCCCTGTAGATGGATCATTGGGTCTTCTTTTCAGACTGGCAGAGTTCATTGCTAGCGTGCTGTTCTCAGAATGTGAGTACTGTCTGCCTGACACAGGAAATGTGAGGGATGTTACAGTGTTGTGTCCCTTGCTTCTGTCACACCCACTACTATTTCCTCACCCCCAAAGAAAACAGAGGTAATGCCTTGGCTAAGGAAATGTCACAACAGAAAATGCATTTTTAGTGTATTGTCCTTCCTTACCTCTCTCCAGGCATAGTACCTTTCTGCTTTTATGAGCATGTCCACAACAAGGCTGTGTTTGCTCCGGGAGCCCACCGCCAAGGCAGTCTTCCCTTGCTGAAAGTTAAAAATAAAAGTGTCAGGTGGGATGGCCTCGTTGTTAGGAGCTCTAGTTTTAGAACAAGGGAGCCTGGGTACAAATCCTAACCCTACTGCTTCCTTGCATGGTGAAGTTGGGCCAGTCCTTAGCTGCTCTCCATCTCAATAACTACTTCACAGTGTAGTGTTGAGAGGTACATATGATCATGTATGCAATGCCCTTTAGGACATGTCATGCATGGCATATGTAAATTGTCCAAGAAATGCTAGATACTGGTAGTGTCTGGTGCTGTGTCAACTGGGCAAGAGAGAGAGTTTGGGTTAGGGACTCACAATCAACAAGTAACAGTTTACATATGGTCTACCAGTGAGAACCCCAACATTTCTCCAGTGAGCCCGGGCTCACTGCCCTGGGATGTCCTCAGCAAATAAATTACATGATTGTACATTTTCTCCTCCAAAGGCAGACTTAACCTGTGGCATAGGCTTTAGCAAGCGGCCATGCCCCCACCCTTGAATAGCCTTTCCTTCCTTTCTTCTAAAGGAAGACACCTCTTGGTTTTAGCTGGGCACTTGGCCACTCCAAACAATTCCTAGTCTCCCTTGTACTGAATTCTGGCCAATGGTACATGCAACTTCTGGGAAGTATCTTCAAATAGAAGGGGGATATCATTCTCCTTCCTTTCCTCCTCCTGAGTGGAATGCTGGCATAGCGAGAGGAGTTTAAACAGCTACCTTAGCCCAGGAAGCAGAAGCCATGTGTTAAGAAGGGTAATAAGACAGAAAAGGGATGGATTTTATTAAAAGTAATATCAATCATGACAACATGACTGATTCATAGCACAGAATTCAGCTTGCTGGGCTCCTAACTAGAATTTTTTCCCCCTATCATATCATACTAGAAGCCCATTGCATGAAGATTCATGCAATAGGCTTTCCTTCCCCTGGCTGCCAGAACCAGTTTTCCTCTGGAACCTGGGACCCAGGCCTTCCTTCTGGCTGTTGCCTTCCGTTTTTGCTTTGGCCGGCTGGAGGCTTCTCTCCAGTCGAGCCTTCAGTCTTCTCTGCTCTGGCCGGAGTGCCATGTAACCACGGCTTAGTCTCTGCCCCCAGGGCCGGGTGCTCGCGCAGCTCGGCCCCGCCCTCTGCTCCTGATTGGCTAGTAGCATAGCAAAGGTACAGTCAAATTTGCATGTTTGTCTTTTATTATATAGGATTGCCTCTAACCAAGGATGGGGGTTGAAATCTTAACCAAATATTCTGATAAATAAGGGCTTGGGGCATGAGTGGCCCAGAGCTCATATGGTACCTTAGATAATTACAGAAGGCACACTTTTGTCTGGATGGATATAGCTCAAAACCTGGCACACAGGGATAGAGAGATAAAAACAGTGTACTCTAGATGTTTGCAAGCAGTGTACTCTAGATGTTTCCCCACTAGATTTTATGCAGTATACAACCTAGACGTCTATACTTTTTTTTCCCTGAGCTAAAGGGGCAGTTCCCTTTGTTTTGCCAATGACTGATGAAAATTTTGCTCACAAATCCTGACAAAAATTAAAATGAATGGTCAGACATAACCCAAGAAGTTCCAATCTTAGGAACCTATGTTTCTATGCTTAGGGATCCAGAAATTTATCCCAATAATTCTCTCACATCTGACTATTTGCAACTCCCAAATGATTTGGCTGTTAGGGCAGGCACTAAGCCCTGGGTGAGCCTAAAAATTAGGGCTGAAAGTAATCAGCTTCTAATCAAAAGAGACAGTAATGAAATTAGGAAGAACTGCATTTTACAGGCATTTAGCAAGCCTCTAATTATACCTTGTCTAAATTCTGGCTTGTAAAGCCATCTGCATCACCGTAATTAGCTTATTTGGGGAAGGCAGCATTCTGAGAGCCAGTTTTCAAGCTCATAGAAAACCTTTCCTGGGCCCGGCCAGCATGGCTCAGTGGTTGGGTGTCATTCACCGTTGAATTTCCAGTCAGAACATTTGCCCGGGTTGAGGACTCAATCCCCGTGTGTGGCATGCAGGAGGCAGTCAATCAATGATTCTCCCTCATCACTTGTGCTTTTATCTCTCTATCCCTCTTCCTTCCTCTCTGAAGTCATTAAAAATATGTTTGTTTGTTTTTAAAGAAACCCTTTCCTTGGAGTGTGTGCTGGAGTGGAAATCCAAGCACTTATGCCTTGAGGGTGGAAGGCTCTCAGGGAGCCTTGTGATATCTCAGGCCCAAAGAACAGGTTGCTGGGAAGTCAAATGTATACCAAACCTTGGCTCCTTTTTTTTTTTTTTTTTCCATCCAGGTTGGAAATAGTCACTTATCTTTGGTAAAAATTGTGGGAACAGATAGAAAAGGTAGCTTTTATTTATTAATTCAACTAGGGGCCCGGAACATGAAATTCGTGCACTGGGGGTGGGTGGTCCCTCAACCCAACCTGCCCCCTCTCACATACTGGGAGCCCTCAGGGGATGTCCAACTGATGGCTCACCCCCAGCCTCATCAGAGGCTTTAGGCTTGGCCACCTAGCCATCGCCCTGCTCAGCTCAGCCCCGGCTGCTTGCAACCACCTGGCCCTGGGGGCTGAGTGCTCACCGCCACTTCCGCTCACAGCACCCAGGGGGCAGGCGCTCCCTGCCACTGCCACCACTGCTGCTGCTGCCTCTTCCCCTCACAGCACCCGGGGCTGGGCGCTCGCCACCACTGCGGTTTCATCTCTACCTCTCCAGGCCCAGCGCTCACACCACTTGGCCCTGCCCCCACTCCTGATTGGCTGGTACCATAGCCAATCCAGAGCAAAGGTATGGTCAAATTTGCATGTTTTTCTTTTATTATATAGGATATGTATTTGGTGCCAACTATATTCTAGATCCTGAGAGGAGAGAGGAAGAGAAGGAAAATCAAAATGTGAGGTCTAGTAAACTGTGGGCTATTGTTCTGAAAACAAAGTCATAGTATTCAAAACAAGTCGTAGTATTCATAGCGTTTACTCTAATAGCCAGTCCACTAGCACCAAGGGACCCAACATGAAGTCCCTGCCAAAGCTGTATAGATACTCCACCAACAAGACTGCCCTGGAGGTGTTATGTACTAATGAAAAAGTAGAATAAAATACAAAAAGAAAGCACAGAAAAATGATAACATTAAATGTTAATACTAATCCTAAATTAGAAGCTAATAAGCTACAACCCATGAGATTCCACCTAAGCCATGGAATTATGGGTGGTTTTGTTTTCCTTATGTTTTTCTGTTTTCAAGATTGTTGACACAGGAACTGTATTACTTTTATTATCAGAAAAAAAGAGTTGATTAAAAAAAACCTGACATACAGAGAAGAGTAAAATAGCATATCACTGCTTCTGATCCTAAAAATGTAAACTGTGTGATTCTGAAGTAGAGTGGGATGGTTGCGCTGGAAGTTAGGGATATGCCGAGTTGGTGAGCCGTCTGGGGGAAGACAAGGACGGGAAAGCACCGGACAACCAGGCAGCCAGGGGTCGTGGCCGTGAAGCCAGGCTCTTACTATGTGTGTGCCCTACTGTCATTAACATGTCTCAAATCTTGTTCTAAAAAGTAGGGGTTTTTTTGTCCCCTTCACAGAAGACATGTGAGGATTGAAGGAAGATGGCGTGGGTGAGCAACTCACAGGGCTGCAGTAGCTTTTATATCACTCAGTAAAGCTGGAACCTAATGGACAGTCATCCCACTACCCTCCCATGGCTGAGCCTACATTTCTTCATCAAACAAGTCTGCATAATAGCCAAAAGGTAGAAGCAACCCTAATATGCACATTGACAAAATAGTGGAATGACCAGCAGAACAACCAGTCTCTATGACATGCACTGACCACCAGGGGGCAGATCCTCAATGAAGGAGTTTCCCTCAGCTCACATTCCCCAACCGGCAGTAGCTGTGGGAGGCAGGACTAGTGAGCAGGCAGCACCAGGCCAACCAAGGTGGGTGCCAGCAGGAGCCCTCCAATAGCCCCGCCAGTCACCCAGCAGATCAGCAGATTGGCCCTGATCGCTGGCCAGGCCTAGGGACCCTACCCATGCACAAATTTTGTGCACTGGGCCTCTAGTCTATATATATATATATATATATATATATATATATATATATATATATATGCCTAAGCAACTGAAGGACCAGTCGACCAATAGCTATGATGTGCACTGACCACCAGGGGAAAGATGCTCAATGCAAGAGCAGCCCCCTGGTGGTCAGTGTGCTCCTACAGCAGAAGCACTACTCAGCTGACAGATGGGCATCAGCTGCTGGGCTGATGGCTGGTGAGCTCAGCTATGGCACGAGCCTCTCCCATGGACACCCCTGCATACCCAGGCGCAGGCGGGGCTGGGATGAGCAGTAGCCGCTCAATGCCCAGCCCAGGCTCAGGCTCAGGATCCTCCCTGGCCACCTGCCACTTCATGCACTATTTCGTGCTGTGCAGGATCTTTGCGGGCAGCAGACTGGATCCCAAGGAGCTAGCAGGTAAGGCCAGGATGTGGCAGTGTAGAGGTCCACTGATCCCTGCAGGCCAGGCCAAGGGGCCCCACCAGAGCACGAATCCATGCACTGGGCCTCTAGTATACCATAAAAGAAATTCTAACACATGCTACAATGTGGATAAATCTTGGGGATATTATGCTAAGTGAAATAAGCCAATTACAAAAGTCAAATACTGTAGGATTCCACGTATACGAAGTACCTAGAGCAGTCAAATCACAGAGACAAAGTAGAATGGTGGTTGCCAGGGCCTGGGAGGAGGGGAGGAGGAGAAAATGGGCAGTTGTTGTTCATAGAGTTTCAGTTTTGCAAGATGAAAAGGTTCTAGAGATTGGTTGCACAACAGTGAGTAGGTGTTTAACAATACCCAACTGCACACTTAAAAATGACTAAGATGTTAAATTTTATGTTTTGTGTATTTTACCTCTTAAAAACTTTTAAAAATAAAAAACAAGTTTAGACATGCATGAGCATGTTTATTGTAGCTCTGTTTATAACAGTAAAAGCTTAGGAACAACTTGAATGGCCATCAGCCGAGAATTAAATTACCATATGTCCATACCACACTCTACTATGCATTTGTGTAAAAAGGAATGAAGAAACTCTCCACATACTAATATGGGACCAGCACCACTTTATTTTGTTAAAGCAAAAAAGCTACATGTAGAACAATATGTAGAGGTATATCACCACTGTGTAAAAAGGATAGAGGAATAAAAGAAGAGTACAATATATTTATGTTTGCTTACCTATGCAGAAAGAAACTCTAGGAAGAACAAAGAAATGTATAATAACTGACACATATGTCAAGAATAAGTAGTATGAGAATCAGACAAACAGGGACGGGGTGGGTGGGAAATTTTTACTGTCAAACCTTTACTAATCATATGTATTGGACCATGTGAACCTGTAATCTTCTCAAAAAATTAATAAATAATTTGAATTTTAAAGACACATTTTATTGTTCAGAGTAGAAATTCTTACTGCCTTATCTTGGGATGCTTTCCTGACTGTCAAGGCAAAGTTTCTCTGGTGTGTGTCCATTTCACAAAGGCTATGTTGCTGCTCAAGGCTTACAGCCAACAGGGCATCCTCAGCAACCAGCTCAGCTGAACAGAGTGAAATCCATGAAACTACCTTACCCACAGCTTTCAGGTCACAGCCTGCCTCCTGAAGCTGTTTCCACCACGTCCACATTTCCAAGGCCAGCAGCTACGTGCAAAGGAGTCTGCTGCCTCTGCCATGAGAAATGTCAAAACTGTGATCCAAGCTTGTTAAGAAGGGGGGGAAACTTGCATAGTGAAAAGACAAAGGGAAAATAGCGTTCTCTATACACACATCAGAAAAAATAGATAAGATCACATATTTTTAAGTCTGAGCAGGGGGCAATCATGTCAGTATTGTTTATGACAATGAAAAACGGATAGGACAGCATATATGGAGGGGGGAGGTGAGGGCATCAGTGGGAGGATATGGGGCCAATGGGCCGATAATGACACATATGTAATACCTTAATCAATAAAGAAAAAATGAAACAAAAGAACGTATAGGAAGTTACATGTTTAACAAGAAGACTCATTAGATCAGTGCTTCCCAACCTTTTTGTGGCCATGCCTCACCTAATCATCTCTAAAATCCTGATGCCACCATGCCCCATGACATATAATTTTTATTATTCAAAAAATGAATTCCTGTTCATGTGGAGGAAGCCTAAAAGGCCATTGACTTGATCTAAACAAGCTTCCAAAGAACATGGCATCCATGAAAAAAGATAAAAGAAAAGAATGAAAGGACAGTTGAAATACTGAGGAAGAAGTCATTAAGAAATTGTTTTAAAAATTATAATGCAAAGTGATATGAAAAATAACAAATAAAGTTTCAAAGCATGTAATAGAGAACTGAAATGCATAAATATCTGACAAGATATATTTATATACTATATATGAAGCCCCTAGAACCATAAAAATGCAAAAAAAATTCACTGTTAGTAACTCATTCTCAAATTGCCCCCGTTAAAAATCAAATTACCCCACATTGGGAACCACTGCATTAGATGAACTATGCTTTGCCCATATATTGGAATAGTAGGCAACTGTCAAAAATAGTTTTTAAAAAGTGATTTCAATATGAGATGCCTAGACTAGTCAAGTTCATAGGGACAGGAAGTAGAATGGTGGTTGCCAGGGGCTGAGGGGAGGAGTCTGGGGAGTTACTATTTAATGGGAATACCGTTTCAGTTTGGGAAAGATAAATGGTTGTGATAGTGGCACAACAATGTGAATATACTTAATGCCACTGAACTGTACCTTTACAAATGGTGAAAAAGGTAAAGTTTATGGCATGCATATTTTTCCACAATAAAAAATGGTTTCAAATACTGTTTTTTAAAATGAAAAAATACTTATTTAATGTTAAAAGCTTTAAAAAATAAGGAAACAACACTGTATTTAGCCAAGCTCAAATATATATATGTGTGTATGTGTGTATATATATATATATATATATATATACACATATATACATATATATGTGCGTGTGTGTGTATATATATTTATATATGTATATAAATTTATATAAGAAAATACATTCATGACCTTAAGAATGATAATATCTAGATAGTGGGATCAGAATTTACTTTTATTCTCCATCCTTTTCTATTTTGTAAATTTCCTGCATTGTAACATATAAAAGACTATGGGACATCTAATTTCTTTCTGTAACAATCATTTTCCTATTTAAGAGGATGAGAGTGTCTCAAAGAATATCTGAAATCATAGGAAGCCACCCATCTTAATCTTTCACCCAAAGTAATGCTGATGTGAAACATTTCCACAATATTGGGACAGAACGTTGGTTGTGTTGTAGCCACGTCCCTAAACCAGAGAAAAGAAGCAACTTCCCCAGGATTACACAGCTGGGCAATAATCTAGCTCAGTACTCTTTTTTTTTTTTCAGTTACAAAATATTTTTTTCACATTATTTTATATATATGTATATATATATATATTTACATATGTGTCCTTATTCCCCCATTACCCCCCTGTGGGAACCCCTTTCACATCCCACATAGTTCAGGGTTCCAGTTCAGGGTTCGGGTTCTGGAGAAGGCAGCACACAAATGAAGAAAGACATAGAAAAGCATGAATTTGGGAATATTGGGGGCCAGGTGGCTGCCCATCTCTAGTGGAAGGACTGCACCATGCTCTGGCCTGGCTATCCCTTTTATTAAGATTAAGATCACAAGATACACCCATATTCCCTAGGCTGGAAACAGCAGTAAAAGCCAATCAGTGAAACCTCTCAGGACTAACAGGTGGGGGCTGCTTCAACTACTAACATACAATAACTAGCTCCAACCCTTCAGAGCAATCAAGGTTGACCAGCCCTCCAAATTCCCTGTCCATAACTCTCTATTAAAATAACTAGAGACCTGTTGCAGGAAGATTCCTGCAAGAATAGAGCTTCCTGCGGCTGGAGCAAAGCTCCCTCCCTTCTCTGCTGCCTCACTCTCTTCTCCACTACCCTGCTCTCTCCTGTCTCTGCTGCCTTGTCCACTCCAGTCTCCACTGCCTCACTCCCTCCCTTTTCCCCCGCCCTGTTTGCTTACTTCTCGGCAGCTTTGCTCCCTTCTTCAGTGCTTGGCTTCCTTCTACACCATCTTCTGTGCAGGGATATGCAAGTTTACCACCAAATTGGTTGGTAATTAATTTGCATACTTGGTCTAAATGGCTTGTGGCTGTGGCTTTTGGGTATAGCAAAGGTACAGTCAATTTGCATATTACTCTTTTATTAAATAGGATGATGGGCTTCCGGCACCCTCCACTCCTCACTTATGCCCCACTCCCCTGTTGTCTGTGTCCATTGATTGGGCTCATATGCATGAACACAAGTCCCTTGGTTGATCTCTCCCCTTTACTCCCACCCACCCTCACCTTCCCTGAGGTCTGATGTTCTGATCGATGTTTCTCAGTCTCTGGATCTGTTCTTCATCAGTTTATACAGTTCATTGATCCACATGCAGCTCTTTGGCCCCTTGAGTGTGGCTCTTCCACAAAATACCCCGGCCTGGGTGAGTCTATTTTGAAGAAGTGGTGTTAGAAGACGTTTAAGTTTTTTAAAAATTTGGCTCTCAAAAGAAATTTCAATCGTTGTACTGTTGATATTTGGCTCTGTTGACTAATGAGTTTGCCAACCACTGGCCTAGACCAATGTGGAAGGGAGACACACGTGTAAAACGTCATATCCTCATAAAAGCTCATGTAACAGAGGTGCTGTAAGTCTAGGAGGCAGGAGATGCACCAAAATGCTAACAAGAGTTCTCCTTCTTTGCGGAGGTTACAAATAAATTATGTTTTTAGCTTATTTATGTTTTCTTATTTTTATATACTAAGTACATTTGTGGTATACCAAAAAATTTAAATAATCAAATCTGGTTTTATAATTGTACTAGAGGCCCAGTGCATGAAATAAATTTGTCCATGGGTGAGGTCCCCTCAGCCCAGCCTGCACCCTCTCCAATCTGGGACCCCTCGAGGGATGTCCAACTGCCAGTTTAGGCCCAATCAGGGGAGCGGACCTAAACCGGCAGTTGGTCACCCCTCTCACAATCATGGACCACTGGCTCCTACTTGTTAACCTGCCTGCCTGTCTGATTGCGCCTAATAGCCCCACTGGTCAGCCTGGTTGCCCCCAACTGCCCCTCCTGCCAGCCTAATTACCCCAACTGCCCCCCTCCCCCCCGCTGGCCTGGTCACACCCAACTGCCTCCCTGCCAGCCTGGTTGTCCCTCACAGCCCCCTCACTGGCCTGGTTGCTCCACACATCCTGCTGTTGAGTCGTTTGGTCGCCCTTCACTAAACCCCCTACCAGTCTGGTCGCCCCACGCAGCCTGCTTGTTCAGTCGTTTGGTCGTCCCTCACTAACCCCCCTGCTGACCTGGTCATAGGCAGCCATCTTGTGAGGGCGTGAGGGTTAATTGGCATATTACCTCTTTATTATATAAAGTGGTAACCTAACACATCCTCCTTCTCTGGAGTGGATCTAGTAGGAAAGGCCCAGGGCATTAAGATAGTTGAGCATATAACTATATTTAATAACAAGAAGAGTTTTTCTTCCCCCAATTTTTTGGGATAGTAGAAGATTGGGGGGGGGGGGTCCCCAGGGAAGGAAGGCACAGAAGGGCAATAAAGTCCATCAGCTCAGGGCACAGGTGAGCTCTGAGGAGAAGAAAACACAGATCTGAGTGGGTGCCCTGGGTTGACAGACGTGCAGCAGGTTAGCTGGCATCCCTGCCCACCTGGCCAGCTCCACACAGGGCACAGCCGAGGCTTCAGAATCCTGTCCTCAGCATTCTGGGAGGGCTCCTCTCCTGAGAGCTTCCCTTCCCTTTCCCTCCCAGCAGCTCCTGGGAGAGGGCAGCTGATTGAGAGCAGGTCCTGAGTCAGACAGTGCCCATCCCCATCCTCGTCACTCTTCCACCCCCACATGTCCATTTCCAGCCAGAGAGGGATTCCTTTTATGGGGTAATTGATGCTGCTCCAATGGCTTGAAATCATGGTGATTTTTGTCCCAAGATTGTGCCTCTGGGCTAAAATTCTATCTATAATATAGAAACAAAGCTTCCTCCTTGCTCCCTCCCCTAACCCCCCAATTACAACATCTCAATTGGGGGTGTAGCTTTTCATTTAAAGAGCCTCTGGGAACTTACCTCTGAGCTACTGATCATCTATCAGAAATGCCAGGCCCATTAAGTAAACGTACTGGCAGAACCCCGTTTGTGTGTTTGAAAAAGACGAAGTATTTGTGTGCAGGTCACACAGAAAAAAAAGGATAAAAAGAATGTGCACATTCCCCTCAGGAAATTTTAGAGCACCTTGAACTTGATCAAAACTATCCTTAAACACACACTGTGCTGAAAAATATAAGAAAAGAGACACTCCAGGTTCTGACTTGCTTGACTGACCTGATTTAAGACGTCAATGTCATGCTGTGCACTTAATAAGCTGTTGACCATGGTGATGTGGTTGTTGATAAAAGCTAAATGAAGGGTGGAGGCCTTAGGCTACAGAAAGAAACAAAAATTTCAAATACAAATATTCTGGCTTCCTCATTCATATAAAAAAGTGACTCATTTCAGCAGACACTTCCTAATCCTCTGAGTTCCGACTTGCCCAGCACAGTGACTGACCCCTAGTCCATGCTCAGCAACCCTGCTCACCCGTGACCAGTTTCCCCCCACCCTGCCTCCCCTTCATTCCTTCTAGAAGCACAAGGCCAGGCTCTTTTCAGGAATCTTCCCATTCTCAGGAATCTTCCAGTCTAGTGGGGTAAGCAAATATTAACTGGTGTTTGTTTTTTAGTCACAAAATAAATATACAATTACATGTTATGAGAAGTGCTTTGGAGGAAAAGTAGAGAGCAGCAGGAGAGCATATGTGGGAGAGGGCAGAGGGTGAGCAAGGGAGAGGGAGACGGATGGGGCTGCGGGCCACTGTGAAGGGAAGGCTTTCTGTGCGGCCCCGTCTGCTCAGGAAGAACCTCCTCTCTGGACACACTGAGCACGGAAAAAAAAGAGAACGCAAGAACAAGCATCCATCCTCCCAGGAAGTGGGCAGTGTTTTTCCTGCTGGGACCTAGGCCTTGCTGGGGCCCAGCCCCGCCTGAGAAAAAGGAAGCATCTCAGGCAAGTTCAGAGCCAATTCCTCAACGCCATTCTCTAACACCTACCAGCCATGGTTGAAATCACATCGCTTCTCTGGAGTTCATACAACAAATAGTAATGGTTAAGCAAGATGTGAGGAAATAATATTCTCACAGGAGAAAAGAAAACAGGGTGAAAAGTAGAGGAATGTTTCCCATCTAAATCCAGCACAGAGAGCCTTTGTAAGTTTTACCAAAGCCAGTTCAAATTTCAGAAAACCTAAATCAGCACAAAGGATTGGCTTTCAGAAGAAAAACAAGATTGTTCCTGAAGAAGGGAAAGCGATCTCTCTCCTTCCTATTGACAGCAGCTTCATCATCTCCCAGACTGATAAATTTAATACAGGAACAATGGCATCTCTAGACACATGAGAACGTCTTATTACAGCAAATATAAATGTTTAAACCACACAGATTTCATTCTGTTCAGGGACTTCAATGACTTTCTAAAATTCATTCCTCAGATTTTATTTCTCAAGATTAAGACTCAGTCTCCAGAAGAAGTCAGTCAGCCTTCCCAGAAAGAATCCTTCTTTGTGAACACCCGTCCCCACCGCTTATCTGCCTGGAGCATCGCCCACACGCTGGCCTCACACTGGCCTCACAGCCCGAGCTATTGGAATGGACTCCCTTTCACGTGCAGATCAACGTTCTCACCGAGAAGAAAGCTGACAAGGGACGCGTGGCCATCCTGGGTTGCTATCTGCAAAGCACTGGGACTGAGCTGCAAGAAACAGGTGGAAAGAGCAAGGAGAGATTCCTGTTAGAACCCAGCATGCTTTCTGGCATTTGTCACACGGCAGTCAATTAATTCAGTGAAATAGTATGACTATTTAATAAAGAAAATCCAATGCGTTTTCGATAATTTGGGGAGGTTCTGTGTTGCTTTTACATGTTTTCTATTCAAGAGTCAGAGGAATACATGCCTCAGGCAAATGTGGGTTAAATCTCTAGCTCCCTCCCCCAGGAAGCACAAAGTAGACCAGAGCCAAGTCTTCTCTCTATACACCCTGCACTCCCACCCTCACCCCTTGAGCCAAAATAGCTGACGTGGTATTGGTCCCAAGAAACGCCTTAGCACTCTCCTGCCTCCTTGCCTGTTTGTGAGTAGCTCTTCCCTTTGCCAAAGCTCAGCATGACCGATACTAAGGGAACACTGCCGAATTCCTCATGGCCCTTCCTCTCAACCCCTTTAGCTCCTCCTCCCCTCCACTGCCAGCAGCTGCCTTATAGCTCCCTGTGCTAGTGTCTTCGCTCGGTACCCACCATGCCAGATGTCAAAATGCTTTAGGTCAGGGCCTACTCTTGACTATCCTGCCATCTTCCACAAGGCCTAGCAGGTGCCTTGCAATAATACAAGGACAATACATAAGGATTGTTTAATTCATTGTAGGATTGCTACAGTTTTCAGGGCTTCCAAATAAGGATGCTGTAGGGGAGTATGTCTTCCTAAAATGGCTGCAAAAGTATCTCCTCTCCCACATGCTCTTCTGCAGCATAGCCCTACCATGCTCCCATCAAGCAGTGGAGTTTATTTCTTCACCCCCTTGAATCTTGGTAGAGCCTGTAACTGCTTTAACTAATAGAATATGGCAGAAGTGACAGGTGTGGCCCCTACCTGGCCTGGCAGCTTCTGCTTCCTACCTCACGGGAGCCAGTTGCCATGCCGTATGAAGACCAAGGCACACGGGTCTTCTGTCAAGCATGTGAGTGAGCCACTGTGGACACCCACCTCTGAAGATGGCTGAAGGCCTGACTGACATCTCACTGCAACTACATCACAGGCTTACAGCAAGAATCTCCCAGCTGGGCCCGGTCAACCCTCAGAGCCACAAAAGATAATGCATTGTCTTAAGCCACTGCACTTTGGGTTGGTTTGTCATGAAGCAACAGGTAAGTGGAACAGATGCCAACAGGAATAATACATATCCTGACCAACTAGTCTAGCATGAGCTGATATCCAATGCCTTTGTGACCTTGGATAAGTGGCCTCCCAGATATGGGCCACTTTGTCCTCCTCTATAGAAATGACATTACCACCTATATTAATTTTTTATTGCTGTTACTAACAAAGCACCATAAACTTAGTGGCTTATACAATACAAATATATTATCTTACTGGTCTGAAGTCAGAGTCTGAAATGGGTCCTACTGGGCTGAAATAAAGGCCACTTTGGAGGCTTTCAGAAGATCCCATATCTTCGCTTTTCATTTTATAGAAGCCATGCATATCCCTTGGTTCACAGCCCCCTTCCTCCACCTTCAAAGCTGACAAGGGTGCACTGAGTCCTTCTCATGTCGCCGCCCTCTGACCTCTTTGCCTGCCTCCCTCGTCCACTTTAAACAACCCTTGTGATTATATCAGCATCGACTAGGTAATCCAGGATCATCTTATTTTAAGGTCAGATGATGAACAAGCTTAATTCCCTCTGCACCCTAAACTTCCCTTTGCCAGGTAGCATAACATATTCACAGATTCCAAGGATTAGGCTGTGGGGGCTATTGTTCTGTCTATCACATCACCCTATCTCTTTCTCTCAAAACACAGCAATGCTTGGATAACAAATGAGCTAGTAAATGTGTATAGTAATCATAATTATCATCTTACTAGACGCCTGGTACATGGAATTTGTGCACAGGGAGGGGGGTGTCCCTCGGTCCAGCCTGCACCCTCTCCAATCTGGGACCCCTTGAGGGATCAGGCCTAAATGGGCAGTTGGGTATTCCTCTCACAATCCAGGACTGCTGGCTGCCAACCGATCACCTGCCTGCCTTCCTTATTGCCCCTAACCACTCCCCTGCCAGCCTGATTGCCGCTAACTGCCCTCCCCTGCTGGCCTGGTCACCCCTAACTGTCCTCCTCTGTTGGCTCGGTCACCCCTAACTTCCCTCCCCAGCCTGGTCCCCCCTAACTGCCTTCCCCTGCCGGCCATCTTGTGTCCACATGGGAGTGGCCATCTTGTGTGTTGGCATGATGGTCAATTTGCATATTACCTCTTTATTTTTATAGGATTTGCTTCACAAAAAATTATAGCACACTTTTTATGTGCCAGGTACTAGGTTAGATATTGGAGGGATTTGACAAAACTGACAAAATCTCTGTGGGAGTGGGCTAAATAAATTGATCCATACATTCAAAGATTGGTAGATCAGTAAAGCGGTAGATTTAGAATGAATTTATTAGACTCTAGATGTTATTAAAAGAATATCAGCTAACAATAAGTGCTACAATGAGAAGTAAAATAGAAGTGGATGACTACTTTCCAGTGAAGGATCAAGAAAGGCTTCTTGGATGGGGTGCATTTAGACTAAGATCAGGGAGATCTGAAGCAGAAACCAGTTTGGGAAGAACCTAAAGCCAGGGCCCCTGTCGAGGAAGAGCTGTGGGCATGTGCGGCGTTGTGCCTGTGAGGTATCACAGGCAAGTGCATAGGGCCTCCAGACCTTTTAGAGCCAAAGAAATATTTGAAATCTTTAAAAAAAAAAAAAGGTTCCAAGTTACCAAAAGAAAACCACGAAATTGAAGCGAATAAATATTTAAGTGACATATTCATACTTCATTGATTATTAAATGTAATATTCATAAAATATTCATTACATTTGTAAACAATTTGCAGGTTACATTTTTTTCACCTTCCTGAAATTCCCAAGTATGAACAGAGGTTTAAGAAATCAATCATAAATTAGGGGAGTTTACCATATCCAAATAATTATGAAAGCACAAATAAAAGAGCCTTTAAAAATAAGTTTCAGGGGAAAAAATTATTTAACGTGAAATGTGGGGAAATTTAAATATGTTTAATAAGATGTGAGGATAGCACCCCCAGAAATATGAGTTCTTACAGAAGCCTACACTGGAGCCAGGCAGCGGGCACGGCCCGGAAGAGAGCCGATTGCCCAGACTCTGATGCAGGAAGCCGACCATCAGCTAAATCCATAACCCACTTCAGTTACCTCCTCAGAAATAACTCAACCCTTTGCCATCATCCCCTCTTCTTTCCCCCCCATCCTCCCTGCTCCCGGTGGTGGGGAGTGAGGACACAAAGCAATCTCCTGGAGAACAAGACTAATCAATGTCAGCGGGGGAAGCACTTCCAAGAGCATCACAGTAATGACCTGCAGATGTGAAAGCAGTGAGTCTAGCGTGTCCCTGGAGAATCTGCGTCCATGCTGCTGGCTTCTTGCACACACTGCCTGCTTCCCTGCGGTCCTCACTGGATTGGGCAGAGGCAGGTATGGACCGCCAGTGGGGACTGAGACTGCAGATCCAGGAAGCACACTAATGAGCTCAGAGGGAAAACTCAAGAAAACATGAAAAATGGACTCAGGACAATTTCCAGGCGGCCTAGATGAGGCCAAGGCCATAAGAATGTGGACAACGCGGGGCCTGCAGTTTTAGGTGGGGAGGAGTGAGCTTGTAAAAGACATTACAAAGCCAACTTTAACATCCATTTTCATGCATGAAGCTTTCCCCCCCTTTTAGATCATCCCCTTAAAATGATTTCTCTGCCCAGGCCTGTGTTGCTCCGTGGTTGGGGTGTTGTCCCGGGCACCAAAGTGTTTGAGGTTTGATTCCCAGTCAGGGCACATACCCAGGTTGCAGGTTTAATCCCCGATTGGGGCGTATGCGTGAGGCAACCAATCAATGTTTCTCACTCACATCCATGTTTCTCTCTCTCCCTCTCATTCCCTCTCACACTAGAATCAATGAAAAACATCCTTAGGTGTTTTAAAAATAATTAATTCCTGAAACTTGGTGGAAGAAAAGTGACCAATTGTTTTTCACGAGGGTCAAAAATGGATACTCCTGCCAGCAGAATAAAAGGGTATAAAGTAGTACCCATTTGGGACATAATTCTTTAGCACTTGTGAAGAAGAATTGGTTATATGTTGTGCTGGTATGGAGAGATCGCCAAGATCTATGGCAATTTAAACAAAAACAGGGTGCAGGGCAATATATGTATATGGCTATAGTTAATGTGGTGTCGGTGTGGATACGTGAGTGTGTTTAATCACATTTTCCAAGGAAGATTACATAAACTATTAATTATGTTAATTCCGAGGAGTTGAAATTTCAAAGTTGAGGTGGAGTAAGACATTTTTCATCATATACCTTTTGGTACTATTCAAACGTTTTTGTTATTTTCATTATGATTTAAATAGAAAAGGAAAGCAAAACCATCGAAAGACAAGACCACAGCAGTGGTCAGGAGCTCAAGCACGTGAGCTGTCACCTTCGCGCTGCCGTTAGCTAGTCATGTGATCCTGGATGAGTCCCTTAGCTTTTCTAAATTTCAGTTTTCTCATCTAGAGAATGAAGATCCATGTCAAAGACTCTTAGCACCGGAGTCTTTCATATTTACAGGGAGGCCCCATCCTGCCTTCTTCAGGCTCCAGACTGACAAAAAAAATTTTTTTGTCAACCCCTACTATAGGCTGACAAAAACCAGGCATGCACTAATTGGTAGGGTATAAATAAAGCAAAATGAGAGTGTCTCTGTATTTGAGGAGTAACACCTATCTGCTCCTTTTGCCCCATTTCCAATGATTCCTTCCCCAAATAAACAGGGAGAGCCCTGGCCTGTGTGGCTCAGTTGGTTGGGACAGCATCCTGTACATCTCTCTTCCCTTTCCTTCTCCCTCCTTC
The DNA here is from genome assembly GCA_027563665.1 of Antrozous pallidus. NCBI lineage: Eukaryota > Metazoa > Chordata > Mammalia > Chiroptera > Vespertilionidae > Antrozous > Antrozous pallidus. Next base: position 42,107,163 of record CM050512.1, on the reverse strand, counting down.
CCTTCCACTCTCTAGAAATGTTTTTAAATGAAAACATTTTTAAATAACTAGCGAGAGTGGCATTGCTCTTGAGGAGACATTAATTAGGGGATATCCGAGATAAATCAATAATGCTTATCCCAAACCAAACAAATTGTAAATATTCTACAAAAGTCCAGTGAGTGGATCAGCGCAGGACCAGATTACTCAGAGAGCATCCTGAGCGCCCCCCCGCCCTCTTCTCCCCCTGCCCCGCCCTGCTTGAGGGGAACGCACACTGACACACTGCGTTTGGAATGTTGCTGTCACTTCCTGCTGCCACCAGTACTCTGCTCCTTTCTTCATGACCTCCTGCAACAGCCAGGAAAAATTTTGTTTCTCCATTCTAACAAAAGGAAGAATGTAAAAATTAATTACCTCTCTTCATGGGATGAAATTACTTGAGAAACAGTGTGCTTTATTCTCAATAATGGATAGCATTTGTGAGTTACTCTTACTAACGGATAGCATGTATTAAGCATCTATGTGCCAGCATATTTTGCCAAGACTATGCTTTGGCACAGCTAAGTTCCACAGCAACCCCATGAGATCAGAGTTAATATTATCTTCGTTTTACAGATAAAGAAATGGCACCTCAGTTGAAAAGTGGCAAAACTACGATGCAAGTCCAGCTGTTTGGCTCCCAAACGTGCATTCTTTACTCTGTTATGCTGCCTTTCAGACTCTTTCCCTCCATCACTCATAACCTTAACCTTTGTTAATTTATCCAGAAAACATTTATTAGATGTCTACTATCTGTCAGACGCTACTAGGCACTGGGATTGGGAGGACAAATATGACAGACCCAGACCCTGCCCATCAGACGGTTGCAGCTTGTTAAGAAAGATAACCATGGAAACAAGGAATGATGAGGCAGCAAAACACAAAAATAGAAGCACATTTGTACCGAGTGCAGCTTCAACCATTAAAAATGATTTTAAATGTTGTATGTCATTTTTTAAAAGTAATATGCTATCTCAGGAATAATTATGTTTCTTGGAACTTATGACAAACCTAACAGGACAAAGTGAGTTTAGTTTAGGCCAAAACAGAGAGAGAAGAGAAACTGGTCTCATATAACAGCTGCATGGATATTTTCCCCTTTGTGCAAATTCTTTCCTAAAACCATTTTCCCTGTTGGATGTTAAGGAAAAAAATCCTTAAAAACTGCATTTGGACACATTCAGAGGTTTTACTTGTAAGTACTTAGATATGAACCATCATAGTCACTGGGATGCTGGAGCATGGAAACAGTGTGTCCGTTCCAACAAGATGCAAAACTGCATCCCAGGCTGCCTCACCTGAGTGCCGGGGACAGCCATCTGTTACAACGGAGCTTCTCTTCACAACCTACCTTCTCATTTTCCCAGGAAAGAGATGCCAAGAGGCAAACCCCAGTGGAAAAACATTTGCACAAAATGCGAAGGAAAGAATTCACATCTTTAACATATTAAGAGCCTAATAAACGCTCATGTCTCTGATCCAACAATCCTACCTCTCAGAATACACCCAGAGGAAATAGTGAGGAATTCAGACTCAGGGTTAGGTACAAAGAGGTTCATGACAGCATATAATAAAGGAAAACGGAAATAAACTAACGAAATAATGAACTAAATGGATTGGGGGTGCCCACAACAATGTATACAGGCACGGGAATTCCAGGAAAACACATGAGAGGTAGACAGAAGAATCACCTCAGCGTCAGGGAAATAGGAGCGCTGTTATGTATCTTGATTCTTATCTCAATTTTTTAAAATGTCTATTGCAGGCATATGTTTTGTAATGTGTTAACTATAAACACATATGTGACAGACACACACACACTTTGTTTCCTGACGTGAGTTTGCTACCAAACATTTTGGGAGGCAATTCGAGAGCATATTCCATGGGCCACTCCCGCTGCTCTGGCGACAGCTTCTCCCAAGGAACAGAGGCAGTCGGATGGAATGGATATTATGGGCTGTCTCCGAAAGGCTGACAACATCACCACACACCTCACTTTGTGCAAATGAAGCCTCTCACAACCTGCAATTACAGTTTGTTGGATGTGATGAGTTCTCCCCAATGTGCCCACTAAAAATAGCTAAAAGGTGGGTGAGACCCAACTGCACACATTCCAGTGGGGAAACATTCAAACCGATCAGGGCAGGCAAGACTCAGACTTTTGAGTGAAATCCTGTGTCTACAGGACTCCATCTCTAGATTGATTTCTGAAGGCAGATCACGCCTACAATTCACCCCAGGTGATTCATGCTCTCCTTGAGTTTCTAAAGCATCTGTCCTAACTTTCATTCAAAAGAACCAAATTCCTGGGAACGCCTTTAATTAAGTTAAAGCCATTAATTCTGGTCATCATGCCCGATGGTCAGAAAAGAGTGTGCAAACACACACACACACACACACACACACACAAAACAATGGGGGCTCTCCTTCTGGCCAGCGCCCTTGGCTAAAAGCCTGGCTTACGTTCTCCTAGAAGCTGGAAGGGAAAATACTGAGGGCGAAAGCAGTGCCTACGCACGGATACCAGTGATAGCCAGGATCCCGCCCACTGTACCCAGACAGCGCCAACAGTAACAGCAGACAACCACTCGCTGCACGCTGACCACATGTGTGGCACAGCCTTTCCATTGCAAGCTCACTGTGGCCTTCTGGGGCTACTTTACAGATGAGGACACGGGGGCTGAAAGGGGTGAAGTAAGGTGCCCAAGATCAGCCAGCTGGGAGAGTGATGGAGCCAGGGCCAGCAGCCACGGCCCTGCTTTACCCTCCATGTGCCCAGGTCCAGGCTGAGGGCTCCCCTGGTGGAAAGGGAGTACTGTCCTCTCACAGGCTCGGCACATGCTCACTTCCACAGCCTTCAGCTTCCATCATGTTCCCCACAGTTGCTACTGTGAGGATCAGCCCCACCAATTCTCAGTCACATGCTCTTTCACAGGCTAGCCCCTCTGAGAGCAGGACCTATCACCTCACAAACCTCAGGTGGCCAGGCAGCAGATGGGATAGAGCTGTCATTGCTCGTAGGCACAGATACCTATTGTTTCATGTAGCGCAACGTATTGTTTTGGTATGCCCTCTTGCCCTATCAGCTTCTAGAATAAGAATATGTACTCTGTGTAGCATAGAGGTCATAGTAAATATTTATTGGATGAATGGGTGAATAAATGAATGGACTAACAAATGAATTGCTGTAGGTTGCTTTAAAGAAAAAAGTAAGAATCTTTTAGTATCACATTTAGACCCTGTGGCACTAACATCTTTGTTTTCTTCCCATTTCTTTAAAAATATATATATATTTCTTTATTGATTTCAGAGAGGAAGGAAGAGGTAGAGAGAGAGATAGAAACATCAATGATGAGAAAGAAAGAAAGGAAGAAAGAAAGAAAGGAAGGAAGGAAGGAAGGAAGGAAGGAAGGAAGGAAGGAAGGAAGGAAGGAAGAAAGGAAGGAAGGAAGGAAGGAAGGAGTTGGGGAGAGGGAGGCAGGGAAAAAGGGAGAGAGAGAAAGAGGGAGGGAAGGAGAGAAGGAGGGAGGAAAGGAGGATTTGGAGGGAGGGAGGGAGGGAGGGAGAGAAAGGAAGAAGGAAAGAAAAAGTCCAATTCACAGTGTCCTTTTCTAAAGTATGCAAATTAAGGAAGGTAAGTTTTTCTATCATTTCGACATGGCCCCTTTCAGCTGCCAAAAGAAATGGCTTTCTTCCTTTCTGCAAATCAACCATAAACCTCCACTGTGTGTGACACATTTATTGAACAAGCAAGACAACTGACAATAGGCCACATTGTGAGGGTGACCAGAACCAAGATGTGCTTGTGGTCATGGCATTCCGGGCCTCCTTGGGGAGAGGGATAACAAGCAGACCCGGTTCTGAGCGGTGCCCAGAACGTTGGAAATTTCAAATCAGCACAGAATCATTTGATGGGGGCAGCGAAGTGCTGCTCAGAAACGGTCTCCCCAGCCCCTGGGCAAGTGCCACCTAACAGCCAGACAAGATTCCCTTGTATCAATTCCCAAGGTAGCAATTTTACCAGCTTTCCACCTTTACCGAACAGTCTTTCACGCAAGTATTTAGCAGGAAGCGATTACGTGCCAGACTGTCTCGGGCACCTGCACATCACACAGTAAGCCTTGCCTTCCTGACAAAAATGTTTGAAGCAGAAATTTTCCCAGGCTCAATATTTACCTGCCTCATTCAAACACGATAGTTTATCCACTGCTCCTTTGTAGACCTTGCTTGCTTGCTCATATGTTTATCTCCAACATTCACTAACAATTGACAGGAAAACTCTTAAGAACAGGCTATATGAAGTGGATCAAGAAAGTAGGCATTATTCAGCCCTGGCCAGTGTTGCTCAGTTGGTTGAGTATCATCCCACGCACCAAAAGGTTGCTGGTTCAATTCCCGGTCAGGGCACACACCCAGTTTATGGGTTCGACCCATGGTCGGGTACATACGAGAGGCAACTGATTGGTATTACTTTCTCACATCAATGTTTCTCTCTCTCTCTCTCTCCCTCTCTCTTCCTCTTTCTCTAAATCCAATAAAAACATATATAAAAATAAATAAGTAAATAAACAAAACACTTAAGAATGTCCATAAGAATATAACCTGGAGGCTGCTAGCAGCCATCTTTCCCACCTTGTGGAGAGTATGCCTACCAATAATGCCAGCAGAGAGAGCCAAGAGATGGACCCAGCCATGCCTGGAGCCAGCAGACACGGTGCCCTCAGATTAGGAGTTAGTACATTACCTTCTTTCTTAATCTAGATTAAGCTGCCCCCCATCACAGAAAGAATTCTAATACATGTTTAGTAGACTGCGGACAAACACTACTAAGAGTATCTCAGGGGCTCTGTTCAACTTTCAAATGGCCGTATTCTTTTACCTTTGCCATAGTCTTGCATTTCTGCATGTTGAGACAAAATGATAGAGGGCCACCCGCAAAGAATAGCCCGGCAGGAAATGGGAGGTTATCACAAATGAAACATCCTTCCTCGTCAATCAAACAGTTGTTCCTTTAAACTTTGAATGCCCTTTAAAAATGACCATCAACAACAAGTGAAAGCCAATTTATACAAAGTAATCTATGTCTCACGAACACCAGACATATCACAAAGTATTTGTATATTAAGTTAAAGATCTAATTGGCTTTATGCAACAGTTCATGAATCGGGCAGCAGCATCCCATCTAGTAAACAGAAAATACCAAAAATAGCCTAAAGAAACAGTAAAATGAGATATAAATCTTTTCCACCATCCTAGTACATGTAGGCAAAATAACAACAGAAATCTTTAAATACATATTGTTAAATATGGTTTCTGATCATGTCATTTCATGTTTAGCCACCTGACCCCTTTTAACTGGACAGGCCTCTATCCACTGCCTCTCGTAGGACTGCCCCTCACTTAGGAGGCCAGGAGGCAGGGAGACTTTCCCACCAGGAGAAAAGTAGAGCCTTTCGTCCGAGCCCCAGACTTCGGGGCCCAGACAGATCACAATGTTTTCACAGCTCAAGTTACTGTTTCCCTTTCCTATTAACAAAAATAAGGAGGGCCCAGCATGCCTGCTCCTTTTTCCTGTATTAACTTAATGTATATTTAACCTAATACATATTAATTTAGGGCATTTAAATTTTTTGCATGTGAGTCTTAAGAGTTGCAATTGTTGATTAGAAATTCTTTTTCTTTTTCTTTTCTTTTCTTTTATGGTTGACAGTATTACACTTTCTCCCTTTTTGCTCCCCTCCACCTAACCCCCAACCTACCCAAGGTCTTTCCCATGTCATTGTCTGTGTCCATGGGTTATGCATATATGCATATATGTTCTTTGATTAATCTCTTTCTATTTTTCATTTTTAAGTTTACTGCCAGGGTCATCATATTTGACAAGTTACCAAATTCAGCAAAAATGTTAATAAACAGTCATTAATGGGCACCCAAAGTCTAACTTGACCATCCATTCCCACAGGGATCTCAGACAAATCCATTTTATTAATAAGACCTCTGGCCGAAACTGGTTTGGTTCAATGGATGGACCATCGGCCTGCGGACTGAAGGGTCCTGGGTTTGATCCCGGTCATGTACCTTGGCTGCAGGCACATCCCCAGTGGGGGGTGTGCAGGAGGCAGCTGACTGATGTTTCTCTCTCATCAATGTTTCTAACTTTCTGTCCCTCTTCCTTTCCCTCTGTAAAAAAATCAATAAAATAATAATAATGATAATAATAATAATAATAATAATAATAATAATCTCTGCACAGTAGAGCTTTCCTTGCTAGCTTTTGGAGTTCCCTCCATGCTAAAGAAAGGATTTCACTAAGCTTCAGCAGATAAGCAGGCTCTTAATCACTTTCTGTTAATAAGACACTAGGTCACAGGGCCAGTCGTGAAGGTAGAGCAGTCTTTTCTATCAAATGTGTTCACGAGCTCCACAATACTTTTAAGCAAACACTGACAGAAAACCTAATGATAAATTCATAGACCCTGAGCTCCCACTAGCTTTTGCCAGCATCTTCACCCCACCCGCAGATCTTAGAAAAAGGGAAGACTTTGTCTTTTGAACTGATCAATCCAAGTTTCCTACAGAAGTAAAAGTGGACTCAGAGATTCTTCTCTCCCTAGATGACCCAGTGGGCTCATTATTTGTTCATTCCTCATATATCTCTAGAGCCATCTTTCTTTTAAGATCTCTCAGCTGGACATGTAGCTTGCACAATTTGTTGCCAGGACTCCTCAGCCTTTTACCCAATAGATAGTCAGGGAGGAGGAAGAAGGGTGGAACAGGACAAACCCAGACCAGCTGAAGAAGTGAAACACATCCTTCCTATGTAATAAAAGAGTAATATGCAAATTGACTGAATAACGGAATGGCAGGTTGCTAAGATGCGCACTGACCACAAGGGGGCAGATGCTCAATGCAGGAACTGTCCCCTGGTAGTCAGTTTGCTCCCACAGGGGGAGTTCGGCTCAGCCACAAGCTGGGCTAATGGCTGGTGAGTGCAGCGGCCCATTCTGTGGCAGCACTAAGTATATTCAATTGCAGCTTAGGCCTGCTCCCCATGGGCCTAAGCCATCAGTCAGACATCCCCCAAGGGCTCCCGGACTGCAAAAGGGCGCAGGCTGGGCTGAGGAACCTCCCCCGCCCCCCGTATACAAATGCCGTGCACCAGGCCTCTAATTTGATAGGTTGCTGGCCAGCAGAAGCTCTTGAAATAGGGGAGGGTCCCCACAAATATGCTTCAGTCTTTGAGCCCTTTCAGCCTGCCTGGGTGCACACACACTGCTGTCTCCCATTGTAAGCACCCAGAGTCCATGGAAAGGGAAGATGGTCATGTGTCTTGTATATGACAGGCCTTCAACAAATACCTGCTGAACTGAACTGAACAGAATTCATTCAGAGGCTGCATCCCTACATAGCATCAATCAAAACAGAGGAATCCAACTTTTCCCTGACATTAGATGCTATCTGACTGCAATTATCAGTTTGAGGAAATCAGGTAGTGGATATTATCCTACAATAATTGTTATAATAGCTACCATTTAGTGAACACTTACCATGTGGTAATTGCTTTTTTGCTAAGTGCTTTAGTCATTAACTCATTTAAGCATTCCAACAGTGGCTGCTTTAATACTTGCTACATAAGAATGTCTTAAGGGCAGTATCTGACTGGAAAGGGGTGATGGAATGGCTCACCACGAAGCTCATCAGCATAGCCATTTTTACATTAAAAACTGACAAAATACCAATTGGCTACATCAATAAATAGGAGTGGTGCTGAAAAAAAATTATATGGAGGTCAACCCCCCTCCAATCATTTTCTTGGAGCTACCAAGAAGTAGGTTTTATTATTCCCATTGTACAGATGGAGATACTGAGGCTTTCAGCAGTTGGAGAACTTGCTTGGAGCCAGATAGGTAATATACCCAGACCATAGCCCAAGTCTCTCTGCCTCCAAGCTATAAATGTATAGTTGCTTAGTCATACTCAGAGGAAGTAAAAGAAATGTATAGACTTTATTTAAAGAAATAGTTTTTGTTATTGTTGTTTTTAGACTGAGGTCAAGAAAAAAAGTAAAAGTTTTTTTTTTTTTAACAAAAGTAAAATGAAGTAAATATTGCTGACTAACTTTTAGAGAGACTTTTATGGGAAATAAAATAATGAGCCCACTGTGTCATCTAGAGAGAGAAGAATCTCTGAGTCCAGTTTTAGTACTGTAAGAAATTTGGATTGATCAATTCAAAGACAAAGTCTACTCTTTTTCTAAGATCTGTGGGGAAAAAAAGGTGGTTTCATTCAAAATAAAAATGCCAAAAAAAAAAAGCCAACACCACAGAGAATGCTATATCTTATGAAAAACACTGAGAAGACATCACAGAGAAAAGACAATCCCTAGCACGTGGGCAACGGCCACTGTCATCTGAAAAGGGACACAGAACTGCACGGTAACTGGAGTCAGCCAGACCTGAACACACAACCTGGCTCTCTCTCTCACTTTCTAATTCTGGGACTTCAGATCAAGTACCTAGCCTCTCTGAGCCTCAACCTCCTTACCTTTAACAAGAGCACACTATTTTCTTCATTATAAGATTATTGTGCAGATGAATAGGATAATTCATTCAGTAATGGTTTGTTTAACATCCTGTGTGCCAGGCTCTAGTCTCTCACTGAAATGATGAATGGAAGCAGCTTTCCTCTGTACCCAGCATACTAATAACTACTCAAAAGTGGTAGCTGTTATTATATATCCTTATTAAAAGCAAAGAAACATAGACAAAAATGATAAAATTGCATTATATTCCATGGCTCATTACTGTAGAACCTTGAATCAAATACATTCCTAAAAGGCCGGACATGATAGAGTGAAATGTGGTTACCCATTGTGAATACTAAACAGTTGTGGATACTGCCCACACCCCTGCCAGGATGAGGGAGCAGAGCGGGGAGAAGGGATCTGTGGCTTCCTTACTACCTCCTGCCCTCCCACATGCCGGAGCCAGGGCCATGGCCAACACCGGCACTTCCCTTGGCTCCATGGTTCTGCCAGGGCGATGGAGGGGCTGGCTGCAGGTTTGTGCTGGCTGCATTGGCATTCCAGCAGGTGCAGAAAGAAAGGGGAAGCTGAGAGAGGTGTATGTGAGACCGGGCCTACCACAGCAAGCATACCTCATCGGGCTGGTCCAGGTCCTTCAGGTGCAGATCTTGAATGAGGTACTCAACAACGCGCACATTACTGCTCTGAGCTGCGAAGTGAAGGGCATTCATTCCATCCCGAGGACAGCCAGGGTAGAGGAGATCATCACATAGTGATCTCAAGGCCTCCCCTTCTGCACTGTGAGGTGAGAGCTATGTCCAGGTGTGACTCACATATCGACTTGATTCGTGGCTTTCTGGTCTGCTCCAGCTCTCACCAGCATGAGCATGAGCTCAAAGCTTCCAGACCAGGCTGCAAGGTGAATTACTGTCAAGCCATGCTTTCCCAAGAAGAGAGAAGAACAGAACACATGATCTGAAGTCACCAAAAGCCAAGTTAATAGTCAACTGTTGGAAATTAAGAAATAGGAAGAGAATTTCATATACAGCAAAGATGATATTTCATTTATATGGGAAAACAAATAAATGGTGCAGGCACAAGTGGTTCTCCATAGGGAAGAAAATAAAATTAAGTCCTATATCTTATCACAAACACACAGAAGTACACAAACAATAAATATATTAGAAGAAAATCTAGACTGCAATGCACAATATCTTAATCCAGAAGTTATAAAAGGAAAGACTATTGATTAAGTCTGTGAACAAAGAATTGATTCTTTAAATGTTTCTTAATAAAGATAAACCATTACTTTCCTAACATATGAAGCACTCTTAGAAAACGACAAGAAAAAGGCAAATAAACCAATTGAAAAAGTACCAAAAAAGGTATCAGTGGAAAATGAAACCATTATAGGTTAGGCAATCTGGCAATCTCTATTAAAATTTGAAATACAACCAGCAATCCCACTCCTGGGACTCTATCCCATGAAAATAAGTTTTGAGAGCTAATGTAACAGCAACACATATTAATTTTAACCCTTAAAATTGGGAGCAAGGCCGAAGCCGGTTTGGCTCAGTGGATGGAGCATCGGCCTGCGGACTGAGGGGTCCCAGGTTCGATTCCGGTCAGGAGCATGTACCGTGGTTGCGGGCACATCCCCAGCGGGGGTTGTGCAGGAGGCAGCTGATCAATGTTTCTCTCTCATTGATATTTCTGACTTTCTATCCCTCTCTCTTCCTCTCTGTGAAAACTCAATAAAATATATTTAAAAAATAATAATAAAATTGAGAGCAAGGTAAATGCCTATCAATATAGGAATGCTGAACAAATTAGGGAGCACATCATGCAGCCATTAAAAATCACGAATTAGAGCTATAACAATTGACTTGGAGTACTTTCCAGGAGGTAGCTGTTAAAATGTAAAAATTAAGTTGCAGATAAAATATAACATAATCCAATTTTTATAAAACAAGCAACGACCAGAAAAACTCATATATGTATATACAATTGGTCTTCCATATCTGTAGGTTCCACATCTGTGTTTTCAACAAACTATAAATTTAAAACATTTGGATAAAAAATATTACATTGTTGCTGATGTATAGTATGCAGTTAGGCCTACATCGTCTATTTAAATATTTACAATTCCAATATAAATAAAATGTACTCTTTTCTTCAAGGAACAACAATGTACAATAACTAATTGAGGTTCTTCAAGAAATGTGCCCGAAACACAGTTCCTCCCACTCATCTACAACTAATGCTTTATCTTCAATAACACTAAGCCCAGTTTTGCATATGGCAAAAAAAAGAGGTTATAGATATTTGGGATAGAGGATAAATCACATTTTGATAGGAGCTCAAAATTTCCCTAAAAGGTGACTCCTAATTTCCAATATACCAACACTTAAGGATTTCAAACACGGACCATAAAATCCAAAAACCAGGAATTCAGGCTGTAAACAACTTGAGTCCCTGAAGCCATAAATTCGGAGTGGAACCATAGTTTCTCAGAGGCAAGAAATCACCGCTCACAGATGTTAATTCCCCCCACGAGAACCATCATAACACTAAGTCTTGTACTATCAAACTGACACGCCTGGGACAGTTTATGAGCATGTGTCATGGATCGCAGCCACTGTCGGTACACGATGCTCTGGGCAGTATAAAATGCCCAACCTGTCCTCGTTACCAGTCTGGCCGTAGATGAGAAGGTCAGTAACTTCCCCTGGGAACATTCGCTCTTGAGGAGTTTCCCAGAAAGAAGCTCTGAGAACAGATGATGGTTATTATTCTCTGACCGTCATGTGCACTCCACCCGGGATCCTTTGTTCACACCTGGAAGAAGAGCTTCCTTTTACCTCTTCTGCCTCTTCCCCAGACTCTGGAATGCTACCCACTTTGAACCTGGAGTCCTCAGCATCTGGGCTGTGCATTTGATCCTTATCATGCAGTGCCTCCATTGGTACACATCTGTTACATCCTGGACCTTGCTCCCTCATTAGTTAAAGGCCCCTCAAGCAGGTACTGTATCTCATGCCAGTTCTTCCAGACACAATCACCTGAGGATCCTGTTAAGTCACAGATTTTAATTCAACGGGTAAGGAGTGGGCCCGAGAGTCGGCATTTCTAAGAAGCTCCCAGGTAATACCAGTGCTTCTAGTCCAGGACCACACTTTGAGTGGCAAGAACTTGTATCTAGTTGAATCCCCAGAAGTTGGCATTGAGACTTACCCGCACTGATGGCAAGGGGCTTCGATACTGACTCTTTGCAAACAGATGTTAGAACTTACAAAACAGCTTAGCCAAGTCAAAGTCAGAGATCCTCAACCAAATAAAGAAGCTGCCAGATCGGACCAAACATGGCATTGCTTGAATTATAAAAATAACTAGTAGCCCTGCACACAAATCCATGCACTAGTAGGTCACTTCGGCCCTCCTGTAGCTCCCCCCATCATAGCTTGCTGCCCTGTAGCTCTCCACCACCTGCTTGTCAGCTCTCCACCACCTGCTTGTCGTTCACTGCCCCACTTGTACTTTGCAGATCCATGATCCAGTCATTATGCAGTCGGTCATTACATCTCATGGTGTAATGGATAATTAGCATATTCCTCTTTTACTATATAGGATTTTATTAGTTATATACTAATATCACTGTAATTAAATTAGTTACAGGAATTTTTAACTTAGTGAACCTGTCAAGGCAGAGTACAGCAACATGTCATAAATTACCTTTTATCTGACAGCACTTAACTCTCATAAGGCAAATTACAAGAAGTTTCCAAATGGGAAAAGCCTCAAATAGAATAAGTTGGTAAAATATTTTATGAATAAGTGACTTATACTTTGATATAAACCAGTAGTATCCTATCAATAAAAGAGTGATATGCAAATTTGACCATACCTTCGCTACACCCACCAACCACGCCCACCAGCCAATCAGGAGCAGGGTTGGGGCCAAGGCGGCCTGGGCCACAGGGGGAGTGCCCACCGAGATGTGGGGGGTGGGGCTGAGTGGCAGCCGAGAGACAGACGCGAGGCTGCCATGAGTGTGGGGTACCCCCGGGGCTAGGTGGTTGCCGCCGGGGCTAAGGCTTGATCTGGGGGAGCAGGGCCACCGAGGCGCATGCAAGGAGAGGGGCGGCGCCGCCGAGGCACGGGGGGCAAGGCCAAGCGGCGGGCAAGCAACCTGCACGAGACCGCCTTGGTGCGGGGTGCCCCTGTGGCTGGGTGGTTGCCGCTGGGGCTAAGGCTTGAGCTAGGGAGCAGGGCTGAGGCATCTGGCAAGCTCAAGGCCCTGGAGGCCAGGTGGTCACCAGTGGCCGGGGCTAAGGCCAGGGCCTGGGGGAGGGCCTGAGGCCACCAGGGCAGAGCCAACCATCAGCCCCATTGAGAGGGCAGATTGGGCTGAGGTATCACCCACCCCCAGTCCACGAATTTCATGCACCAGGCCCCTAGTATTTAATATATTAGAAACATGGTGTTTAATAGAAAAATGCTATTCCACCTAAGCAATGAATACATAGGTATTTACTGTGCAATTCTATTTGCTTTTATAGCATACTAGAGGCCTGGTGCATAAAATTCATGCACTGGGGTGAGGGGGGAGTGGGAGTCCCTCAGCCCAGATTGCGAAAGGGCACAGGCCAGGCTGAGGGATCCACTGGTGCATGATTGGGGCAGGGAAGGATGCAAGAGGTTTGCCAGCTGGGGATTGGCCAGACCCCAACAGCAAGCTAACCTACAGGTTGGAGTGTCTGCCCCTTTGTGGTCAGTGCATGTCATAGTGAGCAGTTGAGTGGCCATAGCATACCATTAGCATATTAGGCCTTGATTGGTTGAATTACCAACTGGACAACCAGACACTTAGCATATTAGGCTTTTATTATATAGTATTAAAGATTTTGATTTTCGGTTCTGGTTAAGATGGGGTAACCGGACCCTGTATCTCTCACCAAATATGACTAGAACACATGTAGAAGCTATTTGAGAAATCTGAGAAGTAAATGGTAATAGGTAGATTGGGGAAGAAAACAAGAACTCAAACTATAAACAATTAGGGTTTCTTGATTTTTTGTTTGTTTTTTCCCTTCATATCTTCCCACTTAGACTCATAGAAGTGCACATCACAGAACTACACCTTGGGCAGGGACATAAAAAGCTCCAAGAAAAGCCCTCGCTGGTCTAAGGAGCGGAAGGGGGACCCTATAAGACAGAAAAGGGGAGGGAAATCCTGTTTCTTTTTTCTCTTCTGTCCCTGCCCCAGGCAAGCCTCATTCCCAAAGCTGTAACCCTATGGTAGGAGGGGTAGCAGCAGTGATTGGGCAAGCATCTAAAACTCTGACAGTGGGCCCGAGCTGGTTTGGCGCAGTGGATAGAGGTCGGCCTGTGGGCTGAAGGGTCCCAGGTTCAGTTCCGGTCAAGGGCACATGCCTGGTTGCAGACTCGATTCCCAGTGGGGTGCGTGCAGTAGGCAGCTGATCAATGGTTCTCATCATTGATGTTTCTATCTCTCTTTCCCTCTTCCTTCCTCTCTGAAATCAATAAAAATGTTTTATAAAAAACACAAAATAAAACAAAACTCTGCCAGTGGGAATCCTTCTCTCTGACAAGAGAAATTGTGGTCAGAGAGGGGGTATGCGTGGGAGGGGGAACTCATGTTATTTCTTTTCCTCTCTTAGTCCTGGAGACAGATCCAACTGTGAGAAATACATAGTGGAGCTGGGAGACTACACCCTTAGCTCTCTAGTCAGAGGACCAGGAAACAGGGGAGAGAGGCCCTAAAGCTGGAAAATAAGGGCAGATGGTCTTGGAGAAGTGAGAGCTCGAGAAAGCAATCCCATAAAGTTGTGTGTGTATTCCTGGCCTCATCCCTGACTTGTACATGAACCTGAACCTAAACAGCTTGACAAAAGCTTGGAGAACAGCTACACTACTGCCCAAGTCTCAGCCTGGCCCTGAATGTTGCACAGGTGAGACAGATCCAGACAGCACTGTAAAGGTGTTGAAAATGTAGTGACATGGTGGCAAATAGTGTTGAAGAAACTGGTCATCCTTCTGTAAGAAAACAAACAAACAAACAAACAAACAAACAAAACAAGAACCTTGGAGCTATTCCTCACACCTTATACTTAAATTAACTCAAAACAGACAATAGATCTTAAATGTGAAACACAATTCTATAAAAGTTTTGAAGAAAAATTTAAGAAAACTCTTCATGACCTTAAGTTACACAATCATTCTTAGATAGAACACCAATATAAATATAAAATAATAGAGGCCCAGAGCGTGAAATCATGCACAGGTAGGGTTCCCTAGGCCTGGCCAGCAATCAGGGCCCATCTGTAGGGTGACTGATGAGGCGATCAAGGGCCCCTATTGCCACCTGCCTTCTCTGACCTGGCGCCACCCATTCGCCAGCCCCACCTCCACCACTGCCGGTCTCCTCCCTTTGTGGGGTGGCTGGTGGGGCAAATGGGGAGGTGTCGCCCCTAGCGCCGGCCTTGGCTAGCCTGGGGCCTGCAGGTTCAGGAAGTTCCTGCATTGACCATTGGCCCCCTGGTGGTCAATGTGGGTCATAGCAACCGGTAGTTCTGCTGGTCATTCTACCCTTTGGTTGATTTGCATGTTAGGCTTTTATTATATAGGATAAGTATACTGGCTGCTGTGGCTCAGTTGATTAAGTGTCGACCCATGCACCAAGAGGTCACTGGTTTGATACCCAAGTAGGAGGCATATAGGAGGCAGCCGATGTTCCTATCTCTCCCTCTCTCTCTAAAAATCAATTTTAAAAAATATATAAGTAAATTGCACTTCATCAAAATTTAAAACTTTTGGTCTGAAGAAACATGAAAAAGCTACAGAATGAGAAAATATTTGCAAATCACATATCTGACTAAATATTTGTATCTATAATACATAAATAACTCTAAAAAGCAACAATAAGAAAACAATCAATTAAAAATATTCAAAAGATTTGAATAGATACATCACCAAAAAAGATATATGAAGGGTAAATAACACAAGAAAAACACAACCTCCCATTAAAGAAATGCAAATTAAAACCACGATGAGAAGCCAATACAAACCTATTAGAATGGCTAAAAGTAAGAAATGACAATACCAAGTGCTGACGAAGATGTAAAACAATTGGAATTCTGCTATATGGCTGGTGTGAATGAAAATGGAACAGCCATTCTAGAAAACTTTCTGGAAGCTTCTTGTACAGCACTTACTATATGACCCAGTAATCTCAGTCTTAGGTATTTATACCTGAGAAGTGAAAACCTATCCCATATAATAAAAGGCTAATACTACCAAACAGCAGAATAACTATTTGCTATGATGCACACTGACCACCAAGGGGCAGACACTCAATGCTGACCACTGCTCAGTCAGAAACAGGGCTCAGGGCTGGTGAGTGCAGCAGCAGCGGTGGGAGCCTTTCTACCCTCAGACAGTGCTAAGGAACAGCAAGCCAAATGGTAACGAGCAGCAAGCAGGTGGATGGTAAGGAGCGAGGGCTCCTGGACATCCCCTGAGGGTGCAGTTAGAGGGTGCAGGTCAGGCTGAGAGACCCCCCCCCCCCGAGTGCACACATTTAATGCAGCAGGCCTCTAGTGCTTATATAAATGCCTATACATGGATGTTTTTAGAAGGTTTATTTGTAACAATTAAAAACTGGACATCTGGTCAGTGTGGCTCAGTGGGAGAGCACTGGCCTATGAATCAGGAGGTTATGGTTTGATTCCCAGTAGAGCACATGCCCGGGTTGTGGGCTCAATCCCCAGCGTGGGATAGGAATGATTCTCTTTCATCATTGATATTTCTATCTCTCTCCCTCTCTAAAATTAATAAAATATTTTTAACACAAACAACCTCTCCCCCAGGAAACACAGAATAACAGACTTCAGTGGGGTGGGAGGTTGGGTGGGGGGGAGGGACAGGAAGAGATTAACCAAAGAACATATATGCATAACCCATAGACACAGACAATAGCATGGGGAAAACCTAGGTGGGGAAGGGTTGGGTGGAGGGCGACAAAAAGGGAGAAAATGGGAGACATCTGTAATACTATCAACAATAAAATAAAATAATCCTAATATATAAAAACACAGGGTTCATAACAACCGACCAAAGGCTTGACCAAACACCAGAAGTCAGTCCTGGAGTCAGTGTTGGGTTGCCATGGAAACTCAGCACTGAGTGCCAAGGGGGCTGCAGATCAGGACTGGAGAGAGGTCTGAAGAGAGAGGCAGGATTTGATCTGCAGCCTCTGTGGCAGCTGTTGATCAGTAGTTGCCTCTCTTTCTCTCTGGGCTTCCCAGCAGCCATGCCTCTATTTTACTCTGGGCCTCCATAGGGGCTGCCAGAGAAATAGGAAGAGATTAGCCAAATCTCTAATCAGGTCCAGAGATAGGCCAGGATATGTTGACTGGCATAGAAACTGACCAATCAGAACCAAATTGGTCAGCTAGGGAGGGCAGTTGGGGGTGAGATCAGGCCAGTAGGGGAGAGCAGTTGGGGGCAAGATCAGGCTGGCAGGGAGGCAAATGGGGGCGATCAGGCAGGCAGGCAGAGGCAGTTAGGGGTGATCAAGCAGGGAGGCAGAGAGGTTAAGGGCAATCAGGCAGGCAGAAGCAGTTAGGGGCAATCAGGCAGGCAGACAGAGGCAGTTAGGGGCAATCAGCCAGGCAGGCAGGTGAGTGGTTAGGAGCCAGTGGTCCCAGATTGTGAGAGGGATGCCAGTTTAGGCCCAATCCCTGTGGGCCTGATCCCTGTGGGATTGGGCCTAAAGCAGCAGTCAGACATCCACCAAGAGGTCCCCAACTGAAGAGGGTGCAGGCTGGGCTGAGGGAACCCCATCCTCCATGCATGAATTTCATGCACCAGGCCACTAGTATAAAATAAAATAAATAAATCAAGGAATGGTAAAAAACAAACAAACAAACAACAACAACAACAAAAACTGGAAACAACTCTAATGTCCTTCAACAGGTGAATGGATAAACAAATTGTGTTATAGCCATACAGTGGAATACTATTCAGCAATAAAAGGGAGGGATTATTGATACATACAACAGAGCCATTTTACTGAGTGAAAGAAGCCAGTGTCAAAGGTTATATATACTATACAATATCATTTATATGGCATTCTCAAAAAGGCAAAACCATAGAGATGGAAAGAGATAAGTGGTTTCCAGGATCAGGGGGGCTTTGAACACAAAGAGCAGCATGAAGAAAATGTTTAGTATTTTGATTGGGGTGGTGGCTACATGAATCTATGAACATGTGTTAAAATTCATAGCATTGTATGCCAAAAAAAACCACCCAAAACTTAATTGTATAGTCTATTAATTTAAGAATTAAAATAAAGGCCCTGGCCAGGAAGTTCAGTTGGTTCAAGCATCGTCCCAGGTTGTGGGTTTAATAGCCAGTCAGGGAATATACAAGAATGAGTTATAATGAATGCATAAATAAGTGGAACAACAAATCCATGTTTTTCTCTCTCTCCTCTCTTTCTCTCACTCTCTCCGTCCCTGTCTCTGCCTCTGTCTCTCTTTCCCTCTCTAAAAAATCAATTAAAAAAGAATTAAAATAAAATAAAAAGTTATTGTATCAGGATTTCAATGTCAAAAGAACAGATTCTTTGAAATCAGGTTTATGACGTTTATGACCAAAGTATCTTTTGAAGGCTAACTAACACTGAAAAATAAGCAACAATTTTCAGACCTAAAATACATGTTCCTTAAGCACCATTACCATAACACAACTTATTACACTCACAATGTTGGAGTGCTTCTGGTGTCAATTTTTTAAAAAGGGTAGTTCTTCATTCTGCTTCTCTTACTGATCAGTCCACTTGCCCAAAAATACTAGAGCAATAAAATAGAGAGGGAAGTACTCTACTGGTGAAACAAGAGAAATTCTCATCATTGTCTAGACCACGTCTAAGATTGTTAACAAAACTAACAAAATGATCAATTGGTTTGAACGGCCTTACTAAGAACGCACTAAACCCAAGTCTGTAAGACATGAAGGTAGAGCAATGCTGAGCTTTACCCTCCAAAGAGTCATTTCAGAGAGAAAATATATTAGCTCTGTGGATTACTAGATAAAGTTGGGAGAAGTGGGTGGAAAATCCTCATGATGGGTTTTCATATTTGAGCAGACAAATTGGCTAATTTGTGGGTCTCTGGAATCAGTTATGCCAGGTCCAAATCCTGCCTCCACCCCTTCTTAGATGTAATTTTGGGGGACAAGCTATTTAATCTTTCTCAGGTTATTATAGTATTACTTTTCTTATAAGTTTGAGGGACTAAATATTCAAATCTTAAGACTGGTACCTAGTACATACTACATGTTTATTAAGCCTTTCTTTTTTTTATATGAAATGCTTCACGAATTTGCGTGTCATCTTTGCACAGGGGCCATGCTAATCTTCTCTGTACCGTTCCAATTTTAGTATATGTGCTGCCAAAACGAGCACAAGCTTTATTTCTTTATCAGAGTTCACAAGGCAAAGATTTAATGTCCCTGAGGCCAGATAGCGTCTATCTTCCATGTGCAAAAATTATACTCTGAGCAAGCAATTTATTTTTACAAATGGATGCTACTAGCCATAATGTGAATATGGGAAAATAAGTAAAAGCCTAAGTCCTATAAGCAATGGATAAACAATTTAGTCACCAAATACAGAGACATAATCCTAGTACATATATTCTTAAAGAGACCTTTCCAAAATGAATACTGCCAATGAAAACATTTTGTGCTTATGTGAAGGAAAGATAACTGAAGTGACCAGATTTCCCCACACATTTGTTCTGCTCCATTCATTCTGCCAAAGGAAGATGAGCTTACCTTATCAGCAACATCCACCCTGGCCTTGTGATTAAGCAAGAATTCCACGTCAGAGAAATGACTCGCCCCCACTGCAAAATGCAGGGCTGTGCGGTTCATCTGAGGAAACATAATTGTGTTTCCAGTAATCTGATTTTTAGTTAGCCTTTTTAAGATGCCAGTTTCTAGAATGACCATACTTTCTATCAGGTGCTTATATTTTTTATTACTTATCTACTCGTTTTTGTCTTTGAAAGTAGTGAGAATTGTATCCAGCACACTCTTGCCTTCATCTATCATCAGAAATACCAGAGAATTTGGCAGTCCACTGGAGGATATGCCCCACGCTGAAATCTATTGCGTAACTAATCATTGCTTGTAACAATAGAATGTATTTCAAATTAGACTAAAAGTTGTATTTTTTCCATATGGAATCATTAAAAAATGGTAAATGTTTTCTGGTTAGAATATATTGATAATGCATAACAAAAATGTTCCTAGATTTTCAATACATACATATGTGGTCTTTCATCTGTAAATTTTACTGAAGCAAACAAATTCTTCTGAAAGGGAAGGAATTGCCAAGAGAGGAGAAAGAAATAGGCACAGAGAAAGAAAGCTATGTTTGGCTCAGTGGATAGAGCATAAGCCTGTAGACCAAAGGATCCTGGGCCCGAGTCCACTCAAGTGCATGAATCTTAGTTGCAGTGGGGGGGAGGAGGCATATAGGAGGCAACCAATCAGTGTATCTCTCTCACATTGGTGTTTTTCTCTGTCTCCCTCTCTCCTTTTTACTCTCTCTAAAAATCAATGGGAAAAATGTCCTCGGGTGAGAATAAAAAAAAGAAAGCGATGAATATCTTTTGCTACAAAGGAAAGCCACCATGATGCTCCTGAGATGTCCAGAGACAGTTTAATGTGTTTCAAACAATGGATGTTTTGCTGGCAAATAAAACTTGTCTCATACTTCCCATATTCTAGATACTGTTTTTGCTTCCAAAGAAGGTGCCTGGGCATTGATTTACTATCCTTTGTTTCATATAAAAATTTTATTGCAAAAATATAAGAATGGTTTAAATTAAATATCTTATTTCCTTGGTAGCTAAATTGGTAATAAACTAAGTTTGACAAAACATTATTTATCTTGACTTTGCCTGAAATCTAGAGCTATGTTGAAATATGTCAAATTTGGGCTTATACAACCCCTTAACTTTATTTGTGAATAAAAATGCAAGTCTAAACAGCATTCAAGATAATTCAATAAAACAACCTACAGTTTTTCATCTCCATCATCCCAGGTTTTAAGAAACATTACAAGTAACCATGTCAACAATTTACCGTAAACAGGCCTAATAGAGATGTCATTATAAAGAATAATACAATTCACCAGGAGTTTATACTAATTTGCCATACTAACTATAAGTTAAAGTGGTCTAGGTTGTACTGTTTTTCCAAGTACTTTAATATAAAAATATGGTTTAAAATATCAAGAAGTTATATGCAAAAAATTGAAATGGTTATAAAATTATATTGAAGAATCTATTTCCTGCACTTGGAAAAATGATTACAGTAAAAATTTATTATTGCTCTCCTTATTCAACAATTACTCTAAACAACAATTTCAAAGATCCTTGCTTATTTTTTTCTCTCCTTTTTTCCTTGATTCCCTTTTTCTTTTCTTTTTTTAATTTTTGTTACTTAAATTGTTATGCTGAAAATTTTGTATTTCTAGGAGATATATAGACAATGAATAATATACACCCATAACACATCAGACACCCACACATGTATATAATATACACATAAACACATATCCCCTCACATACTAATACACACATGAATAACTGCTTAACATCCTTCCCCAGCATATGATGCAAGACTTCAGTTTCTATGACCTCACTGCCTGGGGCAAATCCAGGTTTTGTAGAACCTGAAGTGTACACTCTTTAGGGAGCCCTATTTAATGCCAGAGTCAGAAAACTTAACCAATTGTAGTTAAAATTTCTCACTTCTGCATATTTTACAAAATCATATTGCCATAGGAACATCTGCTAAAACCCTCTGAATGCCTTGGAACTTTTGTTTCATTTAACATTAAATTTACCTCTGACATTCCTATCTTGCACCACTCCACAAATTGTCCTAAGCAATTGACACAGCCTCGAGTGAGTTTACTTTAATAAACCCTACTTTGAGGGGTTATCAAGGAAGCCCCACAAAACCAAGCAGTAGGAAGTTTCTATTCTGGCAGTGGGTTTCCCCCCAAACCCAAATATTCGAAGAACAATAAAGTCAGAGCCGGGTTTCAGAAAGGGTTCCATTGCCCAACATGTACTATATTTCAAAAGCAGTAGAATGAAAACCCAGACTGCCTTTATATATTTTTAATATATTTTTATTGATTTCAGAGAGGAAGGGAGAGGGAGAGATAAAAATATCAATGATGAGAAAGAATCATTGATCGGCTGCCTCTTCCACACCCCACAATGGGATCAAGCCCACAATTAAGGCATGTGCTCTTGGCTGGAACTGAACCTGGGACCCTTCGGTCTGCAGGCTGACACTCTATCCACTGAGCCAAACTGGCTGGGGCTGGCTGCTTTTAGATTTTAAATGTGGAAGAGCCACACAGGACATCACTGGGGAGAAAACAACCCAGAGATGTGGGAAAAAGGTTCTCCCTTCCCAGAATGTGTGAGGCCAAAGTCACCCACAGCCTACCACCTAGGACCAAGCCCAGGCCCATAACCTGGACAGCTGGCTTTGCTGCCCATCCACAGACTTTGCACAGATGTGCTGAAGACCGCGTGCACTTGCCCTCTTTAAGGTAAAGTGAAACTCACAGAGCCTATCCCAGTGCTGATTTCACCGTTAGCATACACACTCTGGAATTACCAACAAAGGAGATCTCCCTTATGTCATCCAGCACAATCATTTTTATTTTTATTATATTTCTGTTGACCTGTGCAAACCCAAGCCACCCTTAGAGTAGTCTGTCACATTAGTGAATTCTGCTCACATTGTTCACAGCATTAATGTTAACCTTCTTTCCAAACAGCTTCTCCAATACCCAAGTTATTGCTTTTAGCAGCATTCTGGAGGCTTCTCTCATTTGGCAACACTGAAAGCAAGCAAGCAAAGCATGACTGGGAGGGGAGTTAAAGAGGATGAAGAAAAAACAAACCTCATTTGGTAAACCTTTTCATTCTAAAAACCTGAAACTACAGCCTTGAGCCTTTCTCATTCTACCACTCTGAACACGGGAACCTTGCTTCAATGTTTTATAAAGCTGTAGTGCTACGTTGCTGCTTTCTCCTCGCTCTACAAGTGTTTTCACAAGCTTAGAAATATCCCTGGTCCCAACAAATGTTTCCCGAGGACCACCCTGAAGTCAGCCATGCAGGATCTGGCTCTCGGAGGCTGGAGGGTGGCCAGGGGCTGCCCAGGGGACCTTGTTTGTAAAATGTTTACACAAGATTAGACAGGGAGGAGCTCAAATGCTCCACGCAGAGATAACATTGCTGTCTGCAGAACCCTGTGCGGAGGCCAGGCCTGCCAAAACAAAACTTTAAACTGCAGCACGTCCTGAAACCTTAATTCGAAAGAATATTTGCACCCCCATGTTCACTGCAGCGTTATTTACAACAGCCAAGGTACCAAGTGTCCATCGGTAGACGACTGGATAAAAAAAGCTGTGGTACATTTACACAATGAAATATTACTGGGCTGTTTTTTAAAAAAAAGAAGAAATTTTGCCAAAACCGGTTTGGCTCAATGGATAGAGCATCGGCCTGTGGACTGAAAGGTCCCCGGGTTCCATTCCGGTTGCGGGCACATCCCCAGTAAGGGGTGTGCAAGAGGCAGCTAGCTGATCGATGTTTCTCTCTCATCGATGTTTCTGACTTTTTATCCCTCTCCCTTCCTCTCTGTAAAAAATCAATAAAATATATTAAAAAAAATTTTTTTGTGACAGTATGGATGGACCTGGAGAGTATTATGCTAAGTGAAATAAGATAGTCAAAGAAAGATAAATACCATATTATTTTACTTATATGTGGAATCTTATATGTAGAATCTAGTTAAAATAAATTCACAAATTGGAGACAAACTCCTAAATGCAGATAACAAACGGATAGCCATCAGAGGGAAAGGGTTGGGGACTGGGTGATAAGGGTGAAGGGATTAAGCAAAGAAAAACTCATGGACATAGACAACAGCATGGTGATTCCCAAAGGAAAAGGGGAAGTGAGGGGAAGTAGAAGGTAAAGGGGAGGTAAATGGTGATGGAAGGAGTCTTGACTTGAGATTGTAAACACACAATACAATACACAGATGATGTATTGTAAAATCGTATACCTGAAACCTGTATAAATTAATTAAACAACTAGAGTCCATGCACTGGTGGGGCCCCTTGGCCTGGCCTGTGCCCTCTCGCAATCCAGGACCCCTCAGGGGATGTTGGACTGCCAGTTTTGGCCAAGCCGAGGGACCCCCCCAGTGCATGAATCTGAGCACCAAGCCTCTAGTATGCATATAAGATCTTTGGTTAATCTCTTCCTGCCTTCCTCCTCCCCCTTCCCTCTGAGGTTTATCAGTCTGTTCCATGTTTCCAAGCCTGTGCGTTGAGCGTCTGGCCCCTGGTGGTCAGTGCATGTCATACCTATAGTCAAACAGTCAAATGGTTGAATGTTTGCTTAGGCTTTTATATATATAAATGTCACCTGATAAATTCAATGAAAAAATAAAATAAAATCCAGCACATCATATAAATATATACAAAAGCTATTCTCATTTATATGAAAGGAGAGAAAAGTAGATTTATTCTCATTTATATGAAAGGAGAGAAAAGTAGATTCACACCTACTATAAACATTACATATCACACATATACACATTCAGATGGTAGGATTCATCTCCTTGCACAAAGAAGATCCAGGGATTTATTTATTTATTGTTATGTAGGGGAGGAGAGGGCTCACAGGGGACAACCCCAACACTGGAGGATAAAGTCAGAATTCGAAAAATGTGAAATCACCAATAAACCATCTCCAAAAAGAAAGATGTATTGCTGAGTAACTTCCCTAGCATCTACCAAAGACACTTTATAATGCCACCAAGTCCAAGCAAAGACCAGGGAGTGTCTTCATTCTTTCTATCACCTGGATCCCTCTCTCCTTCCACCCCTACTCTTGTTACCACCCTGTGATGTCAATATCCACGAAGCATCTAGTCTCCCTTCCCTGCTCCCTGCCCTAATAATCTTACCCTCTCTCTGACCTCAGTCACCTGATTTCAGGGTCATACTCTTGACCTGCTCATCCTCAAAAACTATTCTCCTTCTCACATCTCACTGGGGCTCTGAATCCCAGCCCTTCTCATCAATTATTTCATATATCAGTTTCCTAGACATTATCCCCTTTCTTCTCTGAACCATTTAATCATTCCCCTCAAAATACACAGCAATCTATAATCCCTCCAGTGCAACCCCCAAACTGTCTCTTAGCCTCACATTCCTTTCCAGCGTGCCCCAGTTTATACTATAAATGGATTCCCAAGGCACAGTTGATCCGTTCCCTGCTTTAAAAACTTAAGTACAGAAAACTGACTTTACTTAAGTCACACACTAAATCAGCACATGAGTCAGGCTATGAGACAACAGCACGGAAAACCCTGATTTGTAAAAGGGCTTAATCATTTCTATAAAAATTCTCTTCCTTATGTGGAAGAACACGTTCCTTCCGTCCACAGCACAGGCCTAACCTGAGCAATGTGAACCAAACGGGGTGGGGTGGATTCCGAGGTTGAGCCTGAGCGCAGGGAGTGCAGGGCTGAGGCTGGGGTCCGCAGAGGGAGAATGGGGTGTCCACAGCCAGCCCAGTCCCGCCCCCCAGTCCAGCCCCAGAGCCCGGCCTCGCCTGCCCCCGCCAGATTGTCCGGACCTGGCCGGGGACTCACGGAACTTGTGACCCACCGCCACCTTCTCTTGACGCACCTCCTGCTTCCGGCTCCTGGACCGGCCCCTCCAGGGCCTGGCGGCCGAGCCCCACACACGCGCCCCTGGCTGCATGTCCGCCCCGGGCTCAGGGCGCAGGTGGGCAAGGCAGGTCGGTCCGCCAGCGTCAGAGTCCAGGGTTCTGTGTGCAGGTGGTCTGGGGCACAGGTGTGAGGTCCGGTGTTCTGTGGGCAGGTGGCCTGGGGCACAGGTGTGAGGTCTGGGGTTCTGTGGGCAGCAGCCTGGGCACAGGTATGAGGTCTGGGGTTCTGTGGGCAGCTGGACCTGCTGCTCAGGTGTGAGGTCCAGGGTTCTGTGGGCAGCTGGCCCGGGGCACAGGTGTGAGGTCCGGGGTTCTGTGGGCAGCTGGCCCGGGGCACAGGTGTGAGGTCTGGGGTTCTGTGGGCAGGTGGCCTGGGGCACAGGTGTGAGGTCCGGGTTCTGTGGGCAGCAGCCTGGGGCACAGGTGTGAGGTCCGGGGTTCTGTGGGCAGCTGGCCTGGGGCACAGGTGTGAGGTCCGGGGTTCTGTGGGCAGCTGGCCTGGGGCACAGGTGTGAGGTCCGGGGTTCTGTGGGCAGCGGGCCCGGGCACAGGTGTGAGGTCCGGGGTTCTGTGGGCAGCTGGCCCAGGGAACAGGCCTGAGGTCTGCCGCAGGTGTGGCGGGCACCTGACATGATTTGGTTTTCCCTGAAGAAAAACATTCTGAGGAAACACCTTGCCCATTCTCCAGCAATTCTTGCCACAATTTGGAGAACTGTGGAGGTTGGACTCACAACCAGCAGTACTGGAACTTCAGTATTAAACCATTTCCACATGGGCTTCCAGGATTCTCTTTGGAATAAAGGGGCACTCTCAAGTTTTCTTGAGGTGTAAGCCTGGATGTCTCATTTTAATGCAGTTGTAACTTACTGGACTCCTTGTCTGGGATATTATCATTTTCTTAGTAGTTTATACAATAACGAATTGGTGAGACACAGATATCTACTTTGGCCAATCATGTGCCTAGCTAAAATTCTAATAAGATGCAAGAAAAGTAGAAATTGAAGGACAACCAAGCATGTACCTTGGTTGCAGGCTCCTCCCGGCCGGGGCCCTGGTCAGGGCTCCTGCAGGAAGCAACCAATCTATGTGTTTCTCTCACATTGATATTTCTCTCTCCCCCTCTCTCTCCCATTCTAAAAGTCAATGGAAAAATATCCTCGGGTGAGGATTAACAAAAACAATAAATAAATAAAAGTGATTAAATGTTTAAAGAGAGAGAAAAGGGAGAAAAACTGATGGAAATTGGAAAGCCAGAGATTAGGTAACTGCTAAGGGGTTGATAAAAGGTATAGAAAGTAGTGGATGTTTTCAAGAGGCCTCACAAAGGTAGACAAAATAGTAGACATGAGTTTGGCAGTTTGTGTAATCTATGTATATCTATGTATACATATGTATGTGTGAGTTTGAAACTATAATAAATTTAAGAGACTGCAGTGGGAAAGGTTTAGCACCATTTGCTTCTGAATTATCTTGTGTCCCCCCGAGCCTTCTGTAGACAGCAACAATGAAATACTGTCATAAATTAACTCACATTAGTAAGGGGGACAAGTTCAATATCATGGTTTGCTTAATAAATGGAATGTTTCCAATTCTTACCATATTAAGGTTTTTCTTGAACTGCTAACCCAACTGTGTATTACAAAAGTAATTATTTTTTAATTTACAACAACAACAAAAAACATTTTGTGCCCCAGATTTATTATAAGCTATAGTAACACTACAGCTTTATAATAATGTTACTATAGCTTTATAAAAAACATTGGTATTTAATAGAACCTGCCCTTCTACCTTCTTCTTCTTCTTCTTGAGCTTTTGCTTTTCTATATAACTTTCGGATCTACTTAACTCCCAAGAAAAAAACATGATCTTGTTTTTCACTGAATTTATAAAAAAATTTAGGGAGAATAGTTTTATCATCCTTCCCATCATGAAGTTACTTTTTCATTTCCTCAGACATACTAATGATCTTTCAGTAATATTTTGTAGTTCCCAAGTTCTTGCAAATTTCTTGATAAGATACCTGCCACTTAGGTATCTTGTAGATTGTTGCCATGTAAGAGATTATTTTTATTATATTTTCTAATTGGTTATTATGGTCTAAGAATGCTATTCATTTTGTATATTGATCTTGTAGTAATATCCTTGTTGAACTCTTATTAAATCTAGATTTTTTTGAAAAAAAATGTAGACAAACATATTGACAAGAAAGTTTTATTTTTATTTCTGTTTCCAGTTTTCATTCATATTATTTATTAAATTGGCTAGGACATCCAACAAAATAATAAAGGGCACCCTTGTGTTATTCCTAAGAAATGCTTCTAAAATTTCACCAATGTGATAATTTATCTAGTTTTCAATAGGAATTTTTTATGGTACAGATAGAATTACTAACAGATCCTGATTCGGTTTGGGTGGCAACGGGCCCAGCTAAAAACTCCATTTTCCGGTTCCCTTTATGGGGCATCCTTATTATTTGACCTACAATATGAGTTTGAGAAATGTAAAAATTACATGGGGTTTCTGGGAAAGCTCCTTAAAGAGGGACAAATTTGTTGCCCTTTTAAAATTTTCACTTTCTTATCCTGCTACCTGGATCTCACATGCAAGGTTGGATGTGGAAAAGCCTATCTTGTGCCCTCAAATCAACTGCGTGAGGCCAAGAAAATCAGAGGCTTCACGTGAAAATTAAAACCGATTTCTTAAAAAAGCTCCCATTTGGGCCTTTGTAACTCAAAGTGAAATTCTGAACTCATACATAAAGTAGGGTGCTGCAAGTAACAAAGCCTAACGTACAGAATTGGCTTAGTGTTTGAGGGAGGACTTTGGGCAGTGGGGACACAAGTATCACTGGCTGAAAAGCTGGTGACTTATTTGATGCTGACAAAGTATTAGGTCAAATTGTCAACTGCTGTCCTTTGGAAAGCAGACCAAATGCTGATTGAGGCTGTAGTATTAGGGGAAGTATTAGAGGAAAAACTCAGAATGTTGGTATAGGATGGCACTTTCTTGCTGTGTTCAGCAAAGTCCTAGAAGAGAAAAATGTACTTTTTTCTCTTTTGAAGCTAGTAGCCTGCAGAGATGGAGGAAAAGCAGATGAGCAAAGCAGTTTCTACCATTTATTTTATTGTGATATAGGTCACATATGAACAAGAGTGCATAAAATATATTTGTACATCTGAAAGAATATGTTTTAATGAACATCCATATAATCACCACGCAAGACAAGAAACAGAACTCTACCAGCATCCCAGAAGCTCCATGTACCAATGCCCAATCACATTCCCCTACCTTCACTCAGACAAATTCATTATTCTAACCATTGGGACAACACTCATATGGATACATCTTTAACACAATATAGTCTAGCTTTAACTGTTTTCAATTTTATATAAATGAAATCATGTTGATGGCATTCTTCTATGACTTGCTTCTTTTGTTCCACATTATCTTTGTGATATATGCCTACATTCTATAGTCTAGCTTTAACTGTTTTGAATTTTATATAAATGAAATCATGTTGATGGCATCTTTCTATGACTTGCTTCTTTTGCTCCACATTATCTTTGTGATATATGCCCACATTCTCTCTCTCTCTCTCTCTCTCTCTCTCTCTCTCTCTCTCTGTGTGTGTGTGTGTGTGTGTGTGTGTGTGTATATATATATGCACACACACATATATCCTTCATTTTCACCACTGTATAGAATTCTATTGTTGGAATATACAATGATAGAATTTAACCATCCCACCACTGCTGAATATTTGGTTAATTTCCAATTCCTGGCTATTACAGTACTGCTATGAGCATTCTTATACATGCTTCCTAGGGAATATGTTCAATAGTTTTCCCAGAGCAATGTATTAGGCAAGGGTTTTGGCAGAAGAAAGAAATTGTAATTTGAGATGAGTTTAAATAAAGAGACCATCACTATAGGTGTGGGCAGGGTATGGGGAAACCATAAAGAGTAATGCAGCACCCCGGGGCTATTAAGAGCAAGGCTCTGTTGCCACTCCTAGGCTGAAGAGGTGAGGAAAGAAACGGATTATCAGAACCTGGAGAGTGAGCAGAGAATGCAATATGAAGATGCACACTTACAAGAGGTTGTGACCTTAGGTTCAAGGGACTTAACAAAAAGGTACATGAAGGAATAAATTCGAAACTTCACTTATCTTCTTCCCTCAAATCTTCTGCAGTGGCTTCCCCTTTGCCATGACACCCTGCTGGATATAAAGCAGGGTACTGAGGAGCAAAGTGTGATTTGGAGGACAAATAGAAAATAACCAGGAGCCCAGCCGGTGTGGCTCAGTAGTTGACTGCTGACCCATGAACCAAGTGGTCACTGATTCGATTATTGGTCAGGGCACATGCCCAGGTCACAGGCTCAATCCCCAGTAGGGAGCTGATGGATGATTTCCTCATCACTGATGTTTCTATCTCCCCCTCCTTCCTTTCTCTCTAAAAATCAATGAAAACATATTTTTTAAAAAAAGAAAAAACAAATAACCAGGAAAGGTGTATATTTAGGAGTAAAGTTCCTGGGTTGTTGACAAAGGCAAACTGTTTTCCAAAGTGATTGTTTTCAAAGTAAGAGTTCATGTTGCACCAAATCATGAATAGAACAATGGATCTTTTTTTCATTTTTGTGCATCTTGTAGGGTTGTAATGATACCTCTTTGTGTTTTTACTTTTCATTTCCCTATTAATAAAATGGCTGAGAATATCTACATTTTTCTTGGTCATTTTTATTCCTTTTAATGTCAAATGTCATTTAAAGTCTTTTATCCAAGTTTCTATTGGCTGTTTGTCTTTTTCTTTTCACTAATTCATTGAAGTCATTTATATATTCTGGATTATATACTTTGGATACTAGTTTTTTCTCAGTTATTGTGCTACAAATATGTTCTCCCAAGTCCTTCCTTATATTCTGACCCTGTTTAGTAGATAAGATTATAAGTGCTTATACTTTGTAGCTTTGCTGTATTTTCTAAAAATGCCCCAAAGGAAAATTATAATAGAAAAGAAAATGAGCCGTGTCCAGTTTGGTTCAGTGGCTAGAGTGTCGGCCTGAGGACTGACAAGTCTCAGGATCGATTCCGGTCAAGGGCATATGCCTTGGTTGTGGGCACATCCCCGGTGGGCGGTGTGCAGGGGGCAGCTGATCGATGTTTCTGACCCTCTGTCCCTCTCCCTTCTCTGTAGAGAATAAAATATATTTAAAAAAAAAAAAGGAAAGGAAATGAGTTGGATGAATTAGATTAAATAGAAAAGGATGTGAAGAGAATTTTTAGCAAGAAAATAGGAGTAAAAGCACTAAGGTGGAAAATAAGTGGAAAGGAAAAAAACCATTCCTATTGGCTAAAAAGATCAACTACATATTTTAAATTTTATTTTGAATTATTACTAAATATAACTAAATAGTACTCAATCAAATAAGGCATCTAAATGAAAATAATTTATTATTTAATGTTGAAAGCACAATAAATATAAACTTGAGGGAAGGTAGAAAACAAATATGGTGCTATCTACAATTGAAAAAAAAAACAAGACATAAGAGAACAAAATATTTGTTTCTTTAAAGCAGCCACACAATGACTATCATCCTCATGTTTCAATTAAATACTTATTAATGATAAAAACTCTTACTGATAGCACTAAATTACCTGGAGAAACTACTTAACTATTTACTGTTAAGCTGTCTTCTTTCATAAATATTAATAAAAACATGACATAAATATAACTAAGATAAATGAGCTATTATAATACACATTCATCTTTTATACATTTTTCTCTAGAAGGTTATATAAAAATAAAGTGAGTATACAATTTATTCTTAAAGATTTGTGTAGAGTACAGACATAATTGCCATTTAAAGTTCTAGATAAGAAAATAATTACCTTATGACAAAAATTTTAAAGTGGATCAAGTGCTTACTCATAAGAAGAAATTTTAATTTAAAAAATCAAATGAAGTCTTATTTAAGCAAAAATTTTTTTACAAAGAAAATGATACTGTGATACTATTACTTTCCTTTCAGGAAAGAAACAGAACCACTCATGCTAGTTCTACTAAGCTAATATTCTTCATAGAATGCATGATAAATATTAATTATAAATGCTCATGAGGTATCTGAAGTACGAGGAGCTAAAATACTAATATACAAAATTGCAGAAGACACTAAGATCAAATATAGCAGACCAGTGCCAACAAATGGCTAAATGCTAAAAAGTTCTTATGCTAAAAAAGGTTTCTGTGACCCTCTGAGAGCTCTTACAAATAGATGGTTTTATATTCACTATAAAACTTAATAAAGACAAATCAATTTTTGATCCCATTTCTTAGTTTTTCATTTTAAAAATATCTCTATAGGAAGTGCAATTTTTATGATATCAAAAAGGTATACAGAAGTAAATTAGTATATATTCCAAATTAATGTACAGAAAATATCATTGGGGAGGGATTGCTGCATTGGCCATTCACTAATCTGTAAACTTAAATGAGGAAGAATAGCTCAGTGATTATGTAAGTTTCAATTAAAAATTAATGATAAAATGTTCAATGTTCACTTAAAAAAGATATCCAGAGTATGTCTGGGATTGTTTGGTTTTATTTTCTTTGCTGTTGAGGATTTTGTCATCAATCCTGACCTAAAATAAAAAAACAACAACAAATTAAGATGTAGGAAGAGATTAAAAAAAATAACTTTGCAAATAATTGAATTTTTAAAAACTTTGAAAATGTTAACATCTGAAAATACAACCTCAAAATATGAATTTTATAGCTAGCTTTATTAAAGCTCAAATTAGCCATACCTTTTGGTTTTTGTTATGGTCTTCTGTACTCTGCCTGAGTTACCTTTAGAGGAAAAAAAATGAAGAAATTCCATAGTGAATAATAAGAAATACGTAAAAGGGTTGCATAAAAATGTAAAAAGTTAGAATTGACTGATATAAAGATAATAAAAAGTTCCTCAGTATTACATAGTTCATATTTATAAATACCAGAAACTAATTTGATAGCATAATCTACACTAATAAAAGAGTAACATGCTCATTGACTGTACCTTTGCAACGCCCACCAGCCAATCTGGAGTGAGCATGCAAATTAACCCAACAAATATGGTGGGTTAATTTGCATATGCAGTCACCAAGCAACCGGGGGTGGGGTAGGATGCTTGCATTGTCGCCAAGGTGACGATGCAGATGTTCCACACCATCCCAGCTGCTCTGGGCCTCTGGCAGTGTGCGAAGGTGGAAAGGTGGCTCTGGGCCAGAGCAGAAAGGCGGCTCCAGCCAGAGCGAAGTCAGTGCAGGCAGCCAGGGGAAGGAAGGCCCATTCTTGCACAAATTTTCGTGCATCAGACCTCTAGTTCTTTATAAGTATTTTTATTAGTGTTACACTTAATTTTATTTTTGAAAAGAGGCCAGAGTCAGAACTACCAAAGAACAAGTTAAAGAGGCTATGTAAGTTACTGTTAATTTATCACTGTGCCTTGACAAATGTTCTCTGAAGGAATATTTCTCTTTTCATTACACCACTCAGCTCCCTAAACTTTTGAGTTCATTCTGTGCTAAATCAAGCCCACACCAAAGTTTTCCCTAAATTTAAAATCTAATGGTTTCAATTCATTCTAACTTATAATAAGGTAACTAACATTCATCTAAATGGCAGCATACACAAACTGTCACTTTATAGTATGTGTTTAACAATGATCTCAATTTTAATTAAACATTCCTGGAAAATAAAGTTCTTCAAAAGTACTGTAAACTTACCAGTACTTTTGGTGCTTTCTTTGGGCTGATTTACTGCATTAACTTTATCCTTTTCCAGTTCCTGAATAATGCCTTTATTTAAACAAATATCCACATGCACATTGAACAGGGTAAGATCTGAAGTCTTTTGTTCTAGGTTACAAACAGGACATATTAGAGCCTGGTCTGTTATCACTTCATATGAAGAAGGCTGGAGGCTTCCTTGCCTTCTCAATGACCCGGAATCTTCATTTTGTAATGAAACAGTACAAGAAGAATTCTGATGATATTGTTCAGTATTAAACGATGTGCTTGGAAGACTAGAACATTTCTCTTTGCTGAGCTTAATACTTAAAGCATCTACACTTTCTGCTTTAGATGGATTATCTACAGTCTCTATCAACTCGGCACAATCTTCTGAAGTGATTTCTGTATTCTTCTGATGGGTTTCAGAATCCTGCTTCTCACAGAGTGAAAAAGAACTATGCTCATTTTCTTTCTTGCTGACTTCTGTAGAGGAAGCATGTGAACATGAGAACATTTCACTCATCGAAGGTCCACCGAGACAGGCATCTACATGTTTATTAAAGGCTTCTAGACAGATGCTTCCTTGCTCCCTAAAGCAAACAGGACAGGTAAATATCTGACTGTTATCTGAACTCTCTGGTGTTTCTAAATTCTCACTCATCTTCTCCTTTAAAATTTGAAATGATTGTGATGTCTGTACACCTTGTCCATTCACAGTTTCACATTTAAATGTGTCTTGGTAACTCCATTTCCTTTCCAATCGTTTTTTATCAAAGAAACTCTTCTTATGAGACATTTCTGCAGGTTTTAAAAACTGATCTTTGTCAGTTTTCTCTGAACACCCAGTGGCTGACAGCGTTTGGTTTCCAGCCTGTAAGAAACCAACAATACTCCGTTGTTGATGTCTCCTATCTTCTTCATTGGGAAAACCAGAGAGCCGCACACCTAAATTAAACCAAGCACAATTAGTCAATTTCAAATTTAAAAAGCCAATTCACTCAGAATTCATAAAAACATTTTGCAAGTACTGTTACGACATATTTACAAGAGGCTGTTTAGAGATAAACAATAAGCAACACTGTATTTTCTGAATTAAATGTTTTTTCCAAAGCTGGCATTTTGAGTTGAAATATACACTTTCCTTTATAAAACTGGGTATGACTGCTTAGTAGGTATCTGTTTGAGTTAGATGATTATATAGGTCTCTCAATTAATATCGAACACATGATACCATTTAATAAATACCAAGTAACTAATTAGAGTCAACTACATAGATACTTTAGCTCCTTTTTTTTCAGTAGGTTTTAGTTTTTAGAGGAATTTTAGGGTGACAGCAAAACTGAATAACAAGTACAGAGTTCCAATGTGTATATGTGTAGGGGCAGTACGCCTGCCCCTACACATATACACATATGTCAACATCCCCCACTAGAGTGTTACATATGCTATAACCAATGAACCTATACTGACACAACATTATCAAAGTCCACAGTTTATATAGGATTCTCTTTGGGTATTACACATTCTATAGGTTTTGACAAATATATAATGATATGTGTCTACCTTTATAGCATCATACAGAATAGTTTCACTGCCCTAAAAATCCTGTGTTCTGCCTGTTCATTACTCCCTTCCCACCAACCTTTGATAACTACTGATATTTTTAGTGTCTCCATATCTTTTCCAGAATGTTATATGGTTGGAATAATACAGTATGTAGGCTTTTCAGGTTGACTTCTTTCAGTTAATAACATACACTTAAGATTCCTCCATGTCTTTCATGGTTTGATGGTTCATTTCTATTTGTTTATTTTTGTTAATCTTTATCTGAAGGATATTTTTTCCATTGCTTTTTAGAGACAGTGGAAGGGAGGGACTAATTAGTGGAAGGGAGGGAGGTAGAGAGAGAAGGAGGGAAGAGAGAGGAAGAAATCCAAAAGCAATAAAAAAAATCTCATTTTAACCAATACAATTATTTAACCAATAATTTTATAAGAGAGGAAGAGAGAGAGAGAGAAACATCGATGTGAAAGTGACACATCGAGTGGCTGCCACCTGAACAGTGCCCAACTGGGATGGAATTAACCTTAAACTAATTAAATTAATTATCATAGCTTCAGATGCATCAAGTTCTATGCATTAAGAAAAATGGCAGCAGCGTAAGTACAAATTCCTAAACAGTTTTAAGAAATAAATTAGAGGGGAGAATATTTCCAAAGTTGGTTCTCTGGCAAAGTCTAGCTATTTAAGGAAAAGCAAGAAAAGTCATACCCATAAGTCTTAATCTCAAGGGATGTGGAAAATCAGCATCAATTTCTGTTCTTAGCAATTCTTTAGCAATAGCAAATATTTCTTCTGCAGTAGACACAACAGATGAAACTGTAGATGCACGAGTTTTTACTTCAAAATTCACATTCTTCAGCTTAATGGTAACAGTTCTACCCTATAATAAGCAGAATAGATTATATATGGCTTGCTAACTTCTAGAAAAGAAAGTTATTTTACAGGTTAGAAAAACTCATAAAGGTCTCATATGTACATATAATATGAAAGTATAATCAATTAGTTCTAAGACATAGTAATAAAATTGCCATAAAGAATAACTGAAGTCCAAAAGTAATTTTAAAAAATCCCATTTTACCAATAATTATTACTCTCCTTTCCAAATGAATTTTTATAAGAGACTTTTATATAAAAGGTAAAGTTATGTAATCATTTTTCTTTTTCACCAGCTCTTTTAGAGGTCAATTCAGTACCTAAAATGGAAGGAGAAAAAAAATCTTTCTAAAAAAGCCTCAAAAAAATAAAATAAAATAAAATATAAAAAAGCCTCAGTGAGTCCTAACCAGTTTGGCTCAGTGGATAAGAGTGTCCGCCTGCGTACTCAAGGTTCCCAGGTTCGATTCCGATCAAGGGCATGTACCTTGGTTGTGGGCACATCCCCAGTAGGGGGTGTGCAGAAGGCAGCTGATCGATGTTTCTCTCTCATCGATGTTTCTAACTCTCTGTCCCTCTCCCTTCCTCTCTGTAAAAAAATCAATAAAATATATGTATATTTTAAAAAGCCTCAGTGACAAGGTCTTGTGGATAGCTCATATTTATTGTGTGCCTACTATACAACAGATACTATGCTAAACAATTTACATGTTAGAACTCCCTTTAAAATTAATGTTTAATGGGTACAGTGCTTGGGATAATGAAAGAGTTCTGGAGATTGACGGTGTTAATGGCTATGCAGTCTGAATATTCTTAGTGCCACTGAAATGTACACTTAAAAATGGTCAAAACAGTAAATTTTATGTTACATATATTTTACTACCTCCTGGAGGAAGTGAGAGTAGATTAGATCGACTCAATTCCCAAGTATAGCCAATAGAAAGGGGAAAATAGTAACTTCACAATGGATAAGCCTAGCAAACACTACCTTAAAAAGTGACAGAGGTTAACATCACCCATGACATCATATAACTATCAAATACAGTAGCTCCCCCTTATCTGCGGGTAAATGTTCCAACACGCCTAGTGGATCCCTGAAACTGCAGATAGCACCAAACCTATCCATATATACTGTTTTTTCCTATACATACATACTTACGATAAAGTTTCATTTGTAAATTAGACATAGTGAGAGATTAACAACATACTAATAATAAAATAGCACAGTTATTAAAATACACTGCAATGAAAGTTACGTGAATGTGATCTCTTTCTCTCTTAAAACAATCTGTTAACCAAGACTCCCATTAAGTGTTTACCAGCAGGTGGCACATACAGTGTGCACATGCTGGACAAAGGGATAAGTCACATCCTGGGCGGGTTGGAGCAGCATGAGATTTCATTAAGCTACTAAGAACGATGTACAATATAAAACTTAAGATTTGATTAACTTCAAGACTTTTCCATTCAATGCTTTCAGATTGTGGGTAACTGAAACTGTGGAAAGCGAAATCTCAGCTAAAGGGGGACTACTGTACCTCACAGGATGTGATGAGGACATTTTACCTCTTTAGTATTCTTTCTACAACTCATAACAATGGTCTAATCTAAGAAAACTACCAGACAAACCCAAGTTGGGCGATATTCTGCAGGGTCTCTGTCCAGTATTTCTTATACAATCAAGGTCATGGAAAAGAAGAAAACACTGAGAAACTATGGGAGACTAGAGAAGACTGGAGAAGACATGACAACTAAATGCAGTATGGTTCTCTGGGCTGAATCCTGGAACAGAAACAGAATATTAATGGAAAAATAAATTCTGGAGTTAATAACAATGTGCTAATGTCAGTTTCTTAGTTTTGACAAATATACTCTGGCAATATAAGTTAATAATGAGGAAAACTGGATATACTAGAACTCTTTATAGTTTCTTGGCAATTTTTCTGTAAATCTAAAAATGATTCTAAAATTAAGTTTATTTAATGGTGCTGGCTGGATGGCTCAGTTGGTTGGAGCATCATCTCATACACCAAAGGTTGTGGGTTCAATTCCTAGTCAGTGCACATACCTATCTTGCAGGTTTGATCCCTGATTGGAGTGTTTGGGAGGCAACTGATCAATGTTTCTCTCACATACTGATGTTTCTCCCTCGCTTTCTCTCTAAGTTAATAAAAACATATCCTCGGGTGAGAATTAAAAAGAAAATTATTTAAACATTGAAAAAAACCAACTCTTTTTACAATCAAAGTATAACAGAGAAAAATGATAAGAAAAACACTCATCAATTACTTATCCTATGCTTTGTGATAATGTTTAATACTTAAAATTTTTATTGAATTTATTGTGGTAACATTGGTTAATAAAATTATAGGTTTCAGGTGTACAGTTGTATAATACATCATCAGTATATTGTGTTGTATATTCACCATTCCAAGTCAAGTCTCCTTCCCATCCCATTTATCCCTTCTTTACACTTTTCTACCTCCACCACCTCCTCTTTCCCTCTGGTAATCACCATTACATTTTGTAATAACTCTCAATAACTGGTTTGAGAGTATTGGAAAAACAGTAAATATAGACTGTTTTGAGTGAAGATTATAAAACACAAAGTTCAAAGCTTTCCAGATTTTGTTCTCAATGTGCTAAACAACCTGCATAAGAGCCTTGAAACAAAATACTTACTCTAGAAAGTCACTGTTTACAAGAGAAAAACATTAAAGATGACTGGAAAGGCATTTATAATATGTTAATACAGTTGTGGGAAAATCCTTCCCCCTTTGCTTTATTCTTTAATATAATTCTGATCTTGAATTTATTCATATGTATTACTGAGACAGTATAAACTCCTTGGGAGTTATAACCACTTTACCCTATAAGTTGCTTCTTCATAGAATGACCTTATCACAGGCCTCAATTGAGGGTCAGAATTAAATTTCTTTGCTGGTGATGAGAATACTCTTATCTGACATTTACTACTTTGTATTCAAAGTCTAATTCTTGCATGAAAGTGCATTTTATTATTAGAAAAGCTTGAAACTAAGAACACTATACTAAAATAAAGTACCTTAAGTCCTTCTTTCTGCAGATCTTGAGCAAGTTCACTGCAAAGTTCTTGGCACAACTTGTACTGTTCTTCTGCTTTGCTTATCTCACTGAATGTCCTAGAAAGACAAGAATGATTTTTGGTGCACAAAGAAAAGTATAATTCAGGAGAATTCAGTTATATTTTCTGCAATGTTGAATAAGGTTTTCAGATGAATTAAGATATAATTAAGTGAAAAGCATTTAAGATCTACTTAATGACTGAAGATCATTTAGATAATTAAGCTGTTTACCAAAGGTGTATTTTTAGTTTTAATCTTCACTCAAGGATATGTTTTTCTTGATTTGGAGGGAGAAGGAGTGGGGAAAGAGGGAGAGGAACATGGATCGGTTGAATTGGTTGCCTCCTGTATGTGCCCAGACCAGGGATGGAACCCACAACTTAGGTATATGGTTTCAACAGGAATCAAATCCACAACCTTTGGCGTATGGGAGAACGCTCCAACCGAGCCAGGAGCTGGGGCAGCAAAAGTGTACTTTTATACTTTTGCTCTCTCTATAATTTTTAAAAATATATTTTTATTGCTCTAACCGGTTTGGCTTGGTGGATAGAGTATCGGCCTGTGGACTGAAAGGTCCCAGGTTCGATTCCGGTCAAGGGCATGTATCTTGGTTGTGGACATATCCCCATAGGAGGTGTGCAGGAGGCAGCTGATCGATGTTTCTCTCTCATTGATGTTTCTAACTCTCTATGCCTCTCCCTTCCTCTCTGTAAAAAAAAAAGTCAATAAAATATATTAAAAATACATATATACTTTTTATTGATTTCAGAGAGGAAGGGAGAGAGAAAATCACTGACTGGCTACCTTCTGCATGCCCTCTATTCAGGATCAAGCTAGCAACCTGGGCATGTGCACATGACAAGAATCGAACCCAGGACTCTTCAGTTTACAGGCTGCTTTATCCACTAAGCCAAACCAGCTAGGGCTTTCTATAATTTTTTAAAAAGATGATTAAAACCACCAACGAATAGTGATAATTCATTAAATAGGATAATACTATCTCACTCTTGGATGCTTGTTTCCCTTCTTTTCCTTTAATTGCTTTTATGTAAAGCTAAGCTTCAAAGCAATTTTTATCAGTCATTAATATAAATAGTATTAATATAACTGTGCGAGGTCAGTGGTTCTTAAATGTCTCAGTGGACCTTTGGTGCTTTGAGGAGAAAATTGAGGGACTTTTCAAACAATGCCATATTTCCTAAAACAATAAGGTTTCCATCAAGATTCCATTTGACTTCTGAACAATATTGTGAATGAATGATAAAGATAATCTCTAAGCTCCCTTTCATTAATATCTTATTATTTGATGCCTCTGTGTATTCACCAATATTTGAAGACTTTGGGGAAGGATTTCCATTGCTAAGTCTTAAATTTTACCAAATAACCTCTCAGTATAATTTTTCTTATAAAGTCTAGAAATTAAGATTTGGAATCCTAAAATGCTTGGTTTTTACTGAATAGAAAAAAAACCCAACATTAAAAAATAATTGCAGAGTACTTTTTTCCACTTAGAGAACAGCAGGTGAAAATAATACAGCAGTATACTGGAACATTTACTTCAGGAGTGTGACATGCTGAGAATTGTTCTGGGGTTTGAAAATAGATTTTTAAATTTCGGTGATACTTTCCTAAAAATTAAAAATTACTTTAAAATAGCATAAATTATGAACAATAATATTAAAATATTACCTCTCAACACTCATGCTTTTCCTTTCTCCATCCCTTGAATGAAGAAGAAAAAGTTTTTATTTGCTTTCTCAAAGACTGAGTTCCTTTAAGTCAAACAAGAAGATTTAATGTATCGAATTTATACATAATGAAAAACAGCGAGTTTTTAAATTCTAAAAATAAAACTATCTCCCAAATAATGAAGATAGATAAGATGTTAATATGATTACACATGGCTTGGATCAAGTCTATATCTATTAAAAAGAACAAATTTTAAAATACTTTAATATAAATTGTTTCTAAATATCAAAACCACAATTTACAAAAACCAATAGCAGGTGATAGTGTAATAGCTTGCAGTTATAGGATATAATTAATTTTTAAATAATTTAATATCTAGTTTTTGGTTTAGTACATTAACTTCTCTCTCCTATAGACTCTTCATTATCCATTTATACCACCACATAGAACCCAAGTCAGAATTTGGCATACAGCAACGGGATGAAGACCAGAAATCTGAAACATCTAGTTTGGTTGAATTTTACTTGCTCTGATAGGAGTAGTTGGCACCAAAAGGCTAAGATGACATTTAGGTTATTCATTTTCCAAAAAGTTAATGAACTTATTATGAATGGAGACTGTTCTAGGCCTTGGAGATACAGTTATGAACAAAACAGACCAAGTGCCTGTCCTTAAGAAACTTGTATGGAGAGAGACAAATGAATAAAAAGTAAATGTGGAATATATGTTAGAAAGGGAGAAGTACTACGAATTTAAAAATAAAGCAGAGTAGGGGACCAAGAGAATGTGGACAGAAGGGAAGGTGGGTTTGCTATTTTATATCATTACTAGTGTCCCAGTGCACGGATTTGTACACATTGAGAGGAAATTAATTAGAAAAATATTTTAATATCACTATTCGCCCTTCTCTATAATAGAACTTAAGCAAATTCACAATCGACAATGACAGATTGAAACAAGCGTGCAATTGGTGCCAATGGGAGCTTTATATATATAGACTAGATGCCCAGTGCGTGGGGTCCCTTGGTCTGGCCTCCAGGATTGGGCTGAAACCGTCTCCCCGACATCCCCTGAGGGGTCCCAGATTGTGAGAGGGTGCAGGCCAGGCCGAGGGACCCCACCAGTGCACAACTGGGGCCAGGAGGTTGGTCAGCTGGGGACAGACTGTGGGAGGGCTCTAGGATGTGTCTGGCCCATCTCACTCAGTCCTGATCGACCAGACCCCAGCAGCAAGTGACCTTAAGGTTGGAGCATTTGCCCCTGTGGTCAGTGCACATCATAGCGAGCAGTTGAGTGGCCTTAGCATATCATTAGCATGTTATGTTGGATGGGTTGAATCAGACACTTAGCATATTAGGCTTGCATTATATAGGATAAACTTGCTTAATTAGTCCTGTTTCCCAATTTAGCTAAAGTTTTTCCAACCCGGTGAATCACCCCAACTTCTCTT
Organism: Antrozous pallidus; assembly: GCA_027563665.1. Taxonomy (NCBI): domain Eukaryota; kingdom Metazoa; phylum Chordata; class Mammalia; order Chiroptera; family Vespertilionidae; genus Antrozous; species Antrozous pallidus. The sequence goes on along the minus strand of CM050512.1, from coordinate 42,065,291 downwards.
TCAGGTACTTGTCAGCAATACAGCAGTAAATATCAACACAAAACAGATAATTATTGTACATCATGCAGGGAGAACAAAGAGTAAAATATTTAACAGATAATTATTGTACATCATGCAGGGAGAACAAAGAGTAAAATATTTGACTATATTTTGCACAGTTAGAAAAGCTGAAGTCATTTTCTTTTTAAATAATTTTTTATTGTTCAGATTACAGTTGTTCATTTTTTTCCCTCATAGTTCCCCTCCACCCAGTTCCAACCCCACCCCATGCCCTTAACCCCCGCCCCCCGTCCTCATCCATAGGTGTACGATTTTTGTCCAGTCTCTTCCTGCATACCTTTCTGCCCCCAAATACTGTCAGTCCACTTCCTTTCTATGCCCCTGATTCTATTATATTCACCAGTTTATTCTGTTCATCAGATTTCTTATTCACTTGATTTTAAGATTCACTTGTTGATAGATATGTATTTGTTGTTCATAATTTTTATCTTTACCTTCTTCTTCTTCTTCCTCTTCTTAAAGAATACCTTTCAGCATTTCATACAATACTGGTTTGGTGGTGATGAACTCCTTCAGATTTTTCTCATCTGTGAAACTCTTTATCTGACCTTCAATTCTGAATGATAGCTTTGCTGGGTAGAGTAATCTTGGTTGTAGGTTCTTGCTATTCATCATTTTGAATATTTCTTGCCACTCCTGTCTGGCCTGCATATTTTCTGTTGAGAAATCAGCTGACAATTGTATGGGTGCTCCCTTGTAAGTAAATGTTTTTCTCTTGCTGCTTTTAATATTCTCTCTTTGTCTTTTGCTCTTGGCATTTTAATTATGTGTTTTGGTGTGGTCCTTTTGGGGGTCAAAGTTTGTTTGAGGTTCTCTGCGCTTCTTGAACTTGTAAGTCTACTTTTTTCACCTGGTGGGGGAAGTTTTCTGTCACTATTTCTTCAAATAGGTTTTCATTATCTTGCTCTCTTCTTCTGGCACCCCCATAATTTGGATGTTGGTAGGCTTGAAATTGTCCCAGAGGCTCCTTACACTATCATGATATTTTTGGATTCCTTTTTCTTTTTGCTTTTCCAGTTGGGTGTTTTTTACTTCTTTGTATTTCAAATTTTTGACTTGATTCTTGCAATCCTCTAGTCTGCTGTTGGGTCTCTGTATATTATTCTTTATTTCAGTCAGTGTATGCTTAATTTCTAGTTGGTTCTTTGTCATATCCTCAAGGGTCTCCCTAAATTTATCGCGGTTTCTAGAAAATTGTTGAAAAACCTTATAAGCATGGTTTTGAACTTTATATCCTGCATTTCTTTCATTTGTGACCTCTTTGTCTCCACATTTTGGCTGCTTCCCTGTGTTGATAGATTGGCTTTGTGTGCTAGGTTGTCCTATAGGGCCCAGTGGCTCAGCCTCTCCAGTTATCTGAGGTGGACACTCTTGGTGCACCCCTTTGTGGGCTGTGTGCACAGCCTTGTTGTAGTTAAGCCTTGATTGTTGTTGATATCACTGGGAGGAATTGACCTCCAGGCCAACTGGCTGTGAGGATCAGCTGTCTACGATGGGAGAACTTCTGTGCTGGAGACACCCTTATGAGGCAAGACTTGCTTCAGTGGGGCTTTGGTGCTCACTGAGTCTGCCCCCTGAGTGTGTACCTTATGGATCTGAGGTGTTGTAATCTGGATGGTCCCAGTCTGACCACTGGGTACACTGGCTCTTGGATCTCCAAGGAGATGCTAATTTAGCCTCTGCCTGAGGTCAGCCAGCAGGAGCTATAGAAAGATCTGTAGGTTCCTCTTCTTTGTTTGGATTTTGGAGGTGCCCAGATGAGGCCCAGCTGTGCAGCAATGCAAGCTGCTGGGGGGCCTGGGCCTTTTTTGGATGTTCTTGGTCTCTCTGACTCAGCTGCAGTTTGTTAGGTAATTTTAGATTTCAAAGGACCAGGCCATTCATATACAAAAGTCTTTGTCCATCGCTTTGGTGGTGCGGGGTCTAAGGGCAGAGCAAACAGCAATGGCTTCCTGTCAGCCCTGCCCTAAGAGGCCCCTGGGTTTCATTGTCCCTTGGTAATCGCTGCAAGCACCTCTGAAAAAAAACTGCCCTTAAGTTCAGCCCAACATCAAACAGTCCAGTTTCTCCCTGTATGAGTCTGGGTCCCCAGAGCCTCACCCGGAACTGGTGTTCAAAGCAGTCGGGAGTTTGTGTCTCCTGATTGAGAAAGACAGCCGTGTACACAGTTGCAAGCGCTTTCTGTGCGCATGCGCCTTCATGCCTTTGCACTTTACTTCTGCAGCTCTTGAGTCTCAGTGTGCTTTTCTCTTTTTTTCTAGTTGTAGAATTTCCACTCAGCCAGCCTTCCTGTGGTTCTGGATGATGTCCGTTTTGTCTTTTAGTTGTAGTTTTGAAGTGGTTGTGTGAGTCAGCAAGTTCAGGTGTTTACCTATGCTGCCATCTTGGTTTCTCCACCTGAAGTCATTTTCAATGTCCACCATTTCTTACGTCATTTCAGTTTAGTCAAGTTTCTAAATCTCTATTTTCCGACTAATATAAATAAAATAAGATTCCACTGAGTCTCCTATCTACCTACTCTAGGATTTCGTGAAGATCAAATGAGATGAAGCACAGACATTTGGTTAAAGTGTAAAATGTTTGCACCTGGCTATAAAGCAAGTCACGTTCCTGGGCTGAAGAAACTGCAAGGAGGATAGTCACTAGGGAGAAGAAGTGGGTGTTGCTATGTGATATCATTACCTGGTGCCCACAGCGACTGTTTCTTGTGGACCTCATTTTGCACCATGGGGTCTCAGCAGCATCAGCTGCGATTTGGTGAGGTGTCACTCTGGGATGGTGGTAGGGCTCTTATGCCACTTGGGGAAAGCTGAATATTATTTTGTGGGTGCCAGGTCCGTGGTGCCATTTATTTTTAAATGGCCAATGAGTGTCATGGCAGCTACTGCATTGAGCATCTGTGCCCTGGTGGTCAGTGTGTGTCATAGCTACCAGTCAGATGGATGGACACTTAGCCTGTTATATATAAAACCTATGAATTAAGACCACCATTACCTGCAGGTCTAAATACCCCAGATTAATATGTGCTATGTTTTATTAAGAACTCTTATTGTGTTCAAGCACTATGGAAATAAAAAGAGGTTAATTTTTGAATTAAAAGAGAGTTTTATTTCCCATTATCTTAAAAATACTAGGTTATTTATAGTACTATCTTTTTCTTATTTTTCATTATATGCATTCAAAATAAATGTCAGCTAACTGTGGACTCAAATGATTGAGAAGCACAAAGAGTTAAGAAAAGCAATACTCCAGGCTTTACAATCTCTATAAGATTCAGCAGATTTAATTGGTTAATAAAACTTATTTTATATGCCCCCTCAGTAATCTTCTTGTTCTCCTTTATTCTGAGTATAAGAATAGAAAGGAGTTATTTTGAGAGCAGGCCGACAAGATGATGACAAAACTGTAAAAATAGTGCTGTATCAATTCCCATTCTTTTTTTTTTTTATTATTCCCTTCTTTCACTCCCCCCCCCCCCCAAAAGTGTACAGTTTTCTAGCTCTGGGATACTTCTTTTTAAGACCTAGATGAAAGAATGACAAGAAAGAAAACACAGGGCCTCGCTGCTAGCTGTTCCTCTTCTAGATCTTTATATGGCTGGCCCCCTGAGGTCTCTGCCTCTGGATGACTGCAGCCAACCCAACTCTTACCACCCAGCAACCCCAAGTCATTTTATGCCCTCACTCTGCCTCCCTTTCCTTCCTTCCCTCCTTCCCTCCCTTCCTTCCTTCCTTTCTTCCTTCCCTCCCTCCCTCCCTCCTTTCTTTTCTCTTTCTTTCTTTCTTTCTTTCTTTCTTTCTTTCTTCTTTCTTTCCTTTCTTTCTCTTTCTTCTTTCTTTTCTTTCTCTCTCTCTCTCTCTTTCTTCCTCTCTCTCTCTCTCTCTCTCTCTCTCTCTCTCTCTCTCTCTCTCTCTCTCTCTCTTTCTTTCTTTCTTTCTTTCTTTCTTTCTTTCTTTCTTTCTTTCTTTCGGTTACTTTATAGCTCCCACATTAGTCTGTAAACTCCACGAAGGCAGGACTCTCTCTTGTTCACTGCTATTATCCCTTGGGCCAAGAACAGTGCCTAATACAAAGTAAGTACTCAGTACTGAATGAATCATTTTCCCACTGAGAACACAGCAAGTGTCCCCCCAAAATGAATACACCCTTTAACAGCTGATAGCTCAATTTTTAAAATGAAATGTATTTTTTTATTATTTTAAAAATATCTTTTTATTGATTTCAGAGAGGAAGGGAGAGGGAGAAAGAGAAACATCAATGATGAGAGAATCATTGATCAGCTGCCTCTTATACGCTCCCTACTAGGGATCAAGCCTGCAATGAGGGCAAGTGTCCTGACCAGGAAGTGAATTGTGACTTCCTAATTCATAGGTTGACACTCAACCACTGGCCAAGTGTCAAAAAAATTTTTTTAATATATTTTTATTGATTTCAGAGAGGAAGGAAGAGGGAAAGAGAGACAGAAACATCAATGATGAGAGAGAGTCATTAATTGGCTGCCTCCTGCACACCCCCCCACTGGGGATTAAGCCCAAAACCTGGGCACAGGTCAATGCTCTATCCACTGAGTCAAACCAGTTAGGGCTGAAATGCATTTTAATAAACACTGCCTTTATAATTATTCAAAGTGTATGTATACATTTTGGGGGATATATATAGAGTTTGAAGTTTTTCAAAGAATCATTAAATCTCCTTGCTTAAAAGGTGAGTTCTGGAATATGAACCATCTTGCTTTTCTTAAAAATCTGACCACCAGTGTCCCAGTATTCTCATGTTCTAAACAAAGCACAAGGTAGAAAAGAAAGTACCTATCAGGCTCTTATTCATCTATCCAACTGCTGTAGCCAACAGCCTAGAAGTGATTCTTTATTTATCTTTTCCTTTTCTCCCACATCCAGTCGTTGGACTCTAATTATAAAATTATATTCTAAATTAAACCAGCCTAAAATAATTTTAAAACATGTTATCCTTATAGGCTCCACTTCAATGGTTAAAACTGTTATCCCACAGACATAGACAACAGCTGTGGTTATGGCCAGGGGGAACATAGACAACAGCTGTGGTTATGGCCAGGGGAAGGGAAGGACGGAGGATGGGTGGAAGTTGACAAAGGGGGAGAAAATGGGGACAGCTGCAATAGTGTCAACAATAAAAATAAAGTAAAAAAAAGGAAAGAAACCGAGAAAGCAGAATGAATATACATATGGATACCTTGTCAGGTGTGTTGAACCTAGACCCATGGAAATATGAAGAAAATAACGCCAAGATGTTTCAGAGAAAAGAAGAGAAAGTAATGCCCTCTGTTGGTAGAGTTCGGTACAAGTAACAATTCCTAGGGCCTTCAGCATTTTCTCTGTAACTTTTCCTATTCCAGAAACCTAGAAGAGAATCAATATATATTATTAATACATTTTTAAATTAAAGCAAGAACTGGTATTGTAATCTCATTATACTTTTTATAATCAATAAAAACATGAATAATATAACTATCTTCATAGTTAATTTCTTTAATTTCTTTTTGGCCACATTTCCTAAACTAGTGTTCCATGGAAAACTTAAATTTAAAATTCCATGAAATTTTAAAAGCATTAAAATAAAAAGTTCTGCCCTGGTGGACTTGGCTCAGTGGATAAAGTATCCGCCCTCCAACTGAAGGGTTGCAGGTTCAATTCCGGTCAAGGGCATGCACGTACCTTGGTTGCAGGTTTGCTCCCCAGCCCTGGCCAGGGTGCAAGCGGGAGGCAACCAATTGATGTGTCTCTCTCACATCCCCCTCCCTTCCACTCCTTCTGAAAATCAATGTGAAAATATCCTTGGGTGAGGATTAACAAAAATAAATAAATAAAATAAAATTATATATATATATATATATGAAGGAGTCCTGTGGCCAGACAAATTTGGGGAATGGTGGGATAAACAAATTTAAGTTGAATTTTTCACTGTAAGAATTACGAATCTTTAGTATTCTAGTATCCTTGCGACTCATAAGGGTGGTAGATTTCATAGTTATTTGACCCTAGAGCCTTTTTTTTTTTTATAGAACCCCTATTCATACCTTAAAAACCAGATTGGAAAATACTGCTTTATAGCTACACCTAAGCAATTCAGTAATCATTATATATTATATATTTTGACAAAGCCTTTCTTCTGAGCATTGAGAAATGCTTTATTTAAATTCAATCATATACATTATGTTGTGAGAAAAGCAACTCCTAGAACATCAAAAAGTATATGCAATAATTATTTACAAAGCATACATATACAGAAAAATATAGAAACTTTAAACATAAAATGTAGCCTCCTTTCTGTAACTCCTATGAGATCATTTTACCATTTTTAAAGATGGTAAAGTGTGGTGTGGTTTCTTTTGTCAAAACAATTAAAATTCTAAATCTTTTTCAAGTATCATGTTTATTAATCAGGAAGCAATCTGTACTTTAGAACTAAGATTGTATATCAGTTACAGATGAAAGGATTCTTACCAGTATTCCTTTTATGTTTCTTCTCCTTGGCAAGGGTACGTTGAAAAGTCTGTCATCTATTATTTCCTTAAAACTTTCCATCAAACAAGATCCTAAACCTCAATTTAAGGGTTTAATAGAAAGATTTCTTCAAATCCAAATTCAATCACCCAGAACAGTTCTTGTTACCTACTGTTTTAAAACCTTGCAGCCAACAATTACTATCATCCTCAATAGTATCTCTTCAGAACTCAGAGTATACACGTATATGTAGACGATAAATTTTACATAAAAATCTCACCTTTCTAATGGGTAAGTCCTTGATGAAGTCCATAACAGCTTGTCTTTTGGGAAGAATTTGGTATTGTCCATTTGGTTTATTCTTATCACTGCATACTTTTGCTAACATTGTGTTTGGGGCAATGCCTTAAAAAAAGAACACTCTGATGACTCAAAGAAGTTATGTGTATGATTTTAAAACATGTGATGACAATATAGAAAAATAATAATATTAAGTGCAAAACATCTGAAATTATGTGAAATGCTGTTTTAAACACAATAGTGGATAAAAATGGTGAAGGAATTAAGCAAAAACCAAACCAAACCAAAACAAAACACTCATTGTTAGAGGCAACAGTAGAGGGAGGTAGAAGAGAATAAAGGGTAGATAAATGGTGATGGAAAGAGACTTGACTGAGTGATGAACACACAATATAACCTACAGATGATGCATTATAGAACTGTACACCTGAAATCTATATAATTTATTAACCAATGTCAGCCCAATAAATTCAATAAATAAAAAATGCGTTTGAAAGAGAATACCCAGATATTAGCAAAAAAAATCATAATTATATATCGTGTTAAGTAAATAAATATATAAATAATAAAATAGTAGTGATTATCTATCTCCCCAGGGCTTCCTCTGATTTCTTAGGAAAAAGAATTGCGTTATTTTCACAGCAGAAATGAGGGCTATTTATTTACTTTTATTTATTTTAAAAAATTTTATTTAAAAAATTTTTATTGATTTCGGAGACGGAGAGGGACAGAGAGACAGAAATATCAACGATGAGAGAGAATCATTGATCGGCTCTCTTGCACACCCTCTACTAGGGATCAAGCCCGCAACTCAGGCACGTGCCCTTAACCAGAATCGAACCTGGGACCCTTCAGTCTGCAGCCCAATGCTCTATCCACTGAGCCACACCAGCTATGGTGAAATGAGGGCCATTTAAATCTCTATGGTATTTTAAAGTCTAAGAGTAATTTCTGAGTTTATGAAATATTGTTAATTTACTTACTGGTAGAAACACAGGGCTGTCTTATATTAATGATCCAGAATACAAGTTAGGATGTATGTTTATTCTTTAAAAAGGTCTTTTGTATACATTACTCACATTAAAAAAAAATAAAAAATTCTGGGTTGCAGTATATTTAAAACGATAATGGAAGGTGTGCATTCTTTTTGTGTTACTCACAGAGTAGATTACTTTTTATTTTTTTAAATTTCAGAGAGGAAGGGAGAGGGATAGGAACATCAATGATGAGAGAGAATCACTGATCAGCTGCCTTCTGCATGCCCCCTTCTGGGGATCAAGCCTGCAACCCAAGCATTTGCCCTTGACAGGAATTGAACCCAGGGTCCTTCAGCCTGCAGGCTGATGCTCTATCCACTGAGCCAAACCGGCTAGGGCTAAATTACTACTTTTAAGAAAGATGTTTTATAATATCTAGGAGTCTAAATGACTAAGATAAATTGAAATAGGAATATTTTAATATAATTATTAAGTAGTTCATTTCATTGTTTAAATACTGTGCATCTTCCTAAATTTTATTACTTATTCTCATGTTTTGGCATGGAAAGAAAAGACTAACCTCATCATAATATGGTTTTTATAAAATAATTTAGGGTACTTATGACAAATATCAGTCTCTATGCTATGTGGTGTTACCCTATGTGCTATGGACCTATGTAAAGCTCCTCTTCCCTTCACTGGATGGTTCTAGATTGTTATGTTATGAGTTGATGATTCTTCTGTCCACTACTATGTGGTCATCTGGGGTCTCTCCTGCACTGTAACCTTGGAAGAAATGCAGTCTTCTAAGGGAAAACTAAAAAAGTACTATGTCCAAAAATAATTAAAATATATTTTGTACCTAAAAAACGGGAAAGCTACATGAGATATGTAATAGTTTTTTCTTTATGCTCAAAGGCTTTTGGCTTAATTCAAACTTACCTATAGTTTCTAGGCATTCTAAATAGGTTAAGTTGTTAGAAGATGAATCAAAAAATGGATAAATAAAATGTTACTCTATACTTTATAGTGAGAAACTACTAATATTAAATTTGAATTAGCCAGTCTGAAAATTAAAACTATTGTAGCCATCAATATCCTGTTTAAGTACCTGCACTGGCTGTCAGTGTTGTCTTTTGCTCAATTCTGAAGCGAATTTCCTTTACCACTTCCTCAGCTGATGTTCCAAAAACAACTGAGTTCTGAAGTATTTGAGGATTATTTTGTTCTTCACCGTTCACTTGGGAAGTATTTCCTGGGGGCTGCAAATCAGGAGGACTATCTTCAAAAAGTAATGGAGAGATGGATCGTTCATGCTCACTCAGTTTATTAACTTCCTTTCGTGGTTTATCTAAATTATAAATAGAAAGAGTAATTCATCTTCATGTTAAGAAGCATATACTTCGTAAGTCAGGTTTTGTTACATTCTTTCTTAAAACAAAATAAATCTAGTTTAGTTTTGTTTCTAAGAACCAAGTTCAGAAATGTCATCATTTATGTTTTATAACAGTTTATAAAGAAAACAATGATTCTAAGTGTTTCTTAAAAGGAATATATTTCCCATTTCCATAGTACATATTTTAAAAGAAAATATCTTAAGTAAAACTTACTGATTTTCATACCTGAGTTAACTGAAACCCAGAATTAGGTTTCGATTCATATTACTTCGTTCTTTAAAAATTAAAGTTTTTTGTTGTTGTTTATTCATCTCTAGAGCTTTCTTAAATTAGGATTTAGTAATCAGGCAAAAGGCATTAAGCAATCTAGAATAAATTTCTGAAAAATAAGTTTTGTTTCTAGAGGAAAAATAAACTTAAATTTTCTTCATTCATGAAAGAAACATTTTCAATGTTAACATAATTTGAATTTTCTTCAAATGATTATTTTAATTTTGACATGCCTGTTTATAAAGTATCATTTTTACTAAAGGCATATTTGGAATAAATATAAACAACTTCTGGCGTTTTACTTTTTATTTCTAGTCTATAGATCTGCATACGTACAGCCATGAAAATATTCAAATTCTTAATGTCTGATCAGATTAACCATTGTCCAAGGTTAAGGGAAAGAAGCCTTTATTATTATCAACTAGAGACCCGACGCACAAAATCGTGCAACAGAGTTGGCCCTCACAGCCCCAGCTGCCTTGTGTGGGCCCCCCCCCACCTACTGGTGGGTCTGGAACGTCATTCTGTCATCTGGTCTAATTAGCAGGCTGAATATTAGCTCTTTATTATATAGGATAGGCTGTAAACTAATATTATTAAAAAGAAGAGTAAAAATATTCTGGTTATTACCTCTTTTAATTTGCATTTTTTGTAAACGGACTGTAAAATATACTTAAATCTATATAGTACTAAAAATGTCCTCATGAACTTTATTTTCTAGGCTTAATGGAGGAGAAATACAGTTTAAATACACTTATAACAACTAAGATTAACAAAAGAGCTTTCAAATCCCATTTCATAATTTTATAAGATATGTTTTCCAAGTTAAGGCAAATGCAGAAGCAAAAATTAAAGTTCTATTTTCAAGACACATGAATGCATATTATTTTAAAAATAAACTTGGCCTTTTAGAAAGATTTCCTAAGAAAATATAAATAATATGACAACACCTGATTTATTTCAAATTTTAAAGTATAATATATGAATTAAGTTACTCAGATGTTTTCTAAAGCTGAATTCCCAGGCCATCTACAAAATAAGCTTACTTTCAAACTTACATTAGCTGTTATTTGTGTGCGCTGTTCCTTTCATTTCCCATGTTCTGGTTTTAAATTGCAAAGCAATTCAGAGGGGATTAAGAATGTGGCACAGTTGGAATGGTATTTACCTAGACTCTCTTTTCCCCATCGGTATGGGTAGAAGTCAAGGTAAAGAGAGCAGAAAAACTTCAGCTCAAGGAAGGTACCTGTCACGTTCATAAGCCCCTTCTGCAGAATTCCTTATGCCACATTTACCTTCCTTCTGGCTCTCTCACCCTGCCCTTAGGTGAGTCACTGATAGAACACTACAGTAGGAAGCAAAGCATGCTGCCTTCAAGTTCACTGTTAAGAGCTGCTGCTGAATAGCATAGTTACCTTTTAAGTCTCTCTACTTCTCAATGAGGCCTGGATGAGCAACTAAACACTGAAGTGGTTTCTTATTTGCTTTCTGAAAGAAATATCTTTATAATCCCCATAACTGAGGTGATGAGAGTACAAAACTAAGGTTTCTTTAATCTGAAACATTAGGATTAAGCACCCATTTGGATGGCAAATGCTAAAAATGTATAGTATTTTAGTTTCACGCATTCCTTGGCACTCACTATTTGGATTTAAAAGACAGAATGAACATAAAATCATAATGATTATTTCATTTTTATATACACATAGTAGTTAGCAATACTTTTTCAAAGACTACATCTTTTAGGAAAGGGGCAGACAGCAAAAACTGTCTTGGACTTTAGAGGAAGATGTTTCAGTCACCTGCAAGGCTCCAGCTCACTGTTGACAACTCCCATGGCATAATGTAAAATCAGGTATGCCCGAAAGTCCAGCCCACAGGGATTTATATATGACCAAAACAAACTGAACTATTTAAATTGCTTAAGAGTATGAAACTCATGAAGTACATAAGTATGTTAAAAGCAATAGACATTAAAAATTTACACTCTCATTGTGAGTTTTTACATGTTACAATAAATAAAAAGAACATTAGTAGAGAATAAAAAACATTTACTTTTGTCCCAATGTAACTTTTAAAAAACATACATGAAAGTAATGGTTATCGAAGGGGATAACCATTTGAGATAAAGTGGCACCAGGCTTTTTGTGCCACTTCCCCAAACAATCAAGTTAAACTAAAGAAAAAAAAGTTTTGCTCCAAGCCTCTGTATCCAGAAATTATGCTTATTATTTAATGTTTTTATTAAAGAAGCTTACCCCTTAGAGCTATAAAGAAGGTAATGAAATTGTGATTTGATGTCCACATTAAACTTGCTTCAAAGATTTGAGATCCAAACAATGTGAGAGTTATAACTGTATGCCATTGAGAATTCACCATTTTTGCTTCAGGGAAAATCACAAACAGGTTTCCCCACCACTGCCTATGCCTTCTCTCCTCTCCCCTCAAAGCAATCAGTGAGTCGTGCACAGGGAATATAGCTGTGGGTTGTGAGTAAACCTTCTCTGTTTTTACCTTTTCATCAGATGAACTTTGTTCAGTAATCCAGGACAGCTCAGACATTTGAAATAATCATACCTTTGACAGAGGGTTGAAAGCAGTATGCATAATATCTACATATTATCACCTTGGATAGGAAATAAAGGGGCCTTCTAAAAAGAATGCTTTGAATCATGAAACTTCTGATTCATCATACATAAAAGAACAAAAGTAGGTCCAAGGCAAAAAAGGGAGCTGGGGAGGTTTTTATTTAGGAATGATGGAAAAACAAAACAAAACCCAATTTTGTATGTTTGAAGCAACATTTTTTAAAATTTATTTTCCATTTAGCAATTACAACAAAAGGCCACCTTAAATAGACAAGCTCTTCAGATTCAATGTATTCCCACCCCTTAATAGTTAAAATTTTAGGGTGAAGAACTGCTATAAAATCACTTTATTCAGGGACTCTGCATACGCTTTTAAAGTGTAGAGATTTAGCCATCTTATTTGGTGTATCAGTGACATTACACACATATTTTCTTCAATTTTTATTTATTGATTTTAGAAAGGAAGAGGGAGAGAGAGGGGGAGAGAGGAAATGTTGATTTGTTGTTCCACTTATTTATGAATTCATTTGGTTGCTTCTTGTATGTGTCCTGACTGGAGATGGAACCTGCAACCTTGATGTATTGGAACCAAGTTCGAGCTGAACTAGCCAGCCAGGGCAACATTCTACACATTTAACTCAGAAAACCCACTGGTATGTTTTATTTCTGAGCTTTCATTTTTAATAATAAATGTACAGCTAGTCATATAACCTATGCATGCTAATAAGTTAACCGGGTTAGTTCAAATACAAAGGGTTTTTTGTTTGATTGTCTAATAAGTTGCTTACCATTTTCTAGAGAATGCCCTGTTTTGATGAAATACTTTCTTTTGTCCTCAGGCCAATTTTGTCTTTCCTGTAAGTGCTTTGTTATATTTAAATAGGCTTCATCAAGACTCATGGCCATAAAATTGGGATCATAATCAGCAAGTATTTCCTTAACCTTCAAAAGAAACAAAATAGTGTAAGTTTTGCAGCCATAGCAAAATCTGTCACATACAGCTGATAAGAAAAATTAATATTCTTACTTTGCAACTATAGTAACAATCCTACAATCAATAGCTCATGGATTTAGGGAATAAATAATTTACCGCCTGGGCACATTTGTCCCAATTCTCTTTCTTATTAAAATAGATAATGAAGGCAGAAGGCCATGAAATAGCTTTATTTGATACAATCTTTGTTTAGCCACCTGTATCTAGAAATAGTAAGTGATTCAAATAAATCTCAATACATCATTCTGGTAGGCAGAGGAAAAAAATGTTTAAGCAACTAAATTTTAAGAAGTTAATCAAAAATAGTAATGGGAACAATAGAAACCTCCTTTCCCCCACCTTTCATGATGATTTTTGTACATTTTAAAAAGGATAATCTTATATAAAGATACTATCTTACTTTAGAAAGTTTTATTTCAATTAATTATAACATGCACATAAAACTCCACTCAATATACACATTAATGCATGTATCCATTTAAGAAAACAAGGCTCAATTATCAGGATTTATAATGGGAAAAGTCAACAAAATCTATAGTGTCTAACTATAATAAATGATGGATAATAGTCTGGAGTTGCATCTTGGGATAAAAGAAATACATACATAAAAAGGTTTGAATCTCTGCATGATTCCAGAAATGCCTTTTATATAAGGCAGCTTTATTTCATGAAACCAATTTTTTTAAATCATTGAAGTATTAGCTGAAACTAGAGGAAATGGTTGCCAAAATAATATGTTAGAAAAACATACTTGCTAATAAATTACGTTATGGTTCCATCTAGTATTTAAAAGCTGTCTGATGCATTATGAGAAAGCCTTTCTTGATGATTTATAAAATGAAAGCTTTTTTAGCTTAATAAAATATGAACAGCTGAGTGAAAGGTAATTTTAGAAAATAGTGACATAAAACTTGTCCAAGTTTTGTCCACAGAGTATCTAATTAGCTCTGTTCCTGTAGAAGAAACCATTTTCATGATGTACTCAAATAGAATCTTTCTAGTGAAAATGAAATTCTGGAAAGTCTGTAGTTGGCAGCCAACTAAGATTATTCTGAATGAGAAGTACTCCCTAGGGGCCCTGAGTAATCACTAACTTCCTTTACATAGGATACTGCTTTAAGAACAAGAATAGAATGTGTCAGTAAACATCAAGTACTAGGCTATGACAACAGTTAAAGCTTTTCCATTTTATTGGATAAAACAAAAATGGCTTTTCTTTGAACTTTTAAACCAAGCTACAAATATTAATGTATTTATAGTCAGTGAATTTATGCTATTGTTCATTTACTCATAAAAACCCATTTATTATCTGCAAAAAAAATAGCGAAATCCTGCTCAAATTTAAAGATTTCTCTAACTTATGTAAATAACTACACTAAAGATAACTAAAAACAATTTGTTCTCATTATCACACTGTCCAGAGTTTTACTGAATTACAGTAAGAGTTAAAACAATTCTTTCTTACAAAGTCTTTGAAGGATTTCAAGGTTATTAAAAGCTAATCAAAATATGTGAATTCTGCTACTGTTTTAAAAACACTGATAAAAAATTATTCATAAAAGAGGTTGAAATGAATGAGTAGATTTTGTACATTATAAATATCAGGTGATTCCAGAAGAAAATGTACAGTGCACATTAAGAAAAAAAAACACTGAAGTTAATTTAGGTTATTATTAAAGCAACTCAAAGTTTTCTGGGGACATAAAGAGCAGATTAAAAAACACATGTGGAAAAAGAAAGAATTGGGAAATAGAAGGGTACATACTGGATACCCTATACAGGTCAGTTATTTAATGTATAGATTGAAGAAGTGGTAGGAGGTGAGCTAAAGGGATAAGCTAAGGCCAAATTCTGAAGTGTGAAGGCATGTGGACTTGGTAGGTGACAGGAAATCAGTGAAGGCTATGTATAATAGGCGTGAGACTTAGACTTACCTCTTTACTCACAGCGCGGTATTTGTCAAAGTTTGGAGGCACTATAATAAGTTGTGGGCAGAGCCTTTTAGCAATAAATCCTGGCATGGCTGCACGAACACCAAACCTCCTTGCATGGTAATTTGAAGTAGTCTGAAAAAAAATGGACCACTTGGGAATAAATATACAAACTTAAAATGAACATATTGATCGATGCATTCAAAAGAAACACATTACTGACGAGCATTTTCAATTCAAGGACATTTCTTTTTTTAAATTTTTACCCGAGGATATGTTTATGGAGGAGAAGAGAAGAGAGAGAGATGGATGTGAGAGAGAAATACAGATCAGTTGCCTCCCATACGTACCGATTGGAGACTGAACCTGAGACCGAGGTATGTGCCCAGACCTAAACGTGAACCTGCAGTCTTCTGGTGTACAGGATGATGCTCCAGCCAACCGAGCCACTGGGCCAGGATTTAAGGATATGTCTTTTATAGGTCACTGTCTCAAATCAAGCTTTTATTTCATCCTATCATAGCATGATGACATCATGACCTTTTCCCACTGCTATCTCCATAATTATAATATGACACTGGGTAAGCAAGACTGTGATAATAAAAAGGTTCTCTTACATTTCCAGTAACTAAACTTCATTGGATTAAGGCATACCCATAATATATTACTACTAGGGGCCCAGTACATGAAATTTGTGCACTGGGGGGTGGGTGATCCCTCAGCCAAACCTGCCCCCTCACACATACTGGGAGCCCTCAGGGGATGTCATACTAATCCCTCACCCCTGGCCAAAGCTTTAGGCCTTGAGCAACCAGCCATCACCCTGCAATGGGGCTGATGGTTAGCTCTGCCTTGGCAGCCTTGGCCCCGCCCACCTGGCTCTGGCCTTAGCCCCAGTGGCGACCGCCCAGCCCCAGGGGCATCCCGCATTCGGCAGCCACATGTGCTGGCCTCCCATCCTGCCGCCACGGCCGCCCCCTGCCTCGTACCACTCAGCCCCGACCCCACTCCTGATTGGCTGGTAGTGTAGCGAAGGTACAGTCAAATTTGCATATTACTCTTTTATTAGATAGGATATATCAAAGTCTGGATGATAGTGGGTGATCCTATATAATAAAAGGCTAATATGCCAATTGTCCCTTCAACAAGGAGTTCGATGTAGAGTTCAACCAGGAGTTCAACCATAGGGTGGGGGCAGCTGGCCAACCGCACATGGCCCCTCCCTCTTGGCAGTAATAATAGTAAAGTATAAATATAAAGTAACAAGATAGTACAAATAGTATAGATATTACATGAAAGTAACAATATAGAAAGTAATAAGATGGTATAATAGTATAGATTAGGAATTTGATCTATTTGGGATTTTGGAAATTTTTCATCTAGAACAAAAATCAAAAGGTCTAATATATGGTTAGTCAAATTAGGTCTCCAAAATGAAGTGATAAAAGCTTAAAAGAACTTTAAAAGTTAATTTCATTTCTTAAGGCTTAAATACCTTTTTTGATGAAAACACTTTGACTAGGAGATAGAAATGAAAACTAAAGTAAAAAGGAGAACATTACTAAATCTTACAGATGATATCTGACAACAGTCTCTGTCCATGTGGTAGATCATAGTACTACATACAAATTTATCCCAAATGAAATCTTTTTTTGGAACATTAATTGACAAGTCAAAGAAATGAAAAACAGAATCTATCAAATGGAGTAATTATTTCACAATAACAACATCAACTTCCCATTAATTATTTTTAAGTGGCATTAAAAAATCGTGATAGTACTTAAAACTACACTAATCCTTGGTCAATATTCTGGAACAGAAAATGCAGATGGCACTAAAAAGACAAACCAATGCTTTAAATATATTTTATTGATTTTTTACAGAGAGGAAGGGAGAGGAATAGAAAGTCAGAAACATCGCTGAGAGAGAAACATCGATCAGCTGCCTCTTGCACACCCCCTTACTTGGAATGTGCCCGCAACCAAGGTACATGCCTTTGACCAGAATTGAACCTGGGACCTTTCAGTCTGTAGGCTGACACTCTATCTACTGAGCCAAATCGGTTTCGGCAAAATATACATAAATCTAATGGGATATACACTGAGAGGCCGGATTATTATGACCTCTGAACATATAATAATCCGGCCACTCAGTGTGTGTGTGTGTGTGTGTGTGTGTGTGTGTATGTAATAGAGGCCCAGTGTATGAATTTGTGCATGGATGGGGTCTGGCCAGCCTGGCTAAGGGGAGGGGACATGGGCAGTTGGCCAGCCTTGCCTGCTAACCGAACTTGTGGTAGAGGAGACAATTTGCATATTAGCCTTTTATTATATAGGATATTCACTGAGTGGCCAGATTATTATGTATATATAAACTCAGTGTATATAAACACTAAATCTATGGTAGAGCAGAAACAAAATCTTAGATATGACTTCCTTTAACGTTTAGGTTTGTGGTAGATTGTAAATCATAGCTACAATATTTTACAGTTCCTCCTATCAAAGGTGGGTTCTAGTTCCTCATGTCAAGTGACTTGCATTTTGACATGCTTTGACGAAAAGAATGTGAGGGAATGAAATTCTGAGTCATGAAGCCTCGGCATTATGAAGTCAGCAGCCTTTGCCTTTGCATTTGTGGGATCTGGTTAGAATATTAAATAACTAGTGACCCAGTGCACGAAATTTGTGCACATTAAAAGGGGATTAATTAGAGGAAATAATTTAATATTGCTACTTGCCCTTTCTCTATAATAGAAGTATCAGAGATGAAAGAAAATTAGTAAAATGTATATGAAAACCTTCCTCCTGTCATAGAGTTTGGGGCTCACCACGGGACCCAGAGTCAAGTCCCCGCCCACTCATATGCACCTCAAAATTGCATGAGAACCAGACCCAGCTGCCCTGCCCCCACATTGGGCTACATCCAGACCCGGCCAGTCCCATGCTTGTCAAGCCCTGCTGGGCAGAGGGCGTAGCCTCAGGTCCCCTGGCCTGGCACCAGGATGGGGGGGGAGGGCGGGTGGCCTGGGGCGTGCCTTGAGGTCCTCCATCAAGCCCCACCAGGTGGAGGACTTGGCCTAAGATCCCCTGTCAAGCCCCAGTGGGTGGGGGGCATGGCCTGAAGTCCCTCATCAGGCCCTGCCAGGCAGGGGGGTGCAGCCTCAGGTCCCCTGTCAAGTCTGGCTAGGCAGGGGTGCAGCCTGAGTTCCCCCAACCCAGCACTGGGGGTGCACCTTGAGGTCTCCTGTCAAGCCCAGCCAGGCAGCAGTCGCAGCCTCAGGTCCCCTGGCCCAGTGCTGGGGTGGTGGGGGCATGGCCTGATTCCCTTGTCAAGCCCCATGGAGTGGGGGATGCAGTCTGAGGTCCCCCAGCCTGGTGCTGTGGTGGGAGGTGCAGCCTGAAATCCCCTGTCAAGCCCCACCTGGTGGGGGTGTGGCCTGAGTTCCCCCAACCCAGCACTGGGGGTGCACCTTGAGGTGCCCTGTCAAGCTCTGCTGGGTGGGGGCGTGGCCTGAGATTCCCCCATCAAGCCATGCTGGGCGGGAGGTGCAGTCTGAGGTCCCCTGGCCTGGTGCTGGGGTGGAGGTGCGGCCTGAAGTTCCCTGACAAGTCCCACCTGGTGGAAGGCATTGCCTGAGGTCCCCCGGCCTGGCGTTGGGGCGAGGGGAGAGCCTGAGGTCCCAGTACCAGGATGAGCAGTGCACCTTGAGGTCCCCTGTCAAATCCTGCCGGGTGGGGGGCGTGGCCTGAGGTCCCCTGTCAAGCCCCATTGGGGCAGGGGAGGGTGTAGCCTCAGGTTCCTGCTGATTGCTCGTTAAGGCTCCTTATGGGAACTTGGCCTCAGCTGTGGGTGCAGCCAACTTTGTGAGACAGTGATGGTCAATTAGCATATTCCCTCTATATTAAATAGGATAATGCACCATGAGCCCTGGCTGGGTGGCTCTGTTGATTGGAATGCCATTCCATACACCAAAAGGTTGCAAGTCTGATCCCGGGTTGGGGCACATACCTAGGCTGCAGGTGTTCTTTCTCTCTCTCTCCTTTCCCTTTTCTCTAAAAATCAATTATAAAAACATATCCTTGGGTGAGAGGCAAAAAAATAAATACAATAATATGTACCAAGAGAGAGGAAAGCTGGATGACTGGAAGCCAGTCCTGCCATCTTAGTCAGCTGATGTGCGAGGCATGTTAGTGAAGCCATTTTGGATTTTCCAGCCCCAGCTAAATAGCTCTAGGCAACCCCAAGTAGAGATTAGCCATCCCTATCATATCTGCTCAAATTAGAGAATCATGAGCAAATAAATGATTGTGCACAAGTACTGAAAGGGTTCACTATGCAGCAATAAATAACCACTACAGGGTCTAAGTTCTAACTATGAGTACAAACTTAAACATTTCAAAAATCCTACAATTCATTAAAAAAGAATTCTAACTATAACAGATTGTAATAATAAAGAGTGCATCATCACCACCATGACTGTATAGATATTTTTAAGAGTTTATCAGGACAAAAACAATTATGCTTCAAATCTTATTAGAAGAGAAATCTATTAGGTCAGCATACACGAGGAGTAATCTTTGTTTAAATATAACAGATAATCATTTTGAATTTGAAAATAAGCAATTTTTAGGAGGGTAAAAATTATAGGAAAGTAGAAGCAACAGCCCTGTAGGTTGCTTGGTGTAAAGAAAGACAAAAAACAATTATAGTAAAGTAAATATTTTGTGAATTTAACAGTGGGGTTATCTTTAACATGACTAGGATATGTGTGTATGTTTGCATGTGTGTATATGTACACATATATGCATACATACATAATTTAATATATATAAGCATATAGCATTATAAATATTAATGAAATCAAATACATTTTTCCAAGTATTAGTTGATTTATGGGAAAGGTGAATATTCTTTCAATAAACACTGTTTTGGGACCAGGACTGTTAGTTGTCTGCATACTCACGGGAGCAGATATAATGAACAGATTATAGTTTTGTAATAAAATAAAAACTTAGTAGGAATTGTTTATAGCTATCTAAGGCATTAGAAAGTATTTCTCATATATATGTATATATATGTATTTGTTGTTGTTAATCTTCACAGAAGGATAGGTTTTCCCATTAACTTTTTAAAATATGTATTCATTGTTTTCAGAGAGGAAGGGAGAGGGAGAGAGAGAAACATCAACGATGAGAGAGAATCATTGATCAGCCGCCTCCTGCATGCCCCCCACCTGGGACTAAGCCTACAACCCGGCCTGTGCCCTGACCTGGAATTGAACCATGACCTCCTGGTTCATAGGTCAATGCTCGACCACTGAGTCACTCCAGCCAGACTCCATTAATTTTTAGAGAAAGTGGAGGGAAGGAGGGGAGGGAAGGAAATAAAGAGAGGGAAAGAGTGAGAGAAGGAGAGAGAGGGAGAGAAACATTGATGTGAAAGAGATACATAAATTGGTTGCCTCCCACACACACCCCAATCCGGGGGCCAAGATCAAACCTGCAACCCTTTGGTGTGCTTTCTGAAGCTCTAACCATTGGGAAACATGTTTTTTTTTAATTGTCTAAAGTTTTACATATGTCTCCTTTTCCCCTGATTGACCCCCTCCATACATGTGTGGTTTTTTTAATACCAAAACCCAACTATTCCAGGTACTACTTTTAATTCCCAACACATTTTAAGCTACATATGGTTATTCTGGTCATCTTTACCTTCTATGATTAGGGTGGAAATAAGGAAGAGCAACACAGTAATCAGAAAAGCAAAGATTCCAAGTCATGGGAAAAACTACTTAATGACAGTACTACATTAATGAAATATGTTACTCTAGAATGGGTTGGCAAACCTTTTCTAGATAGTAATTACTTAGGCTTTGCAGTTCATATGACCTCTGTTGCAAGTATTCAACTATGTTCTTTTAGTGTAACAACAACAATAATAAATGAAAGGGTGTGACTGTGTTCCAGTAAAATTTTGCTTATAAAAGAGGCAGTAGGCTGGATTTGGTGTGCAGGCCATTGCTCACAAAGCCCTGCTTTAGAATAACATTTTTCCCTTTTCTTTTTTTTTCCTTTTATACTAGAAGGGTTACTTAAGAAAAATATAATTTGCAACAGAAAGTACAATGTCACTCCACCATTTACCAGGTTTGGAACTTTAGGGAAGTTATTAAACATCTCTCTAAGTTGTTTTCTTATCTGTCAAATGGAAACAATAATTTGTACCTCAAGGGAAGTTGCAAGGATTTAGTAACTGAACACTAAAGCAATCAGAAAAATATTCAGTAAACTGGTAGAATTCAATAAAGTCCTTCTCCTGCACAAACCAGTAAGGCTTACTTGAATATATTATGAAATCTCCATTTTGTCTTTACCTACTTACCAACATACTTGATGATCCTACAGCAATGGGTTTATCTTTCAGTTCTGGGTTATCCCTCATTTCTACAGCTGCATAGAAAGCATCCATGTCGATGTGCACTATGGTATTGTTCAGATCCCGGCTCTGTTCCAATTCCAGTGCAAACCTGTCAACCTTAATTTTTAAAAAGTTGACATACTTTTGACAACATAATATTATAACACTACTAATCATAACATTAATATTTTACTAAGTATCTATTCATCTGTCTCTATTCATCTATCCATCCATCTGTCCACCCACATATCCATCCACCTACCTATGTTGTTTATTAAGGCTTATAATTACTTTAATTTTCACAAATATAGGCAGTCTGTTCTCAAATATCATTCCTTATCAATTCTTACATGTCCCAGTACCCTACCACAAGTATAAGAGGTACTTAATAAGTGTTTATTGAAGAATAAACTATTCCAATCTCTTATATCAAGTGACTCTACTGCTTTATAAATTTGGAGAACTTATGTAACTAAAAGCTTCACTTTAGGTAAAATAAACAACTACTCCTATCTGATTCATAATATTCATGTCTTAAAATAGCAACAAAGGAAATGAGCAACAAAAGATTTTACTAAAGCATAAGTAAACATTCCCTTTGTAGAACTGTTTTTATAAGGCTAAAATTTGATACAAATCAAATTAAAAATTTAAGGTGTAATTATTCTTTCACAAAATTTCAGTATATGTAATATATTAACAGTAAAGAATCTTAATCTTAAAAAAAAATTTTGTTTCTTTAGAAAGAGTTGGGTCAATAAAAAAACGAAAAGGGGTAGAAAGCAAAGTAGGGTAGTAAGAAAAGGGTTATATAGCAGACACACCCATTCCAAGTGTCCCTTTTTTGTGATCTCTACCATAGAGGCTGAAAAAGTTACTTATGCACTTTCTTACCAGCTGGGGGCGGCTGTGTGATCTTTCTGATCTTTGACACACACAAAGAAGTCAGTAAAACCAGTCAAATTATGAGAAAAGGGATTAGAAAACTACTGAGTGAGATGGAATACATAGAGAACATGGAAGAATGGCTGGCAAATGTTACAAATTTCATAAACGCAATCTATTACGAAAAGGATCAATGTCTAGCTGCATAACAAAACAACACACAATTGAGCGGAGCCTGGCCAGGGTGGCTCTGTAGTTGAGCATTAACCTACGGACCAGGAAATCAGGGCACATGCCAGGGTTGCAGGCTCAATCCCCAGTGTGGGGGGTGCAGGAGGCAGCTGATCAAAGATTTTTCTCTCATCGATGATGTTTCTATCTCTCCCTGCTTCTCTGAAATCAATAAAAATGTTTTTTTTTTTTAAATTGAGGGAAAACAGCCATACATACGTAAATGGGGTGATCTCCAGAATAAAAGCAATTTCCATCACGTGGAAATCCCCAAGGCAGGTTTCCTCCAAGGTGGAGAGTTAAAAGGGTGTAATTTAGCCTTTCCCCTCACTGGTCTTCAGCCTCGCTACTATCACTGCTTCTTAGCATTACAGGGACACTAGCTGCCACCAGCTGCAGGTTAAGACTGCAACCTCTCTTTTAGAAACAATCACACTGAATCACATTTGTCTCCAGCAGTCATAGTAAAACTTCCTAGGGTCTGATCCTATTTAAGCTACAATTCACTGGACAATCTGCAGTGCTCTTTGCCTTCTTCAGGCTGTTTCTATGCCAAGAAAGCCCTTCCTGTCACAAAGCCTTTAAGTATCAGTTCAGATATTTCTCTGAAACTTAATTGAATCTCTGTCCTCTGCACCGCAGAATTTAATGTTTCCTTATAAGTTTTCCTGTTCTTACTATGGCACTTATTGTATTAGATACTAAATTGTGAGTTTAGTACCTAAGAAGAAACCTTGTCTCAGATAAGGAGGAGAAAGAACTTTAAGAAAGGGAGGGGGGGGAAAGGAATAAAATTTAAACATATGTATATTTCTGGTTAAAAAAAGAAAGAAGTATTTGTAGAAAAATTTGGGGGAAGGCTGATCTCATGCAGTGAGACACCATGACTAATAAATAAAACTTTTCAACATTAATCTGATTTATTATCCAGTTTTAAAACTTCCAGTTTAATTTTACACTGGAGAATAGCATCTTGACATAAAAAAAAAAGATATAAGCAAGTCATGGAAACTAATAAAAATAAGGATTTGAAAACTACTCTATATTAATCCAGAAAATATGCTTAAAATATGAGTCAACTGAGAAAAAGAGAGCAGCATCTGAAATATCTTAACCCAGAATCATTGGAAAGGAAAAAGATAATAGAAAGCAAACTAAATGGGAAAAATTCTCCTTGGACTCATATATTAAAGATATGGCGGTTTCTTCAGCAATCTATTGACTTTTCTGGGCTTATGGCAAGTGTACAGTTGCCAAAAAGAAACCTCCCCACTAATGACTCATACATTCCATTTTCCTTCACTATCTCTCATTAGTCACCCTTCTCTGAACTCTTTTCTGTCTACATTTACCAAATGCCCACCACTGCTTTTTTTCAAGTTTCTTCTAGTAAAATCCTCATTCATGTTTTCCTTTCTTCCAATTTTTTCTTCCAAATGACTTTCAAGTTTGGATATGAATCTCAAACATGTACATAAGGTATCCCTTTGCCACACTCGAGATCCAGTATGTCACAGAATAATGGCTTTTGTTTGGGTCTCAGCTCTGCCACTAATTAGTTACGTGACATTGTAACTATCCTCTCTTCCTCACTTTCCTTATTTGTAAAGTAGTAAGGGCTTAATGATATTACCTATAATTTCAAGAGTAGACGTGACATTTGCTGAGTATATTAAATGACAAGGGTATATTTTAAGTGCTTTTTATTGCTAATGCATTTAATGGTCAAAATAATTCTGGCATAATGTTTATTACTCCCATTTCACTAGTATAGATAAGGAAACTAAAACTCAATAAGATTAAGTAATATGCCCTTCATACAGCTGGTAAATGTTAGAATTAGACCTGGAAATCAGGTTACTCAAAGTCTGTGCTCTTTCCATTATTTTACACTACTCTAAAATAGATTTTTAAAGGTTTTTATTACTGAAATAAGCTAGTGGTATGTTTGATATCCATATTATGTCTAAGTTCTTAAAAATCCTTTTTCTATTACATCTAGGAGAGTATTTCAGAAGTATTGTTTTTCATTTTCTTAATTAGCGTTATTCTGACAATTGTTGAATAAATCTGAAATTCATAAAATCAAGTGTGAAAATGGTAAAAATGCAATGATTTGCTGTGTAGTTGCCATTTACTATCATATGATGTTTGTCTATTCAATTTATGAACCCATGCTATAATAAGATTTTTTAGCAGCTACAAAAATGTGCCTTTAAGAAATCTAATGAGGCCGAGACCAGTTTGGCTCAGTGGATAGAGCGTCGGACTGCGGACTGAAGGGTCCCGGGTTCGATTCCGGTCAAGGGCATGTACCTTGGCTGCGGGCACATCCCCAGTAGGGGGCGTGCAAGAGGCAGCTGATCGATGTTTCTCTCTCAGCGATGTTTCTGACTTTCTATCCCTCTCCCTTCCACTCTGTAAAAAATCAATAAAAAATATATTTTAAAAAAAAAAGAAATCTAATGAGGATGGGGTGGGGTGGGGAATACATAGAGAGGATCTGAATAAATATTATGGGAGTTCATGTCTACAGAGATTACCTACCTCAGCTTGACTGGCAATAGTTCATACCATCTTATCACACAAAATAAAATCTACTATTCAGAAATTTTATGACTCTAAAATAGAAACAATTTCCTATGAAAACTTTTCTGTTCTCTGAGAACTTCTAGACTCCTTAGGACTTCCTCAATCCCCTCCCATTTATACAACTTCTTTTAAAGGAAGCTTAACAAACAAAACAATTTAACGATCAACATAAAACACATTTCCTGTCATTCCCCTTACAAAAGATGCCAAAGATCCTCCTGTGACATAGTCAACTAAAACTGTAACAAAATCTGAAATTCTGTTGCACAATATATACAGGTATTCTCTATTCCTCCAAATTAAAATATGAGCTTCAAAAATAGTATGAACAGCAAAATATTGGTATATTGCACCACTCATATGTATTATATCTTTAAAACTTAAAGATATTCACAGGCTATAGATCTATAAAACTCACCAAAAAAAAAAAAAAAGGTCTAGAAAATCAATTGCATAAGAATTAATATCAATTTAAAAACAATGTTGATGTGGACACAACAGAATTTTTAAAAACCTTGATGAAATGATGCTTAAATTTATTTAAAAGAATGCATGAGAAAAATAAAAACATTTTAAATAAGAGTAGTGAAGGAGAATATTAAACTATATTATTATAATTTACTAATTAAAATTGTATGGTACTGATACAGGAAAAGATTCTATTGATCAGGAGAGTCCAGAAACAAATCAAAGTACAATGACAGTTTAGAATATAAACATGACTCTTCAACTCAGTAGAGAAAGGACTCATGATTCAATAGTGATGTTGGGACAAGAGAATCATTTTTTTGGGGAAAATAATACCACTTAGGAAAAAAATAATATTCACTATTTAAGAAAAAAATACTGCATACCTTACATCAAAACAAATTCCAAAGAGACTAAATATTTGAGTAAAACAAAATCTATACAAATACTGTAAGAACATATAGGCTTATCTGTGAGTCATAACCTCTATGCACAATACCTAAGACAAGAAAATTTTTTAAAATACTGTTGGATTTGTTTATGTAAACATTTAAAATTATATAGGGGGGGGAAACCCTATAAAATTAAAAGACAACAAACCAGAAAAATATTTACAAGTGGCAGATTAAAAAATCCTTAATATGCCCTAAACTGGTTTGGCTCAGTGGCCTGCGGACTCAAGGGTCCCAGGTTCAATTCCAGTTAAGGGCATGTACCTTGATTGCTGGCACATCCCCAGTAGGGGGTGTGCTGGACACAGCTGATTGATGTTTCTCTCATCGATGTTTCTAACTCTCCCTCTCCCTTTAAGTCTGTAAAAAAATCAATAAAACAAAACTCCTTAATATATGATAATATCTATAAATCAAGAGAAAAAAGATACCTGCTCCTCTAGAAATACAGACAGAAGATATTGTTTTGGACTGCTCATTGAACCCCCAAATCCATTCTCTCTTCCTTCTGTAGTAATAGATTTTTAGCTGCACATGACCACCCAGGTATATTTTACAGCTTCTCTTACAGTTAGGTGTGACTGTGGAACTTAAATTCTTATAAAAGAATGTGAGCAACTTCTTTTTCACTTGTGTAATAGCAAATTCTTTGCCTTTAATTTTCCCTTTGTTTTTTCTTCCTTACTAGGGAGCTAGTCCAGTTTTGTCAATCCTGGTAAGGATAACATTTTGAAATTATGGAACATGATGCAGATAGTGGTTCTCAAAATTACTATGGTGATCAGAACTACCTGACCAGCTGGGATTACTTACCTATTATGTGCGAGAGAAATAAATTTTTATTTTATTTAGACCATTATATGTTTGGGTCTCCTGTGCCAGCTACTTAGCCTACATCCTAACAGAATAAAAGAGGAAACTGCCACAAAAAGAAAATATTAGTAGCTAACTAATGTGTAAAAAGACAATTACCTTTTGCCACAGCATGGATGGACCTGGAGATTATTATGCTAAGTGAAACAAGCCAGTCAGAGAAAGACAAATACCATATGATCTCACTTATATGTGGAATCTAATGAATAAAATAAACTGAAGAACAAAATAGAAAAAGAGACATGGATACATGAAATAGACTGATAGCTGTCAGAGGGGAGGTGGGTGGGGGCCTACAAAAAGACATATAAATAAGAATGATTATCACAAGGATGTATATAAAATTTTTTAAAAACTGGAACCAGTGGGTTAAAGTAAATAAATTATGGTAGCTCCATACAGTGGCATGCTATGAAGCACTAAAAATGATGATTTGGTAGACAAATGATCTTTTATCATGGTAGCAGACTTCTTAATACAGAAGATCAAAATTAGCTTGTGCTCTGGGAAAGCATATATATATATATATATATTTGATTTTTTACAGAGAGGCAGGGAGAGGGATAGAAAATCAGAAACATCGATGAGAGAGAAACACCGATCAGCTGCCTCCTGCTCCCCACCCCCGCCCACCTGGGGATGTGCCTGCAGCCAAGGTACATGCCCTTGACTAGAATCAAACCTGGGATCCTTCAGTCCACAGGCCGACGCTCTGTCCACTGAGCCAAACTGGTTTTGGCAAGCATATATATATTTTTAAATGACATATTATAGTTTGGTAAAGAAAACATGAAATTTATGATTTCAACTCTATCACAAGAATCAAATTAATATTATGATTTTATCATTAAGTTGTAAAGTGCTTTGTTAAATTGAATCAGATTTGATCAACAATAAAATTATCTTTAAAATTAAACTTTAATTTTGTTAGCAGAACCTTGACTGCTTTGAGTTGTCAATCTACCACATGGTCTCCGGCAGTGCAATTTTTATCAAACTTTTCTCCTGAAATAACTTTTAATACCAGAGGAAACGAAGTATTTCTTCCCCAAAGATTCTGAAGAAGCCAAAAGCCCCCAAATTTTTATAATTCTTGTGTTTTATTTTAAAAATTCTGCACATTAGCCATTCTATCCTTTATGTGGCATTTTGTTTTACTATAATACAATTATGTTTTAAACTACCTTTTAATTTAATTAGTTAATATGTTCCTCCAAAATCAGTATTGTAGAAAATACGGCATATTAATCCTGTGGCCCTCCTGGCTGCCAAGTATGTATATAAGAAAAAGAATATAAGCTTTGACTTTGCCAACTACTTGTCAAATAACTAGGCAAGTTATTTAACCTAATTAAGGTTCCTTTTACTCGTCTGTTTGATGAAGGTGACAATGTTTAAGTGTAGGATCTTTATGTAGAGTAATTTTAACAAAGTATACATATTTGTTAAATTTTTGTTTTACAGTATAACGAACATTTTATTTACATTTTACCTTGTTTTTACTTAGGACATGAGCATGATGCATTTAAACTGCCAATTCCTATTCAGCTTTCACTTTCTTTAGCAAATAAATTAATACCTGTAATTGTGCTTTCCTTAGCTGCTGACTGGTAATTTGAGCTTTCTGTTGCATCATATTTTCAATTCGTTGGTTTACTTGCTTTTCTTTCTTGAGCTCATTTCCATAAAATCTGGACCCCTATGTAGGAAAGCAGAGCAAATCATCAGAAAAATGTCTGAAGGAAAGCATCACTGTAGTATAACCTGGAGGCTAAGAGTAAAAGAGCACTAGAATGATTAAATTCAAAATTTAGCTCAACGATTTCTAGCTAAGCGATCCTAAAATTAATCTTCCTGTGTTTCAGTTTCTTTATCTGTAAAATGAATTTATACTTACCTATATGATAGAATTGCTGTGAGGCAGTACTAAGCACAGTATAAACTAAGATGGGTACCTACCTGCACTAAAAAAATAACAGTGTGCCCCTAGACAGAATCCTTAGTTCATATCCAAGGCCCTAGTCAGATGGATCATCAGTTACCTCTTTCACTTTTACATTAAAAGTATTTTTAAAAATTTAATGTTAGTCATTAAAGAAAATAACTTTCAGAAAATTACCTATCATCCTATCACTAAACATGATATCTATCTACTCATCAGGCTGATAGACATCTGGATTATTTTTACTTTTTCATTATTATAAAAAATGTTGCAATGAATATATGTGTACATGTTTTGTGGGTAGACAGTTTTCATTTCCCTTGGATATGTACCCAGGAGTGAAATCTGTATCACAGGGTAACTCCACGCTAAATCTTTTGAGGAACTATCAGATTGTTTTCCAAAGTGGCTGAATCATTTTACAATCCTACCAGCAATGTGTGAGTTCCAATTTCTCCACATCCATGTCTGCCTTATTTATTATAGCCACTCTAGGCTATAGTAGTGTGAATGACATAATTTTTTTTTAGTTTGTTTTGGAATTTTTAAAAAAAAGTTATCTTTATTGTTGGAAACATTACAGATGTCACTCCCCCCGCCCCATTGGTTTCTCCTCCCCAATCCCACACCCTCCCTAAGCCTTCACTGCACTATTATCTGTGTCCATGGGTTATCCACACATACATATAAATTCTTTGGTTATTTCTGCCCTCCACTTCCCTCTGAGAAGCATCAGTCACATGCTCCCATGTCTCTGGATATATTCTGTTTTTCAGTTTATTTTGTTCATTAGATTCCCCTTATAAGTGAGATCATGTGATCTTTGTCTTTGTCTTTCTCTGATTGCCTTATTTCACTTGACATAATTATTTCCAGGCCGCTCCATTTTGTCTCAAAAGGTAAGAGATCCTTTTTTTCTTCTATACAGCTGCATAGTATTCTCTTGTGTAAAGGTACACCACTTTCTTATCCATTCATCTACTGATGGGCACTTGAGCTGTTTCTAGGTCTTAGCTATTATAAATAATGCTGCTATGAACACAGGGATGCATATATTTTTCCTGATTGGTGTTTCAGGCTTCTTAGGATATATTCCTATAAGTAGAATCACCATGTCAAATGTCAGTTCCATTTTTAATTTTTAAAAATCTTTATTGTAATTTTAATTTGCATTTTCCCAATGACTAATGTAATCCAGTGGGACAGGAAAAGCATGGCAGATCAGTAGGAAAAGGATAGTTTATTTAATAAGTGGTTCTGAGACACAGAGAAGAGAGAGAGGTCTAATAGGGACATCTAAGTTAACTAATATTTTTTTCTCTCAACCTGAAAACCAGGTTTATAGGTTTTCTTTTTTTTTTTTAATTGTATGATGAGAATTTCTACGAAGTCTCAAACAGGAAAATTGAGAGATTAGTACAATGAACACATGTACAAAATTATCATTGAGATTTAATAACCGTTAACATTTCGCCATATTACCTTGATTGATTTTTAAATGATTTGTTGTAAACTACATTACAGATATAATAACATTTAGCTAGTCCATAGAGTATTACATTATGCATCTTTAAAACTAAGGCTATTTTACCCTAGCTAGTTTGGCTCATTGGATAGAGCAGTGGTCAGCAAACTTATTAGTCAACAGAGCCAAATATCAACAGTACAACAACTAAAATTTCTTTTGAGAGCCCAATTTTTTAAACTTAAACTTCTTCTAACGCCACTTCTTCAAAACAGACTCACCCAGGCCGTGGCATTTTGTGGAAGAGCCACACTCAAGGGGCTAAAGAACCGCATGTAGCTTGTGAGCCACAGTTTGCAGACCACTGGGATAGAGCATTGGCCTGTGGACGGAAGGGTCCCAGGTCAATTCTGGTCAAGGGCACATGCCTGGGTTGCAGGCTCAATTCTCAGTAGGGGGCATGTAGGAGGCAACCAATCCATGATTCTCTTTCATCATTGACTAGTAGCCCTGTGCATGAATCCGTGTGCGAATAGCTTGTTGCTGCTTGCCTCAGCTGGCCACTCACCCATGGCCGCTGGTAGCTCTCTGCTGCTTGTAGCTTGCTGCCCCGCCCTCCTGTAGCTCTCCCTGCTCCTTGCTCACTACCCAACCCTGTAGCTCTCCCTGTTCCTAGCTCACTACCCCGCCCTCCTATAGCTCTCCACTACTTGTAGATTGGTCATGACCTTACAGCATAAGAGATAATTAGCATATTCCTTTCTTTTTATATAGGATGTTTTTATTTCTCTCCCCTCTTCCTTCTTCTCTGAAATCAATAAAAATATATTCAAAAAAGAAAAAAAACCATAAGGCTATTTCCCCACATAATCATAACATTTTTATAACTAACAAAGTGAACAATAATTCCTTAATATCTAGTATCCTTTCCATATTCAAATACCTATGTATTTGTTTAAGCAGGATCCAATCAGGGTCGATATGTTATACCTGCTAATTTCATCTCATAATCCTTTTAAATTTCAAAATTGTACTTATATTTTATATACTAAAATTATTTTTCCTTCAACTTTTTATTTTGAAATCTATAAACCATCAAAAGCTGGGGGGGAAAAATAGTACAATGATCACTATGTCTTCTTCCAGGTACAGCAATTGTTAATCTCCTGAAATATTTGGCTTCTTCCCAACATTTGGTTGTGTGCACATGTGCATGTGCACACGCATGCCTGCACACACATACCTTTCCTCCCCATTTCTTCCTAAACCATTAGAAGTAAGTTGCTGTGAATATCAGCATGCGTTTCCTAAGAATGAGGCTATTTTCTTAAATTTTACACCTTACTGCATGGATATTCATAATCTATACTAATAAAAGAGTAATATGCTAATTAGACTGGATTGACTAGCCATCTTCTGGATGTCTGACTTCCTTCCAGACAAAGCCATGGTGGTGGAGGCAGTTAGGGGCGATCAGGCTGGCAGAAGAGAGCAGTTAGAGGCGAGATCAGGCTGGCAGGAGGTTAGGGGCACCCAGGCCAGCAGGGGAGGGCAGTTGGGGGCAACCAGACTGGCAGGAGAGGGTGGTGGAAGGTGACCAACCAGGCAGGGGAGGGCAGTTGGGAGTAACCTGGCTGGCAGGGAGGGCCATTGGGTGTGAAGTGGCCAGCAGGGGAGGGCAGTAGTGGGTGACCAGGCCTGCAGGGGAGGGCAGTTAGGAGGCATTAGGCAGGCAGGTGAGTGGTTAGGATCCAGTGGTCCAGATTACAAAAGGGATCCCAGATTGGAGAAGGTGCAGGCTGGGGTGAGGGATACCCCCAACCCCCATGCATGAATTTCATGCACCAGGCCTCTAATCCTATATAATAAAAGGCTAATATGCAAATCGACCAAACTGTGGAACGACTGGTTGCTATGATGCACACTGACAATCAGAGGGCAGACGCTCAAGGCAGGAGCTGCCTCCTGGTGGTTAGAGCATTCCCACAGGGGGAGCACTGCTCAGCCAGAAGCCTGAGCCAGGATCACAGCTGGCAAGCACAGCAGCGGTGGCGGGAGCCTCTACCACCTACACGGCAGTCAGACATCTCCTGAGGGCTCCTGGACTATGAAAGGGCGCAGGCTGGGCTGAGTGACACCCCTCCCTGAGTGCCCAAATTTCGTGCACTATGCCTCTATTATATAGATGAAACCCAAAAAAGTGGTATGAAGAAAATCTATTAAAGAATTCTTCTGGCCTTATCTGGTTTTGCTCAGTGGGTAGAGCCTTGGC
Organism: Antrozous pallidus; assembly: GCA_027563665.1. NCBI lineage: Eukaryota > Metazoa > Chordata > Mammalia > Chiroptera > Vespertilionidae > Antrozous > Antrozous pallidus. The sequence goes on along the minus strand of CM050512.1, from coordinate 42,032,695 downwards.
CTGTGGGATGAAGGGTCCCAGGTTTGATTCTAGTCAAGGGCTTGTACCTCAGTTGCAGGTTCCCGGGCCCTGGTTGGGGTGGGTGCAGGAGGCAACCAATCAATGTGTCTCTCTCACATTGATATTTCTGTCTCTCCTTCTCCCTTCCACTTTCTCTAAAACTCAATGGAAAAAATATCCTCATGTGAGCATTAACAACACAAAAAAAGAATTCTTTCATGGTCTTGGAGAAAGCCATATATAATTGACTGATTCAACATAAAAAGAAGCAAGCATAAATCTTCTGCCCAGGAGAAACTACCATGAGCAAAATCTGTACAAAGGCTAAGAGGCAGTTCATATAAAAAGAAATAAAATAGCTTTGAGACATAAGAAAGATGCACAGTATCACTTCTCATGAGAGAAATACAAATACTACACTATGTTACCATAGACTGGTAGATACAAAAGTTTAGTAACACCCAGCATGGGCACATTTGTGGCAAGATAATGTACACCCTCATATATTGACAGTGGAAATGTACACTGATACAACTACAATGGAGGGCTACTGACCAACTCTTAAAAACTGCACATGCTATATCCGTTTGTATACCTGCACTGGCTGGAACAATTCCACTTCTGAAATCTCTCCTATAGTTATACTTGCATATATGTAAAGTTATAAAATACAAGGTTATTCATTGCAGTACTGTTTGTAAAAACAAAATACTAGAAATGACATATGTCCACCAATAAATTTAGATCTCTGACTGGCTCAATAAATTATATTATATCCACACATGTAGCACATAAAGACCAATGAATATCTTCAATTACTTACACAGTAAGACCTCTAAGTTATGTTAACTGATACAAAATAAAAAAACACAACAATCACAATATTCTCCTCCTGGGGTTAAAAAAAATGGCAAAAAAATACATATAGGATATTTTGCTTTTACATGCATATTAAGTATATGTGAAGTAGAAAATGGGATGGCAAGAACAACTGAATAGAAAGAAGATTATTCCATGCCCAATTGTAGCTTAACAATGTTATATATTTAAAATGATAATTAAAAGGATGTTTAAAATTTACTGATTTTCATTTAAATGAAAAGTATAAAAGTTACTATATTAAAGATATTGAAAGAAACAAGAAATGTACCTTTGTGGCTTCCATTATAATTTTGTTTATTTTCTCTTTATCTAATCCTTCCATCCCAGCTTTATTATCATTAAGTCCCATCCTAAGAAGAAGATCATCTTTGTAATTGCCATTCTTCTCCTTTGTGCTGTCCATGGCTTCTTTTATTACCTGAAAAAGCATACAAAATAAAAACTGCTTTTCAAAGCACTGACAGTGGAAGGGGAGGTAGACACTTAAAAGTTAAAATTATATAGAAATCAGCAAAACAAATAAAAAGTGATGGTTAAGAATGTTTAGCTACCTTGAAATTATCATTACTCAGCATTTAAAATTACTATTCCAATATTACAGTACTCTTGGAGGGGAAAATGAAGTAACATTTCCTCCACGCTCTGTGCCAGTCACTATGCTTGGTGCTTCACACTTGAACCTCACACAGGAGCCCTGAGAGGTTATCATCACTGATAGAAAGAGCAAAGAAACCTGAGACTTAGAACATGTCTACTGACACAAACTTGCTAATCAGTGACATCTGCGTTGAAATCCAGGCCTGAGTTTCCCATGTTTTTCACATATTAATATACTCTATCCTATCTAATAACAAGGGAATATGCTAATTGACCCTCACACCATTGCAAAGATGTCAGTGTCCATATCCAATAAGGAGGGAGTATGCTGACTACTCTACCCTCAAAGATGGCGGCGCCCACAGCCACAAGATGGTGGCGCCAAGTCCCCTCAGCCCCGCTGGGGCAGCAGGCGCATGCCTGCCTGCCTCCATAGTCCTCCAGTCTCCTCAGCCCTCTACCCCCTCCCCCAGGGGCACAGGCAAGCCTCAGATGGCGACTGCCCAGCCGCCCAGGGTCACCCAAGGCTCAGGTAACCAGGGCCAACCGAGGCTTGTGCTGCCGGCAGTGGCAGCAGAAGTGTGATGGGGTGTCGCCTTCCCCTGGTTGCTGGGTCCCCTCCCGCCCCTGAGGACTCCAGGACTGTGACGGGGGGCAGGCAGAGCTGAGGAACCCTTCTCTCCAGTGCATGAATTTTCATGCACCTGCCTTCTAGTAGGAAATAAATACATAACAACATTTCCTCTAAACATGTTTACTTAACAGTACTTATTACCTGCTATATGAAGAGCTTTATTCTTATGACAGTGATATAATAATAATCTATTTACTTTCAGAAAATTATTACATTTTACAATGTTTTCTCATTTCTAAGGTTAAGAAAAATCATTTCAAATAATTATTTAATATCTTCATATAGTTCTTTATTATTTACCTTCACATACATTAGCTTTAAAAACTAGAGAAAAGAATTCACAATATCAGGAAAGGTAAAGGAATTGCCTGTTATAATTCTGCTAATAAGCAAAATAACTGTGATTTGAATCCAAGCCTTTTTCAAGCTCAATGAAGCTATCATAGCAAATTTTTGTACTAACTTTTAAAAATATATATATATTCTATTGATTTCTTACAGAGAGGAAGGGAGAGGAATAGCAAGTTAGAAACATCGATGAGAGAGACATCGATCAGCTGCCTTTTGCACCCCCCCCCCCCACTGGGGATGTACCCACAACCAAGGCACATGCCCTTGACCGGAATCGAACCTGGGACCCTTCAGTCCACAGGCAGATGCTCTATCCACTGAGCCAAACCGGTTTCAGCTTTGTACTAACTTTTAAGATCTCTTAGCAACTTTCAAATATGCAAGATAGTATTATTAACTACAGACACCATGCTGTACATTGCATCCCAAGAACTTAATTCATTTTATAACTGGAATTTTTTACCATTTGACCACCTTCACCCATTTTGTTCTTCCCTCCCAACCACCAATCTGTTCTTTGTATCTATGACTTCAGTGTCTATGTGTTTTAAAAAATTCCACATATAAATGAAATCATATAGTGTTTTTCTTTTTTTATCTGACCTATTTCACTTGTCATAATGCCTACAAGAGGACCTTTTTATCAATGTTGCTTCCATTTTTGGCACCAGCAAAGAATGAAAAAAAATGAAAGGAAATTTAAATACTGTGATTATTAGAGATAGTTCCATTAGAAAACAAATAGTGGACATCACAGTAGTTCTCAAATTTGCTGTACATTAGCCACCTGGAGAAATTCTAAAACTCTTGATGCCTATGTCATATTCCATACCAAATAAATCAGGTCTGGGAGTATGAACAAATATCAGTATTTTTAAGAGATGCCCAGCTAATTCCAATGTGCCCTAAAGCATAGGAACTACTGGTGATGTTTTTCCTCAGTGCCCAAGGATATATAGACTGTTTTTCTAATTTCATCATTTGAATTTTTTTCTCAACTATTACATTCAGCCTAATAGTACTTGATATTTTGCCATATTTCTTTAGTAACCCCAAATACTTGTTGTTTTCCATTAAAACAGGTAAATGTAGTCCATTCATAATTTCCCCAAACCTACTGAAGAGTGGAGAGGCTAAATGCAGATATCCTGCATTTAAGTTGCCTTGTCCTTTAAATGATGAAATGTATGAAAGGAAAAGAAACATTTAATGGATGCTTATTACTTCACATACGGCATACTATTTGGGCCAAAATCTCTAAGAAGAGAATTGGTTTTGGTCCTTAATTAGGTCAGAAGAAGTAGGCTATCAGCAATACTGACACCAGGAAAAATTGGTGATCGTTAAAGTTCATTTTCAGCTACCAATAAATTGGTTTATTAAAGCTTTTGCCTTGTTGATGCCCAGTTACCAGGCAATTTATGACCCGTTTCATGGACACAGACTTACTATCATCTACAGGCTATGACTTCCATGTTTGAACTCTAGTCCAAATGCATGTCTGACATCTCAAATTTCATATGTCCAAATTGATCTTCTCATATGCCTCTATCCTCCAAACCAGTTGCAGTCTTCTTCAACTCAGTTGAAGGCAACTCTAATCCTTTCTAATTGCTCATGTAAACAACGTTGTAGCTTCTTGACCTCGTGGTTTCTCATACACCCCATATCCAAACAGTCAGGAAATCCTGTGGGCTCAGCTTTCAAAATGTACTCTGAATTAACCACTTCTCATTATTTTCTCTCAATTCTGAACTAACGTTACTATCTCTACCCTGGATTATTGCAAGAGCTTCTTCAATAGTCCCTTGTTTCTGCTCTTTTCCTCCTACATTCAATTATCAATGCAGTAGCCTAAATGATTCTTTTAAATCACAAGTTAGGTTATTTCATTCCTCTGCTAAAACATCACTCCAGAATAAACTTATACTCTTTAAGAATCTGCATCCCAGTTACTTTTTACCTGTCTACCCTCATACTCAGTTTATATAATTTTCTCATTCTTTTATCCACATACTCACATTAAAAGAATGGGAGAAAAACTGTTTTTCTGAAGTTAATAATTTTAAAATATTTGTAGTTTTTCCTATTTCAACATTACATGTAAGGACACATATATGAGCCTAAACAACCTCCAATTTTACAACCCTATTTTCCTAAGACACTTAATGGTTAAATTGGTTTATTAAAGTTTTTGGGACTTGTATTAAAATGTAAGAATATTTTGAATTTACATACTGTAATGCTCATTAGGTTCCATTAATATTCAAAAGATTCTAGTTTATGTTTATTCCTTGAGAAATTAAGTTGCTTTTTTAACTTAATTTCTTTAAATACTTCCCAAATATATCTAAATCTAAGAAAAATTATTAGAGAACAGCAATAAACAACATACTAAGTTTTAGTGTTCTTGGGTCACTATCAGTTTCTTTTGGTAATCTCATTTATGTGACTGTGGTGAGCCTGCTTTGTTTTTATTATTTAGTATTTCTGTTATTTTCAAATTTCTAAAATCCCTCATTAGTCCTAGTATCGCTATTTGTCCCATTAGTTCTTACTGAGTTACTTTATCTAGAAATCCATAAATGGAAAGGGAGAGTTTCTAGCAGAGATAATAACATAATATCACAAAGAATGAAGATTTTCCATATTTTTCTGAGAGGGATATTTAATACTACTTCAAATAGATTTTAGGAGAGCAGCACATAAAGTTAGGGTATAGTATGGTGTCTGCTATGTGATAAATTCAATCAATAGTTATTATTACTATTATTATTTAAGTTAAGCAAATTTTCAGAGCTGTGAAAAATCACTTGTGTTACTTCCTTCTCTCTTTTTTAATTTCTTTATTGATTATGGTATTACATATGTATCCTTATCCCCTCACTCCCTGCCCCTCCATCCCTCCACTCATGCCCTCACCCCGCTGTTGTCTGTGACCATTGGTTAGGCTTATTACTTCCTTCTCTTTAAGGGACTATATAAGGGAAGAGGGTACACTGTAAGCATCCTTGACAAAATGCCCAAGTTCACAGATCATACAGATGAATTTTGTTTGTTTTGCTTCCAAAGAAGTATTTGTCTTATGACATATAAAGTCCCAAAGTCTATGAATGGATGTAACTGACCTTATAAATAAAATTTTTAAAAAATAGTCAAACATTTTTATAGCTTGACATTACTAAATAATCTGTTTCACTTCAACCCAGAAGCACAAACAGTAATGCATAACTCAAAGGAAAGAACTCTGGGTTCTTGTGGTTTAGCATATTGTTTAAAAGCACATTTTCTCTGGAAACATTCAAATTCTTCCCAGTCTGATTCTACCACTGACTATTTAGGCTGCCACTTAAAAAATATTACGGCCAACCAATGTTGGGTGGTAGTAAGGATGGAAAATTAGAATTTTTCAGAAGCAATTCTAAAGAAGTTTTTTGTATGCTAGTGTTTGGCCTACCTATTTAAACAGCACACAAAACTACATAAACAATATCACAAGCATATCGACCAAAGTCACCTAGAATTAAACTACCAGAAATTATACAAAACATACAAATAAGAGAAAGGGAAGGAATAGAGCAGGAAAGGAAAGGAGATGGCAAGAGGAGGAGGGGGAAAAACTAAACCATAGGTAATTTCCTAGGTGGAGCCTGCTTCCTATTTTTAATATATTACAAATAACCAAACCAAATAATCCCCCGAAAATCTATATAGGTTTTAAGAATATTTTTAAATTCTCCTAATGTTCAAATATTTAATGTTTGTTTGAACAGATTAAGCAGTGAGCACAAAACTTTAGACTATGCTTAAATATTCTTTTTACTATCTAAATTCAAATACAATAAAGAATTCTACCCTAATTTTAAAGTAGTCATTTTCAAATTAATGTTCGACTTAAAAATATTTTTTCAGTTTCTTCTAAAATCTTTTTAATTTTCAAGAATATAAAAAACCACAACTCAAACACTTTCACACATTATGTTCTCTGTTTCTCTCTTCAGTTACTTTATATACACATATGTGCTCACATACACTCAAGCCATATACCCACAATTCTTTTTTTTCTTCTTATTTTAAAATTTTATTTATTTATTTTAATCCTCACACAAGGTTATTTTTAAGGAGAGTGGAAGAGAGGGGAAAAGTGAGAGAGAAACATCGATGTGAGAGAAACACATCAACTGGCCGTCTCCTCCTGCACATGCCCTCACCAGGGAGGAGCCTGTAACCGCGGTACATGACCAGAATTGAACCTGGGACCCTTCAGTCCACAGGCTGATACTCTATCCCCTGAAGCAAACCAGCGAGGGCTCCCACAATTTGCATATGATGGGAACAACTGTATTTTTAGATTTAGGTTTTTTAAAAATTTGATTTTAGAGAGAGAGAGAGAGAGAGATATTGAGAGACAGATTTGTTATTCAACTTATTTATGCATTAACTGATTGCTTCTTGTATGTGCCCTGACCTGGGATCAAACCTGAAACCTTGGAGTATGGGGCCAATGCTCTAACCAACTGAACTACCCAGCCAGGGATCTTTAACTTTTAATATCTTTACAAAATAACGTACAAAAATTTCAAAATTACTTCAGAGTGGATTGATTTTTAAATGTGCATGTATGACTGAGAGAAATAACTGAAGTAATGTTACCCCATAGATCCTAAACCAAGGAGATATAAGATAAAAGGAAATTCAAGTTTTTACTGAGGACATAAGGTCTACTCTTTAATAGAGAACCATGCACATATTCTTTTCAATTGCCTTTTTCCTTCATGTGTTTCCTGTTCATTTAGCTTATTCCAAAGAAGAATGAGGTAGAGGCAGTAAAAAAACAAACAAACAAAGACACCTATTCTTAATCTTAGAGACATAAATTTCACTCTTGTAGAATAACAAATTGAAACTATTTGCTTCTTTAGTACGGAATGGAAGATATCCTGATACAAAACACATTAAGTGTTGATCCAAAGGTAAGTTACCCAAAGTGAAGTTCCTATTTTGATGATGAGTTGCGTATTTTGTAAAAGATCTGGTGGGTTCTTTAACAATGAAAACTTTGTTTATATTCAGAAATAAACACACTCAAGACATTTAACAACTGTGATAAATTAAATTTATATCTTAAGAAGTTGATTATTCCTTGGGGATGTTGATTCATTAACAAAAAGGAGTTATACTAAGAGGTTCTTTCTTTGGGTACTAGATCAAGCCAGCAAAAACATTTACTTACACAGAAGTGATAATAAACAGACTACTTTTGTTTTAGTTTATAAAGTAAAGTGCACAAAGCTTAAAGGATAGTAGAATACATATGTTTTTAGAAAAGGAAGAAAGAACTTTTCTATAGTTTTGTAACTGTAATAATTTTTTAAGTTTTACAATCTCAAATGTTACCATTTTAATATAAATTATAGTAGAGGCCTGGTGCATGTAATTCATCCATAGGCCTAGCGGGTGATTAGGGCTGGGCCAGAGAGGAGGTGATGGTCACCAGGCCGGGCGCAGAAGGAATGGACACCAACGTCACAATGTCGGCACCCTGCCACCACGTGGTTCCAGCCTCCTCCCCTTCCTTCCCTTGCCACCATGCCGTCATCATGGCGGGTGAGTGGCGGGCCAATTGAGGCGTGCTGGTAGGGGGGAGAGAGATAGAGCATGGGAGGTTGGCCACCGGCCACAAGGAGGGAGTTGGCCCTCAGCCCTCCCCCATCCCCGGGAAAGGAGCTACATCTGCTAACACCCACTACCAATTCCACATCCCAGCCCAGGGACCAGCCCCAATCAGACTATCAGGGCCTGCTGGGTGGGGTGAGAAGTTGGCCGATGGGGGGAGGTTGGCTGTGGGAACACACTGACCACCAGGGGGCAACTCCTGTGTTAAGCATCTGCCCCCTGGTGGTCAGTGCACATCATAGCGACCGGTCACCCAGTCGCTTAGGCTCATACACACACACACACACACACACACACACACACACACACACACTAGAGGCCCGGTGCACAAAATTCATGCACAGGGGGTGTGTCTCTCAGTCCAGCCTGCACCCTCTCTAAGCTGGGACCCCTCAAGGGATGTCCGGCTGCCCATTTAGGCCCCATCCCTGTAGGAATGGGCCTAAACGGGCAGTCGGACATCCCTCTCACAATCCAGGACTGCTGGCTCCCAACTGCTCACCTGCCTGCCTTCCTGATTGCACCTAACTGCTTCTGCCTGCCAGCCTGATCACCCCCTAATCACTCCCCTGCTAGCCTGACTGTCCCTAACTGCCCTCCCCTGCTGGCCTGGTCACCCCTAACTGCCCTCCCCTGCAGGCCTGGTTCTCCCCAACTGCTCTCCCCTGCAGGCCTGGGTCTCTTCCAACTGCTCTTCCCTGCAGGCCCGGTCACCCCCAACTTCCCTCCTCTGCCAGCCTGGTCAACCTTAACTGCCCGCCCCTGCTGGCCTGATTGCCCACAACTGCCATCCCCTGCTAGCCATCTTGTGTCCACATGGGATAGCCATCTTGTGTGTTGGAGTGACAGTCAGTTTGCATATTACTCTTTTATTAGATAGGATAGGATAGGGGCCTGGTGCACAGGTGGGGGCCGGCTGGTTTGCCCTGAAGGGTATCCTGGATTAGATTGGGGGTTCCCTTGGGGTATGGGGCAACCTGGGCAAGGGATCTGTGGTGGTTTTCAAGCCAGCCATGCCCTCCCCCCCAGCTACCCAAGCAGAAGTCCTGGGATCTGGGATTTATTTATCTTCTATAACTGAAACTTTGTAGCCTTGAGCTGAGGCCAGGGCCCGCCAGGAAGTTTGGTTTCCTCCATTGCCAGGGAAACCCAAACCTCCTGTTCACTCTGTGGCCACAGCCATTTTTGTTGGGATTTATTTATCTTCTACAATTGAAACTTAGCTGCCTTGAGCAGAGGCTTGGGCTAGCCAGGGTGTGCAGGAAGCTTGGCTTCCTACATTGCCAGGAAAACCCAAGCCTCCTGCTCACTCCTTGGCTGCAATGGGTTAATTTGAATACTCGCTCCTGATTGGCACGGCTTGTGGTTATAGTAAAGGTATAGTCAACTTGCATATTACTCTTTTATTAGATAGGATAGATAAAAAGCCAGATAATAAGGTTCTACTATTATTGGAAAATTGACCTATTATACTTTGTATAATTATACTGTATTGTGTCCTACAGTAGTGGAAGAAAATGTTTTTTAAATACATTTAATAAATTGTACAGAAAGAATTGTATAAGATATTTTATCATGGAAAAATGATCTTTTCATTTTATCATGGAAAAATGATCTTTTCAATGAATCCCCTCTGACAAACTGCTCGTTTTTTTTTTAAAAAAAAAGATGTATTTTTATTGATTTCAGAGAAGAAGGGAGAGGGAGAGAAAGATCAATGATCAGAATAACATTTAACCCAATGATCATGCCTCCTGAATGCCCCTTACTGGGGATCAAGCCAGCAACCCTGTTCTAGTTTTTTCTGAGTCCTATTCTTTATACCATTTCTTAATCCACTGTTGATTTCTTATAGTGCCAAAAGTCTATGGCAGGAATTTAAAGCACCTTCACAACCTAACCCTTGACAAAAATCTTAAGTAAAACCTCAAACTTTTCCTTAAACCTTTGTTCTAAGAATACTATAGAGCCGAGACCGGTTTGGCTCAGTGGATAGAGCGTTGGACTGCGGACTGAAGGGTCCCGGGTTCGATTCCGGTCAGGGGCATGTACCTTGGCTGCGGGCACATCCCCAGTGGGGGGCGTGCAAGAGGCAGCTGACCAATGTTTCTCTCTCATCGGTGTTTCTGACTTTCTATCCCTCTCTCTTCCACTCTGTAAAAAATCAATAAAATATATTTTAAAAAAAAATTGCCGAGACCGGTTTGGCTCAGTGGATAGAGCGTCGGACTGCGGACTGAAGGGTCCTGGGTTCGATTCTGGCAAGGGCATGTACCTTGGCTGCGGGCACATCCCCAGTAGGGGGCGTGCAAGAGGCAGCTGATCGATGTTTCTCTCTCAGCGATGTTTCTGACTTTCTATCCCTCTCCCTTCCGCTCTGTAAAAAAATCAATAAAATATATTTTTAAAAAAATACTATAGAGCTCTCCTATAATTTCTTCATATAAGTTCTATCACTAATATAAAAGCACAAATACAGAACCTACAGAAAAGGGAAAGGAATGTTTGTGAGCATGGGTTAAAAAAAACTTGCAAAACACTGAGCTAGAATAACTTACTAAACTATCATCTCTTGCAAAAATAAATGATTTATGTTAACTAAACAGAACTATTAGCCTATAATAGAAATAGTCCAGATTTACTGATATTTATTTTGTCCTTAATGAGAGCTAAATATGCTAACTGCTTATTTTAACCTACAGACTTGATAAACAGTTCATTTTCAAGAGGCATTTTGATAGAGGGTAAATGATTTGTAGCCAGATAGTCCTGGATTTAAATGTAAACTCTGAAGCTTAATTAACAGTCTTTTGAGATAATTTATGTGATTTAAGGTCTATGAGATCTTGGTCTCCTGGTCTATAACATTTTCCAGGATTGTTGAGGGTTGAATGTTTAATATGTAAGCGCCTCCTTGCATAGTAAACACACAGTAAGCATGTAACTATTTGGATTCTCTCCTCATACAGTTATTCTTACTTATTTCTCTAAAATGTAACTAAGACTACAGGCCTAGCTGCAAACATGAACATGTAATTGTGAAATAATAGAAAAAATCATCATTACTAAATAAGACAAAAGGGGAAAAAAATCACCCACCACCAATACACACAAAATGTTAGGCATAACTTTAAGGAAGTCAGAAAGAACAAATGCCTGGCACAGCCCCCATCCTTCACAACTCCCATCTCAGATCTTGTGGAACTCAGTAAACCAAGTTGTGAAAGTGCTTTAAAACATGGCTTTTAAGGCTTTACCATCAATATCATCCTAAAAATTCAAATCCAGGTACCAAGCAGCTATATTTTAGTTTACTTCAAGTCAATGAATATAATATTAAGGTAACCAAGTCTGACACACACATAAATGTGCACTTTGTGCACTTTTACTATATAAACTAAAACAAAAGTAGTCTGTTTATTATCACTTCTGTGTAAGTAAATTTCAACATTAAAAGCTTATGCTGAGTTTGATCTCATAACTCTTAATTGTATGAATGCACCAACATACTAATGTGTTTGGCATAACTGATTTAAAAGTAACACACATTACTATCTAGAATATGTATAGAAATACTTTACATTAGTATAGCTTAACAAACATATGCATTTTAATGTAAAAATCAAATTAATATACTTCTAAGAATAGATCAAGTTCTCAGAGTAAAGTTTTAAATTAGATCCTAGAATATCCTCCAAGAAAATTTCTAGAAGTCTAGTTTAGAACATGCATATTTAAAAAATGTAAATACCTGCCCAGCCACCATGGCTCAGTGGTTGAGCATCGACCCATGAACTAAGAGGTCACGGTTCCTGGTCAGGGCACACACGTCTGGGTTTCAGGCCTGATCCCCAGCGGGGGTGTGCAGGAGGCAAGCGATTGATGATTCTTTCTCATCATTGATCTCTCTCTCTCTAATCAATAAAGATATATCTTTTAAAAGTATATAAATACCTGGCAAATGTTTATATTAGCAGATTTTTAAAAAATAAGTTTTTATTGATTTTAGAGATATTTTCTTCTAGAATCTGTGAAAGAAAAAAAGGCAATGTTTTTTTACAGAACTTAGTACAACTAAAATACAGATTTCAAGAGAGTAATAACTCAGCCTGTTATTTAATAAATGTATGTTGAATGAATGAATGATGGGCACATTATTATTTGGAAAGGAATAAGATTAATAGTAACACCTCAGTTAAGTATTTTTAAAGGTAATAACTATAAAAGCTAGTGAATCTTATTGTGTTTTATGTGCATTTATTTAATCTTCGTAAGAGAAGAGGAAACTAAGGTTTAGTAGGTACCTTAGATTTAGTAGGTACCTTAAATAAAGTCAGACAAATTTGGGACTGTATTTCAGGTCTGGCTTCAAAGCCATCACACTTAATATAAATACAAAAAAGTAAAAATAGAATATTAGTGGAATCTGACCCAAAAAGATGCAATTATAGTTGTTTTATTGAATGATAATGGAATATAAAAGTGGAATGAATGGTGATAAAATATCACTTAGTACTGAAATAAAAGGCCCAACTTATGTCTTAATTTAGTTTTAAATGACATCATGATTTTGATAACTCTCTAGAGTCTTCAAATGAAAATATGAAACAATGACAAGAAACTAAAATATAATGTTCATTCAGACTTTTCTAAAAACTGTGAACTTGTTAAAGACACATATATAGATGAGGGCTTTTTTAGTATCCTGAAATGTGATAAACACTGAACAAAGAAAAATGTATTTGGGGATCAACTGCAAATCTAAAGGGGCAATTTATTCAATAATCAAAGCATCTAAAACAACCAGTTCATTTCTACCATGCATTTGCCTTACCTAATAACAACTAAAAATTAGTAATTTAAAAAGCCCTATATTTCCACCTAAAGCAACACAAATAAAAGAGCAGCATGTTCTAAAAAAAAACAACTTTTTTTTTCTGAAAATGAGAGCTTCCGAAATCTTGTCTTCATATAAGTGAAAGTAGCAGCAGAAGTAACTTCTCTTTTACAATACTGTCAGTGGTTTCTTCCTTTATCATGATACAATAGGAAAAAATAAAACTTTTAAAATAAAATACTTTTCTCTAAAAATAGAAAAAATTGAAACATGAAAATAAAAAATATTAAATTCCATAAAAGTTGGTTACTTTGCTAAAAATATATATGATTAACGATAATTAGCATTTTCTAAAAACTTACTTATATGCTAGGCAGGTACTAAATACTTAAGAAGAATTCTCTCATTTATTCCTCATGATTACTCACCAATTTAGATATTATCCCAATGAAGTATATACTAGTAAAATACAAAATGAAATTGTTCCACTGTTTTCTAACCTCTTGTTATTTCTGTTAAGACCATGATTTTTCAAATTGTTATTCTCCATAGGTGATAATGCCATTTTATTTTTACTGCTTTCAAATTTTGCTCTTAAATCTTTGTTTTTCAAAAATTGACCATGATGTGCCCAATGTTTCATATCTTACTTTTTCTTTATCTTGGTAAAATTTCTATATGGATCTATTTTATCATCCTAGGATTTATGTAATCATTACTCATCAATTATTTGTAAGAGTTAAGCTAAAAATAAAATGAAATAATAGAACCACCTAGATGGATGATCTAATAGTAAAATAAATCCCCAGCATTTATCATCCTTCAGTTTTCTTATTATGTTTTGCCCACAGTCTCACATCTTTGAAAGTATAAGTGAGGTACAGAGACACCATTTTTGCAAGTTTTTGTTTTTTTAGTACCTTTTGTTAAATATAGTTGAAAGTTCTGAATTTTTTATAGCAGCAAAGAGAAGACAATTGACAGAATTTCACATTACTAGACAAATAGAAGATGAATATAGAGATTAATAGCATTCTACACTGTAAGGATGAAATTGACCATATAAGCAAATTCTGGACTACGAATTTTCAGATGATTCAAACATATTTTCTGACACTCAAGAATCAATGAGTAAACAATAAGAACAAAAAGCAAATATGGCATTCCCACCCAATTAGTCATTTAACAGGAAGAATTTCATCACAGAGTATTTGCAACAACTTGGAACACCCCATTTAGGTAACAGGATGTATGACAGTGTTCTTTCATCCTTTATGTGTGCACTAAAAGTTATTTAAGAGAGTTTGCAAGTAAACAAATGGTTAAGTTATATACGAAGGGAATAGGTGATGTAGAAATGAAAACTTCATTGGAATTACATTTCCAACTGGACTTATAAATATAAAAATAAAAATGTTTGCAGTTACAGGGGAAGAAAATGGTTGCCTTCTCTTTAACAAGGTTAAGAAATGTCAAAGTTGGCATTGTTATTGCATTTTGACAACCTATGTGCAAAATAAAGAACCATAAGTAATGATAAGCTAGATGTATTAAAGATGCATATTAAATCTGGAACCCTTATTTACAAGATGGATAGATAGTTCTAGAATCATGCATAGAAGTTGATGAGCAGCTAGCTGCTTTACAAAGACAGTAACTATTTTAGGGGAATATGTAATAAAATTTTGAGTTAGTATACTAAGTTCTGATTTTCTAAATTTGTGTTGTTGTGGTCTTTTTTTTCAGAGAGAGAGAAACACTGATTTGTTGTTCAACTTATATATGGATTTATTGGTTGACTCTTATATGTGCCCTGATCTGGGATTGAACCGGAAATGATGTTCTAACTAACTGAGCTACCTGGCAAGGGTAAGTTTCTATTTTTATTACAATTTCTAATAAAGTTGTTGTTCACTATATCTTCATTACTTCTCAATATTAATAAATTACTCAAAAATATGAAAACTAAAATGATGATAAATCCCAACCACTATTTTTTCTGATATGTTGAGTTAAATCAAAACATGATTCCTGCCCTGGCTGAAGGCTCAGTTGGTTGGAGCATCGTCGTGTAACCAAAAGGTTGCGGATTCAATTCACAGTTGAGGCACATATCTAGGTTGAGGGGTTTGATATCCGGTTGGGGGTGTATGGGAGACAACCAGTTAATGTTCCCACCCCCCGCCTCTCTCCCCCCACGGTTGGGGGTGTATGGGAGACGACTAGTTAATATCTCTCTCTCTCTCTTATTCGCCCCCCATCTCTTCTTCCCTCCCTCCCTCCCTCCCATTAATAAAAACGTATCCTTAGGTGAAAATTTTAAAAAAGAAAAACAAGCAAGAATTCCTTTATCAACATTACACAAAAGAAAAACTGCAACAGGCCCCAAAGATCACTTAAATTATTTACAAGTAATTAGAACATAGATTTGCTAGCACACATATTCCACTGGTTATCAATCGTAGAAAAAAAAACCTGTAAACTGGATAATATTATTACAACTTAAAAATGTATATGGATGAATTTCTTTTAGGAAAATTGTCAATCTAAAGAAAAACTGTGAAACATTTTAAAATATAATCTGGCTCTAACAGATGCTCAAATGCTTAAAATATCATTGTAGTATAATTTGGGTTTTTTTTAGTCTGAAATCAATTTTATATGTATTAAAAGTATCTATATATATAAAAGGCTAATATGCTAAGTGTCCAACTGTCCAACCAGTCGCTATGATGCATAATGACCACCAGGGGGCAGACACTCAACACAAGAGCTGTCATGACGCGCACTGGCCAGTTACAGAAAAACGGCACCAGGAACCTGGCATCCACAAAGCAACACTCGGCTTCCCCCAAGTGGGACACAGGCACTGCCACCACCCTGGAACGATACCACACTAAATCGCAGCCAGTGCTGCTGAGGCCCCATGGTACAAAATATGGCCCACAGCCCAGCCCAGAAACAGTTGCTATGGACGCCAGGTAATGACATCACGTAGCAACGCCTGGCTTCCTCCCCCTAGCAACTAGCCTCCTTACAGTTTCTTCAGCCCAGGAACACATCTTGCTTTGTAGCCTGGTGGAAATGTTTTACACTTTAACCAAATGTCTGTGAAGCATTTTCCTGTGCTTCATCTCACAGAAGTCCTGGAGTAGGTAGATAGGAGACTCTGTGGAATTCTATTTTCTTTTCATTAGCCAAAAAACAGATTTAGAAAGTTTAGAAACTTTAGCTGAATGAAAAGAAGTAAGAAATGGTGGACGTTGAAAATGACTTCAGATTTTCTCACTGCACAGAATATAGTCAAACATTGCTGCAGTTAAATATTTTATCCTTTGTTCTCCCTGTGTGATCTACAATAATAACCTGCTCCGTGTTGATATTTATTACTATGTTGCTGACAATTACCTAAAAGAGAACTTGAGGGGGCTTCACTGGGCTGGAAAAAGTTTAGCTACATCAGAGAGCAGGTCTAATTAAGCAAGTTTATTACATATATAAAAGGTTGAGTTGACTTGTGCATGTGCAATACATATAAAGCTCTTGCTGGTGCCAATTACACATGTGTGTTTCGATCTGTCATTGTTGATCATGAATTTGATTGACACTTCTATTATAGAGAAAGGGTAAATAGCAATATTACAATATTTTTTCTAATTAATTTCTTTTAATGTGCATGAATTTGTGCACCAGGCCACAAATAAAAGAGTAATATGCAAATTGATCATACCTCTGATCAGGCCGTGCCCATCAGCCAATCAGGAGCAAATTATGCAAATAAACTACAACCAAGATGGCTGCTGCCACTGAGAGCAGAAGGGAGGCTTGGGTTTCCCTGGCAATGGAGGAAGCCAAGCTTTCCTCCTGCCATTGCCGGTCTAGACCTCCACTCAATGCTACAAAGTTTCAATTATTGAAGATATATTCCAACAGAAATGGCGCAGCCATGGAGCTGGAGAGAGCAGAGGCTAGGGTTGCCGGGGAGATAGAGGAAGCCAAGCTTCTGTAGCCCTAGCGCCTAGGCCTCTACTCCAGGCTACAAAATTTCAATTGTAGAACATAAATTAATCCCAGATCCCAGGGCCTCTACTTAGGTCACTGGGGGATGTGGCCAGCCTGCAAATCACCACAGGTCTTGCCCAGGCCGCCCACATCCCAAGGGAACCCCCACCCTGATCTGGGACACCCTTCAGGGCAAACCAGCTGGCCCCCGCCCATGTACCAAGCCTCTAGCCTATCTAATAAAAGAGTAATATGCAAACTGACCATCACTCCAACACACAAGAGGGCTGCCCCCATGTGGTCAAAGATCCTGCCCCCATGTGGACACAAGATGGGCACCACAAGATGGCCAGCAGGGGAGGGCCATTGGGAGGTTCCAGTACTGCAAGGGAGGGCAGTTGTGGGCCATCAGGCCAGCAGAGGAGGGCAGTTGGGAGGGAGCAGGGCTGCAAAGAAGGGCAGTTGGGGACTATCAAGCCTGCAGAGGAAGGCAGTTAGGGATGACCAGGCTGGCAGAGGAGGGGAAGTTGGGGGCAAACAGGCTGGCAGGGGAGCAGTTAGACATCAATTAGGCTGGCAGGGTAGTGGTTAGGGGGTGATCAGGCTGGCAGGCAGAAGCGGTTAGGGGCAATCAGGAAGCTAGGCAAGTGGGCAGTTTAGAGCCAGCAGTCCTGGGTTGTGAGAAAGATGTCCTACTAGGATCGGGCCTAGACAGGCAGTTGGACATCCCTCGAGGGGTCCCAGATTGGAGAGGGTGCAGGCTGGGCTGAGGGACAACCCCTGCCCCCCGTGCACGAGTTTCATGCACTGGGACTCTAGTATACTATAAGCCTCTAAAGTTCCAAATTCTAGATGCAACTATTCACTAACTAAGGGCAATTTATTTAACTTTTTTGAACTTTTATTTCTTTATACGTAAGATAAGGATAATGTCTATCCTGAAGGATTTTTATGAAGAGTCAATACTAAATGTAATAAACCTAAAATAACATTTTATATTGGGTAGGTCCTTCTTCCTTACAAAAATCTATGATGGAATCTGGTTCTTTAGTTTCTCATTAATTTTTACTATGCTAGTGATTTTTCTCCTAGACCTTGTTAATTATAATTCCTACAGCTTCCCTTCAATCATCAACCAACTAAACTTATTCTATTCATCTGTAAATATTTCCTGAACACTTACTATGTGAGAATTTTTAAGTCTTTACCTTATCTCTAAAAATAATGCAACTGTTACAAACATAAAAATTTTATACATTTAATTATTGTCTGTATTCATAGATAGAAAAATGTTACAAAACAATGAATCTATGGAAGATGTGGTGTATATATCTCATATTTACAGCACCCTAATCAGAATCATCAATCATATAGCAGAACTTTATGAGAATGAAGAAGATAAACTGTCTATTCAGAAACTGTATCACCATAGCAACATGTATATTCTATAACAATATTTTTCAGCTTACTTGTCTAAGAAAAAGAGGATCTGAAATTATAGTAAAAGTGAAACAATGAAAGGGTTGGGAAGAAAAAGAGGAAGTAAAACACAATTACAAAATTAACTACCATAAGGATTCTACTAATACTTAAAAATACCACACTGCTTTATACACTATGATTTTAATGTATTAAAAAATAATTTCTCAATTGTAACAGCAAAAGAAGTTAAACGAGATTCAAAAGCTTGGAGAAAAAATGAAAAGAAAATGTGTACATATAGATGGACACTGATATCACTGTTTATCTATATAGATGTATACTCTGGATTTTTTACCATTAGAGTGAAATTATGAAACACTTAGTCCTGACAAGTTTTTAACCAACAAAACCAAATATGTATACATATAGGTAGGTAGATAGATATAGATGATAATAAAATACAATTTTCAATTTTATTGAAATTGGGGGTGCTTGGAATGCTGGGGTGGGAAACAGGACTGAAGTCACAATTATTAATAGGTATAACATAAGCTTCTCTTCTCTATCCCTGTGAGCCAAGTAAAACAGGATGTAAGGCATGTTACAAAAGTTCCATTATAGCTTATTATTCTCCCAGCTTCTATTTCTCACCTGCTCCTTCCTCAACTATTCCCATCACTGCCGCCAACGATTGCTATGGTAGAGGAGGAATAGAGGAAGAGAGAAAACAGTAACGGACAATAGTAGTACACAACACACATAAACAATAGTAATATAGGGAAAAGGGAGAAACAATGAGAAAATTGCAATTTCCTCTTACCTGTTTAATTTAAAATGGAATTTGTACAATAGTATAAGTAGACTCTCTCTCTCTCTCTCTCTCTCTCTCTCTCTCTCTCTGTCCACATATATGTGTATATTTTGAAAATCATAAATAGTGCTCTTAGGGGAAAAATGAGTAAACAGTTAAAGAAAAGCAAGAACTATATTTCTTTGCTTCAGGAACACACATTTTTTTCATTTTTAAAAAAATTCTCACCTAAGGGTATGTTTTTATTGATTTAAGAGAGAGAGAAAAAACATTGATCAGTTGTCTCAAGTATGCACGCCCACATGGGATCAAATCCACAACCTAGTTATGTTCCTTGAGTGGAAATTGAAGCTGAAACATTGTTGGTGTAGGGGATAATGCTCAACTGAATCACATTTTAACATTGCTAAAATTGGGATGTTTCACATAATTCTTGTCAGTAAGGTAGCACTTGTGACATAATTGTCATTATCTATGCATCAAAACATGAAGAATCAGTGTCAGCAGCTTGGAGAAAAAACTCTGAAGACAGTGATGTGGCATTTCTTAAGAAATGTTGCAATCATCAATTCTCCTGATCATGAATGTATGGAAACAAGGGACATTAACAACTCGAAATTACAAATCAATTTAGAATACTGTGAATGTAGAGAGATTAACTAGATCTGGCCCTCATGACTCAGTGGTTAGAGCACCAGCCTGTACACCAGAGGGTGGCAGGTTGGATTCCCAGTCAAGGGCATGTAGCTGAGTTACCTTCCCCTGGTGGGGGCACATACAGAGGCAACTCCTGAGGTTCTTGCCCCACCCTTACAAAGGGTTCTGCAATCTGGAGAAAGGGGCTGATGCGTAGATTAAGAAGGAGCCTAAGGATAAAAGATAATTTTGAAAGGCATTAGGGATCAGATGAACTTCAGCTAAGGAAATGAAGACTATCCCTTGACTAAGGATCTTGTGCTGTTTATTAACACAAATTGTCCTAAGGCAAGGTGGAGACAATACACTTCAAAGGGTAAGGTTTACAGAAGCATTGGCAGTTTGGTGAATAGCCTACAGCTGTTCAGGTGTTTGGCCAACAGGAGGCATAACATGTAGATTTCAGATGCCCTGAGCTGTCTGGCAGCAGATTATCCTATTCAGGTTTGGTGCTGTTTAGCCATTCCAACAGGTAAACTACATGTGTGGCTCAGCCCTTGTTGAGCCCCCCAAGCTTCACCAACCTTTTGATGAAACTCTTGTAATTATTACATGCTGAAATTGGTTCCCAGCAGGCAACCAATGCATATGTCTGCCATATACTAGTAGATGTTTCTCAGTCTCTCTTCCACCCCCTCTCTATCTCTAGAATCAATGGAAAAAATATTGTCACTCCTTGAGTAAGGATTTTTTAAAAAAGAGATTAACTAATCTTTATCTAATTAATATCACTTTTAATTACCTTTTCTCTTACCACAAGTGACATATATATATACACATGCACACACATATACCTATATATTCTTTCCTTCATACAAAACAGTATAAAGACAAAAATTCAAATGATCCATAATTTCACCATCCAAATTATTCAAGTCATTAAAATAGGGCCCCCCAAAATCAGCTGTATTATTCACATGCTGTACTTTGCTTATTTGTACTCTAGTTTTTAGACTGTTGCTATTCATAGATTTTTAGTGGTTTCATAGATTAGTATTTTATTTCTAAGCTTACAAAATCATGTTTCTTATGTAAACCTCTAACTTTTAACCCAGGTATGTTTCAGTTTGGAAAAGCTGTATTTAAAAAAAACACAAAAAACAGTTAAATTCCCAGGTTAGTTAAAAAAGACTACTTAACTCAAAAGACATATTTAACAAAAAATACTGTGGAAATACAGAACCTATAAACTCTGTTATGGACTAAATTGTGTTCAGTCACAATTCATATTTGAAGCTCTAACTCCTTACGTGACTAAATTTAGAAATAGATCCTCTAAAGAGGTAATTAAGGATAAGTGAAG
The DNA here is from genome assembly GCA_027563665.1 of Antrozous pallidus. Classification (NCBI taxonomy): domain Eukaryota; kingdom Metazoa; phylum Chordata; class Mammalia; order Chiroptera; family Vespertilionidae; genus Antrozous; species Antrozous pallidus. The sequence continues at coordinate 42,011,484 of CM050512.1, read as the reverse complement.
TCATAACTAATAGGATTGGTGTTCTTAAAAGAGAAGAAAGGCCAAAGCCACCCAGCCTGTGGTATTTTGTATGTCAGCCTGAGCTAATACATAGGCTCTTTATAGACTACTAGAAGCCTGATGCACAAAATTCATGCAGGGGGCTCGGCCCTCACAGCCTTGGCCTGCCCTTGCAACCCCAGCTTCGTCCAGAAGGTTGTCGGGACAGTGGTCTGGATGGTCGTTCTGCTATTTAATCTAATTAGCATACCAGCTCTTTATTATATAGGATAGTAGAGGCAGGTGTATGACATTTGTGTACTGGAGGAGGAGGTGTCCCCTCAGTCCAGCCTACACTCTCTCAAGGGATGTCCAACTGACAGCTTAGGCTCGCTCCTACCAGCTCAGGACTTCTGGCTGAGTGGCACTCCCCCTGTGGGAGTGCACTGACCACCAAGGGTCAACTCCTGCATTGAGCATCTACCCCCTGGTGGTCAGTGTGCATTATAACAACCAGTCATTCTGCCATTTAGACAATTTGCATATTACCTTTTTATTATATAGCACTAGAAACCTGTTGCAGGAAGATTCCTGCAAAAATAGAACTTCCTGAGGCCTGAGCAAAGCTCTCTCCCTTCTCCACTGTCTTGTTCCCACCTGTCTCCACTGCCTCGCTCCCTTCTCCTCTGCCTCGCTCCCTCCTGTCTCCAATGCCTTGCTTGCTCCCTTCTCCCCTGCCCCGCTTGCTTACTTCTCCTCAGCTTTGCTCCCTTCTGCAGGGCTTGGTTTCCTTCTATGCCATCTTCTGCACCTAGATATGCAAATCAACCACCATCTTGGTTTGCTAATTTGCATACTGGCTCTGATTGGCTGGTGGGCCTGGCTTGTGGGTGTGGCTTGTTGATATAGCAGAGGTATGGTCAATTTGCATATTATTCTTTTATTAGATAGGACTGGTGGCCTGTGCACAAAATTCATGCAAGGATAGGGTCCCTAGGACTGGCCGATAATCAGGGCCAATTGGGGCCTTCCAGCTGCCGGCCAGGACCTCACTTCCCCAGCTCCCAGCTGCTGGCCAGAGCCTCCCTTCATTCTGCTCTGCCCCCTGGTGGTCAGCGCACATCATAGGGAGCAATCAGGCTCCCAGTCCAACTCCCACAAATACAATTTGCATATTAGGCTTTTATATAGAGATTATTTTTTTATAAAATTAGTGTTTTCTGTTTCAACTTGGAATATCCTCTCCTGCTATATTTCTAGCATCAGAAACAAATAAATACTCTCCTTAATTCCTCAACCTGCTAATCAGTAAAACTGTAAACCTTACCAATTCCAGCACCTCTGGGTGTTTTGGGGTTTTTGTTTGTTTGTTTGGCTTTTGTGTCTTGACGGGGGAGTAGAGGGCCAGGAAGCAGGCTTTGGAATTGGTGCTGAGTGGAAATAAAAGCTGAGAGAATGAGATGAGGTGGAAGATAGGGAGATAGAAGATGAAGTGAAGATCTCTAGTGGGATAGGAATGAAAATTGGAATCAGGATATTTGGGCTCAAACTAACTATGCTCTTTACTAGTTGTATGACCTTTGAAGGTTATTTAACTTCTCTGTGGTTCAGTTTCTTCATGTGAAATATCAGACATAGAAATAGAATAGAAATAATAAATTCTACACTGGGATTAAATAGAACAGCATAAATAAATGATGTTCAAATCATTGGGTGAAATTAAGAACATAGTTACTCTGATATATTTCTTTATAGTATATATTATTTAATTACACAATTCTCTTTATATAGGTATTTTGAAGCAAGTAAAGGATATCGTCTTGGAAATCATATAGATCTGTGTTCAAATCCAAAGTCTGCCACGTAGACGCTGTATGACACGGGTCATTCTTATAATAAAGTTTCTATACCAACCTTTTCTATCTTTCAGAGATGGGTAGGTGGGTAGAGATGGTTAACCTGAGTCTCCGGGAGATACTCATTTGCAACTAAAGAAAAACTCCAGGCGATTACCTCACATTCTTATTTTACTTTAAAAACTCTTATAACGTGCTTTACTCTCTGACACCTTCAAAATCACTCTCCACAAAATAAAACTCTTGGAAATCTAACAACGTGAAGTGTTTGCTCTGGTGAGAAGGAACTGAGCATTTTCCCTTCAAAGGCGGGAAACGTCAAGTGTGAAGTCCCATTTCTAAAGAGCGAGATGAAAGGCTTTCACAATTTGCAGAGGCAGTTTGGCGGAAAGAAACCCCCTTGGCACTGGAGATGGCAAACCCCTGGCCCTGGGTGGAGGCGGAGGAGCCCAGGACACTCGCCCCGGCAAGAGGCAAAATGCTCCCCGGCTTTCGGGAAGCCGCCATGGAAGTCAGGCCCGGCATCCTCAGCGGACAGTTATGTCTTGTCCGCCCCCCAAGCCCGGCGGAATCGTCACAAACACGCTAGGCAGCAAGAGAAGCGCGGCGGAGGGAACCGGTCACGCAATTATCCCACGAAAGCCCATCCACTGCTTGAACGTCCCCAGGGCAGCAAGCCTTCCCGACGCGACACACTCACCAGAGGCCTCACAATCGCGACTACAGCTCCCAGGAGGCAACGCGGCTGTCGGAGCTGGTCTTTCCCAGAATGCAGTACAGCGGCGTCCCCATCCCTCCGCCTTTCTCCGCTCCTCCTACTTCTCTCCCCGGCGTCACGCGGGAGGGCCGGAGGTAGGGTGCAGGAGGGACCCCAAGCCCACGACGTGCAGCGTCAGACGTTGGGAGGGGGCCGGGGCGGGGAGCCGGGGAGAATGGGAGGACGAAGAGGAGGGAAGAGGGGAGGGGAGGGTAAATAGTGGGCCAGGCAGGAAGATGGCGGCGGGAGCGGAGGTGTGAGTGGACCCGGGTGTCTGCAGCTGAATTGTTTCTTACCTTCTTCCTCCCCTTTTCTTCTCCTTTTGAGATTGGCATCGACCGGGCTGAGTCCGGGTGGCGGCGCCGGTCGCAGCGCAGGGGTCACGGCGGCGGCGGCGGCGGCGGCTGACGGCTGGAAGGGCAGGCTTCCTTCGCCGCTCGTCCTCCTTCCCCGGTCCGCTCGGTGTCAGGCGCAGCGGCGGCGGCGCGTGGGGCGGACTTCGTCCTACCTCCAGCACCCCCCAGCACGGGAGCGGGCGCTCTTCCTTTTGCCGTCCTCCGACATTTCACCCCGGGGACTGGGCGCCTCCTCCGGCGGAGCTCACGGAGCAGGGGCCGGTCTCCTGCTCGCCTGTCGCGCCTCCATGTCGGATAACCAGAGCTGGAACTCGTCAGGCTCGGAGGAGGATCCGGAGACGGAGTTCGGGCCGCCTGTGGAGCGCTGCGGGGTCCTCAGCAAGGTAAGCCGCCCGCGGGGCGGAGGGCCCCCCTGCCCAGACTCACCTGCTGCGAGGCGCGCCACTGAGGGCATGGGGTGGGGCGGGGAGGGGGGGCCGGCACGGACTGTCCCGGAGCGGCGGCGGCGGAACGTGCTGGGGTGCGAGGCTGAGTTCTGCTGCAGGAGTGCCCGGACTAGGGATGGAGTGGGATAAAGGAGCGAAGGGCATTGCCTTCCTTGTCTGCCCAGGGGGTTTGCCACCGAATACCGAGGAAAACGCGTCGCAACCCCGGATCCAGTTAGGGGGCAGGATGCGCACCACGACTTGGGACTCAGTGTGGCAGCTGCCCCGCGTATAGGAATCCGGGCTGAGCAGCGGCGGTGTCAGAACAACTGGGTTTGGGAACGGTGCAAATGGGATCTCCGAAGAGACTCGTCCAGAGATGCCAAGCAGAGCAGTGTTGGGGGATTCTGGGAACGTGGCTGTTTAAACCGAAGCCGTTGCAACTAGACTCGATGGCTGAAATCTCAGGTGGAAAACTATGCCAAGTTTAGATGTAGGAAGAGATCTCAGTGAGGAGGACTTGGGTACTTTTTCCCTCACCATATGCCCCTGTTCAGAAAAGAGCTATTGAATCTCTTAGAACGTGATATGTACAAAACATATTCACAGTAACTTGGAAATGTTGGAATGGAGACCGACTTTTAGCCCAGGAGGAAGAGCATTATTTAATAAAATATTCTTGCAGTCAGAGGGCCAGAGTAAGGAAAGGACAGCATAACTTTACGGTATCTTTTAAGAGCCCTTTTCCAAAATGTTAGTGAAACAAGTAGTCATTTATAGGCTCTTTTTAAGAGAGGAGGAGGATGGGTGACCTTTTGATAGTATGGGGTGGGGGAGCGGGTGGTGTCATTTGTTTGTATTTCTTAAAGTTATGAGGAGATCCATATTGTGTTTTTTTACTTCCTCTCCCTTCCTGTTAAAGTTTTAGAAATGGTTGGAGCCAGCAGTTAACCTGGAGAAAGGAGGGCAGCTGGGGCGAGTCTCTCAACAAGCTGGTCATAAGATACTAGGTCATGTGCAGCTATTAAGAAATCACCCTGCTTCCAGTATACGTGCTTTGGCTAAGCATTTGGACATCATTTGGAATTGTTTCATGTTATGTGTTTATAATGTCTAGAAAGCTAGTGAGAAAAGGCCTAAGAAAGGCATGAATATATCAGAACTAAGGCTTAACATGCATTAACTCTTATTTGCGTAGCAGAAAAATTGTGTGTGTTGATATTGTGCCCATTAATGGAATTTCAGTGAAAGGTTTTCGATAAAGTGAAGCTCTCTGGGGCTTCTTTAGATTAACTGCATCTTGTAATTTAAGAACCTGTATTGAATTTATTTTGTAATAGGTACAAATTTTAAGATGGAATTATTATGAAATGGGCTCTTTGCTTCTGAGTGATTCTAGTAGTTTCATCACTTTTCTCATCAGATGAGAAGCAGATTATCAAGTTAGTATTGTGGTGTGGTTAAGTATTTGGCAAAACAAACTGTACTTTTGATGTGTTGATCATTTTGGGGGGATTAGAGTGACTAGTGGAGTCACTAGTGAGTGCCCTGAGTATTCAGAGCAGTATAGTAGCCATACTGTATGGAAATATGGAAAGAATGGAAGACTGTCTCTTTGATATTTAAATATGTAGAAATGTAGTATTTGACCACTTCTGTGGTAGGTAAATAATTTCAGTGTTTCTGCATACTTAGATCAACAGGAATATAGGTTTTGGTGTTATTCTTTTATTTCACCAACCATTCCAGTTCTCCTTCCCTTGGGTTCCCATAGCATCTTATTTGTAACTTGATCCTTTTTATTTTAAATGTAGATTTCTTTTTCCTTTTGAAAATATAGCTTGAGAACAGAGATCTTTGATTCTTTTGCAGTGTCTAGCATATTGCCTTGTCTCTACTTGTTAAACAGGGACAAGTGAAGTATGAGGGTAGACAAGGCAAAAATCTGCCTTCTAAGTATGAGAATAGTTTAACATTACTGACTAAAGGGTCCTGAGGCTTATGTACTTTATTGGGTCCTCTAAAAAGAAATGATATGAAATTGTGAACACAAAATTGATAGGGCCCTTCTGTCGCTTTGGAAGAGGTAAGCTGCGCCTTTCATCAGCTATGCTTAACTGCCTCCAGCTCAGAAAGGGCCCTGTGCTTGGCAGTGTTCTAAGTCTCTCTTCTTACTTTGTCTTAATTCTGAAATAGATTTTGACAGAGAAATAGAGAGGATAAGTAACCTAACCATAGTCACACAGTTACTAGCCTTCTGAAGGGCAATAATTGAAAGTGAAGTGCATTAAGATTGCCAGTCTAAACAATTTATGTTGTAGGCAGTGGGGAGTTGTTCATGTAAGTTTCAGAGCTGAGCACTCAGTGAGATTAACATGTAAGATAAGTAAGCAAATATGCTTAATAAGTAAATAAGATTACCTAAGTTATGAAATAAAAAGCAGAAGATACTAGAGATAAGGTTATTAAGCCTTCTCAGAAATCTTAATTGAATTAATTCAAAATACATAAGAGAAGCCAAATTTAAGGGTTTAATATGTAGGAAAGATGATAGGAGTTGGTAATAGGCTATAAAAACTGAGAAGGAACCCTCAGGAATTGAGTATGCCTATAAGTATAGTAGGGGTCGTCATGATTTTACTCAGCCATTCAAATAACAAAGAAATTGAAGCTCAGAAAAGTTAAATAACTTTTCAAAACTCCTCATATAACTAGTAAAGTGATTGAATATCTGTGTACCCACTGCTCTAGTCCATACAATATACAAACCCTCAGTTAGATTTGAGTCTGAATGACTGCAGAAGTCAAGGAAATAGTCTTTGACTAATTAATAGTCCAGAAGTCAAGGAAATGGGAACTTAGGGTGAAAGTGTACCTTAAGAGAGAAGGTGAATTGAGTTTTGTATGTAAGAATCATTATTTCAACTTTCAGTATAAGTGGTGGTGATAAATCATAGGGAGTTAAAATAAAAATAAGGGTATGATGATTAGGGAGCCCTTAGGAAATAATGAGTTAAATTGCCACCATGGATGACCGCTCAGAGAAGATGTAATGATGGGGCTTAGAAGCCCCATCTCAAACATGCTGAGTTAGGGAATAGGAAAGTAAAGATTTCTCAATGGGTAAAGAGCCTGACCCAATGCAATATGTATATTTTTAACAATGTTGAATTTGTTTTTGGCAGACAATTTTGGAATTGTCTATATTTAAAACCTCCAGAATATGAAAATAAGCAAAAATTAAGAATTCCCATAGAGGTTATATTTCCGCCATTGCAAGTTTATTGATTGTGCTCTTCATTGTGCAGCGAAACTTTAGCAACACAGAAACCATTTATAGGTACTGGAAACAGATAATCCAAGCATGTTTTTTAAAAACCGGTTTTGTATTTTGTGTTTGAAAAATAAGATCTTCAGAGAAACTTGGAAAATGAATTAACTGTTTTAAATATGAAATAATTGAGTTCTGTAGAGGAAAAAAATAAAATTAACATAGACTTAATAAAGATTAATCTAGTATTCCTATAGGAATAACTTAGAACAAAAGTACAGTTTTGGCCATGATTAGCTTTATACTTCTGTTGATTTAAAAGATCTCGTGTAGTACTTGGTGTAGGAGATTTTGTAATCAAACTTACATTTCTATTGAATGTCTTAATTGTAGCAGGGACCAAATAATTTAAGAGCAATGAGATGGTGAGGAAGAGAGGATGAAGGCACACAAAGATCAAAGTATACTTTAAAAAAAATTGAGGTAACATTGTTTAATAACATATAGATTTCAGGTATACAACTGAAATTTAATATTTCTATACTCATTGCATGCTCACTACCAAAACGTCTAAATTCCATCCTTTATCATATATTTGGCCCTCTTTACCCATTTCACCCTCCCACCACTTCCCTTTCCCTCTGGAGCTACCAGTCTGTTATATGTATCTGTGAATTTGTTTTTGTTTGGTTTTGTTAGTTAATTTGTTACTTTTTGTTTGACATTCCACATATGAGTAAAATCATATGGTTTTTGTTATTTTCCACTCTATCTGATTATATTTCACTTAGCATAATACCTTCAAGATTTATCCATGTTGTCAGAATGGCAATATTTCATTTTTTATGTCTGAGTATTGCTCAAGCACACATGCCACCGCCGCTGCCACCGCCGCCACCACACACACACACACACACACACACACACACACACCCTATTCATTCATCAATGGACATTTAGCTTGTTTTCATATCTTAGTATTGTAAATAATACCTCAGTGAACATAGGGACATGTATATCTTTTCAAAATAGTATTTTCATATTTGGATAAATACCCAGAAGAGGAATTGCTGGTCCATATGGTAGTCTGTTCTTAATTTTCTTAGGAACCTCCATACTGTTTTCCATAGGGACTGCACCAATTTACAATCTCAAACAGAGCAAGAGGGTTCCCTTTTCTATACATCCTCTATAACATTTGTTATTTTTTGTCTTTTTATAATAGTTGATCAAATGGGTATGAGATAATATCTCATTGTGGTTTTGATTTGCATTGCCTTAATAATTGGTGAAGTTGAACATCTTTTCCTATACTTATTAGCCATCTGTTTGTCTTCTTAGAAAATGTCTATTCAGATCCTCTGTCCATTTTTTTAATTGGATTGTTTGTGGGGTTTTTTGTTGTTGTTGACTTATATGAGTTCTGTCCAAATTTTAGATATTAGCCCTTTATCAGAAGTATCATTTGCAGATATCTTTACCATTTGGATGGTTGCCTTTTTGTGGTTTCCTTTGCTGTGCAGAGGCAAAGCAGAATTTTATTTTATTTTTAAATATGTTTTTATTGATTTTATAGGGAGAGGGGGAGAGAGAGAAACACCAGTGAGAGAAACATCATTGCCTCCTGTACACCCCCTACAGGGGATCAAGCCTGCAACTAGGCATGTGCCCTGACTAGTTATCAAACCAATGACCTCTTGGTTCCTGGGTCGACTTTCAACCACTGAGCTACACCAGCCTGGCAAGAGGCAAAGCAGAATTTTAAACTGAAATCTCCTATTTTATTTATCAAATGTTAGAAGAATATATTTTATTGATCTATTTTATTTATAATTTTATTTAAAAATTACTGAAAACCATTATACAATCTAGAAAATATCAACTTTCCACTTATTGTAATCATTTTTACTAATTATTACTTTAGAATTTTTCACATTTTGATTTTAAAATTAGATTGCTATTTCAGAAAGTTTGAATTTCTTTTTTTAAAATTTTTTTATATTTTATTGATTTTTTACAGAGTGGAAGGGAGAGGGATAGAAAGTCAGAAACATCGATGAGAGAGAGACATCGATCAGCTGCCTCTTGCACGCCCCCTACTGGGGATGTGCCCGCAGCCAAGGTACATGCCCTTCCCGGAATCGAACCCGGGACCCTTCAGTCCGCAGTCCGACGCTCTATCCACTGAGCCAAACCGGTCTCGGCGAAAGTTTGAATTTCTAAAATACTGACTTGTTTTTTTGTTTTCCTCCCCCCTGCCTTCTATTCCCAGTGGACAAACTACATTCATGGGTGGCAAGATCGTTGGGTAGTTATGAAAAATAATACTTTGAGTTACTACAAATCTGAAGATGAGACAGAGTATGGCTGCAGAGGATCCATCTGTCTTAGCAAGGCTATCATCACGGTAAGTTTCTATTCTCTTTCATTAAACTTATTGAGCATCAACTATACACCAGAAACTATTCTACCTATATGGTATACATCTGTGAACAAAATAGGTAAAGATTCTTGCCCTTGTGGAGTATATAGTCTAATGCTTTTTTTCCATAAACCTACTTTAGAGTGTTTACTGCTGCATGCTTTTATTTTATATAGACATATAATAATTATCTAGTTGGTATAGCAAGCCTTTAAGGAAGGCCTTCAGAATAAAAGGATATTAGATTTTATGTCCATTGAGATTAGTAGGTTATTAAAAACAGTAAAGCAGGAAATTTTAAAAATACATACCTTTCCCTGGCCAAGTTGTTCAATGATTAGAGTGTCCATCTGTGCACTGAAGGTCTTGGGGTCAATTCCCAATGAAGGGCATGTACCTGGTTTGTGGGTTTGATCCCTCACATTGATGTTTCTCTCTGTCTTCCCCTCCCTACCTCCGTCCACTCTCTCTAAGGGGCAATGAAAAAAATTAATATTCCTAATTAACAAAAAAATTAATAAAAATATGTATGTTGGCGTTTTAAAATTTTAACTTTAAGTATATAAATCTATGTTTACCAGTTTTTTATGTCTAGATAACTCCATGTCTTTGAGTGTGAAGTTGAGAGAAGATGATCTTGTGTAAACTACATTCATAATGCATGCTTTGGAATTTTCAGTTTTGATATCTCTAAAATAGAATAAAAGCTTAAAGATACTTTTTAAAACTTCTAAATATAGTTTTTTTTCTGACTTTTAATGATTTTGTTCTAATATTTTACAGATGTCTTATCTTTATATAATTCAGTACCTTTTAAAGGACTGATTCACCTTTAATGAGTAATTACTTGGTTTACATTCAATTTACATAGGAACAAACCTTTTTTTGTACTTATATTTCAGACTCTTACATAATGTTTACTTGAGTTATGTAAGAAGTACAATAAGTAAACTGGCATAATCAGGTTGGGAACAACCAACTGACCTGTTAAACATGTATCTCAATTCTTGGGATCAGAAGTGCCTGAATATCCTAAAAATATCATACAAATTGAGAGTGGTCAGCATACCTTGATGTATTTATTAAAGAGAAAAAAAGTGTTGGTAAAGGCAGGTCAATTGAATGCAGGTCAATGAAGGTAGTATTTGTAGTTAAAAATCTGAAAATGGGTATGTTAAAACTTAATCATAGATTTTACTAATACATTCAGAGAGAATTCACATTACTATAGACTGTATCCCCAGTGTGGGGCGTGCAGGAGGCAGCCGATCAGTGATTGTCTTGTTACTAATGTTTCTATCTCCCTCTTTCTCTCTTCCTCTCTGAAATCAATAAAAATATATATTGACTGGTATTTGGTACATTATACTGTATTTTGAAATTGTATGTAGTTTATTATTTGGGGTTTTATTTCTTTTAAGGTAGAACATTATCCATGCTAGAAGACAGAATAGTGCATAGAAATGTACTTTCTTTTTTAAAAAATGTATTTTATTTATTTTTCACAGAGAGGAAGGGAGAGGGATAGAGTCAGAAACATCGATGGGGGAGAAACATCGATCAGCTGCCTCCTGCACACCTCCCACTAGAGATGTGCCCACAACCAAGGTACATGCCCTCGACCGGTATCGAACCCGGGACCTTTCAGTCCGCAGGCCGACGCTCTATCTGTCCACTGAGCCAAATCGGCCCGGGCAAAATATACTTTGTTGACATGTTTTCCTAGATTCCTCCCCTCCTTCTTTTTGCATGTTGCCACATGTTTGTTAGTTACATATTTGACTCTTTCAAAATAATGTGTTGATGGTTGATATGTAAATAGGAAGCAATTAAATTTTATTTTTATTGTTTACTAAGTAGTAGTGTTTTTAAAGTACCGTGCTAGTTTAAGTAGATTTAAATATAGTTATCCTGTCTTGAATTATGGACAATGGTAATAATGCATGGCTTATTCGGGGCAAAGGAAAATTGTTGATGAACATTTACATTGCATCTGCTCAAGAAAAACTGATTTTTTGTAGATTTTATGTTATTATTATACTTATATTTGCATGCAGAACTTTAGTGGGGTTTTTTCTTTTCTTTAATTTTTATAAAAATTTATTTGAGCCAAACTGACAATACATGCCCAGGAAGCAAGGTTTCAAATACTCTCTGAGAAGATTAACAGTTTTGCAACTTCTTTTATGCATTTGAAATTAAGGCGGGAAAGTAAGGAAGATTACATGGAGGTGGGAGAAAGCAAGGCAGGAATTGGGTTAACGGATACTTAATAAGCTTCTGTGCTCTCTATAGGGTGGTTATTTCAAAGGGTGTTAACCTAGTTGCACCGAAACAATGGGCAAGCCTTACTTAAGGCATAGATAAACTTTTTACTAAAGAAGTTAAATGTCTGGGTCATGTCTACCACCATGACCTACATAGTTACAAATTTATAATCAGATTACCCTTTGAGATTACTTTTCTTTTTTCCAGTTCCCCCTTAGTCATACATTAATCTGAAGGATGCATTGATGACCAATCTTTTGGTCAGATAGAGAGGTCTCACAGTTTTAGGGAAGACTTATTCCTAGAAATTCTCAGTATCAAGGGCATCTTGTTCATTGGGGATGGGGCAATAACATAACCATGGGAGTCAGATTTTTCCCAAAAATGGAAGGCATCAGGTTGTTACCAGTATTAGGGTTCTTGGGTTTTCCAAGATAGACATCAAAAGGAAACCTTAGAGGAATTTCCAGACAGATTTTTATTAAGTATATGCTCAAGCCCAGGGAGGCAGCACAGGGGAAAGGAAGGTTCTCTGAACTGGCTCAATGGTCTCTCTCTGCTTGGCTGCTTTTATAAGTTGAGGACAAAGTGGCTTTGTGCAAAAAGGTGGGCTTATAAAATTTTCCATGTGGGGTTGGAGAAGCAAGCAGTTAGAGGGAGGTAAAATTCTGCTTTCGTGGGAGTGGGAGAGCCAGAAAGTGGAGGGTTGGTGACATTCTTTATGCTTGGCTTATTGGTGTTTCTTGTGGCTAACTGGGGTCTTTGGGATAATATAGAGGGCAGCAGGGTGCTGCCAATGCTGCATTTTTTTTAAATCTGGCATTCTTGGGATCCTGAGCCCAAGTCCCCATGCTATCTCAAGATTTTAGTGGCCTTAATTGAGTAAAAAATATACTCTGGGTCATTTCTATCCTGTGGAATAGTATGATCCGAGTTTCTGTCACTTTTTTATATTTGGCATCTAGTATAACATTTAGATAAGTCATGAAAATAATATTAACAGTTATACATGTTCAGTAATCATAAATAGTTTGACTATATAAAGAAACTCAGAATAAATATATTGTTGTGGCTAATATCATTAGCAATCAGGTAAAGATGATAAAATGTTTGCTGAGTTCAATATCAATCTGTAGATATACAGACCTTATTGATGTCTTGTGATAGTTGTGTACCTCTAATATTGGCAGTTTCTTTTCCGCAAGGAGTCTTTGATGTTTGTAGACAGGAGTAAAATGTGCATTCACAATTTGGTGCCTGATAAGATCCCATCCAGTGAGGTTGGAGAGTGTCTTTTATTTGATGCTGTCTTCAATAAACAAAATTTCCAGGTGGCAGTCAACTGATCTTTAAAATGTCTGTCTCCTGGGAACTCCCTGTGAAAAGAAGGTGTTACCAACTTGGCATTTTCTTGAAGTGACTCTTATTAAACCTTGGCAATGGTATAAGATGTCTCTTTTCAGTAATGTCAGCTCTTAAGTTCCTTCATCTAAATCTAGTTTAAAAATAAGTGATGCTTGAAGAAATGCAAAAGCTGGAAAATGGGGAACCAAAAGCAGGAGAGAACCCAGCAGACGTCTTTGGTTTTTCATGGTCCTGACTTTGCTTAATTTACAACCATGTTTTCTCATACACTATACCTTAGAAGTTTTCTTATATATATTGAGATTTTTAACCCTTAAAACTTAAATTTCTTGCCGAAACCGGTTTGGCTCAGTGGATAGAGCGTCAGCCAACGGACTGAAGGGTCCCGGGTTCGATTCCGGTCAGGGGCATATACCTTGGTTTGCGGACACATCCCCCGTAGGGGGTGTGCAGGAGGCAGCTGATCGATGTTTCTCTCTCATCGATGTTTCTGATTTTCTGTCCCTCTCCCTTCCTCTCTGTAAAAAATCAATAAAATAATTTTTAAAAGAACTTAAGTTTCTTATGAAAATTAATAAGCAATTAGCGTTCTTGAGCTTGGCAACTTATGAAGACATTTTATAATCTCTAGAAACAGGCTTTTACTGGCAAATAAGGCATTTTATAATCTCTAGAAATATATTTTTATAGATTTTAGAGGGAAGGGGAGAGGGAGATAGAAACTTCAATGATGAGAGTTAATCATTGATTGGCTGCCTCCTGCACGCCTCCTACTGGGGATCGAGCCGGCAACCCTGGCATGTGAATCTAACCATGACCTCCTGGTTCATTGGTTGACGCTCAACCACTGAGCCATGCTGGCCAGGCTTTTCCATTGATTTTTAGAGAAAGCAGGAGGGAGGGGGAAGAGAGAGAAAGAGAAACAGCGTAAGAGGACACAATGATTGTTTGCCTCCTGAATGTGCCCAGGTCGAGTCTGGGGATTGAACCTTAACACTCATCTCCAGCAGACTCCCTCTCACTGTGTCACCATCAATCATGCTATATACCTCTTTTGGAATCTTATCTAGGCTTGCTCTTTCCTGCCCTAGATCTTTTTTTTTTTTAATATGTTTTTATTGATTTCAGAGGAGAGAGAGATGGCAGCATCATTGAACCCTAGCCAGTTTGGTTCAGTGGATAGAGCATCAGCCGGCAGATCAAAGGGTACCAGTTTTGATTCCACTCAAGGCACATACCTTGGTTGCAGGCTCCTTCCCAACCTGGGTCTCGGTAACGCAGGAGAGGAGGCAACCAACTGATGTGTTTCTCTCACATTGATGTTTCTGTCTTTCCCTCTCTCTTCCACTCACTAAAAATCAGTGGAAAAATATCCTCGGGTGAGGATTATAAAAAAAGAAAAGAAAAACATACCCCACTGATGAGAGAATCATTGTTTAGCTGCCTTCTACTTGCCCCATTGACCTCCCCGCTCAACCACTGAGCCATACCACCTGGGCCCCTAGATTTACATGCACTCTCCTCCCCCCGCCCCACTACCCCATCCCCAGCTCTTGCTTAGAGGGAGAAAGGGAGAGAGTGAAACACTGATTGGTTGCCTAACCTATGTGCCCCAAATGGGAACTGAGCCTGCCACCCAGGTATTTTCCCTGATCTGGAATTGAACCAGCAGTCTTTTGGTGTACAGGAGAGGATGCTCAATCATCTGAGCCACGCCAACCCGGTTACATGCTGAATGTTTTCCTTTCTTTCCTTATTCATTTCATTTCATCATCCTCTTGACTGAAGTATTTCTTGGAAGCCTTTTCCTGATTAGGTTACTTCCTTTAATTATAGGCTTTCTCACCATAGTGAACCTTTCTTAACTATGGCTTGTTATATCTGAAGTTTTACATTTTGTGTATGATTATTTTGTCAATGTGATCTCTGCAAAGTTAAGGATCATAGCAGTTCATCCTCACCATTGTTCTCAGTGCCTTGAATAGTGCTTGGTAAATCATAGGTGTTCATAAATATGTCATTGGTTGGTTATTTACATAGATAGATAAATAAAATGAATGGTTTAAATCTGATTGTTCAGTAGAAATGTAATGTGAGTCACACCTGCGGGGATGGAAGTAGGAAAACAGAATCAGACAGCCTTAGGGGGTTATTGCAGATAATTCAAGTGAAAGATGATAGTGGCTTGGACCAGAGTAGTAACAGTAGATATTATGAAAAATGATTGGATTCCAGATTCATTTTGAAGATAAAGCTTGACAGGATTTGCAGATTTGCTGGTGGATTCCATATAGGGTATAAAAAATGAGTCAGATGATTTCAGGTCTAAGCAATTGATAGTTACCATTTTCAAAAGTTCAAAAACCTGCATGCAAGAGGAGAAGTTTGGGAAGGGAGGCATATTAGATCAGTTTTAGATATATTGAGATGCATCATAGGCATTTAAGAGAAAATAATAGAGGAGGCAACTGAGTAAAAGTCTGGAAATGAGGGAGGAGGGCCTTTTGATTTTTCAACTATTTATGGCTCCTACCCTACCCAATCTTTTCTGTAATTGACAAAATGGTGATTTTTCAATTCTACAAACTTCTTCCACATTTATGTAAGCACTTTTGTCCTTTAACAAAAGTATTACATGTGATTTATAGAAAAATGCAGTATAGGCAAACAAATTAAGGCAATTAGCTCTAATCATTACAATTTAAAGTTACTATTAATCTTTATTTCATACACTGTCTTTATTAAAATTGCTGTATAATCTATGGAGTAGATATTCTGTTCAGCTTGTTTTGTTTTTTGGTTTTTTGCAGTTATTAGACTATTATTTTTTTAATTTAATAAATCTTTATTCAGATTATTACAGTGTTGCTCTTTTTTCCCTCTCAAGCTCCCTTCCCCCAAGAACCCATCCCATTCTCTGCCCTTACCTCCCCCCAACTGTCCTCATCCATAGGTGTATGATTTTTGTCCACTCTCTTCCCGCACCCCCACACTCCTTTCCCCCGAGAATTGTCAGTCCACTCCCTTTCTATGCCCGATTCTATTATATTCACCAGTTTATTTTGTTCATCAGATTTTTAATTCACTTGATTTTTAGATTCACTTGTTGATAGATGTGTATTTGTTGTTCATAATTTTTATCTTTACCTTTTTCTTCTTCTTCCTCTTCTTAAAGAATACCTTTCAGCATTTCATATAATCCTGGTTTGATGTTGATGAACTCCTTTAGCTTTTTCTTATCTGAGAAGCACTTTATCTGACCTTCAATTCTGAATGATTGCTTTGCTGCGTAGAGTAATCTTGGTTGTAGGTTCTTGTTATTTATCACTGTGAATATTTCTTGCCATTCCCATCTGGCCTGCATAGTTTCTGTTGAGAAATCCACTGACAAGTGTATGGGTGCTCCCTTGTAGGTAACTAACTGTTTTTCTCTTGCTGCTTTTAATATTCTCTATTTATCTTTTGCTCTTGGCATTTTAATTATGATGTGTCTTGGTGTGGTCCTCTTTAGATTCCTATAGTTTGGGGTTCTGTGCACTTTCTGGACTTTTAAGTTAATTTCTTTCACCAGGTGGGAGAACTTTTCTGTCACTATTTCTTCAAATAGGTTTTCATTGTCTTGCTCTCTCTCTTTTTCTGGCACCCCCATAATTCGGATGTTGGTATGTTTCAGGTTGTCCCAGAGGCTCCTTACACTATCTTCAATTTTTTGGATTCTTTTTGCTTCTTGCTTTTCCGATTGAGTGATTTTTGCTTCTTTGTATTTCAGATCTTTGACTTGATTCTTGCCGTCCTCTAGTCTGCTTTTGGGTCTCTGTATAATATTTTTTATTTCAGTCAGTGTATGTTTAATTTCTAGTTGGTCTTTTTTCATATCCTCCAGAGTCTCGCTCATATCCTCGAGGGTTTCGCTCGTATCCTCCAGGGTCTCGTTAAATTTATCGGCCTTTTCTTGGAGCCTCTTGAAAAACCTTATAACCATGGTTTTGAACTCTATGCCCAGTGATTTTTTTTTCCCTCCATTTCTTTCACATGTAATTTGTTACTTTGTCTCCGCATTTTCACTGTTTCCCTGAGTTGGTCGAGTAGCTTTGTGTGGTAGATGTCCTCTAGGGGACAGTGGCTCTGCCTCCCCAGTTACCTGATGTGGATATTCTTGGTTCACCTCTTTCTGGGCTGCACTGTCTTGTTGTAGTTAAGCCTATATTGTTGTTAGTATCACTGGGAGGGGTTGACCTCCAGGCCACTTGGCTATGAGAATCAGCTGTGTTAACGCTGGGAGAGCCGCTGTGCTCAGCTTGGATGGGGCAGAGTCTCAGGGCTGGGCAGGCAGCCTTAGTTTCCTGTCAGCTCCGCCCTACACGGCACCCAGGTCTCCGTGTCCCACGGCAATGGCTGCACGCACCTCTGAGAAAAAGCTGCCCGGAGCTCTGCCCTCTGCCGGACAGTCTAGTTTCTCCCCAAATGAGTCTGGACACCCAAAAACTCACCCAAACGGGAAAACAAAGCAGTCTGGCAGTTTGTTTTTTCCTTCCGAACGATAGAGCCAGCCACAATCCCTCTTTGATAGCTCACACGCCTTTGCAGTACCTGAGTTTTAGCATGCTTCCTCCTTATAATCCGGTTTCACCCCATATTAGTGGGGTTCCCCGAGACTCGCCCGAAACTGGGGCTCTGTGCAGTGGGACCCCTTTGTCTCCCTCCCAGTTCAAGAAAACCAGCCGGGTTTGCAGCCGCCCACCCTTTCCACTCCCCTCACAGTTTCACACCTCTGACTCCAAGTGCGTATCCTCAACCCTGCCCTCCGCAGCTCCCCCGAGTCTTAGTGTCCTTTTACCTTCTATTTGTGGAATGTCCACTCAGCCAGCCCTCTGGTGGTTCTGAATGATGTCTGTTTTGTTTTTTAGTTGTAGTTTTGTTTTGTTTTTTGTTTTTAATATATTTTATTGATTTTTTACAGAGAGGAAGGGAGAGGAATAGAAAGTCAGAAACATCGATGAGAGAAACATCAATCAGCTGCCTCCTGCACACCCCCTACTGGGGATGTGCCCGAAGCCAAGGTACATGCCCTTAACCGGAATCGAACCTGGGACCTTTTGGTTCGCAGGCTGACGCTCTATCCACTGAGCCAAACCGGTTTTGGCTTTAGTTGTAGTTTTGAAATTGTTGTATGGGACAGCAGTATGGGTGTTTACCTATGCTGCCATCTTGGTTCCTCTCTCAGACCTTACTGTTATTGAAATGAACTTCTATGAACTTATCTTAGATATATACCATTATCAGAATATGGGGGTAAACAAATATCAGGAAAACTCAGAAATTTTAAGAAAGAATTTTAAAGAATATGCTAGGATAAATTTAGGTAGTACCACAGTTCTGGTTGAGTGGGATGTAGTATCATGGAAGTACAACTGAATAGAAAATTTAATTATAGTATATTTTTTCTAAAGAAGAACTATTGCTGTATCCTATATACACTCCCTGCCCTCTTTTTTAGCCCCATTTGCACCTACTGAATATTAATAAATTACTGGTGAGACACACCAAAAAGGGTGAGTCTCAAAATTATTATACTGAATAAAAACAGTGTGAAGCATAAAGGAATATATACTGTCTGGTTCTATTTACATAAATTTATTAAAAAGGCAGACAATATTATAGTGAATGAAAGCAGATCCTTGGGCTACTTAGAACAGTAAACTGATTAAATTTTTGCTTTGTTCTTCAGATAGTATATATGTTTCCCTTCCAAGAAGCTTTCTTAATGACTGCACTCTATTCCTAAGATTTCTGAATATTTGGCATTCGGTTAAATTTATAGTCATTGTATGTATGGATGTTAAATGTCTTTTATATATTTCTGTGTTGCTAACTATTGAATAAGGTCTGCACTAGTTTTTTTCCTTTTGCATCATTTTAACAAACACTGCCTACTAACAGATAAATATCTATCTATCTATACACACACAAAAAAACTAGAGGCCCAGTGCATGAAATTCGAGCACTGGCGGGGGTGGAGGTCCCTCAACCTGGCCTGCACCCTCTCACAGTCTGAGATTTCTCACTCTGTACCACCCACCTGCTCGCTGCTCCTTACCGCTATAATGGAGGTGGGAGAGGCTCCCGCCACTACCACTGTGCTCACCAGCCGTGAGCCCAATTTCTGGCTGAGTGGTGCTCCCCCTATGGAAGTGCACTGACTAACAGGAGGCAGCTTCTGCATTGAGTGTCTGCCCCCTGGTGGTCATTGCACATCATTGTTCCACTGTTTGGTCAATTTGCATATTAGGCTTTTATTATATAGGACCTAGTCTATACAATCCTACCTAATAAAAGTAATATGTAAATTGACCATACCTCCAATACATCCACAAGTCATGCCCACCAGCCAATCAGGAGCAAATAAACCCCAACCAAGATGGCTGCAGCCATTGCGAACAGGAGGGAGGCTTGGGTTTCCCCGGCAATGGAGGAAGCCAAGCTTTCCGCCTGCCCTTGCCCTCTGCTCAATGCTACAAAGTTTCAATTATAGAAGATATATAATCCCAATAGAAAAGGCGGCAGCCACAGAGCTGGAGAGAGCAGAGGCTATGGTTGCCTGGGCGATGGAAGAAGTCAAGCTTCCGCAGCCCTAGTGCCTGGGTTTCTACTCTAAGCTACAAGTTTCAATTATAGAATTTAAATAAACCCAAACAGAAATGGCTGTCGCCACTGAGCCAGCAGAAGGGTTGGCTCCACTCCAGGCTACAAAGTTTCATTTGTAGAACATAAATTAATCCCAGATTCCAGGGCCTCTGCTTGGGTCACTGGGGGGGGTGGCCAGCCTGCAAACCACCACAGGCCCCTCGCCCAGGCCACCCCACTCCCCAAGGGTTGGGACATCCTGATCTGGGACAACCTTCAGGGCAAACAGCTGGCCCCCATCCATGTACCAGGCCTCTATCATATCTAATAAAAGAATAATAAGCAGATTGACCATTGTTACAACAAAGAAGATGGCTGCTCCCATGTGGTCAAAGATCCTGCTGCCATGTGAACACAAGATGGCTTTCACAAGATGGCCAGCAGGGGAGGACCGTTAGGAAGTTCCAGGCTGCAACAGAGGGCAGTTGTGGGCTATCAGGCCAGCAGGGGAGGGTAGTTGGGAAGGAACAGGCCAGCAGAGGAGGGAAGTTGGGGACAAACAGGCTGGCAGGGGAACAGTTAGACATCAATTAGGCTGGCAGGGTAGTGGTTAGGGAGTGATCAGGCTGGCAGGCAGAAGCTGTTAGGGGCAATCAGGGAGGCAGGCAGGCGAGCAGTTTGGAGCCAGCAGTCCTGGATTGTGAGAAGGATGTTTGACTGCCCCTTTAGGCCCTATCCAACTGAATTTCGTGCACCTGGCCTCTTGTAAAGATATAATATGCAAATGGTCATTACACCGTAAAGCATAATGACCAGATCATGGATCAGCAGGAGGGTGGGGCAGCAAGCTACAAGCGGGCGACGGCGGAGAACTACAGGAGGGGGCAGGACAGCAAGCTATGAGGGGGGCCAAGGGAGCTACAGGAGGGCAGGTCAAACTCAGTGGGTAGAGAGCTACTGGAGGGCAGCAGTGAGCTACTAGCATACAGATTCGCATGCTGAGCTATTAATATATGTAAAAACCTGATGACCAGCAAAGTAAATTTTCGTCAGCAAATAAATTTTCTGTTACATTGATGACTCTCTGTACTCTTATCTAGTAGACAAAGACATGGCATATGTGATTTGATTCTGTAATATTGTAATTCATGTATTGGGCAAAAAATTAAGAGATTAATTTTATACATTTTTATGAATAATGTCAAACACTAAACCAAATAGTTGATATTTTCACTGGTTACATTTTGATGCAGGCAGTTTCCACTATTCTAACAAAGTCTGATGAATTATTCATTTTATCTTTGCTTTTTATTGAAAGCTCTCCTGACTGTTACTATCAAAGACATATAAAAGCCTAGAAGTTAATTTTAGATACGTAGGAGGAAATGTTAACTACTTGTTGATAGAATATAAAATTACCTTGTTAATATAATTTATAGAAATCAAACTCTTCATGATGAGAATTTACTTTTGAATAATGAAGGCAGGAAAAAATGTAATAAATGTCTTTCCTAAGACTTATTTTGGACCTTTTTCTTAAATAAAAAACTATCTTTTATTGATTACAGAGAGAGAGATAGACACATGAATTAGAACGATTGATCGGCTGTCTCCTGCACACCCCTTACTAGGGATTGAGCCTGCATCATGGCATGTGCGCTGACCGGGAATCAAACTGGGACCTCCTGGTTCATGGGTTGACATTCAGCCACTGAGCCACCCCAGCTGGTCTATTTTGAATATTTTTTCACTGTGCTTTCAGTAACATTTCCATTATGTTTTTCTCTCTCTCTCTCTCCCTCCTCCCTTCCACTCTGTCTGAAAATCAATGGGAAAAATATACTCAGGTGAGGATTTAAAAAAAAACACAAAACAAACAACAAAAAAATTACTTGAATAGAAAACAAAAGAATGTCCCACCAGCCAGAATGGATTATGTTTATGTTTTTTGCTGTAGAGTATGATACTTCTAAGAATATAATTAGTTTTGCTTTTCATTTTCTACTTTTTTCTCTACAGCCTCATGATTTTGATGAATGTCGATTTGATATTAGTGTAAATGATAGCGTTTGGTATCTCCGTGCTCAAGATCCAGATCACAGACAACAGTGGATAGATGCCATCGAACAGCACAAGGTGGGGTCTCCAGTCTTACTTGTCCATCTTGAGATATATATAACATGTGCTACTGAAAAGTGATACATTGTTTGGGTTAAACTAGTATAGAATTAAATTGGTGAAATATTTTTATTTCTTTTTTTTAATATTTCTTTATTGATTTCAGAGAGGAAGGAAGTAGGAGAGATAGAAACATCAATAATGAGAGAGAATCATTGGTTGGCTGCCTCCTGCACACCCCCGACTGGGGATCAAGCCCGCAATCCAGGTATGTGCCCTTGGCCAGAATTGAACCTGGAACCCTTGAGTCTGCAGGCCGACGCTCTATCCCCTGAGCCAAGCCGGCCAGGGCAATACTTTTATTTCTAATAAACATTTCTGTGAAATATTTTTAATTGTTAACAAATAACATATGCTCTTTTTAGTAAAAGAAATCTTGATTTTTTCCAATTAGGATTTTCTTCATAAAAAATGCCATTAAAAAAAATGCCATTTATATGATCTGGATAAAAGAATTTTTGAAGTAACATCGGATTGTAAAACCCTAATATTTTAAAATTTCATTGTTAGGCTCATCGTAACCATTTGGGTAAATTCTTAGTGTAAACATTTGCAAATCTTTTTTTTTTTTTTGGTACATATGAAAATATCTGGAAATAAACCTTTAGGATGTCTTTTTTTATATAAATATATAAGCCACATTCTTGTCATTTAAAGCTAGTCTTTGACTCTGCTATGATATTAATAAATCTGCATTATTAGTTAATTCAGTATACCATGGTAAACTAAGGAATAAGGAAAGTTACAAATTTATCATGCCACTCCTGAGTGATTTCAAGGGAACTTTGCACTTGTTCACATACTTGCCTGTACTTGTTCATTTGGTTTTTACAGAGTTGTAGTTGAAACACCTATTTTGGTTGAGAGGTGCAAAATATGTACACACACAAAGCAAGAAAAACCAGTCTGACCTGGGATACCACAGGCACATTCTTCTTGATATTGATCATACACTAGCTTTTATTGTCTGATTATTAATTCTGAATTTTTCCCGCCTAAAGAAAACTGGCTGTGATGTCCATCTTTTAAACTCTGTTTTAGCTTTAGTATTATATTGGTTTTTGAACTTTTGTGGTCCTAGCGGTGTGGCTCAAATGGTTGAAGCGTCATCCTGTACCCCAAAGGGTCACAGGTTCGATCCCTGGTCAGGGCACATACCCAGGTTGCAGGTTCGATCCCCAGTCAGAGCGAGTACAGGAGACAACTCTCATGTCAGTGTTTCCCTTTCTAAAATAAAAATAATAAAAAATAAATATTTTGTGAATCTTAATTATCTTTTTGTATTAATTTAGAAAAGAGTCTAAAATGGGAACAGTTTTCTGTTATTTAAAAGAGAGATGAAAAATAAAAAATATAATAATAATAAAAAGAGATGAGAATTACAGACTCTCACTGCTTTGGAGTCAAGCCTACCTGGAATCAGACACTGCAGCCTCTGCCAAGTATAACGTATGTGACCTTTGGTATGATAATTCATCTCTTAGTGTGTGTAAGGAATACATGGGATGATATATATGAAGTTACACCACAGTGGCTGATGTATTTTCCCATTCATGACATAGTGGAAAAAAAGAATGGGCTTTGGAGCTACAACTAAATTATACCATGTTGTTTCTGGATGAAGAGATCTGCATTCAGTGAGAGCTGCTAAATGTGCACGTAAGGAGAGTGGCCTAGTTTGTGAATTTAATCAGGGCCAGCCCTCTTAATGATTAAAGATGTTATTAAGTAGAACTAATTTTTATTTTTTTAACTGGGATGATTGTTAAAGGTTTAGTTGTTTTAGATTATACGGTTATGTTTTTTTCTGTTTAATTAAGCACACTTTATTTTGCTTGTTTTTTTTAGCATGCTTCCAGTTTGTATTTTCTTTTTTTTTTTTTTTACAGAGAGGAAGGGAGAGGGATGGAAAGTCCAGAAACATCGATGAGAGAGAAACATCAATCAGCTGCCTCTTGCACACTCCCTACCGGGATTGTGCCTGTAGCCAAGGTACATGCCCTTGACCGGAATCGAACCTGGGACCTTCCAGTCCACAGGCTGACGCTCTATCCACTGAGCCAAACCGGTTTCGGCTGTATTTTCTTTTTTAGTGAAGACATATACATGAAGCATATATTTCTTCCATATTATTGATTTCTTTGTGTCTTTGAACAACACATAGATACAATCTTTGTGTCTCTTTCAGAATACTGTGACTTAGCTGAGGTAATAGATTTTTGATGAATTTAAGTTCTTAGAAAACAGAGTCAGCAGCACATTCCAGATACATTGTAAACGTTTTCTTTCAAATTTCTAAAGATAGTTTATTCATAGACAAGAAAGAAGGAATCATTGTTAATTGATATTCTTAATACTTAATTATCTTTAATGTAAAATATGTGATATGTGCCAACTAAGCAACATATCAGTAAAAATTTAAATTGCTTGTGAATTGTAAAAATAAATTGAGTTATTGAACTAATAGATGAAGGGAGAAAATTCAAGTGCTATCACCAAACGTAATCAGCAATATTTTTCTTTTAGGAATAAGGAGGTAGTGAGATGTTTTCTAATTCATTCTCCAATATCACTAACGAACATTGAAGGTGGAATCTAAATTTATTACTTTTACTATTTAAACATGAATTGCTGTCTTGCTATTCAAAATTAATGTCAAATTGTTAAGGCATGAAGGTGGTGATGATAAAGATGACGATGATGATAGGAGCTCTACTATTTATTGAGGATCACGAAGTACTAGTTATTGTTTGTACTTCATGTGTTTTATTTTCTTCCTCTTGTCCTGAGAGATGAGGGAAGTATTGTTTTACAGAAGAGAAAACTGAGGTTTAGATTAAAATTAAGTAACTTGTCTGAGACTATACTACCTTCTAGTTTCTTAGGATTCAGTTTTATGTTGGTTCACTTTCTGTGTTTTAAAGTGATTTCCATAAGTTTACCTTGTGCAGGCTATAGTATATCATCTGATTTCTACTACCATATATATGCAAGATTCATATGAACTTATCTTTCTGCCCATAGATTATCAAAAAGAGCATCCCATTGTATTAATTGGTATTTTAATACTGGATTCTGAGGTCTGACAAATATGGGGTTGAATTCTGGCACTATGTAATAGCTGTGTGACACTAGTAAGTTACTTAAAGAAGGAAAGATGACAGTGCACTCTCCCCCAAACAAAAACCAAGCAAGCAAGCAAAATAACTGTCATGATAAACCAAGAGAGTTGTACTTTAAAATTGACCTGGATTTTCATTATTCCAGCTCATTCAATTCATAGTTACTTCCTCCTGGTCTCTCATCTGCCCTTAAGATGGTTAGACAAGTAGGTTTGTCATTTTCTAATATCAGATGGGCTTTCATTGTCTTTTTTTTTTTTTCTATTGCCTGACAGGTTTAAGTAATTTGTAATATTTGGAAGAAGTTTAAGGTTTCTGTTCTTTTCCTTCCAGGAGACCCTCATGCTAACATCTATGTACTAGTCCACTTCTTTCTCTCTTTCTTCCTCTCTCTCTCACTCTCACTTTCAATCTCACTGTCACTCTCTCACATCACACACATTAGCAGTTCTATCTTTCAGGACCTTTTTAACAATAATGTAGTAATGATGATAATGATAGCTAACATTTTTTAGAATTGCTGTATGCCAGATATGGTAATATACACTTTATATACATTATCTCATTTTAGTCTCACAAACTTAATGAGTTTAACATTATTATCCTATTTTTACAGATTAGGAAATTGAGACATAGGTTAAGTAACTTGTCCAAAGTCAAACTGCTAATTAGTGAAGGAGCCAGCTTTCAGACCCAGGTCTGTCTGACCTAAGAACCAGAGCTTTTGGCCAGCAAGCACTTCTGTCGTCCTATAAGTATGTATTTATTTGAAATGTATATTGTTGACTTAAATCATGGGCTTTTTAAATTTCAATATTCTCATCTTTATATGTTCTTCATATCTCTTGTATTTATTTTAAACCATAAGCTTCTTAAAGTTTCAGTTATACAACTTCTTTGTAGTAATCAGCAAAGCGTTGAGCACATAAAATTTTCTGTTGAAATAATTTTACAGTATTGTAAAACAGGTTTTATGGGGGGAAATCTGTGATTTTTGAAGTTTTTTTTTTCTTCTTTTAATCTTTATAGTTGGTGTTAGAATAATCACTAACAAAAGTACAGTGTAGAGTTCTATATTTTTTGTGTAGCTTTGTTGTTTTGTCCTCCTTGGTATTCATTCCAGAGTAACTTGCTCACTATAAGAAAAGTTTTAAAAGATGATTCTATGATATAACTTGTCTCAATATATTAGAAATTGCATAATTCAGTGTGACATTAGATAGTGGCAGCTGTGCAAGAAAGATATTCCTGAGATCATTCTTAAATTTTGAAGGATCTATTTCAGTTTAAAATATAAAAAGAAATATAGTATACCAGACCAGTAATTTTATTTTGAAATAGTGTGCTGGTTTTATTGTGAGGAGTCCATTCATATTCTACATTTCTCATTGGATTTAAGGCAACACTAAATAAATGATTTTTAAGATGTGGGATTTCTTTTGTTTTTAAATCTCTTGGCCATCACCCATGTTGTCTTGAGGTCAGTGAAATGGTGTTTGTGAAAATTATTTAAAAAGAAAAAGCTGAGGAACAACCAAGATGACACCTGTACTTGCTGCCTCTCACAATCACATCAAAACTCCAACTAAAAGACAAAACCAGTATCATCCAAAAGCACGGGAAACCTGGTTGAGTGGAAGTTCTACAACTGGAAGGAAAGAGAAAAGCGCATTGAGTCCTATGGGAAGTGTGGAGGTACGGAGATGCACAAACCAGGCTGGCAACTGGGTGAGCTGTTGTTTTTTCAATCAGGAGGGAGATACAAGCTCCCAATTTCTCTAAACTCCAGTTTCAGGCAAGATTCTGGGGACCCAGACTCATATCTCAGATGGGGAGAAACTGAACTGTCTGGCATCGGGCAGGAATTGCGAGGACGGCTTTCACTCAGAGCTGCTCACAATGATCATTGTTCCTGCATGGGACTGTGGGACACAGAGACGCGGGCACCTCTTTGGGGCAGGGCGGACTGGCAGCCATTGCTCTTTGCTCTGCCCTGGTAATTCCCAGAGACCTTGCTCCACCCAATTTACAATCCCACTAAGCTGCACAGTCGCTTTAGCATATGAATGGCCTGTCCCTCTTGCAATCTAAAACGCAACAAACTGCAGCGAGGTCAGCTCCAGAGCATCCAAAAGAAAGCATAAGGCCCTGCAGCAGCAGCCTGCATGTTTCACAGCTGGGCCTCATCTGGGCACTTCCAAATCCCAAATAAAGGGGAGGAATCTCCAGATCTCTCTGTAGTTCCTGCTGGATGGCATTAGGCAATGGCTGACTTTGTACCTCCTTGGAGATCAAGAGCCAGTATATCCACTGATCAGTGTGAGACCATACCAGATTATAATCTTTCACATCCATAAGCAATACATTCAAGGAGGCAGACACAGTGAGCACCAAAGCCCCACTGAAGCAAGTCCTGCCCCATAATGGTGTCTTCAGCACAGTAGTTCTCCCATTGTAGCTGGTCCTCACAGTCAGTTGATCTGGAGGTCAGTTCCTCCCAGTGATACCAACAACAATCAAGGCTTAACTACAACAAGACTGTGCACAGAACCCACAAAGGGGTGCACCAAGAGTGTCCACCTCAGGTAACTGGGGAGGCTGAGCCACTGGGCCAACCCTAAAGGACACCTAGCACGCAAAGTCACACTACCAACACAGGGAAGCAGCCAAAATGCAGAAACATAGAAACAGGTCACAAAGGGAAGAAATGGAGGAAAGCAAACTACTGGATATAGAGTCTAAAACCACGGTTGTAAGGTTTTCCAAGAATCTTCTAGAAACTGCTGATAAATTTAGTGAGATCCTTGAGGATATGAAAAAGGACCAATCAGAAAGTAAGCATCCACTGACTGAAATAATAATAATGCACAGAGATCTAACAGGAGACTAGAGGATCCCAAGAATAAATACAAAGATTTGAAATATGAAGAAGCAAAAAACACCCAACTGGAAAAGAAAAAATAATCCAAAAATATGAAGATAGTGTAAGGAGTTTCTGGGACAGCCTCGGTGTACCAACATCTGAATTATGGGGGTGCCAGAAGAAGAGATTTTGAAAACCTATTTGAAGAAATAATGACCGAAAACTTATCCTACCTCGTGAAAGAAACAGACTTAATAAGTCCAGGAAGCGCAGAGAACCCCAAACAAAAGGAATCCAAAGAGGACCACACCAAGACACATCATAATTAAAATGCCAAGAACAAAAGACAATGTTAAAAGCAGCAAGAGAAAAACAGTTATCTACAAGGGAACACCCATAGGATTGTTAGCTGATTTCTCAACAGAAACTATGCAGGCCAGAAGGGAGTGGCAAGAAATGTTCAAAGTGATGAATAGCAAGAACCTACAACCAAGATTAGTCTACCCAGCAAAGCTATCATTTAGAATTGAAGGACAGATAAAGAGCTTCACAGATAAGAAAAAGCTAAAGGAGTTCATCACCACTAAACCAGTATTTATGAAATGCTGAAAGGTATTAAGAAGAGGAGGAAGAAGAAAAAGGTAAAGATAAAAATTATGAACAATAAAGTGACAACAAATACATATTTATCAAGTGAATCTAAAAATCAAGTGAATAAAAAACCTGACAAACAGAATAAACTGGTGAATATAATGGAATCAGGGGCATAGAAAGGGAGCGGACTGATAATTCTTGGGGGGAAGGGGATATCTAGGGGTTTGGGAAGAGATTGGACAAAAATCTTACAACTATGGATGAGGATAGGGGGGAGGATAAGGTCATGGTATGGGGTGGGAACTGGTGGAAGGGAGTTATGGGGGGAAAAAGGAACCACTGTAATAAACTGAACAATAAAGATTTATTAAAAGAAAAAGCTGTATGAATGTAAAGTTAAGATGGTTGGTCCTTTGATCCAATTAATACTTTTCTAGTAAAAATGTGTCTCTGTGAATTGTCAAAGGACCTCGGTGAGTATTTTCTGTATAATTAGTTTGCCAAGGAAATGTTATAAGTCATCTATTGGTACCTTTTAAGAGAATCAGGATTATGCCTAGAATGTTTTACAATTATAATACACTAGACCCTGGTGCACAAAATTTGTGCATGGGGAGGGGGAGGGCAGGGTGTCCCTCAGCCACGCTTTGCACCCTCTCCAATCAGGAAACCCTCGGAGAATGTCCAGCTGCCAGTTTAGGCCCAATCCCTGTGGGCCTCATTCAGCAGTCAGACATCCCTCTCAAAATCCAGGACCGCTGGCTCTTAACCCCTCACCTACAGCCTGCCTGGTTGCCTCCCAACTGCCCTCCTGTCATCTCTCTGGTTGCCCCTCAACTGCCCCCCTGGCAACCTCTACTGCCCCCCTGCCAGCCTGGTTGACCCCCGCCTCCCAACTGCCTCCCTGCTGGCCTGGTCATCCCCTAACTGTCCAAAAGGAAGTGAGACATCCAGAAGATGTCCAGTCACCTATCTAATTAGCATATTACCCTTTTATTAGTATAAATGTGATTTTGACTAAACCCAGTTTTTTCTTACCATGAAAGTAATTTACTTTGTTGCCAGTGGATGAAACTCCCCTGTTTGGAGGAGCCAGGATCTTGGGGCACTGCTGAAGCATTTTCAGAAGCCCCCACGGGAGGATGGAATGTGGAAAGAGGCTTTATTGGCATGGAGTTAAATTTCTTAGGTTCCAAAATCCCCTGCCCTTAAGCCAGTCCTGGAAGAGGTGCATCTGGGAGCTCAGTCAAGTCAGAAATAAGAGTAGTGTCCAGAGTTTCCATTCCATGTTGCATCTGAATGTGGATAAGCATTTGGGCCTGATTAAAGTGCATTAGTCCATGTGTGGAGCCCAGCTCCTGGCACAAAGGTAGCACAGCCCCCCTGCAGCAGGAGTCCTAAGAGGGCCAGCGTGTGAAAGCAAGAGCTCACTGCTTTGTCTGAAAGTTTAAATATTTAGGTTTTGTTCCCAGTAAAAGAAAGATATGTAATATCGTTTCAGCATTCGGACTTTATTTGGGTGCTTAAGTTAGTTGAAGACATTTGAACTAACTTATGAACTAATATCATGAGATATTTGATATTAAATAATTATTTCTAGATGTTATAGTGGTATTGTGGTTATTTTAAAATAGTTTCATTTTTTTAAAATTTACCATTATTGTTGAAAATATTACACATGTTCCATTTTCTTCCCCATAGACCCTTCTAGTCTGCTCCCACCCCCAGGCCTTCACCACACTGTTGTCTGTGTTCAAGGGTTATTCGTATATACACATAAGTTCTTTGCTTAATCTCTTCCCACCCACCCCCATCCCTTCTGAGATTTATCAGTCTGCTCCATGTTTCTATGTCTCTGGATGTATTTTGTAAATGTTTAGGTTTGTGTACTTGGCAGTGGCCATGGCCATCCTGGCCAATTACCTGTTTCCAGTTGTGATTAATGGGCAATTAGCCTCCTATGTCACTCAGATCTTACTGGTCATGCCTCTAAACTGCCTTTGTCCAGTACCTTCCCGCATCAATCGATGGGGAATAGACTTGGAGAATGTTAAATGCAGCTTTTTTCCAAAGCTGTATCAGTGATGTGCCTATATATAGTCTTTCCTTTTGCTATTAAATAATAACCAGGTTATTACAACAGTATCACTTCCACCACCACCACCCTCAGGAAAAAAACAACTAGCAGAAAGGCTCTCCTGGCACTATCAAATTTAGGAATCATGTTGAAAAAGTTAAGTTTTTTGGCTCTTAACAGCTTGTGGTAATCATAACATTTCTTATGTCCATAAGGGAGCAACCTTATTAGGTTCTGAAATTTTGGTGGTCATGGGCCACACAGACTTTCCTCTCATTTTGGAAATTATCCATACAAAATGAGTCATAGGAAAATG
Source organism: Antrozous pallidus (assembly GCA_027563665.1). NCBI lineage: Eukaryota > Metazoa > Chordata > Mammalia > Chiroptera > Vespertilionidae > Antrozous > Antrozous pallidus. Next base: position 41,981,011 of record CM050512.1, on the reverse strand, counting down.
CACAATTAGGGAAAAAGAATCCAAATGATAATTTTTACAGATGTTTTTGTATGTAGTGGGAAGATTTTTTGTAATTTAATGTTTGTGGATTTGTTCTTATCCTTTGTGAAGGTCCACTAATTCATATGTGAAGCTCTATTCTCTACTTTCAGAAGAAAGGTTTATTCTTAACCTAAGAAGTTTAAGGATTTCTATCTGAGGAAATAATGTAGAAAACAATCTTTGAAAGTAACTTAGACATTTTACTTGAAATGAGTGTGAAAAAAAGCTTCTTACCTAAAGATTCTCATTGGTTGAGCCATCTAAATGTACCTAGTATTCATTGTAAAGATCTTTAAAAAATTGTGTTGCTATTTGCCATAATGAAATCTCCAAGTGCGAGTCTCCCTCCCCTAGGTTACCTTGGGGTCAGCTTGATTTTGGTGCTATCCTCTAATTTTATTTTACTTAACATCTTCATTTCTTTTTTTGTTAAATTGGACATAACCTCATTAGAAAACTGTTTTAAAACTAGAGGTCTAGTGCATGAAATTCATGCATGGTGGGGGGTTGCCCCTCAGCTCAGCCTGCACCCTCTCCAATCTGGGACCCCTTGAGGGATGTCCGACTTCCAAGTGGGATCAGGCCTAAACAGGCAGTTGGACATCCCTCTCACATCTAGGACTGCTGGCTCCCAACCACTCACCTGCCTGCCTGATTGCCCCTAACTGTTTCTGCCTGCTGGCCCAATTGCCCCTAACTGCCCTCCCCTGACAGCCTGGTCACCCCTAATTGTGCTCCCCTGAAGGCCTGGCCCCCCCACCTGCCCTCCCCTGCTGGCCTGATTACCCCTAACTGCCCTCCCTTGCAGGCTTAGTCCTCCCCCAACTGCCCTCCTGCAGTTCTGGGTTCCCTTCCAACTGCCCTCCCTTTCAGGCCTGAGTCCCAGCCCCCAACTGTCCTCCCCTGCTGGCTTGATTGCCCACCACTGCCCTCCCCTGTAGGCCATCTTGTAGTGGCCATCTTGTGTCCACATGGGTGCTTCTATGTTTGACCACATGGGGGTGGTCATCTGTGTGTTGGAGTGATGGTCAGTTTGCGTATTTTTCTTTTATTAGATAGTACTAGTGGCCCGGTGCATGAAATTCGTGCACATTAAAAGGGTATTGATTAAAGGAAATAATTTAATATTGCTGTTTGCTCTTTCTCTATAATAGAAGTATCAGAGACTAAAGGAAATTAGTAAACTATATATGAAAACCTTTCTCCTGTCAGAGTCTGGGGCGCACCCAGGCACCCAGAGTCAAGTCCCCACTCACATGTGCCTCAAAATCACGTGAGACCCAGACCCAGCCGCCCCTTCCTCCCACATTGGGGTAGATCCAGACCCAGCCAGTCCCACCCTTGTCAAGCCCCGCAGGGGAGGGGGCGTCCTAGGGTCCCCTGGCCCAGCACCAGGAGGGGGGCGTGGTTTGAGGTCCCCCATCAAGTCCCACCAGGTGGGAAACAACCAGAGATCCCCCATCAAGCCCCACCAGGCAGAGGAGCACAGCCTCAGGTCCCCCAGCCTGGTGCTGGGGTGGGGATGCAGCGTGAGGTCCCCTGTCAAGTCCTGCCAGGTGGGGGCGCAGCCTGAGGACCCCTGTCAAGCCCTGCCGAGTTGGGAGTGTGGCCTGCAGTCCCCTGTCAAGCCGCACCAGGTGGGAGGCACGGCCTGAGGTCCCCCAGCCTGCAGCTGGGGTGGGGGGAGCAGCCTGAGGTACCGTAGCTCAGCACCGGGGCAGGAAGCACACCCTGAGGTTCCCTGTCAAGCCCTGCCGGTGGGGGGCATGGCCTGTGGTCCCCTGTCAAGCCCTTCAGGGCAGGGGGAGCAGCCGGAGGTACCCTAGCCCAGCACCAGGACGGGGAGTACACTTTGAGGTCCCCCATCAAGCCCCACTGGGTGGAGGACATGGCCTCAGGTCCCCTGGCCTGGAAGCCAGGGCAGGGGTCGAGGTCTGAGGTCCCCTGTCAAGCCCCTCTGGATTGGGGGGGGGGGGTGTAGGCCTCCTGTCCCGTGCACTGCGGCCACGCCCCCCGCCAGCCTCCTGTCTTGCTGCCACGACCACCTCACGCTCTCCGTGAGCAGGTATGCATAGGGAAGGCTGGGCCAGGATAATTGGGAAGGGGTTATGGGGGGGGGGCAGCATCCTGGGTGAGCTGGACCTCACAGCCTCTCTGCTTCAGCTCCCAGCACCCCAGACCTAAGGAGTAGTGCTTTCATAGGGGCCTGGCAGGCACTGGATATGGTGATGCCTTAAAAACAGAAAAAGCCCCCTTTAACTCTGGCTGGAAGTGCATTGGGAACTTATGGTCAGGGGAAGCAGCCCAACATCAGGGCTGAACTAAGACCTTGGGTAACCTCTGGAGGGGTGACTTCAGTCCTTTGCTGCAGCCATGCCCCCCGCTAGCCTCCTGTCCTGCTGATGCCCCGCCCTCCCGTGTGCTGCCCCACCCCGCCCTTCCGCTCTTGATTGGCTGGTATTATAGCGAAGGCACAGTAATTTTCATGTTTCTCTTTTATTAGATAGGATAGGATAGCTAGGTGGCAAAATGTACCTGTTACTTAGTAGCATTTTATTGATTTTTTTTTTTTTTTTTTTTTTTTACAGAGAGGAAGGGAGAGGGATAGAAAGTCAGAAACATCAATCAGCTTCCTCTTGCGCACCCCCTACTGGGGATGTAGCTGCAGCCAAGGTACATGCCCTTGACCAGAATCAAACCCGGGACCTTTCAGTCCGCAGGCCGATGCTCTATCCACTGAGCCAAAATGTTTGCCATTTTTAATCAACTATACTTTAGGAAAATTTTCTTAACAGATATTACAGGTTCTTTCTGTACTGTTTGCTTTGTAAATGATTAGCATATAAACTTATCTTTTCATTTTAAATCTGATTTCATTGTAAAGGCTTAAGATTGTAAATATAACTTTTTAAAGTACTATTTTTAGTGTCTGTTTTTGTAAGTGATTTTATGAGATCAATGGACTAGAAGCATTTCTCCATTTACCTGTTTGCACCATGCAATGTTGACAGAGAGACGAAGATGGAATCAAATTTTACATTCTCCTTTACATTTAAGAGTGTTGGTTTTGAGGAAAGTGCTGTAATCTAGCAGCTGCCAGAGTCGTCAGGGCTGTCAGATAAGTTGAAGAAAAACCCAGGTACATGGGATCACAACTGATCTTTATTAATCAGCAAAAAAACTTCATTATGTCTATGCATGTTTTTCTCATTAAGATCAGGAATTTGCTTAGTTCCTAGCAGCGGGAGTTAATGGTTAAATTGCTTTCAGTAATCCATACATGGTTAATATATTTCTTTAAACACCTAAATGTAGTTAGTGTTACACTACCAGGACTTTTATAGTTAGTGAATCAAAGGAAGAAAACAAGGTATCAACCCTCTTTAATATTCTTGGTGTACTGAAATAAAAACAATTCAGCTGGCAAGGGCTTTTAAAATAACTTAGTTTTTGTTACCTGCAGTTTTTGAAATCTGAATTCACCTGAGTCAACATCTGCACTTTGTGCTTCCATATTTACCTAAATACTTAATTAAAAGTCTATCATCTTGAGCCCTACCCCGGGTTGTTTCTAAGTGGTTAGAGCTTCTGTAGGAACAACAAACGGTCCAGGGTTCAGTTGCCAGCCAAGGGCATGTACCTGGGTTGTGGTTCACTGGCCCATCCATAGTCCGAAAGTTTGGGAGGCAACCAATCCATGTGTGTCTCTCACATTGATGTTTCTCTCCTTCTCTTCCTCTCTTTTTCTCTCTCTCTTTAGAAAAGCAATGGAAAATATATCCTCAGATGAGTATTAACAAAACGAAATGTATGTCATCTTGAAAAGAGGGACTAGATGTCAATAATTTGTAGTTTTCAGCCCGGTTCTTCTTTTTTTTTTTTAATATATATATTTTATTTTTTTTGCAGTATACCTTAGATTTAATAGTAATATATATGTTTTCCTTTTTTTCCCCCATTGTCCTCCCCCCAGCCGCCTCTACCCCCAGCACATGTCCCCACCTGTTCCCTCTCTCCCCCTCCTCCCCGCCCCAGTGTCTTGCATCCACTGGTTATGCTCGCATGCATGCATACAAGTCCTTCAGTTGATCTCCCACAGCACCCGCCCCCCCACCTTCCCTAGCCTTCTCCCTGTAGCTTGACAGGCTGTTCAATGCCTCCCTGCCTCTATATCAATTGCTCTCCCCCGTTTCTTTTCTTCAAAAATATCTTGCCTCTGCATACTAGAAACAAACGTATAAGAACCAAAAATGTTTGAGTCTCAGTTTCAATGTCCAACTGTTCTGAGTTTCAGCCTGGTTCTTTTAGCTGAGGAAGGTGTTTATCTTTTACCATAGTGGTAAAAGAGGAATCAGGATTTACCTGGAACAGTGAAGAAAGAAGATAACTAAGGTAGCAAATCATGTTAACTGTGTAGCCAGTTAAGATATAATTTGATAACAATTTTTTATCAAATCAATAAAAATAGTTCATAAAGTTTAATTTTTGAAAAAGAGCCAAAGACTTGAACTGGCACTTTATAAAATATATAAAAGGTTATTTAAAGAGGCCCAGCCACTATGGTTCAGTGATTTGAGCATTGATTTATAAAGGTCACAGTTCAATTCCCAGTCAGGTCAGATGCCTGGGTTGTGATCCCCAGTGTGAATGTGTGTGCAGGAGGCTGCCGATCAGTAATTCTCATCATTGATGTTTCTGTCTTTCTCTCTGAAATCAATAAAAAAATATTTAAAAAATAATAAATGGGTAATAAACATATGAAAAGATACTCTATTTCATTATTTATCAGAGAAACCCAAATTTAAACTGCAGTGAGTGAGATATCACCATCTTACCTTGCTTTTAACATAAAAAAAGACAATACCAAGTGTTGGTTGAGGATGTGAAGCAACAGGTATAAATTGCATGCAAGCACTTTGAAAAACAGTTTTGCAGTATCTACTAAAGCAAAACATAGTTGTCTTTTCAGACAAGGTAAATATTGGAAATTTTAAAAGATCCCATGTATATTGATGTCATGAATCTGTACATTTTAATTAAGCTTTTTTATGTTGCAGGGAATATAGGCCAGCCCATGTTCCATTGATATATAGGAATATTGCCAGGAATCAAGAAAATTTAGAATATCCTATGTACACGGAAATCCCAAAATATATAATTAACTCTGATCTTATTGTTAACAGAACTCAGTTACTCTCCATTCACCAGTGTAGCTTAGATTCATCCTATTATTCTCTCTTTTTATAGTATCTGTTCTTCATTTCTTCTTCTTTGGTTTGTCATGACCTTTCTTTTCTTCGGCTTCTTTTCAGCTTCAACTCCTACTACCAACTCCCTAATCTCTTGGCATTTCCAAAAGTAAATAAATGCCTTGAAAAAAATCTAATTACCTTTCCACTTCAGGTTACTATTAATTGGCCACCCTTGGCCCATTTATAATTAACTAGAGGACTGATCCACAAAATTTGTGGAGGAGTAAGCCTTCCTTTTTCCCCCAGCTGCCAGCACCAGCTTCCCCCTGGCACTTAGGATCTGGGCTACTCTCTGGCTGCTGGCAGGGACCTGGGCTTTCCTTGCAATCCTGGCTTTGTCCGTAAGGTTGTCCAGTAGGGCGTCTGGTCTAATTAGCATATTATGCTTTTATTATTATAGATTATATATTTACTTGGGTAGGGTTAGATTGGCAGTTATACAAACAATATTCTATGAGTATCCTATCTAATAAAAGAGTAATATGTAAATTGACCACACCTGCTACAACCACAAGCCACTCCCACCAACCAATCAGGAGTGAGTATACAAATTAACCCAGACAAAATGGCTGCAGCCCACGGAGCTGCAGCAAGCATGAGGCTTGGGTTTCTCCAGCAATGGAGGAAGCCAAGCTTTTCTGCTGCTCTGGCCTGTCCAGGCCTACACTCAAGGCTACAAAGTTTCAATTATGGAAGTTAAATTATTCCCAAAAAAAATGGCGGCAGCCATGGAGCTGGATAGAGAACAGGTGGCTTGAGTTGCCCCCAGTGATGGAGGAAGCCAAGCTCCTACATTCCTGGCCTACTTTGGCCTCTGATACAAAGTTTCAATTATAGAAGATAAATAAGTCCCAGCAAAAATGGCTGTGTCCATGTAGTGAGCAGGAGGTTTGGCTTTGCTCAAGACTATAAAGTTTCAATCACAGAAGATAAATAAACCCCAGAAACCAGGGCCTACACTTGGGTCACCAGGGGGCGTGGCTGTCGTGCAAACGAACGCAGGTCCCTCGCCCAGGCCACCCCATGCCCCAAGGGAACCCTCACCCTGATCCAGGACACCCTTCAGGGCAAACCAGCTGGCCCCCACCTGTGCACCAGGCCTCTATCTTGTCCTATCTAGGATAGGCAGAAGCGGTTAGGGACAACCAGGAAGGCAGGCAGGTGAGCAATTAGGAGCCAGCAGTCCTGGATTGTGAGAGGGATGTCTGACTGTCCATTTAGGGATTGGGCCTAAATAGGCAGTTGGACATCCTCAAGGGGTCCCAGATTGGAGAGGGTGCAGGCTGGGCTGAGGGACACACCCCTGTGCACGAATTTTGTGCACTGGGCCTCTAGTGTTTTATAATGTCTCAATATTATATTTGAATGTTTATGTAGAGAGGAGATTTCTGACAGTTACTGTGACAGATGGGATTCTGCTTTTTCTAATTTGATGTGTAAAAGTCATGGTGGGTGACATGGCTTACACATATTGACAGCAGTGGTAACTATTTTCTAATTTTACCTAAAATTACCTAATTTTTTTTTGTGCTGAGCCCCCATAGCCAAGGATTAGGTGAACCTGAGGGGGGTGGGGATGGAGGGTGGTGAAGGATTAAAGAAAAGGCAAAGAATAAACTGGGGCTCAGTGTATCTCCTATGCCTGGCTGAGGCCACAGAGAATGATCCAGACTGCAAGCTGATGCTTTATTTTATAGTCAGAGGTAAACAGGGTAGTGGTCACCATAGTTACGGCGTTCTTGTGAGTTTCACTTTTTTTTGGCAGCACTTGCTGCACCTCCCATAGTCCCATTAGCTACCTACGAAGGAGCTAGGGAGAGTCCTAAGATCAGGCTTAATTATGCTAAGAGAGCTGTGCCCTCTAAGCTGGGACTTGTTTGTGGCTTTGCCAACAGGTAAGTCCAAGGTTTAACCCCATAGCCACTCCCTACATTTTTTAAACAAGGAATATAAAACTCATTTTAATCAAGTAAACCTTTTCGCTAATAGCCTAAAAAATATTTTGTTTATGTTGTCTTTATTGCCTGGTAAATATTCTAGGTTTGTTTGAAATTGAGGAATGAAACACAGCATTGGATTAGGAATAATACAAATAGGTAACAAAATAAATCAATATCCTCCAGGTTAAAATGTTATCCTACCTAAAAACAATTCTATCTTTTTCCCATCTCATCCATGTTCTCAATAGACCAGATTTGGTCGTTGATCGGAATGCTCATATCACTGTTCATTTCCTAAGCCCTTGTTCTTTTCAGTACCATTCCTTTGAAGAATAATTAAACACTGTTATCATTTAATCCTCCTAGAAGCCTTTCAGTTTAGGCGTCATCCTCATTTTGCATTAAAAATAAATTAGGTAGATTATGAGAACATTGATGAGCGAGTGGTAACTTATTCCAAAAGCAACAACCTCATTTTTTAAATACTCCCCTTTCTAGTTAATTTTAGCTATTCTCATGGATGCATGTTTGAATAAGATCATTCAACCCCCTTTAAAAAATCTTTCCCATATAGTTAGATCTAAAAGTTCTTAGGAAATCTAAACCATTCCTGCAAATAGTTTTAATAGTTAGATTTTATTGCTTCCCCACTGTAGTTTTAAAAGTATTCTTTGCTTATAAGGAAAAAAAGTACAAAACTATTTTTTTTTCATCTTCACCTGAGGATATTTTTAAAAATATATTTTATTGATATTTTACAGAGAGAAGGGAGAGGGATTGGGAGTCAGAAACATCCATGAGAGAGGAACATCAATCAGCTGCCTCCTGCATACCTCCTACTGGGGATGTGCCCGCAACCAAGGAATATGCCCTTCACTGGAATCAAACCCTTGGACCCTTCAGTCCACAGGCTGATGCTGTATCCACTGCGCCAAACCAGCTAGGGCTACCTGAGGATATTTTTTCCATTGATTTCTAGAAAGTGTGGGAGAGATGGAGGGAGGGAAGAGAAAGAAATATTGATGTGAGAGAGAGACATCGACTGGTTGCCTCTAGAAAGCACCCCAACCAACCAACGCTGGGGAACCTGCAACCAATGTTCCCTTGACCAGCAGTTGAACCTGTGACCCTTTGGTCTGCGAGCCAGTGCTCAACCAGTGAACAAAACTGGCGAGGACATACAACTATCTTTAATTTATAACTGAGATAATTACCCTTCATTTTGCTGTGTTTCCTTCCATTCTCTGTGCGTTTTACCCTCAAAACATTGTGGAGATTACAAAATTAATATTGTTTATTTTCCCAACCTAACATTATTTTCTCTTATAACACAGCTTTGTTAATATTTTATTGTGCTGTGATTTTGGTGCTTACTTGCTTATTATTAGACCTGTATAGTTACTTTTTTTGTATTTATTGCCTTCCTACATAAAGCATTTTTTTTTTGTAGTGTAGTTGCATCCTTATAATAGACTAGAAGCCCTGTGCAGGAAATTCATGCACGAGGTGGGGGACCCTCAGCCCAGCCTGCACCCTCTCCAATCTGGGACCCCTTGAGGGTTGTCACAATCCAGGACTGCTGGCTCCAAACTGCTCGCCTGCCTGCCTCCCTGATTGCCCCTTACTGCTTCTGCCTTCCAGCCTGATCACCCCCTAACCACTACCCTGCCAGTCTGATGCCTAACTGCTCCCCTGCCAGCCCTCAACTTCCCTCCTCTGCTGGCTTGGTCACCTCTAACTGCCCTCCCCTGCAGGCTTGATCACCCCCAACTGTCCTCCCTTACAGGCCTGGTCCCTCCCAAAAGCCCTCCCCTGCTGGCCTGATGGCCCACAACTTCCCTCCCTTGCAGGCCTGGGACCTCCCACTGCCCTCCTCTGCTGGCCGTCTTGTGGTGGCCATATTGTGTCCACATGGGGGCAGGATCTTTGACCACATGGGGGAAGCCCTCTTGTGTTGGAGTGATGGTCAATCTGCAAATTACTCTCTTATTAGATAGGATATAGGCCTGGTGCATGGATGGGGACCACCTGGTTTGCCCTGAAGGGTGTCCCAGATCAGGGTGGGGTTCCCTTGGGGCATGGGGTGACTTGGGTGAGGGGCCTATGGTGGTTTGCAGGCTGGCCACATCCCCCAGTGACCCAAGTGGAGGGCCTGGGATCTGGGATTAATTTATGTCTACAATTGAAACTTTGTAGCCTGGAGCGGAGCAAAGCCTTTTGCTCGCTCCATGGCAATAGCCATTAATTTTTGAAACTTTGTAGCCTAGAGTGGAGGCCTGGGATAGGGCTGCAGAAGTTTGCCTTCCTCCATCACCCAGTCAACCCTAGCCTCTTCTCACTCCAGCTCTGTGGCTGCCACCATTTCTGTTGGGATTATGTATCTTCTATAATTGAAACTTTGTAGCATTGAGTGGAAGCCTAAGCCAGCAATGGCAGGCGGAAAGCTTGGCTTCTGCCGTTGCCAGGGAAACCCAAGCCTCCCTCCTGCTCTCAGTGGCGGCAGCCATCTTGATAGGGGTTTATTTGCATAATTTGCTCCTGATTGGCTGGTGGGTGTGGCTGTAGGCATGGCTTGATCAGAGGTATGGTCAAATTGCATATTACTCTTTTATTAGATAGGATTCTCAGAAATACAATTGCTTGGTTTAAGGATATGAGTACTTTATATATATATGTATATGTATATGTATATGTATATGTATATGTATGTATACACACACATACACACACACACACACACACACACATAAAAAGATTATACTGCCCTAACCAGTTTTGCTCAGTGCTTGGAGTGTTGTCCTGCAGACTGAAGGGTCTCAGGTTAGATTCTGTTCAAGGGCACATATGTCAGTTGCAGGCTCGGTCCCTGGTCCCTTGGTTCGGTGCGTTTTATGTGTTTCTCTCATATTGGTGTTTCTGCCTCTCCCCTCTCCCTTCCACCCTGTCTAAAAAAAAGCAATATATATATATATATATACACACACATACATATATATATATATCCTCAGGTAAGGATTAAAAAAAAAAGATTGTACTAATATTTCATCTGCAAGAATGTGTAGATCTTCATTTCACTGCAACGTTACTAGCATTCATTTTTTAATCCTATCCAAGTTAGATGAAAAATGTGTTCTGTGACTTTTAATTTTTGTAGAAGTGATATGTTATTCCTGTAAATAATTTAAATAATATTGACAATGCTGAAATCTAAAGAATAGAAAATGAATATATAAAACATCCATTTAAAGTTACTGAACTCGCCAAGACCAGTTTGGCTCAGTGGATAGAGCGTCGGACTGCGGACTGAAGGGTCCCGGGTTCGATTCTGGTCAAGGGCATGTGCCTTGGCTGCGGGCACATCCCCAGTAGGGGGCGTGCAGGAGGCAGCTGATTGATGTTTCTCTCTCATCGATGTTTCTTCTGACTTTCTATCCCTCTCCCTTCTGCTCTGTAAAAAATCAAGAAAATATATTTTAAAAAAATAATTTAAAAAATAAAGTTGCTGAACTCTTTCAAAGCAAAACAAAAAAGATCTCCCTTATTCGTTAGTATTTGTTTTGTAAAGCTAGGGTGGAAAAATTGTTTAACAGATTTCCTTTAGACAGCCTTACTTGATTTAACTAGTTATTTCTCACCTTCCTTTGGCTCCTCAAAAGGAGGAAAGATTGAGAAAATAAGACTGAATTTTAGAGTGTTAAATTTAGTTTATTTAGAATTGTTTTTTTCTATCACAGGTTGGGTTCTTAAACAGCTTTTGGTGCAGAGTAAGGGCTTGGTAGTTTACTAATTTCTCCCTTGGTAGATAAAAGAGATATACATGTTGTATTTGGGCTGTTTTTTGTTTTGTTTTGTTTTGTTTTTTAGTACTTCCAATTGTGATAGACAATGTCTTATTTTCTTCTGCATTCTTTTAATAGGTAACGGGTGTGTGATAAGGCCCTGCTTATTAACCCTTCCAGCCTCTTCTCACTCTAACACTTTGTCTATTTAGATATGTCTATTTAGATATAGCGTGCTCTCGTAGAAGAAAATGAAAGATGAATAATCAAGGTCTATAAATAACCTTATATCATGATATTTTTTTTAAATCATGGTATCTGAAGAAATTTCCTAGAACTAGTCTGAACAAATGTTCTGGTTTTCAGTATGATTTGAGAAAAGTATCTTGAAATTAAACAAATATTGTACTTGAAGTATAATTGTATTGATGTTGGGCTTTTTTTTATGCAGAGTATGATAAAATCTTCTTTAATACCATTTTCTTAAATATATTTTTTAATTTATTTGATTCATGAGACACTGCAATTCCTGGAAATCATTGTGGATTGAACCTCTTCTCATCTTATACATTATAAATGTTGGTTTTCTGAATGAATTGTATTGTATCTTTTCATCTGGTTCAGTAAAGAACTATCTTTGGCCTCCATGTAAAATACATTTTTAGCCTAAGTTTCAGGTATTTAGGTTTAGTATGGAGAACTAGAGTACCATACTAGCCATATTATTTTAAAAGTAAAATTGAGCCCAGGATTTTTAATGACTGACTTATCTTATTGTCTAGTGGTTACAGTGATACTGAAGCCTGTCTTAAATTTATCCTTGTGTTTTTTCTGTTTCAGAGGCTACTGCTTCTCTCAGGGGATCCCATATATATGTGAAAGACTTAAATAGATGAAATTTTTAATATTTCCAAGTATGAAATTTTGGTGCCAAATTTTCTTATCTCAAATATTCTGTTGACCTAGACAGGAATAAAATTGTGGCCATTTCAACTAATGATATTTTAAATTACAACTCTATTGATTAAATTGTTCTCCTGATTATAGTTTCTTGCTTCTCATGTGGTTTGCTTTAAAAATAATAATATTGTAAGTAGCACGCTTATTTGGTTTTATAACAGGTTTCAGAATTTCCGTTTCTGGAAAATGCTCCTTTGTGCTTATATTAACATTTAATCTTATATTTTCTCTCTTTTCATAATTAAAATGGAAAAAATGACAATATATTTTTGGGTGGGGGAACTATGCCATTAATAACATAATTTTTGACACCCTGAGGAAGTTACTTAAATACTATCTCTATTTTTTTGTTGCTGTCTTTATTGTTGGAGAATGTTGCCAACATTCTTACTGTAATTTATACCACTGCTTTAGTATATGGATAGGCTAATGAACAGACTGTGCAGAATGATTATATATAAGTTTATCTTCCACATGATTAAACCAAACGATAAGATTTAGCTGTGACTTTAAGGGAGTTTTTTCAAATCAGTTCTTAGGACATTTTTGGTATTTTATTAAATTTATAAATTTGAACTACATGATTTAATTTATCAAGCTTTTCATTTTTCTCCAAAAGTCTAGATGTAGAGGGTACACAGTACACGTAAAGGAGTTAGTCTAAAGGTTACTCTTGGACTTTGACCAAGAGTAACCTTTATATCAGCTCTCTAAGTAGTATACTGCTATTTGGAAAATGCTACTGTGACCCCCTCTAGTGGCCAAAAGATTGTGTTTTTTGGTCTCAGTATTTAAAAGTAAACCTTGTTCTATATTAAGATATATTCAGTACATTTTTTATTGAACTAAAGTGATAGTATATGTTTTTGCCAAACCTGTTCAGGAATATTGCTTACTAACTCACAAATTTGGGAAAGAAAGTTTTTGCACAGCAATTCATTTGAGGGAGCTTAAAGCAGATATATTGAAAGGGGAAAATATTCCTACAATAATTGTACTTGAATTTCTCATTATTAATTTTAGATAGAATTTGGTGTTTTCAAAATACTATATTCATGATTAGGGGTTGTAAGTAAAGTCAACTTTTTTTCTTGTGGAAGTGTGAGTAGAATTTTTTAAAAGCCAGCAGCATGCTTTTAAAATATTATTCACAAAAATACTGATGAGATTCAAAAGCATCTTATAATTTTAAGAACAGTTAAGAGTGTTTCAAGTTGTGACTATAAACTACTACCTTCCCATTTTCATCCCTATTTCCTCACCCACTCGACCTTCAAAAAGTAGATCTTATAAATTCAGGATGCGTACTATTGCCTTCAAAGAGGACGTTTTGGGAAGCCACAATAGATTCAGTCCTCAGAATAGTTTTACAACTTCTCTTTTAGAATTATTTTCAGCCCATGACAGTGTTTATAAAATATTGAGTCTTGAGACCAGGCTGCACCTACACCACTCAGGTATGTAAATGCCCATAAATGTTTACAATTTTTAAAACACCTGCTATATATAAACTTTGAAATAAACTCTGCATGTTGCAGAACTGTTAAGGATAATTTTTAAAAAATATAAACCCTTAAACGGTATCAGTATCTATCAATCGATAGATTAGATTTTTGAGAAAAATTAAAACTAAGAACCATGTCCTGTGAATAAGACCAGCCGATCAAACTTAAATATTTTGAAGTTATTTTTTTAAATTTAATAAATCTTTATTGTTCAGATTACTACAGTGTTCCTCTATTTCCCCCCACCCCATAACTCCCCTCCCCCCGGTACCCACCACACCCTCTGCCCTTACCTCCTGCCACTGTCCTCATCAATACTTGTACGATTTTTGTCCAGTCTCTTCCTGCAGCACCCTCACTCCTTTCCCCCCAAGAATTGTCAGTCCATTCCCTTTCTTTGCCCCAAATTCTATTATATTCACCAGTTTATTCTGTTCATGAGATTTTTAATTCACTTGATTTTTAGATTCACTTGTTGAAAGATGTATATTTGTTGTTCATAATTTTTATCTTTACCTTTTTCTTCTTCCTCTTCTTAAAGAATACCTTTTAACATTTCGTACAATCCCGGTTTGATGAACTCCTTTAGCTTTTTCTTATCTGCGAAGCACTTTATCTGACCATCAATTCTGAATGATTACTTTGCTGGGTAGAGTAATCTTGGTTGTAGGTTCTTGCTATTCATCACTTTGAATGTTTCTTGCCACTCCCATCTGGCCTGCATCGTTTCTGTTGAGAAATCCGCTGACAATCGTATGGGTGCTCCCTTATAGGTAACTAATTGTTTTTCTCTTGCTGCTTTTAATATTCTCTCTCTGTCTCTTGCTCTTGGCATTTTAATTATGATGTGTTTTGGTGTGGTCCTCTTTGGGTTCCTATACTTTGGGGTTCTGTGTGCTTTTTGGACTTTTAAGTTAATTTCTTTCACCAGGTGGGGGAAGCTTTCACTCACTGTTTTTTCAAATAGCTTTTCAGTATCTTGCTCTCTCTTTTTTTGGCACCTCCGTAATTTGGATGTTGGTATGCTTGAGCTTGCCCCAGAAGCTCCTTACACTGTCTTCAGTTTTTTGGATTATTTTTGCTTTTCCGGCTGAGTGATTTTTGCTTGGTTTTTTTTTTTTTAATCTTTATTGTTCAGTTTATTAATTACATTGTTCCCCCTTTTTTTCCCCCTATAGCTCCCCTCCACCCAGTACCCATCCCACCCTCCACCCTCACCTCCCCCAACTGTCCTCTCCCATAGTTGCATGATTTTGTCCAGTCTCTTGCTGCACTTCCCACACCCCTTTTCTCCCCAAGAATTGTCAGTCCATTCCCTCTCTATGTCCGTGATTCTGTTATATTCACCAGTTTATCCTGTTCATCAGATTATTAATCCACTTGATTTTTATGTTCATTTGTTGATAGATGTGTATTTGTTGTTCATAATTTTCATCTTTACCTTTTCTTCTTCCTCTTCTTAAAGAATATCTTTCAGCATTGCATATAATATTGGTTTGGTGATGATGAACTCCTTTAGCTTTTTCTTATCTGCGAAGCACTTTATCTGACCTTCAATTCTGAATGATAGCTTTGCTGGATAGAGTAATCTTGGTTGTAGATTCTTGCTATTTATCACTTTGAATATTTCTTGCCACTCCCATCTGGCCTGCATTGTTTCTGTTGAGAAATCCTCTGACAATCGTATGGGTGCTCCCTTATAGGTAACTAACTGTTTTTCTCTTGCTGCTTTTAATATTCTCTCTTTGTCTTTTGCTCTTGGCATTTTAATTATGATGTGTCTTGGTGTGGTCCTCTTTGGATTTCTATAGTTTGGGGTTCTGTGCACTTTTTGGACTTTTAAGTCAATTTCTTTCACCAGGTGGGGGAACTTTTCTGTCACTATTTCTTCTAATAGGTTTTCATTATCTTGCTCTCTCTCTTTTTCTGGCACCCTTATAATTTGGATATTGGTATGCTTGAGGTTGTCCCAGAGGCTCTTTACACTATCTTCAATTTTTTGGATTCTTTTTGCTTCTTGCTTTTCTGGCTGAGTGGATTTTGCTTCTTTGTATTTCAAATCTTTGACTTTCTTTTTGCGGTCCTCTAGACTGCTTTTAGGTCTTTGTATAATATTTTTTATTTCAATCAGTGTATGTTTAATTTCTAGTTGGTCTTTTTTATATCCTCGAGGGTCTCATTCATATTCTCGAAGGTCTCGTTCATTTCCTCGTAGGTCTTGTTCATTTCCTTGTAGGTCTCATTAAGTTCATCGGTCTTTTCTAGGAGCCTCTTGAAAAACCTTATAACCGTGGTTTTGAACTCTATGTCCAGTCGTTTTCTTTTCTCCATTTCTTTCACATCTGATTTCTTTCGATGTCTCTGCATTGTTGCTACTTCCCTGAGTTGGTCAATTAACTTTGTGTGGTAGATATCCTCTAAGAGACAGGGGCTCAGCCTCCCCAGTTACCTGAGGTGGATACTCTTGCTTCGGCCCTTTATGGGTTGCACAGTCTTATTGAAGTTAAGCCTAGATTATTGTTGTTAGCACTAGGAGGGTTTGACCTCCAGGCCAATTGGCTGTGAGGATCAGCTGTGCTCAGGTTGAATGGGCAGAGTCTCCAGGCTGAGCAGGCAGCCTTGATTTCCCATCAGCTCCACCCTATGCGGCATCTGGGTCTCTGTGCCTGGTGGTAATGGCTGCATGCACCTGTGAGAGAAAGCAGCTGCCGAGCTATACCCGCTGCTGGATAATTCAGCCTCTCCCCAAATGAGTCTGCACACCCATAGTCTCACCCAGGGTTGTAAAACAGTTCAGTCCAGTGGTTTCCCGAACAAGAGAGCAAGTCACAAGTCCTCTCTGAACCCTCACGCGCTTCTGCTGTTCCCAAGTTTACGCGCCCTCTCTGCGAGCTCACAGACCTCTACAGTGCCCAAATTTCAGCATGCTTCCTCCTCACTATCCAGTTTTACCCCGTATGAGTGTGGGTTCCCTGGACCTCGCCCAGAAGTGGGGAATCAGTGCAGTGGGACACCTTTGTCTCCCTCCCTATTCGAGAAAACCAGCCAGGTATCCAGCCACCTGCCCTGTCCGCTCGTGCGTGCAAGGCTCCAAACCTCTGACTTCACACATATCCTCAACTGTGCCCTTCGCAACTCCTCTGAGTCACAGTGTCCTATCTTTACTTTTATTTGTGGAGTTTCCATTCAGCCAGCTTTCCAGTGATTCTGGATGATGTTCTGTCATTAAGTTGTAGTTTTGAAATTGTTGTGTGGGACAGCAAGATAGATGTTTACCTATGCTGCCATCTTGGTTCCTCCTTAAGAGGCTGTTTTTTTTTGACATGGATAAATTTCTAATGTCTTTGCCTGAAGATATATTTTTTTGATGAGTTGTTTTGCTATTTTGATTATGAATTTTTTATCTCCTTTCTTCCTCTAACTTCCTTCTCCTCCTCCTCCTCCCTAGAATATTAAACTTTAACTAATGAAGTGATCCTGAATTGGAAAAGTGTATTAAACTTGTGTTATATTATTTATTAAAAATAACATAATTTTATTTATTAAATCAATACGAAAGCTTGATATTCTCTACCTAGAAAACATTGTCCAGTTAGAATAATGTCGAGGCTAAACCAATAGCTATATAGGAAATGTAGTGGATTTTTAGGAACTAGAGCACAGAGGATGTAAAATATCTGTGGGAATACTTTCTACAATATATTGTACTTAATTTTAATGATTCATAATCTTAATCTTGAAAATCAAGTAATCTAAACAACTACTATTTTAATGGAATGGTTGATTTTTATTATGTGTATGCCAAGAATAATTAGATGTTATTTTACCTCTTAAGTTTAGAGGCTAAAGTCAAGCACAGTACTTTAAAAAGCAATAATAGAAAGTAATCAGAAATCTAAAATACTTGAACATGTCTCAAATACAGTAAAACCATGATATAATAATTCGGGCAAGGTGCTGTCCATTAAAGCTGAAATTCCATTATACAATAATGTAGGTTTCCCAAATGTGTATGATAAACAATTTACAAATTAGTTTACTTATTCATACTTATGTAGACATGTTTGTACAATTAAAATGTATGGAAAGTTTAATTTCAAAAGTTTTTTATATGTATTACTATAATTTTAAATTTATACTGAATAGGTCTAATACATTTGTGCAATCACCAGTCAACTCAAGTAAATAAATACCACATGGCTGGGCTGTGGCTTAGCACACATAGGAACTTGGTCTTCATGCAAGTTAAAACTGCTGCAGAAAGTTACACCATACAGTAACAGAACCAATTACCATGTGCAAAGAAAGCGCTGTGATCACCAGCTAATCATTGACCAAACATTGTTTGCGAATAGTGACTCTTGGATTTAAATATTTGTACTATAGTTGTAGATACGTAATCTATACTAATAAAATGGTGATATGCAAATTGGTCACGACGCCCTCACAGTAACAACTGAAGAGCTGGCTGCATGGGGCAATAAGGCCAGGCCGGCAGGGGGTGGTTAGCAAGGGATGTTAGCAAGGGATGACCAAATGACTGACCCAACAGGCTGCATGGGGTGACCAGGCCAGCAGGGGGGTTAGCAAGGGACAATCAAAAGGCTGAACAGCAGGCTGTGTGGGGTAAGCAGGCCGGCATAGCGGGGCAGTGAGTAGTGACCAGGCCAGTGTGGAAGGGCAGTTAGGGGCAACCAGGCTGGCGGGGGGGGGGGGGGGGACTAAGGGGCAACCAGGCCAGCAGGGCGGGGGCAGTTAGGGGCGATTAGGATGGCGGGGAGTGGGGACAGTTAGGAGCCAGCGGTCCCATATTGTGAGAGGGATGCCCAACTGCCAGTTTTGTCCCAATCCCTGTGATTAAGCCAAAACCGGCCGTTGGACATCCCCCAAGGAGTCTCGGATTGTAGAGGGTGTAGGCCTAGCTGAGAGAACTCCCCCCTCCACCTGTGCATGAATTTCGTGCACTGAGCCTCTAATATTTATATATATCAGCAAAATTACTGCTGTGTTTTTTCCAACATATGGTCTATTCTCTAAAATTTGTTAAAAATGACACAAAAAAACAAAACACGACACTGAGCTTGGCAGTAGTGGCTCAGTGGTTGAGCATCGAATTATGAACCAGGGGATCATTGTTTGATTCCTGATCAGGGGACCTGCCTGGGTTGCTGGCTCTGTCTCCAGCAGAGGGATGTGCACTAGGTAGCCAATCAATTATTCTCTCTCATCATTGATGTTTCTATCTCCCTCTCCTTTCCTCTCTGAAATTAATTACAAAATTTATTTTTTTAAAATGACAGTGAAGCATGGGAGGCATGGCTCAGTGACTGAGAGTTGACTTACGAACCAAGAGGTCACAGTTTGATTCCTGGTCAGGGCACATGCCCAGGTTGCTAGCTCCATCCCCCATGTGGGGCATGCAGGAGGCAGCCAGCCAGTGCTTCTTTCTCATCATTGATGTTTCTGTTCTCTCCTTCTCTCGTCCTCTCTGAAATCAATAAAAATATCTCTTTTTTTTTTTTAAATGACAGTGAATTAGTAACAAAAAACCTATTATAAGCAAATCTTGGTTCAGAGCATTTTAAAATTAATATCCAATTCCTGTGTCTATTTCATTGGTACTGCATTTGTAATAGGGAGGATGAATATAAAGTTGATGCTCTGAAGAGTACCAACCACATCAGAATTATATAAAAGCACTAGAGGCCCAGTGCATGAAATTCATGCATGGGTAGGGTCTCTCAGGGTGGTCTTTGGAGATCAGCCCCTAGCTCATGCCCTAACCCTCACAGACCCAGCTTGCACCTCCAGTCAAGCTGCCTTGGCCTGGCACCACCCACTCGCCCCATCCCCCACCAATCAGCACCCCTACTCACACCCACATTGGCCTGGCACCACCCACTCGCCCCGTCCCCCACCAATCAGCATCCCTACTCACACCCACATTGGCCTGGCACCACCCGCTCGCCTGCCCCACTGCCACTATTGGTCGCCGTCTGTGGAGTGACCAGTGGGACAATTGGGGCCCCCGCTCGCACCTGGGTTGACCTGGCACCGGCCCTGCTACTGCCACTGGTCCCCGTCTATGGTACGATTGATTGAAGCCAAGCCCCCAACCCAGTTCCCTCTGTGCCTGGGAGCCGGATGGTGGCCCTGCCCCCTGCTGCTGCCGCTGGTCGTCATCTTCGGGGCAGTTGGGCCCCTGCTCACACCAGCCTTGGCCTGGCATTGCCCGCTCACCTGCTCCAGCATCCCACTGCACTCCCGCTCTCATCAGGTCCATCAGGGCTGGCAGCGACTCTACTGCCGCCCGCTGCCAGCATCGTCATCAATGCCCGTCATGTTCCGTGCCACCTCCTGGTGGTCAGAGCACATCATAGTGAGCGGTCGAACTCCCACCCAAGGGGACAATTTGCATATTTGACTTTTATTATATGGGATTATTACAGTGCTGCGTCTAAGTGCACCCCAATATCCTGTTTTATAACAGACTGGTAAAGTTGAGAATTTTGTGTGTGACATGAACTGTTGAGGTGGCTACAAAAATGAATAAGTTACAGAAGAGCCAAGTTTTGTAGTAATTATAAAATCTAAATATAACCAAGTATATGGTAAATGCTATCATTTTGATATGTGAAGAATGATTGAGAATACAAAGACAAACTGCCTAATGTAATAGTAGAGGTTTCATTGAAACAGTGATAAGTGATAGTACTGAAAATAGTACTATAAAGAAATAGTACTGTAAGTTTTCCTCTTAGTACTTTTAAAAAAATTTATGGTTTATTTCTTTGTGCTACAAAAAGGATTAAAAGTGGTTCAAGACATCTTAGCCCCTCTTCTGTTATTTTTACGTTTTGCCTTTGTCCTATCCAATTTTTATAACAGCCTTATTTTTTTAATATATATTTTATTGATTTTTTTACAGAGAGGAAGGGAGAGGGATAATGAGTTAGAAACATCGATGAGAGAGAAACATCTATCAGCCGCCTCCTGCACACCCCCTACTGGAGATGTGCCCGCAACCAACGTACATGCCCTTGACCGGAATCGAACATGGGACCTCTCAGTCCGCAGGCCAACACTCTGTACACTGAGCCAGACTGGTTAGGGCCAGCCTTATAATTTATAGGAAAACTCTTGTTTATTCTTAGTATTTTTCCAGTTTTATTGACGTACAATTAACATAACCTAGTAGCAATTTAAGGTGTACAACATTTATATGTGTCAGCAAGGTGTACAACAAGCACACACATATAGTGAAGTGATTATAATAAGTTAAAACATTTATCTCACAATTACAGTTTTGTGATGATTAAGTAAATAAAAAAAATTTTTTTTCATATAGTTTACTTTCTTTTTTAGACTGAATCTGGTTATGGATCTGAATCCAGCTTGCGTCGACATGGTTCAATGGTGTCACTGGTGTCTGGAGCAAGTGGCTATTCTGCAACATCCACCTCTTCATTCAAGGTTTGTGGTTGTCAGTACTTTAAGTTAAGGCCTCATAAATTGAATTTAGTACTGAATGTTGTGAACAGAACTTATTTCATAGTTTTTTCAAAAGAACTTTTCTATACAGTTTATTTTAAGTTCAGAATAATTTTTTAAAGGTTAACATTTATGACTCATACAAATAGAAAACAAACACATCCAATATTTTTTCATCTATTAATAGATAAGATGTAAAAATGAATTGATTCAAAGGAGAATCTGAAGAATGCCAAAATGATTTTGCTAATATATGCAAAACTGTTCAGTATCCACAAATTAGAAACTAGTCTATCTCCACCAATCAAAATTCATTTGCATATCTATGGCCAAAATAATTTACATTACTCTTATTTTTTTACTACTTAAAAAGTTATAAAATAGGGCAAATGTAATGAAATCAAAGACTTCATATAATTAGACAACATTCCATAAATGCTAAAGGTTCCATAGATCACACACACCATTCCTTTGCAAGGATATCCAGTAATATTTTTCCCATTTCAAAGTCTTTCACAATTTTTTTCGCACAATGTCAATAATTTAAAAATATTAAAATTTACATGAGCAAATTGTCAGTCTTATTTGTCCCTTATTTCCTTCAGGCTTATCACTATCTAGTCACTGTTAGTCAGTATGAAGTTAACTCCTAGAAGTATTACATTAACAGCTCTTCCTACTCAATGGCCCTCATTAGTAAGATGTAGACTTTAAAAAGTGATAAAATACAATAGGACTAAATAAATTAGTTTTGTTAATTTGGATTACATCCACCACCCCCTTTTTTTGTGTTTTCCAGAAAGGCCACAGTTTACGTGAGAAATTGGCTGAAATGGAGACCTTTAGAGATATCCTATGTAGACAAGTTGATACTCTACAGAAGTTCTTTGATGCCTGTGCTGATGCTGTCTACAAGGATGAACTTCAAAGGGATAAAGGTTAATTAGGCTATTACCACTATTTTTACTTGGCGAATGAATGGATGTAAAGCCTCTTGATCTTAAAGGGTAATGTCTTTAACTGATAAAGGTAATTAATAGTCATTTTTGCTGCAAACCCCCAATGTAACAGATTCCCATATCTATATAACTTGTATACTTAATAACACATCTTAATTATTCTGATCATTCATACATACTAGATTCCACTGAAGATTTTTAAATGATTTTTAAGTTCTTTATTAAAAAACTAGAGGCCCGGTGCACAAAATTCGTGCATGGGGGGGTGGACAGGGGGTGTCTCAGCCAACCTGCCTCCTCTAATATAGGACCCCTTGAGGGATGTCTGACTGCCCATGTAGGCCCGATCCTACCTACCAGGATCAGGCCTAAACGGG
Organism: Antrozous pallidus; assembly: GCA_027563665.1. NCBI lineage: Eukaryota > Metazoa > Chordata > Mammalia > Chiroptera > Vespertilionidae > Antrozous > Antrozous pallidus. The sequence goes on along the minus strand of CM050512.1, from coordinate 41,958,706 downwards.
CAGTCGGACATCCCTCTCACAATCCAGGACTACTGGCTCCAAACTGCTTGCCTGCCTGCCTCCCTAATTGCCCCTAATCACTCTACCTGCCAGCCTGATCACCCCCTAACCATTACCCTGCCAGCCTAATGTCTAACTGCTCTCATAACAGCCTGTTTGCCCCCAACTTCCCCCCTTTGCCAGCCTGGTCACCCCTAACTGCCCTCCCCTGCTGGCCTGATATCCCACAACTGCCCTCCTTGCAGGCCTGGAATCTCCCAACGACCCTCCCCTGCTGGCCATCTTGTGGTGGCCATCTTGTGTCCACATGGGGGCAGGATCTTTGATCACATGGGGGCAGCCCTCTTGTGTGTTGGAGTGATGGTCAATCTGCAAATTACTCTTCTATTATATAGGATAGAGGCCTGGTGCATGGGTGGAGGCCAGATCAGGGTGGGGGTTCTCTTGGGGCATGGGGCAGCCTGGGCGAGGGGCCTGTGGTGGTTTGCAGCCTGGCCATGCCCCCCAGCAACCCAAGGGGAGGCCCTGGGATCTGGGATTAATTTATGTTCTACAAATGAAACTCTGTAACCTGGAGGGAAGCCAAGCCTCCTGCTCACTCCGTGGTGACAGCCATTTCTGTTTGGGTTTATTTAAATTCTATAATTGAAACTGTAGCCTAGAGTGGAGGCCTAGGCGCTAGGGCTACAGAAGCTTGGCTTCCTCCATTGCCCTGGCAAACCTAGCTTCTGTTCTTTCCAGCTTTGTGGTTACCACCATTTCTGTTGGGCTATATCTTCTATAATCGAAACTTTTAGCACTGAATGGAGGCCTAGGCCAGAAATGCAGGCGGAAAGCTTGGCTTCCTCCATTGGGGAAACCCAAGCCTCCCTCCTGCTCTCAGTGGCCACAGTCATCTTGGTTGGGGTTTATTTGCTCCTGATTGGCTTGTGGGCATGGCTTGATCAGAGGTATGGTCAATTTGCGTATTACTCTTTTATTAGATAGGATAGTGTCTGTCATCTTAGTAATATGGGGCTTTTTATATGATTATGTCTAATATATTTACCCTATGATGAGTCTTAGAGATAGGCATATGTTTATGTTAAATCCTCCAGTCTGGAATCAGTTGATCTCTTTCTCCTCTTTTTTTCCCTTCCTTCCTTTCTCTTTTCATCTTCCTCTCATTCTTCATCACTCTTCCTTCTTTGGCCTCTGTCTTAAAGAAAGCAATAATTGAGCTATATATACATTTAAAAATAATTCGTAGTGAGCTTTTTAAGAGCTATGATCTTCAGTTAACTTATAATGTGAGTTTTGAACTTTTCCTTTGTTACTGCTGAAGATATTACTGATGTCAACATCTGTTCTTCAGTTTTTCTCTTATTTGCTGCGAAGGCAAATTATTGCTAAATAGCACTACTTTTATTCACAGTATAACTAAGTTGCTTGACATGATTTCATTTCTTGATCTTATTAAAATGTATTTTATTGGAGTTCAAATTCTTTTGTCTTCTCTGTTCTTTGTTTATCTCCTTTGTTTGCTTTTTAGATATAATTGTTATTTTAGTGGCTACTTTAGTTTATAGTATGTACATTTAATTTATCACCATATATCTTCCAAGTAATATACTTCAATATTCCTCTCAGGAAACTTTTTCTTGGAATCCTCTTGGTTGGTTTTTTCCCTGACCTCTATAGTTCCCTCATTTGTATGTGCTATCAGTACTCTGCTGAATACTCAAGGGGACCCTTCTTTCAATTTTCTGGGTTCTCTCTCTATACAGCTGTCTTCTTTCTAGTATTCTCTCATGTGAACTCTAGTTGCCTTTGCCTGTCTGGACTCAGCTCCATTTCCTCACCTCAGAGTCTACTGGGCTTCTCCTGGGTTCCTCCTTATTCTACAGCTTGGAATCTCCCCCAAGGCAGTAAGTTGGATACTCATAGGATTCAGATCCTTTATTCCTTGCCACTTTTAAGTCATCATCAGGTTTTTTTTATATAAAATATTTTATCAAATTATTTTTTGCCAAATATACAATGTTCTTGAAAACCATTGTTTCATATATTTTGTCCAGGTTTTAATTTCATGCTAGAGGGTAATTTCAGTTCCTTTATTCTGTCTTGGCCAGAAGCAGAAGGCCATATCTTCTTAAAATTTAGACAAAATAAGTAGCCTTGATGTTTTTTATATTTGATACACTTTAACATTGGATGCTTATTTCTCTAAAAATAAAGGTGGTTGAGCTATTTCTCCTTCATCAAAAAAATATGCATATATACACAGCGAGTGGCCAGATTGTGTGTGTGTGTGTGTGTGTGTGTGTGTGTGTGTGTGTATATATATATTTTTTTTAGAGGCCTGGTGCATGAATTCGTGCATGGGTGAAGTCTGACCAGGGGGAGGGGGCATGGGTGGTTCTCCAGCCTACCTGCTGCTGGTCGAACTTCTGGTCGAGGGGACAATTTGCATTTATTAGCCTTTTATTATATAGGATATACACTGAGTTGCCAGATTATTATGCGTTCAGAGATCATAATAATATGGCCACTCAGTGTATATATGTAATAGTCCCTCAGTGTGCACAGGGGATTGGCTCTAGGACCCCACCCCCTGCACCCCCACGCCCAGCTCTTACATAATCAGCAGATGCCCAAGTTCCTCATATAAAATGGACTAATATTTGCATGTAACCTACACACATCCTCCTATATACTTTAAATCATCTCTAGATTGTTTATCATACCTAATCCAATGTAAATGCTATGTAAATAGTTGTTATAATGTATTGTTTAGGGAATAATGACAATGGGTAAAGTGTGTTCACATTCAGTATAGACACAACTATTGTAGGCCAGCAACAAAGTACATGTCAGCAATGATGTAACTTTTTTCAATTATTTTCAGTCCATAGTTAGTTGAATACACAGATATAGAAAGCTGACTGTATATAGCCTTTTCATCAGATTAAACATTACCCATCAACTTTCATTTGCTTGAAAATATCCCTTTAACCTAAATCAATATATATCTGAATTGGATTCCTTGTTTATTTTTATTTAATCCCCTTTCCCCACCCCCACCCCCTTTTTTTTAAGAGAGTGGAAGGGATGGGGAGAGACTTGGACATCTGCTAATTATGGTATCAGCCAGGAGTTCATCAAGTGGTTCATCAAGTGGTTGCCTCCCACGTACACCCTTACCAGGGCCGGGGATTGAGCCTGCAACTGAGGTATGTGCCCTTTACTGGGAGTCAAATCTGGGATTATTCAATCTACAGGCCTGCGCTCTATCCATTGAGCCAAACCAGCTAGGTTTATTTTTATTTTATTTTATTGTTTATTTTATTTTATTTTTTTAAATATATTTTATTGATTTATTACAGAGCAGAAGGGAGAGGGATAGAAAGTCAGAAACATCGATGAGAGAGAAACATCGATCAGCTGCCTCTTGCACACCCCCTACTGGGGGCGTGCCCGTAGGCGAGGTACATGCCTTGACCGGAATCGAACCTGGGACCTTTCAGTCGCAGGCTGACGCTCTATCCACTGAGCCAAACCGGTTTCGGCTCCTTGTTTTTAAACTAGAGGCCCAATATACAAAATTCATCCAAGGGGCTTGGCCCTTGCAGCCCCAGCTTCATCCGGAAGGTCATACAGAAGGTCATTTGGAAGGACGTCTGGAAGGTCATTCAGCTGTCTGGTCTAATTAGCATATTATGCTTTTATTATTGTAGATGATACACATCAAAAGTATATACCATTTGAAAGACAAAAGTGAAGTAGAAGTTGGGCTGCAGTTATAACCAGGTTGTATAGAAGAGTTGAAAAATGATTTTAAACATTATTTATTTTTAATAAATAACAACAGTGGTAGATTATTGTATTAGTTTGCTAGGGCTGCTGTCATGAAGTACCACAGACTGGGTGGCTTAAACAACATAAGTTAATTTTCTTACAGTTCCGGAAGCTGGAAGTCTGAGATCAAGTTGTTGGCAAGGTTAGTTCCCTCTGAGGGTGATGAGGGAAGGACCTAATGGAGTCCTCTCTCCTTGGTTTAGAGATATCGTCTTTTCCCTGGGTCTTTATATCATATTCCGTGTCCATATTTCTTCCTCAAATAAAGATATCAGTCATATTGAATCAGGGCCTGCCCTAATGATCTCATTTTAACTTGATTACGTCCATAAAGTCACTGTCTCCAGATACATTCACATTCTGAGCTATAGGGGAGTTAGGACTTTGACATAGGGATTTTAGAGGTACACAACTCTGCCTATAACAATTGTTTTTTCTATAATTGCTCTTTTTAGAAACGACAGTTTTAAGAATACATGCTGGATAAAGGTAAAACAAGGACATGGACCTTAGTTTTCTATTTTATAGATCAGAGATGCTGACCTATGTCTTAGGGATCTCTATGGGTGGGTGCACTTTCATTAAATTATCAAAACCAAGTGTGTGAATTTTAAGAATTATACTGTTCTTCAGTAAATGTGTCATTGAAATAGTAATAACAAATTCTATTTTAGGTGATCATCAGTTTTTTTCATATAAAATGTTTTAGCAGAATTGCTAGTAAGGCAATCTTAACCTTGACCTCCACCACTCCCACCATTCTTCAGTAAGATTTAATTAACTCTTTAGGTCTTAGGTACTCTGGGATTACAGAAGTTGAAGACATTATCTTGAACTGAAACATACTTCTTGATTGTAAAATAAGACATATGTACCACATTAAAGCAAATACTCTATTCATTGAGGAAACATTTCTTCATATCTGTTTCCTCCACTGTAAAATAGATGTTATGTCCTGCACATACAATTGTGACAATTAAAATAAGAATTATATATGTTAGCACTGTGCTTAACAACAAAAAAATAAATAGCTGGTATTATTAATGTAATTAATTTGGGTTATTGCAGGGATACAGAAATCAGGAATGTGTAATATCTAGAGATGGAATTTAGCATAATCAGTTTGTGTTGGTAAGGGAAACCGATCTGATTGAGATAGGGGATTTATATTAGAACAGTGGTTTCAATCCATGTCTGATATCCCTTATAGGTGCCTCAAGAATGGACAAAAGATTATTTGATTGGAAAAGAAAGGGGGAAAGTCAGTCTTGAGCCAGAGAGGCTCTTGTTTTCATCAGTTATATATATTGAGTATTGGTCTCAAAAAACAAGGTTGAAAATCCCTGTTTGGTGGTATAAGTTATTGGGTAGTTAGGGATATGAAAGTGAATCTTCAGTAATCCAAACAAGATACTAATGATGATGTAAGTGAAGTGCAAGCGTTTTAGTGTTTAACCAGTTAACTACCACAGTAGTTTGGGTTTAATTAAAAAAGGTATGCTGCTTGCATCTATAGACACTTAATGGCGTACAGATGGTTAAGAGCAGTTAAACAGTAATATTGAGTCAAGATCAGAATCTTGTCTGATGAGTACTGATTTTAAAACAGCAGTGTGCTGTTAATGAATTTCTAGAATTGATCATATTTATAAATAATTGATGACAGTGATCCACAGAATTTGGGCATTTGATTAATCTTGGGATTTAGGTGTCTACAGAGACTACATTATGGATATTGAAATCTATAGGAATGATGGGCTAGGAAAAAACTGTCAGATATTGGTATCAGTTAGCTGAATAATAGGTGTTAGTAGGTAATAGCAGCTTATGGTTTAAAAAAGTTGTTAAAGATGAGTAGAAAAATTTTGAAGTGATGAACTAGCCCAATAAGAAAAAATGAAATAGCCCACTAGTTAGAAATGGCAATCCTAATACATAAAAACCCAGGATCCTAAGAACCCACCAACTGAAGGCTGAACTGAACACCAGAAGTCAGTCCTGCAGTCAGTGCTGGGTTGCCGTGACCCAGCACTGACTCCTGAGGGGGATGTGGATCAGGCCCAGAGAGAGTGGCAGGGTCTAATCTGCAGCTTCGTGGCAGCTGTTGATCAGCTGTTGCCTCTCTCTGTCTCTCTGGGCTTTGCCAGCAGCTGTGCCTTTGTTTCTCTCTGACCCTCTGCTGGGTGATCAGGCTCACATCTCTGATTAGGCCCAGAGATAGTCCCAGAGACACTGACTGGCATAGAAATCAACCAATCAGAACCAGATGTGGGTGAATTGTGAGGAGCCAATGGCCTAGGAGGCTGAGCTTTTGATGCTGACTGGCATAGAAGCTAACCAATCAGAACCAAATCTGGGTGTAACTGTGAGGAGCCAATGACTGCCTAGGATGTGGAGCTTTTGATGCTGACTGACATAGAAACGGACCAATCAGAACCAAATTGACCAACAGGGGAGGGCCATTAGGGGCAGGGGTGGGCCGCAGGGGGCAAGATCCAGCCAGCAGAGGAGGGCAGTTAGGGATGATCAGGCAGGCAGGGAGGAAATAAGGAACAGTAATGGGCTTTGCATCTATTGGAAAGACAGCTAAAATGGATGAGATATTTCTTGTAAAGAGAGAAAATCAAGAAGTACAACAGTTTAGAATGAAGATTCTGTTAAAAGAGTGTTTCTCAAAAGATAATACAATGAAGAAGCCTTATTAAGAGCACTTGATAGAAAGCAGAGAATAAGGTTGGGAGCTGAGGTTTAGAAAGAGTGAAATATGTAGCCTAGAACCAGGAGGTCATAGTACTAAGTATACCAGCTAATAATGGCAGATTTTGTAATCAAAGAAAGCATGATAATTTTAAGAGAAACATCCATTGTAATGTCCATCGCTAGCTACACATTTCCCCCATCTTTCAGGTAACTTGTGGGTACTGTCCCAATAGAACTTTTCTTGTTTTGAGGCTAAACCATTTAAAGACCCAATTTTCCACTTCTTCATTCGTTTTGAAGTGCTGTTCAGAAAGTGCATGTGCCATCGATGAGGACAAGTGGTAATCTGAAGGAGCAAAGTCTGGTGAATACAGACGGTGTGTTAATACTACCCAGACAAGATCTTTTAACGTGTCTTTAACTAGTTTTGAAGTGTGTGATGGTGCATTATGAAGCAAAATTACTTTGCCATGTCTTCTGGCCCCTTCTGGTCATTTCATGATCAAAGCGTGGTTCAAATTGATTATTTGTTGTCAGTAGCCATCAGTATTAATAGTTTCACCTGGTGTTAGAAGCTCATAACACACCACACCTTCCTGATCCCACCAGACGCAGAGCATTGTCTTCTTTCCGAAACTATTTGGCCTTGCAGTCAGTGTTGATGGTTGACCTGGATGAACCGATGATTTTGTGCATTTGGGATTCTCAAAATAAATGCACTTTTCATTGCCAGTCACAATTTGATATAAAAAATTCTTTCGTGCTGTTAAAGCAACATTTTACTGATGACTTTTCGGCTCCATTTGTCTTTCGTTCAGTTGATGTGGCACCCATTTTCCTTCCTTTAAAATCTTTCCCATTGCTTGTAAATTATTGGAAATTGTTTGTTGAGCATCGTTTAATCTTTCTGCAAGTTGTTTTTGAGTTTGACATGCATCTTCATCCAATAATGCTTGTAATTGTTGATCTTCAAACTTTGGATGTTCTGTCTTTCACATCAAAATTGTCACTTTTAACGCATTTAAACAAGCATTCACATGTTTCTTGAGATGGAACATGTTCACCATAAGCTTCCCAAAGTATACAATAACTTTTTCTTCAAAATAAAGTAATGAATTAAAACTTCCCTCAAATGCTCTTTTTTTGAAATATCTATGATGTTAACACCTTCAGCAGATTTGACATATGAAGTTTAAAGCTTGCTGTCAGTACCACAAAATAGCATATATTTCAAATTGCATATTTATCAACATATGTGTAACTCCACCTATTGAAAAAATCTGCATTATTAACTGGTATGCCTAGTATCATTCCAGGCCAGGTCACATGTCTGGATTTCAGGCTCTATCCCTGTAGGGGGCATGCAGGAGGCAGCTTCTCTCCCTCTCCCTTCCTCTCTAAAATCAATAAAATACATTAAAAAGAAAAAAAAACAGCCAAGACCGGTTTGGCTCGGTGGATAGAGCGTCGGGCTGCGGACTGAAGGTGTCCCGGGTTCGATTCTGGCAAGGGCATGTACCTTGGCTGCGGGCACATCCCCAGTAGGGGGCATGCAAGAGGCAGCTGATCGATGTCTCTCTCTCATCAATGCTTCTGACTTTCTATCCCTCTCCCTTCCGCTCTAAAAAATCAATAAAATAAATTTTTTTAAAAAAGAAAAGAAAAAAAACAATGGAATATATAGTGCAAAAGATTAAAATATGTTAGGCAGTAAAAAAAAAAGAGTGAATAGAACAAAAAGATAAAAGAGGAGAACACAGGATTTTGTTCTTTATTGAATTGTATAAGTTAAAAGGATTTCTAGGCACAGACACTGGGATGAATGAAAATCGATAATCACACCTGTAAATTATATTTTTCCTGCATGTTTAGAAATGATAAATTTAGGAACTCCCAGAAGCAAGCTAAAGTATTTTCTGCATGGAATTTATCCTTTTACAATCCTGCTCAGTCATTATAGGCTTCTGATGAAATTATGAAATTGCCCCAAGGTAGACAGGAAGACTAAAGGGCAAAATAACTCATATCTTAATATCATCCCTTACACAGATGAGAATGGGTTCAGTTTTTATAATAATGTATGGACATCTCCAGCATATCTGTTGGGCATACTTTGATAAGCACTGAAAATATAAAAATGAATTAAATCTTGCACTCAAAAAGAATCCAGAATGTATTGACTCATTTGAACCTAAGAATAAGTTGGTTAATTTTTATTTTCTTTCATCCTCATATCTTTAAATATATTTTATTTAGTGGTAGAAGATGATGAAGATGACTTTCCTACAACACGCTCTGATGGAGACTTCTTGCATAATACCAATGGCAATAAGGAAAAATGTAAGTTATACATTTTCCTCCCTTGGCTGGATAAAGTACACTTTCTAAAGTTATATAATCACTAGCTATATAACAAGAATAATTATCGAAAAGACTTTTTGGCTATTTCTTTGTTTTGTGTTATTTTGTTAATCCTCACCTGAGGGTATTCTTTTGGGGTTTTAGAGAGAGTAGAAGGGAAAGGTGGAGGGGGGAGGAGAGAGAGAGTGAAAAACATCTCTGTGAGAGAGACACATCAATTGGTTGCCCCAACTGTGGCTAAGGATAGAACTTGCAACCCTGGTATGGCTCTTTGAGAGGGAATCAGACTCTAACCAAAGCCTTAAGTGAGTAATTTTTTTAAAAGAAATGAAAGTTTCTTGAGAAAAAAGCACATTTTTACATTAAATAATAATGGCTCCTAATTATCTAACAAAGACTCATTCCAAATTCCAGACAGTAGCCCACTTATTGCAGAGTTATTTGGTAGAATCAGTTTCTAGAACTGAAAATGTTGCTTGAGGTGGAGGGGAAACTCCCTTTTTTCCCCTCCACTTGATAAACTGGTGTTGAAAAGCATATAATCAGTGTTATTAGCTCTGATTTTACAGCGCAATTATTTAGACCAGGAACAAAGTGGTTTATTTCATATACCAGTTTATTAATTGGTCCTTTTTTTATTTAGAATTAGGTGCTTGGTGCATGAATTCATGCACCTTGAAAGGAACTGTGGGCTGCAAGGCTGCAGTGGGTACAGGAACAGGCCTCAGCCCATCCTCCATGCTTCCGCCTGGCTCCTCCCATCATTTCCCCTGGTCCCCCGTCTGCCAGCAGCCCCACTCCCACAGCAGCTGCTCCCATGCACTGATGGCACTGACCCACCTGCTGTCAGCACGGCCAGCAGCAGCGTGTGTGAGGCGGGGCCAGCACCATCAGCAGGTGCAGGTGGCGGCTGCTGCCACATTTGCCCCTCGGGAGCAGGGGGAGGTGGAAAAGCCCTCAGGGGCATTCGGGTCTCGCAGCCACTGCTTGTACCCGCTGACAGTGGTGAGTGACCAGAACCCAAGCCAGGAGCAGGCAATGGGTGTGAGCAGGGCCGGTCCTGGCAATTAAAGTAATTTGCCTTTAGATTAGTTTAGAAGTTTTTGGGTAATCAAACACCTTCCTTAGTTAAAGACCTCAAGAGTTCTGGGTCATGGTTGGAAGCACTGTTCCCTAAATTTTCAGTGAACAAATTTCTTATTTATTTCTAATGCAAATATTCTTGTTATATTCTATATCATCTTAATTTATGTTTCTAGAGACAAAGAGAAGATTTTTATGAGGATTTAAGGGTCAATCCATCAAAAAGATACAACACTTATACACATAATTGCATGTAACAAAAAGCCCCAAAATATATGAAGCAAAAACTATGCAAATTGAGAAAAAGGAAGACCATTCAGTATTAATAGTTTGAGACATCAATACCCTTTTATTATATAGAACTAGAGGCCTGGTGCACAGATTCTTGCACTGGTGAGGTCCTTCAGCCTGGCCTGCACCCTCTTGCAATCTGGGACTCCTTGGGGGATGTTGGACTGCCGTTTCAGCCCGAAAGATGTAGTAGTGCGTGAAGCACCTGCAGCTGGTGAGGAGCCTGAGCCGAGGCCAGGCGCCATGCACTACCGCTCGTCCTGCCTTGCTGCACCTGCTGCTGCCGGATAGTGCTGCCCCAGAGACAGGAGAGGCTCGCCAACCTGGAGCCCAGCATCTGGCACCTATTCGTCAACTGAGCAGCACTCCCACTGTGGGAGCACACTGACCACCAGGGCAACTCCTGTGTTGAAGTTCTGTGTGCCCATCACAGCGACTGGTCAAATGGTCAACTGGTCACTTAGAGTTTTATATATATTCTACTACTTTATTCACTAAATGCAGCACAGCAAATAGATTTCAGGAAATCGAATCCAGAAAAAACGACTTGAAAGTACATATGCTGCCACAAGCTTCTTTGCTGATAAGAGTATGGATGGAGATTTTTAAATGTTGATCAACAAGAAGGAAATTATATTCTGAAAGCCTGCTCTGATTTGCTAGGGTTTTGTTTGTTTGTTTGTTTGCTTATTACTTTATATTTTAGAGAAAGGAAGGGGGGGGGGGGGAGAGGAGAGAGAAACATCATTGATCAGTTGCCTCTTCCAGATGCCCCAACCAGGGATCGAATCTGTAACCTGGGTATATACCCTGGCTGGAAATAGAATCTGCACTTTTTGGTATATGGTACAACACTCCAAACAACTAAGTCCCAATGGCCAGGGCTGATTTGCTAGTTTTCTAAAGTTTTATTTTTAAAATTGTGAAGAATTATTTTTCCATTAGGAATATTTGCAGTGGAAAACTCTTTTTTAGTATTTCCACAGGTAACACCGAAAGGAATTAATGGTATAGACTTTAAAGGTGAAGCAATAACTTTTAAAGCAACTACTGCTGGAATCCTTGCTACACTTTCTCATTGTATTGAACTAATGGTAAAACGTGAGGACAGCTGGCAAAAGAGAATGGATAAGGTAAGACTAGTTTTCTTTCTGTTAATCATTTAAGTTTTACATATGATTGAACATTTAAACCAAACTAACTTCTTAGGGAAAAATGCATTGGGGTTAATTTATTCATGTTGTTACATCTAGTGATAGTTTATTCTTTTTTATTATTGTACTAGAGGCCTGGTGCAAAATATTTGTGCACGGGGGGTGGGGTCCTCAGCCCAGCCTGTACCCTCTCCAATCCGGGACCCCTCAGGGGATGTCCGACTACATGGACATCACCTCTCAAAATCCAGGACCACTGACTCCTAACCACTCACCTGCCTGCCTGATTGCCCCTAACTACCTCTGCCTGCTGGCCTGATTGCCCCTAAATTGCCCCCTGGCGCCCCTAACTAATTCTACCAGCCAGGTCACCCCCAACTGCCCCCCCCACTGGCCTGGAAGCCCCTCACTGCACTGCCCCCCCTCCCCTGCTGACCTGATTGCCCCCCACTGGTCACCCCAACTGTCCCCTCTGGTGGCTTAATTGCCTCTCACTTCCCCTCCCTGCTGGCCCATTACCCCTCACTGCCCCCCCTCCCCAACAGCCTGGTCACCCCACACAGCCTGCTGTTCAGTCGTTTGGTCGCCCCTCATTGCACCCCCTGCTGGCCTAGTTGTCCCACACAGCCTGCTGTTCAGTCGTTGTATGAAGGCATTCTGACCAATTTTCTTATTACCCTTTTATTAGTATAGACAGTATTTCATTGTATGATGGATACATGCACTCATTTCTGTTTGGCATACACCTAGGAATACAATTGTTAATTCATGGGGGTATATACTTAGCTTTAGTGCATATTGAAAATTTTCTAAAGTGGTTATATCAGTTTCAACTCCCACCATCAATAGATGAGAATTCCTGTTGCTCTTCACCCTTGTCAGAACATAATATTGTCAGTTTTGGGTGGATGTTTCATTTTGATTTTTCACTTGCTTTCTTCTGAAAATAGGAAATGGAGAAAAGAAGAAGAACAGAGGAAGCATACAAAAATGCCCTGATAGAACTTAAGAAAAAATCCCACTTTGGAGGACCTGATTATGAGGTATGACATTACATTTTGATCTTAGAAAGGGAAACACATAGGCATGCCTATCACAAAGATTATTAATTTTTAAATTATACTTTTGTAACCTTTAAAGGTTCTAAATATATAATTTTTCTATGTTTATTTTATTTATTTATTTATTTTTAATATATTTTATTGATTTTTTACAGAACGGAAGGGAGAGGGATAGAAAGTCAAACATCGATGAGAGAGAGACATCGATCAGCTGCCTCTTGCACGCCCCCTACTGGGGATGTGCCCGCAGCCAAGGTACATGCCCTTGCCGGAATCGAACCCGGGACCTTTCAGTCCGTAGTCCAACGCTCTATCCACTGAGCCAAACCGGTCTTGGCTCTATGTTTATTTTAATTAAATGTATATACCATAATATATAAATGCTAGGCTTACTGTGAAATAGAATTTTTGGTATTGCCTATAAAGTTTAGTGTCAATGGAGGAAGGAAGAATAAAAAGGTCTGAGAATAGTGCAGATCCTCAGGAATGAGTTTTAAGCAAATTGGGTTTTCAGGTTTACAGTTTAGAAAAATTATTCTTGCTTCCTGCAGTGAGGAGAGTGGATTAAAGTTGAGAGTTGTGATAGGGACTTGGAAATTTTTTTCAGTATAACAGATAAGAATTGAATATAGTATAAATTAGATAGGATAGGACAGTAGAAATAGATGTGGACAAATGAGATATTTGGAAAGTAGAATTGAAGGGTGTGGTGATTGAATGAAGGAAAAGGGAAGAATCCAAGAACAGGCCCAGATTTCTACATTTGTCCTGTTGGTGCACAGGTAAGGGAAGAACAGGTTTTAGACATGTTGCACATGAGTTGAGACATTCATCTGAGGAGATCTTACATATTATTAAATGTAAAGATCTAACAGTACTTAGGAAAGGAATGGACAGCCTGTGAGTTTGGGAAATTATCAGATGATGACTGCACTCTTAGAAATGAATAAAGATCAGCTGTGGAAAAGCAAGTGTGGAACCCTAAGGAACACCCATATTTTAGGGATAAGCAAAGAACGAAGAGTCTGCACAGGAGCCCAAGAAGAGTGCTTAGTAGAGGGGAGCTGGGAAGTTAGGAATCCAAGGACAGATCTTTGCAGAGAGAGTCATTAGAGATGCTGCTTTAGGGCAAGTTGAGGTCAAGACTGTGGAGTCTGTCCCCTAGATTTAGCAACATACAGCTCTTTTCCTTGATAAGCAAGGTGAAATAAAAGTGTGAGGTTTTTTTAGTTGTTTTTTAATAAAGGAAATTTTATGCAATTACTAAGTTCTCAGATTTGCCACCAAAGGAAAAATGTACCTTTCTTATTTGCCCATTTCACTTATCAAAGTAGAATTTTTAAAATTTTTGTATTGCCAAAACCGGTTTGGCTCAGTGGATAGAGCGTCGGCCTGTGAACTGAAGGGTCCCGGGTTTGATTCCGGTCAAGGGCATGTGGGAGGTGTGCAGGAGGCAGCTGATCAATGTGTCTCTCTCATTGATGTTTCTAACTATCTCTCTCCCTTCCTCTCTATGAAAAATCAAAATATATTTTAAAAATAATAAATATTTTGTTGACATTGCTTCATAACATTATATAGGTTTTAAGTGTACAGTTGTATAATGTATCATCTGTTTATTACATTGTGTGTTCACCACCCAAAAGCAGAATTTTTAACACTAAATTTCCCAATTAGAAGACTCCTGAGATGCTGACATGATTGCATAGATTGCATGCGTATTATAATTTTTAAAAGTGTAGATGTGGTTATGATCAATAGAGTTTTCAAAAGTCAACAGAAAATATGTTCAGCGTAGATTTTGGAAATTTTTTATTTTTCTCACATCAACAAAGACCAAATTGATACTACTATCATTTACCTGCCTTTGAAATGTTTTAACTGTATACAGCAAATCCTTCAGGATAACGTCTAAAATGTTGTTACTGTTCTTCTCCTGATCCAACAGGTCATTATATGTTTATATTCACTTAGTGATAATTCATTGAAGTATACACAATTCTGTGTATATGTTGAAGTTGAATAAAAAGTTTCTGTGGATTTTTTTTTCTTTTGAGATGAGTTATGAGAGAGTCCTCATAACTCCAAAACCATTGCATTAAATCAAGATTTCTCATATGTCTGTGCCAAATGATATGAGCATTATACCATATTTTCTCCCACCCTTCCTGTGTGAACCCAAGTTGTGAGGGTTGGGATGATGTTGCTAGATACTTTTTCATTGTCTATGAAAAAGTGATGACATTGGGTTATCAATTTAACTGGGAAGATTGTAGAGAGACCAACAATCATTCATATATCCTATTTTTATATTTAAAAATTTAGGGAGCTCTAGACGGTTTGGCTCAGTGAATTGAGCATCAGCCCGCAGGCTGAAGGATCTGGGTTTATTCTGGTCAAGAGCATGTGCCTTGGTTGCCAACTCGATCCTCAGCCTTGGTTGGGGCTCGTGTGGGAGGCAACTAATCTATATATCTCACATCAGTGTTTCTCTGTCTATCTGTCTCTTCTCCCTTCCACTCTCTAAAAATCAATGGAAAAATATCCTCAGGTGAGGATTTAAAAATAAATTTTTTTTAGGGAACTCTGTCCAGCTGGTTGAGCATCAACCCCTATACCAAGAAGCCACTGGTTGCCCTAACCAGTTTAACTCAGTGGGTAGAGCGTCGGCCTGTGGACTGATGGGTCCCAGGTTCAGTTCAGGTCAAGGGCATGGTACCTTGGTTGCGGGCACATCCCCAGTAGGGGATGTGCAGGAGGCAGCTGATCGATGTTTCTAACTCTCTATCCCTCTCTCTTCCTCTCTGTAAAAAATCAATAAAATATATATATATATATATATTTTAAAAAGAAGTCACTGGTTCGGTTCCCCAGTCAGGTCACGTGCCCTGGTTGCGGTCTTGGTCCCTAGCAGGAATCATGCAGGAGGAGCCAATCAATGTTGATATTTTTCTATCATCCATGTTTCTATCTCCCTCTCCTGCCCTCTATAAAATCAATATAAACATTTTAATATATTTTTATTGATTTCAGAGAGGGAGAGAGAGAAACATCAATGATGAAAGAGAATCATTGATCAGCTGCCTCCTGCACACTCCCCAATGAGGATCGAGCCCACAACCTGAGCGTGTGCCCTTGACTGGAATCAAACCTGGAACCCTTCAGTCCCCAGGCCGTCACTCTCTCCATGGAGCCACACCAGTGAGGGCTAAAAACTTATTTTTTAAAAGAAAATTTAGGGAACCTTAAACCTAAGTATACCTTTTTAGCCTCTACTTTTACCATAATGTAAAGCCATTATTCAACTTACAGTCCACTTATTTATTCCATCACAGCAGGAACATACCTTGTTTGTTTCCATTTTGTTATTGTTCTTTTATACATTTATCTTCTGATACAGCTGAGATTCTCTTTGTGTGAGAACTTACTGCCTATTCTCAGCTCCACCCAAGACCTGAAAAGTAATTTCTGTGTATGGGATCCTGGGTATTTTCATTTTAACAAATTCTCCAGGCAGTTGAGAACCACTGCTCTGCCATCTAACCAGGCTCTCAAGCATCAGCTACCTCAATTATTCTTTCTCCCTGAACTACTTGTATTTGCTTAGGAAGATCCCCCTCAGTACCCTATCTATACTGCTCATTGCCTATAGATCTGCAACTTTGTACTTACCTTTCTTCATTTTATATGGTTTCTGTCACCAAGTATTCAAGTTATAAGTACTCAACTCTGTCACTGTAGCAAGCATAGACAATGCATATGAATGAACAAGATTGTATTCCAATAAGACTTTATTTAGCTTTATGTAATTCCAACATGTCATGAAATATTGTTATTCATTCCATTTCCCACAACCATTTAAAAAATGAAATTCTTAGCTTACAAGCCATACATAAGTAAGCAGTGGACTGGATTTGGCCTATGGGCCATATAGTTCACCAATAATTATTCTAGATTATTTCCCTAATGCAATATTGGTCAGTATACGGTAAATATATGAGTACTGAATGATTGAATTGTTATATTCATGATTCTACACAAAACATATATTATTCTTTTTATATAATAGAAGAGGCCCATTGCATGAAGAGATCTGTGCAATAGGCCTTCCTTCCCCTGGCTGCCGGCACCAGTTTTCCTCTGGCACTCAGGCCCCAGGCCTTCCCTTTGGCTGGCTGTAGCTCCCTCTGCCCCCAGCCCTTCCCTCATAGCAGGCATCCCACCCTACCCGGCCACTGCATGCAGGCGTGCTGCCCAGAGGCCTGGAGCAGCTGGGGTGTGGGGCTGCCATCTTTGTTGGATTAATTTGCATACTCACTCCAGATTGGCTGGTGGGCATAGTGAAGTAATGGTCAATTTGCATGTTTCTCTTTTATTAGTGTAGGTTACCAAGTACTAACTGGTTCATAAATGTTTGTTGAATCACTTTTCAACTTTTCTCTAGAGTTAATGCCAAAGTTATCAGTGTTTTCTACTTTTCTTAAACCAGCTTTTTTTTTCTTCTTCTATATGTTCAAATAGGAAGGTCCAAATAGTCTGATTAATGAAGAAGAGTTCTTTGATGCTGTTGAAGC
The DNA here is from genome assembly GCA_027563665.1 of Antrozous pallidus. NCBI lineage: Eukaryota > Metazoa > Chordata > Mammalia > Chiroptera > Vespertilionidae > Antrozous > Antrozous pallidus. Next base: position 41,941,645 of record CM050512.1, on the reverse strand, counting down.
TGCTCTTGACAGACAAGATAAAATAGAAGAACAGGTATATCTGACACTAAAAATTTAACACTAGGTATTTCTTGATGTATGTTATTTTATATAAATAGAATTTGAAAACTGTGAAACTGATAACCTAGAAAATGAACTGTGAGATTTGAGTCACAAATGTAGGAGAATCTTTATGTCATTTCTTCTATTGATCAATTTCCAAGCAATGGAAAGAAGACCAATGATAGTTTAGAGAAAGCATGCATAATTAACTTGAAGTTAAATTAAAATAGTTGCCTATTAACTTGAAATATCCGACTTTATCATGATCCTGTTAATATTAAGCATATATTTACTCTGAGTAAAACAGTCTCTTTGAACTTCTTTTTACCACCAAGTGCCATATAAATTCAAAAGGAAGATTGCCAAGAATCTATTTTTCTTCCATTGGTATCATTCAGTTTTTAATATTAACTCCTTTATTGCTTTCACTATCTAAACCTTCAACTGCTTCCCCACTTTTAACTTTGCTCAGAGTTTTATTATCATTAAATTCACAGCAGTTATTCCCAGCTTCTCCAGTGGAAGTGGAACTAAGCATACCTTAAATCCTTTAACTCTTAATTTCAAGATTAATTTGATCCCTTGCCTTTAATTCTGCAAAAATGCAGTTGCCGTGTATTACCACTAGATGGTACTTAAGGTGAATTTTAGTTACTTTCCCAGGACTTGAAGCATTTATCATTAAATGATATGTATGTCAGTTGTACACTACAGATTTACTTGCATAAAAAAGTTGGCATGTTCATTTTCTACCATTGCTAAGGCAGTCATGGCTATTAGGCCTATTTATTAGCCTATCTATTTGAAGGTAAATCACCTGTAATGGTGGCTGCTTTTCATGTTCAATTTTCATTATGCTACACAGCACTCAAATGAATTCGAATTTTGGATGTCAAGAGTATTACCCAAAGTAGTATCATTGTGTTTGTTTTTTTGGGGGAGGTTTTTTCATTTTCACTGGTATGTGTGTGTGTTCTGTTTTTTTGTTTTTGTTTTTATTTAATGTGTTATCATGGAAGAGTAGTGAACTGAGGTCATGACAACTTTGCTTTAGTCTTAGTTTTTCCACTGGCTAACTATGAAGCTATAAACCTGTCACTTAAATTTTCTGGGCCTTGGTTTCCTGATCTGTGAAACAAGGGGTTAGACCAGATGACTCAAATCAGACCTATGGTTCTAAAATCCTACTCTTTGAAATATCAACACATTGATTGAGTTGGAGTTCAAGAGAATTAATGAAAGCTTCTATAAGCTTTAGAGAAAAGAAATATCCATGGGACTATCAACTCGTTTCATTTAAAACTATTTTTGGTACTCTGGTAGAACCATGACTTTCCAAGGCATGTCATTATGACAGATGATTACAGTATGTTAATACTATAAACATCAGTAATCCATGAAATCAGTTCCAAAGGTTCAGATCATTTTCCTCATTGTATGCATTAGATATTACACGGGGCCCTTAACAACACAACCACTACATAGGTAGTCTTCAGTGACACAGTTTTGAGTTTACATTATTTGTTTTACATTATTTGCAAGCATAAGGAAAGGTATACAAAAAGTGGTGAGAAATGAGATCTTTGCCATTATGTTCAGATCATATTGAATAGAAATAACCAGTTGTTTTCTACATAGTTAGAAAATGAGCACACAAAACAGCCAAGTTTCTGGCACATTAAATTTAATAGATATTTATTGAATAAGTGAGAAGAAACTAGGGAAGCTGAGGAGGAAGAAAGAGGTTAAGTGGAGCTTCACAGGAATGAAATGATTAGATGGAAGACAAAATGAATACCTTTTTGGAAAGGAGGCACAGATAGACATGACATGTGTTTTGGAATGTGACTGAAGCAAACACCGATATTGATTCAAATGATATAGCCCTGCAGGACCCTTATCAGGTGGGATGATTTGAATAATTGGGCAGAGTTTGAATAAGAAAATCAGCAATATTCAATTAAGATTGATTTATGGTAAATGATGTCATGTTGGCATATTTTGCTCCGACTAGGAGCAAAATAAAAAAAAATAATCCCTGTGCTAAGTTAGTAACTGTAGGTTCCAAAAGAAAAGATTGAATTGGGACACATAAAGGAAATATCAGAGTAGTTTCATGATTCAAATATTTCTAAGTGTTGGCGGCAAAACAGCAACAGTTGTTATATTGGTACAATCCAAGCATGTCAAACTCAAAGGCAAGCACAAGCCAAATCAACAAGAATTAAGTTTATGTGGGTCGCATAAAAACAAAGCTTCAATTTTCATAGAAATGTAGGTTTATTTCTGTAGAGACATGCTGAATACAAAGGGCTGAAATAAATGAGTAACCATTAACATAAAATAATAGAACATTTTAATAAAAATTAATATTTTTTCTTGAACATAAACTTACTACACACTGAGTAACCACAAATTAATAAGTGTAACACAGATAAACCTATTTTTCTTGTTCTCCGAAAGCGAGATATTTCCCTTTGTGCACATTAACAAGTCAGTGCAAGACTAATGATGTGGCAGTTGGCTACTAAAATATTAGCTTGCTAGCATTAGTGGAGAGAAATGGTGTGCCTGCGCAGAAAGCATGTAAGGGAAATGAATGCAACACGATTATATTAATCAGTCATTAGTGAACATTGTAATTTGTTATTAATAACTAGTTACCTGCTGCACAAATTCATGGTACTCGCCTTGGCTTTCCTGGGGCCTACAGGCTGGGGGCAGCTCCAGCATTGAGCATCTGCCCCCTGGTGGTCAGTGGGCATCACAGTGACTGATCATTCAGGGAGAACTTTTGGTCGATTTGCATATTAGACTTTTATTATATAGGATTAGAGGCCTGGTATGTGTCCCTCAGCCCAGTCTGCACTGTCGCCAATCTGGGACCTCTTGAGGAATGTCCAACTGCTTATTTAGGCCTGATCCTGGTGGCATAAGGCCTAAACAGGTAGTCAGACATCCCTCTCACAATCCAGGACTGCTGGCTCCCAACTGCTCACCTGCCTGCCTGCCTGATTGCCCCTAACCACTTCTGCCTGCCAGCCTGATCACCCCCTGATTACTCCCCTGCCAGCCTGACCAATGCCTAACTGCTTCCCTGCTGGCCTGATTGCTCCTAACTGCCTTTTCTTGCTGGCCTGGTTGCCCCCAACTGCCCTCCCCTGCAGGCCTGGTTGCCCCCAACTCCCCTGCCCTGCAGGCCTGATCACCTGCAACTGCCCTCCCCTGGCCAGCCATCTTTGACCACATGGGGGCAGCCATCTTGTGTGTTGGAGTGATGGTCAATTTGCATATTATGTCTTTATTATATAGAATTCTATAGGATAGGATTGCCAGTGCCTGTAACATGTACTGGCTGATTGGTCATGTTCAATTGGCACCAGGGAGAGCTATATATATATATATAGATATATATCATGCATGCACTAGTCAATGTTGTGCATCACGTATCAGACAATCGGACGGTCTGTCTATTACTTAGCCTTTTATATATATAAGTAGAGGCCTAGTGCGCAGATTCGTGCACCAGTGGGGTCCCTTGTCCTGGCCTGTGGGGATAAGGCCGAAACCAGCTCCCTGGCATCCCTGAGGGTCCCAGATTGTGAGACGGCAGTTCTCTGGTGATACATCCCAGAATGAGGCTTCCTCCTCTCTGGTTCTGGGTGCATCACCCGAGAACCACAACTGCCAAGCTACGTTAGTTCCACAGCTCCTACATTGAGCATCTGCCCCCTGGTGGTCATTGCGCATCACAGCTACCAGAAGGTTGACCGGTCACTTAGGCTTTTTAGCCTTTTATAAATATAGATTATATATAATAGGATATTGTAAAAATTAAGTTACAAAATTTTTATTAAAACATTTTTTACATACGGTTATATTAGCTGGGTCGCAAAAATAATTCATTGTGGGCCACATGCAGCCTCTTGGCTGTGAGTTTGGCATGTTTGGTGTAGTTAGACCATACCTCAGTTCAGCAACCTCGGTTCTTGAGTCCTCACTATTTGAGTTTTGCCTAAGAAGGAATTCAGAGCTGAGACTCAAACACTAGCAAAATTTTATTTAGAAAGTCACAGAGCTAGAAGTGAGTCAGAAGAAATGGGCTCAGGAAACAAGTTACAGAGGCAAAAGAAGACCCTTGAAGAGTATGAAAAAGAGGAAAGGAAAACATGTCTGAGGTTGGGGAATGGCATAGGTGTGCTCCATATAGAAAGCAATGCTAGGTTATCAGCCTTGAGGGTATTTGTCTGGAGTTTTCAGAGAGGATCCCATTAGAATATTCATCAGCTTTACAGATGTATCCTTTCAGGGTTGTGATCTCCAGTGATTGGTCAGCACCAGTTCAGGGGGTCATTAGTCAGTGCATCCGGTCCTGATGTCAACCATAGCATGGCTTGTCTGGTTTTGCTGCTTTTCTGGAGCTGAAACACAACTGAGGCCTAGATGTCATACCTAGTTTAACCTAAACTGTCTCTGTGGTCAACAGACCCGAGGCTTTGTTCCTAAGATTATTTGACGTGAGTCAGAGCCTCATTGTCCTGGAGCTTAATCCTTAAGGAAAAATCATGCAAGTGCATGTATGGGAGTCTTATGAGGCTCTGCTTCTGTCCCCTTGTTCTCTCCCCTTCTAAGGGGGTCTAACCCACATGACTGGTGATATGCTCTGGGGAGGAAAGGGTGCTCTGTGGATGGAGGTCCTTGTTTTCCCCTTCTGTATTTAGCCTGTCATCTTGCTCTGGTCATGTCTTTCTAACTACCAACTACATAAATATAAAGTGTTCAGTAATTAAATGTTGATAGTTTCAGGTTATATTAACCATTCTTTAGCTGCAAAATATACTTAAAAGCCTTCGCATCTTAACATTATATGTTTTCTTAGTCACAGAGCGAAAAGGTCAGGTTACATTGGCCTACATCCATGCCATCTGGAGATGCTTTTTCTTCTGTGGGGACTCATAGATTTGTCCAAAAGGTAAGCCTAATGTCAGAGTTTACTGAAAGCATATGCTGTATTGTTCTTCACTGTTAATGGAACTATTTTGTTGTATAAGTTTGTCCCTTTTCTTGAACTTAAATAATGAGATTTATTTGGTATTACATGTTTTCTTCCATATGCATCCTCTAAAACAGAAATCTTCTTATGAATATAATGTCCTTTTTCATTTAACAGGAAAGGGGGGTTGATAGGGAATGACTAGTCCAATTAGCCAGTTGCATTAAGTTTCTTTTCTCTTTAAGTTTAAGTAGTAGTATTTTACATTGTTGAAAGTACTGCATTCATTTTAGAAAGATTTTGGAGCATAACACATAATAGGTGCATGGACTTAGCACTTGCTGCTGAGCTTGTTTCATGTAGTGCTTTGTTCTCTCTCTTTATCTTGTGTTTGGAAGTTGGTACTGAATGCTCTGTTGTGCCTTTGTTCTGATTACTTGGTTTTTTCTTTGTCTATCTCTGGTAGCCCTATAGTCGCTCTTCCTCCATGTCTTCCATTGATCTAGTCAGTGCCTCTGACGATGTTCACAGATTCAGCTCCCAGGTACTGTATGAATGTATAGCGTGGACTTGAGTCTTTCTGTGCTATATTTCAGGCTGCTTTCCCAGTTCTGAGAAATCTTTTGGTTAGGCAGGCCACCCGTTTTTGTTCTAAGTTTTAAATAGTTATAAGCATTAAGGCCTTCCTTGTCTACTAAATAGTTCCTCTATCAAGCTTGCATGTGCCCTTTGTATCTTTTACTGTGAATAGCTTGAAATTTTGCCATATAGGAGGTATTCCTGAAAGATTATAAATTGAATTGAAACAACTGAAGGTACATGGTTTTTAAATATTATGTAATATCTGATTTCTTCAGACAGGATTGAGCAACTTTGATGGACATGGTTAGAGCATAAAAGGATTCAGCAGCCTCACTTCTAATCTAATTTAAAATATAATTATATTCAACAGGGAAATAACTTTTTAAATAATACTTATTGAACAGTTTGTACTTTGCTTGTGCACATTACCAGTTGATATTAAAAATTAATACTTCTGTTCTATACTAAATTTATGGAAATTGGTTTTAATTGATTATTTGGTATCATCAGTAAGGGTTTAGGAATTTAAGACAGGAAGCTAGATGCTTGCAATCTCTGCTCATAATAAAATCATTGACAGTATATTTTAGCATCAGTATTAGTTGGGGGACAATTTTTTTTATCTTCCCCATCTTTGCAATTCAACTTTGTATCTCTCTGTTGATTACATTTTATTGGATTAAATCATTTTGTTTTTAAGAACTTGAATTCCCAAAGTTACCCAAGTTTAAATTGTGTTAGCTGCACTTCTGTGATCTAGCTAGGACTCGGGTCTGCCTAGAGCCTGGCATGTAGTCAGTGCTCAGTAAGTGAGCATTTAATAATATAACAACATAATTTTTTGAGTTAATCAGTATTATCTACATCATTTTTTCACTTAGAGTATTTCAATAAAAGTTTTTAAAAGGCATAATTTAAAACAGATTATTAGTTTACACAGATGAATAAAGTTTACATTAGTTTTTAACTATGCAGTAAAGAACAATAAGTCTAAAATCAACTTGTGTTGTTCAGACTTTTGCTGCTTTTTTCTTCTTAAACATTTTTGAGAAAGAGATGTACCATTTTATCAGAAATCACCCAGAGCCAAACTAACTAAAACCCATCAGTACTGGTCACCATTTTCCCTTAAAATATAGGAATAAACATTCTATAAATGAAAGAAAATGTAAATGAGAGCAAGAAAAGAATATAAGCCACTGAAAAGTGCCTAAGAATAGAGGCTTCAGAGCTGTAGAGAGCTACAGAACAGCTGAAAGCCTTCAGGTACAGGTGAATATGTCACTGAGAAGTAGATTCCCAACTTTTTACAAGATTTCTGCCAAATCATAGCTTAATTCTTTACCTAATTTTTTGTGTAATTTATGTTTATAAGTTGAGAAATCTTTCTAAAGGATTTTTTCCTAATATGTGATGCGCGTGATCAGATTGTTTTAGCTTTTGATTATTTTACTGTCATATGCCAAAAAAGGGCAAAAATGAAGACAAATAATATTGAGGTTCGAGTGTTTGCTAAAGTATTTGGTGTAATTAGCAAACTTGGGCTTTGGCATGTAGCTATTGATTAATTGGCTTTGGTGTCTGTGTACAAGTCAAAGCTCATGACTGCTTTGTTCTTGTTGAAATTATGTTCATAATCCTGATTGGACAGGATAATTAAACATAGGATTATGAGATGCCCTGAAAAATAACTTCAAATAAAATAAGTGAATCTACTAAGAAATTAATAGCAAATTATGAATCTGCTTTCTGGGTAGAAATTGGGAATGAAATAACTCTAAATCAAAGTGTACAGAAAGTAGAAAAGACTTGGATTTATAAATTGATCTTTTGGTCACATTTATATTTGCATTACACAGTTTCTAGCTAAAGATGTCATTTCAAAATGAGAGAGAAAAAAATCATCTTTTGAAAAAATAAAATCTAAGGGTGGGCAGTACAGCTGCAGATTAATCCATGGGGAACATCAATGCAAAACAATTCTTTGTAAAGCTTTTCTACTTTATGTTCATAGTAGCACATTGTTGTAGTAATTATTTTATTTCTCCCTTTTTTTTACTGTACAGTAATACATGCTAATTGGAGCAGAACTGGAAAGTAAATAAAAGTAAAATGCTATACCACTTGATAGATATTCTAATGCATATGATAAATACACATTCCTTAATTGTCTTTTTCTACCACAGTAGTTAAATTTGTATATACTATTTTGTAACCAGCTTTATTTTTAAACATATAATTAGGTCCATTTTCCCATCAGTAAAAACAAAAGGTCTATATCTACTTAACCTATTTATGGATTGCATACTGAGTTTGCCTTCTCATCTGATATTGGATATTTAGTTTCTTTTCAGTTTATCGCTATTATAAGTAATGCTACATGGGCATTCTTGTATGTACAACATCTTTTTATATACATTTTTGTACACTTATTAAATTATTTCCTTAGAATATATTCTTAGAATTGTTAGGGATAAAAGCCATGCACACTTAAGAATTTTAAATTAGATTGCCAAACTGTTCATTAAAAAAGTTGAACCAACTGCATTCCCAGGTCAGTTTTCTTTTATTATACTGATACTAAATATTATGATTCAGTTAATTTTTCCCAGTCTGATACACTAAAAGTGGTATTTTTGCTTCTAGCATGTTTGCAGTTTTTCTGTGAATTGACTGTTCACATTTTGGGCCTTTGTCTTTTAGGTTAACAGTACACTCTTAACTTGACATTAATAAACTATGTCTCTCTGAGTCTGTAACTGTGATAATAAACATAGTAGTATTTCTTTAAAATGTGTAAGAGAAAGAGATCTGAGCTATATTTGAGCCCTCCTAGATTTATTTTTGTTCAGTAGAATTTTGTTCATTCCAATGTGCTATCAAATGTCAGTTTTCTTTTAAAATTACTGTATTAACCTGGCCAAATAGCTGAGCTGGTTAGAGCATCATCCAGATGTGCCCAAGTTTCAGATTTGATCTCTGCCAGGGCACACATATATTAATCAGCCAGTGAATGCATAACTATGTGGAACAACAAATCACTGTTTGTCTGTCTCTCCCTTCCTCTACCTTTTCTTTCTCTTTCTAAAATTAATAAAAAGAATTTTTAAAAATTTGAAATTACTATCTTAATGTTAGAAAAGTTAAATTAGACAGCCTCCAAAAATGGCATACCAAATGATTCAGATGTAAGGTGAAAGGGTAATAATTAGAGTACCATCACCTCTTACTTCAAATGTTTTATTCATTTTTTTCATAGTTCATTTGGTATGAAGATACTGTGTGTAGCTCATCATTTTTAACTGTAGGTCTAAAAAATTCAAGGGTACAATTTCTAAAATTATGTTTATCTAATTAAACTTTATACTATTAAAACAGGGGAAACCTGCTTCAATAATTTCGTCCAGTCTTTTTTTTTTTAATATATATTTTATTGATTTTTTTTTTTTTACAGAGAGGAAGGGAGAGGGATAGAAAGTTAGAAACATCGATGAGAGAGAAACATTGATCAGCTGCCTCCTGCGCACCTCTTACTGGAGATGTGCCCGCAACCAAGGTACATGCCCTTGACCAGAATCAAACCCGGGACCCTTCAGTCCACAGGCCGACGCTCTATCCACTGAGCCAAACCAGTTTCAGCTTTTTTTTTTTTTTTTTTTAAATATTAGTAGGTGTTACTAGGAACATTAATTGCTAGTATATCAAATTTTGAACCTAAGAAAATGGTAAATATGGCTGGTGTTTCTTCTTTTTGTCCAACTTAATGGTCCCTATGTCCCACTTATTTTTTATATACAAAATCATAACTGAAACAATAAATGGAGTAGATCATTAGATTATATCTGAAGTATCTGTGGTCATAATGCTGTAGTCACTGCCTCTGTAGTAAGATTGGCCACTTCATATTTTATTGCAGTGAACATAAAATTCATTATAATGAAATTATACTTGTATGCCCTTTCTTCCTAATCCTAATGTTATTACCTTAGAGGAACATGCTTGAATAAAGATTTCATGATAAAGGCTTTGCAGAAATGGTTACTACAATAATTGAGTACTTCATTAATTTCTTTAATTTCCTAGGACTAGTTCACTGAGTACATCTTATTTGTTCCTTTGGTGGACTTTTTCAAGCCCTCTTAAGTCAAGGAAAGAGATAAGGGCAAAAGACTGAAAACTTTCATAGATGCAGTGATAACTATTATATGAATACCACTTTTATTTTTTTTAATCTGTCTAGAAAGACAATGTTAAATATATTTACTTTGCATTATTTTAACTTACATTACCTTCTGTCAGTTTATATTTGTGTAATCTGATTTTTTTGGACCAAAATAGATCATTTTTCCAACTTTTGAAATTGCTAATTCAGGAATAACCTCCCAAACAAAAACACAGCTACCTGCATACGTTCCAACAAAAGAGCTAAATGGCAGTAAATATTTTTTTAAGCAGAACTCACTCTATTTTTACCAGAATAAAACCCTTAACATTCTTCTTTCACAAGTAATCCATTATAAATAGTACTTAGTTGGAGAAGTATTTCTTTTTGCCTCAAATCTTTTAATAAATAAAGGTGTTCTTAATTCCCAGTGTCCGACCTAAAAAGTACATATCAAATCTAAAGATTTTTAAGATCTTAGTATCTAATAAGGGTAAACATTTTCCATATCAGGATGTAAAACAGAATGATGCAGTTCTACTCTGGCTTTTTTACTTATGGATACTAACTGGAACTTTCTTTGTTCCCTTTGGAAATGAAATACAGTTTGAATGTATTTTGTAACTTGGAGTCCCACGTTAGTCATCTTCACCTTCTATAAGCATATTTTAAAATTATAGAGGCACGCGTTTTCCAGAAAGCTTCTGAAGTTATGTTTTATAAAACTATAAAATGTTCTATTAGCCACATTTTAAATTTTCTCTCAAGTCTGCAACCCAATTCCATTCACATTGTTTTGAGCAATGAATAAAGAAATAAAATGTTATCTTAGTGTTTACTTAATACGAAAATAGATTATAGAATCTCAGCATGTATTTTGATCAAAAACCTTTTTGTGATCACTGCCAATTAAGAAAATACAGTATCCTGCTTTCAGTAACCAAAGATGCATTCTGAGATCTAGAAAGCTTGATGTAGCAGAAGTACAGCCACAATACCATATTGATCACATCTTTTTGTCTATAAAACTTATATATCTCTAGGGTTAATTTTAAGTTTCGGCCCCCAAGCCATTAATTTTGTATTTGATTATTTCAAAATATGTGTAACCTGGCTGGCATGGCTCAGTGGCTGCGTGTCAGCCTGTGAGCCAGGAGGTCACAGCTCACAATCCCCAATGTGGAGTGTGCAGGAGGCAGCCAATAAATAACTCCCTGTCATTATTAATTCTCTCTCCCTCACACTTCCTCTCTAAAATCCATAAAAAATATATTTTTTAAAAACGTGTAAATCTGCTTCTTGTTTTTTATCCCTAATGAACATAGATTTTTATGTAAAATATGTAGTTAAACTCAGGGATACACTTTTAATTGAAGTACAGTATACATATTTTTCAGTTCTTCCTGTCTTCTCTAATATATTAAATAAAATGAGTAAAAAATTAGAAAATAATAAAGTATCTATGAGTAGATGGTAAAGGAGTCAGTTCCTTCAGTAACAATCTCTTCTATCATTTCACTGAAATATCCAAAGTTTTATTACCTTTTGTAGGGAAACCTCGGTGTATAATGTATTTTCTAGTATCTCAGTGTAGTCTTAAATATAGAAACACAAGAGTAAATGGTCTTTTCATGCTCCTTTTAGCCTTAGAGTTTAATGAATTTATGCTTTAAGACTTCATCCAGCCGAGACCAGTTTTTGCTCAGTGGATAGCGTATCAGCCTGCAGACTCAAGGGTCCCAGGTTCAATTCCAGTCAAGGGCATGTACCTGGTTTCGGGCACATCCCCATAGAGGGTGTGTAGGAAGCAGCTAATTGATGTTTCTCTCTCATTGATGTTTCTGACTCTCTCTCTCTCCCTTCCTCTCTGTAAAAAAAAAAAAGAAAGAAAGAAAGAAAGAAAAGAAAAGAAAGACTTCACCTCTGTAAGGAAGCGCTAAAGGAAAGAGTTCCTACCCTCCACCCCCCAAAATGCTTATTTTGGTCACTCAGTGCACCTTAGGCCCAGTGTACAGTTTGTTATTTGATTGAAGCATCTTTCCATATTTCTCCTGCCTGTCTTTAACATAGATATTATATCTAGAATGTAGACTAAACTTTTCAAACCTACTAACCTTTGTGCATTTGGTGCTCAACTCTCTTAAGAGCATCATGTTAGAACTGAAGTAAACTGAATATCATTTTTATTTTTAGAGAATATGTCATAGCTATTAATTGGAGGCAGATTCTTATGACTTTACTTTTTTTTTCTTAAGGTTGAAGAGATGGTGCAGAACCACATGACTTATTCATTACAGGATGTAGGTGGAGATGCCAATTGGCAGTTGGTTGTTGAAGAAGGAGAAATGAAGGTAATTCTTAGTGCAAAGTTATAGGTTGCTAATTGCACCTCTATTCCAGTCATATTGTCATTATTGATACGAATAAGGATAGCCTTTAAAAATTACTTTTAAACAAATTACTACATATGATCAAGGAAGCACCAGATATTGATAAATAAAATGTCCTTTTGCTTTCCTGGCTTAGCTTTTATATAATTTCTTTATGATCAAATTAATGCACAAGCCATTCTGTTTTGCCTAAGCCATGGAGAAATAAAATTTTGTGGTTAAAATAGAAACAGGCCACAATTAACTGTTGGCTCTCTATTTGGATATTTCTCTCTTTAAAAATTTTTTTTCTGCCGAGACCGGTTTGGCTCAGTGGATAGAGCGTCGGACTGCGGACTGAAGGGTCCCGGGTTCGATTCCGGCAAGGGCATGTACCTTGGCTGCAGGCACATCCCCAGTAGGGGGCGTGCAAGAGGCAGCTGATCGATGTTTCTCTCTCATTGATGTTTCTGACTTTCTATCCCTCTCCTTTCTGCTCTGTGAAAAATCAGTAAAATATATTTTTAAAAAAATTTTTTTTTTTTCCCTAACGTATTGATTTTTTAGACAGAGAGAAAATACGGTGGGGAGAGAGAGAGAAAAAAAAAATCAATTTGTTGTTCCACTTATTGGTTGATTCTTGTATGTGCACTGACCAGGAATCAAACCAGGGATCCAGGACCCCTTGGTACCCAAGATGACACTCAACCAACTGAGCCACACTGGCCAGGGCCATCTCTTTTCTTTAGATGCCATATATAAGTGAAATCATACGGCATTGTCTTTTTCTGTCTGACTGAATTCACTGTTGAAAGTTAATTTGTTATTCAGTCTATTCATATAGACTGTGTTGACCAGAATTATTCTAGCAAATAGGATGCAATATTAAGTATTGGAATTTCCTCACCTCCTGAATAGGGAATCCTATCTAATAAAATAGTAATATGCAAATTTGACCATACCTTCGCCACATCCACAAGCCACGTCCACCGCCCAGTCAGGAGCAGATTATGCAAATAAACCCCAACCAAGATGACTGTCGCAACTAAGAGCAGGAGGAAGGTTTGGGTTTCCCTAGCAACAGAGGAGGCCAGGCTTTCCGCCTGCTGTTGCCGGCCTAAGATTCCACTCAATTCTACAAAGTTTCAATTATAAAAGATACAGAAATGGGGGCAGCCACTAGGCTGGAAAGAACAGAGGATTTCCCTGGCAACAGAGGAAGCCAAGCTTTCTGCCTGCAGTTGCCAGCCTAGGCCTCCACTCTAGGCTACAAAGTTTCAAATTGAAATGGCTGCCGCCACAGAGCAAGCAGAAGGCTTGGCTCCATTCCAGGCTACAAAGTTTTAATTGTAGACATAAATTAATCCCAGATCCCAGGCCCTCCGCTTGGGTCACTGGAGGCGTGGCCAACCTGCACACCTCCACAGGCCCCTCGCCCAGGCCACCTCTCGCCCCAAGGGAACCCCTGCCCTGATCTGGGACACTCTTCAAGGCAAACCAGCTGGCCCCCACCCATGCACCAGGCCTCTGTCCTATCCTATCTAATAAAAAAATAATATCCAGATTGACCATCACTCCCAGCACACAAAAGGGCTGCCCCTATGTGGTCAAAGATCCTGCCCCCACATGGACACAAGATGGCCACCACAAGATGGCCAGCAGGGGAGGGCCGTTGGAAGGTTCCAGGCCCTGCAAGGGAAGGCAGTTGTGGGTGATCAGGCCAGCAGGGAAGGGCAGTTGGGAGGGACCAGGCCTGCAAGGGAGGGTAGTTGGAGGCGATCAAGCCTGCAGGGGAGGGCGGTTAGGGGTGACCAGGCTGGCAGAGGAGGGAAGTTGGGGGCAAACAGGCTGGCAGGGTCGTGGTTAGGGGTGATCAGACTGGCAGGCAGAAGCGGTTAGGGGCAATCAGGGAGGCAGGCAGGTGAGCAGTTTGGAGCTAGCAGTCCTGGATTGTGAGGATGTCCAACTGCCAGTTTAGTCCTGATCCTACTGGGATCAGGCCTAAACGGACAGTCAGACATCCCTTGAGGGGTCCCAGATTGGAGAGGGTGCAGACTGGACTGAGGGACGTCCCCTGCCACCACCACCCCTGCACGAATTTTGTGCACCGGGCCTCTAGTCCTATCTAATAAAAGAGTAATATGCAAATTGACTGTCCCCACAAGCTATGCCCACCAGCCAATCAGGAGCAAGTATGCAAATTAACCCCAAACAAGATGGCTGTGGTCACTGAGAGAGCAGGATTGAGTCTTGGGTTTCCCCAGCAATGGAGTAAGCCAAGCTTTTGCACACTCTGGCTGGCACAGGCCTCCACTCAATGCTACAAAGTTTCAATTATAGAAGATAAATAAACCCCAACAAAAGTGATGACAGCCACAGAGCTGGAGAGAGCAGGGGGCTAGGGTTGCCCCCGGTGATGGAGGAAGCCAGGCTTTCCACAGCCTTGCCTTGGCCTCCAATTAAGACTACAAAGTTTCAATTATAGAAGATAAATAAATCCCAACAGCAGTGGCTGCAGCCACTGGGTGAGCAGGAGGCTTAGCTCCACTTCAGGCTAAAAAGTTTCACTTGTAGAAGATAAATAAATCTCAGATACCAGGGCCTTCACTTGGGTTGCTGGGGTGCATAGCCAGCCTGCAAGCCACCTCAGGCCCTTTACCCAGGCCACCCCATGCCCAAAGGGAACCCCCCCCCCAACCTTTCTCCAGGACACCCTTCAGGGTAAACCAGCTGACCCCCACCCATGTACCAGGCCTCTATCCTATCTAATAAAAGAGTAGTTTGCAGATTGACCATCACTCCAACACAAAAGATGGCTGCCCCCATGTGATCAAAGATCCTGCCCCTATGTGGACACAAGATGGCCACCACAAGATAGCCAGCAGGGGAGGGCAGTTGGGAGGGACCAGGCCTGCAAGGAAGGACAGTTGGGAGCCATCAAGCCTGTAGGGGAGGGCAGTTAAGGGTGACCAGTCCGGCAGAAGAGGGAAGTTGGGGGCAACCAGGCCTGCAGGGAAGTGTAGTTAGGGGGAACCGAGGCCTACAGGGGAGAGCAGTTGGGGGTGATCAAGCCTGCAGGGGAGGGCAGTTAAGGGTGATCATGCCTACAGGGGAAGGCAGTTAGGGGCAAACAGGCTGGCCCGGGAGCAATTAGGCATCAATCAGGCTGGTGGGGGAGTGGTTAGGGAGTGACCATGCTGGCAGGCAAAAGCAGTTAGGGGCAATCAGGAAGGCAGGCAGGTGAGCAGTTGGGAGCTAGCAGTCCTGGATTGAGAGAAGGATGTCCGACTGCCCGTTTAGGCCCGATCCTGGTAGGATCGCGCCTAAACGGGCAGTCATACATCCCTGGAGGGGGCCCAGATTGGAGAGGGTGCAGGCTGGTCTGAGAGACATCACCACCACCACCACCACCCCATGTACCGGGCCTCTGGTCCTATTTAATAATAAAGGGTAATATGCAAATTGACTGTCACTCCAACACACAAGATGGCCACCCTCATATAATCAAAGATGGCTGCCCCCATGTGGACACAAGATGGCCAGCAGGGGAGGGCAGTTATGGGTGACCAGACCAGCAAGGGGAAAGTAGTTTGGAGGGACCAAGACTACAGGGGAGGGCAGTTAGGGGCAACCAGGTCTGCAGGAGAGGACAGTTAGGGGCGACCAGGCTGGCAGGAGAGGGCAATTAGGGGTGACCAAGCCTGCAGAGGATCAGTTAGGCGTCAATCAGGCTGGCAGACATAGGTGGTTAGGGGCAATCAGGAAGGCAGGCAGGCAAGTGGCTGGGGAGCCAGCAGTCCTGGATTGTGAGAGAGATGTCTGACTGCCTGTTTAGTCCCTATGCCGCTGGGACCAGGCTTAAACGGGCAGGCGGGCATTCCTCAAGGGGTCCCGTATTGGTGACAGTGCAGGCTGGGTTGAGGGACACACATATGCCCGGGCCCCCCGGCCACCCAATGCACGAATTTCATGCACCAGACTTCTAGTAAGAAATAAGAAGAGACAGGCAAATGAGATACCAAAATTCTGTATTGCTGATGATCTGATTTGGATTACAACATGGAGACCAGCTGTCAAAATGTCTTGCTAATATGTTACCTCTTAACATGTTTCTGAGATACCTGGATAATCAGAGGCCTTTACCACAGGAGCCCTAAAAGCAGACCAGGATGCATGCTTTCTGCAGAAGGGGTTGAGCCACATCTGTCTAGTTCTCCCTTTGTACTCACTATTCAGATAAGAATTTCTCCCTTAGGGAAATTCCAGGAAGCAAAGGGACTAAGTAGAAAATAAGTGCTCCTACAACCCATAACACTAGAAAGAGAAATTAGGGCCGGATTATAAAAGAACCCACTAAAGCGAATAGTCTACCCTTTGTAGCAATAGGGAAGCCACTATGCAAAGTAGCATTTTCAGAAGAGTAAACTGAAAGGGAAGCAGCAAGAGACCAAGAAAACCACTTGAGAGAGTCAGGTACAAGATATTGAAAGTCTACCTAAAAGAGTAACCATAGTAGAAAAGTCAAGTTGTTTTTTTTATAGATGATTTGTAATAATCTTAATAGCCTACGTGAAGTGTGAGAAAAGGAACCAAAAGTCTACAGAGTTCCATTTCAGATGACTTGGAAAATATTAGACCCACTAGCAAATAAATAAGCACGTAAGGAATGGAGTTTGGGGAGAGAGATTGTAAAAGAGAAACTTATGTGAAATACCTAGTAGTATCTGGTTCCATGGACACTCCATAATTGAGAGCTGATTCTTCCTTTGGTACATGTTTAGTCACTTGTCAAAAGAACTTAATACAGGCCCTGGCCAAGTGGCTCAGTTGTTGGAGCATTATCCCATTTACCAAAGGTTTTGGGTTTGATTCCCAATCAGGGCGCATATGGGAGGCAACCAATCCATGTTTTTCCTCCCCTCCCCTCCCCTCCCCCTCCCCTCCCTCTCCTCCCCTCCCCCTCTCCCTCCCCCTCCCCTCTCCTCTCCTCCCCTCCCTTCCCTTCCCTTCCCCCCCCTTTCCCCCTTCCCTTCTTCTTCCTTCCCTTCCCTTTCCTTCCTTTCCCTTCCCTTCCCTTCCCTTCCCTTCCCTTCCCTTTCCCCCCCTTCCCTTTCTCTCAGCATGTCCTCAGGTGAGGAATTTTTTTAAAAAGAACTTACTACAGGGTTCTCTAAAGTAGCAAGCCCACAATAATTTTGAAGTAACTAGTTTTAATCAGCACTTCAGTATACAACCTTAGTATTTAAAGCAAGAGAGCATAGATCTTTTATTACATTTTAGTTTTCAATCATTGATTCAACAAATAGTTGCTCTACTGGGTTTCCAATACTAGGCTACATGCTGGGGATACATTAGTGAACACAGCTGCCTCAAATCAGTATCCCTAAGGAGATTATGTTTTAAACCAGGCTTATTTGTCGTCTTTTGCTGTGTTGAACAGTCCTTGAGAAATGTTCAGTAAATAATGCCTGATTCAAATTAATATATTTATTTTTTAACAACTCACAATAGTCATTCATCATATGTGTGTATTTTTTCATAGTTGAACTTTACCTTGGATTTGTAGTTTTAAATATTTTTAATGTGTTAATAATTTAAAATTTTAAACTTAATTTAACAGAATGTTTATGTTCCATAAAGAGATTTTCCTAAATAAAAAGCTGTTAAATTTGCAAACATGCTTTCAAATGTTTACTTTAGAATTTGTAAACAGATTTTTAATTATGTCCTATATAGGTATATAGGAGGGAAGTAGAAGAAAATGGAATTGTTCTGGATCCTTTGAAAGCTACCCATGCAGTTAAAGGAGTTACAGGCCACGAGGTCTGCAATTACTTCTGGAATGTTGATGTTCGCAATGACTGGGAAAGTAAGCTGCTATTATTAATGTATTTTAATATAATTATTATTTAGAATTTAATATCAAATCCAGTCTGATTTTCTCCATATGTTTTATAGTTTGCAAAGTCAGTGTAGAAAATAGGGGACTGATAATACTTTATATTTAAATAAAGTTTTTCACACTATAAAACGCTTTGCAGTATTTTATAGCATTTGATTTAATACCTCAACAATTTTGCAAACATAGGTAATAGAGTAAAATTCAGATAGGTCAAATGACTTGTCAGAGGCCACAGACCTAGTAGGTGTAAAAGCTAGGACTAAAACTAAGGTTTCTGTTTTACCTGCTTTTCTCCTAGATTATTTTGTTTCCCTAGTAAGTCCTATATGAATCCTGCTGTGGTTTGTTTAGTTATTTTGGCAGGGGGGTGTTTCTCTTAGGCACCAGATTGCATAAATAGATACTTTTGAACATCATAAGATATATATCAATGACAGTTTGACAATCCTCCCAGTAAATATAGTCACCTAAACCTGGATAGAGCAGTTTATTCAGCTTCAGTAAATTAGGAATTATAGGGAGGGATCATAGTGTTAGGGAATAATTTGTGCCTGAGTAAATACAGTGTTGATAATATAATCACTTTCTTGCTGTGGAAGCTGAATGTTGAATAAAGGAAAATGAGATTTTTTGGTGATCAGCTTCCACAGCCACCATCGATAGCCCTAATACTAGGTATTAACTACCTTCCATTTGAACTTAGCCCAAGTGGGGCAGAATCCTATTCATTCTACAATAATGTTCATTTGTAATTGACTCTCAGTATAAGTGGATCAATCACCTTCTAGGAAAAAGTAATATGTCTTTTTGGCTACTAATATTTTCCCTTCATTTCAGCAACTATAGAAAACTTTCATGTGGTGGAAACATTAGCTGATAATGCAATCATCATTTATCAGACGCACAAGGTAAATGTCTCTTCACCCCTAAAGGACTTCACTATAATTCAAACTGAGACACAGAAATTGTCTAAAATAAAATTTGTTAGGCCCTAAATTTGTTAGGCCCAAAAGTTTGGTTCAGTGGATAGAGCATCGGCCTGTGGACTGAAGGGTCCCAGGTTCGATTTTGGTCAAGGGCATGTGCCTTGGTTGTGGGCACATCCCCGGTGGGAGGTGTGCAGGAGGCAGCTGATTGATGTTTCTAACTCTCTATCCCTCTCCCTTGCTCTCTGTAGAAAATCAATAAAATATATTTTTAAAATTTTTTGGCAAGAAATTAAATGCCAGAAAAGATCTAAAGACTTTATTAATAATTCAGGGATGCCAATATTTTTCTAGCAGCTAGATTGTTAGTTATCAAATATGAAAGTGAATCATAGTTTCCTGTGACATCAATATAATAAGGGACATAGAAAAGTATGTTATTTGCCTGTGTTAAGATTAATAGATATGAAAATGATCTTAATATATCTTTATTGATTTCAGAGAGGACGGGAGAGGGAAAGAGAAATAGAAAAATCAATGATGAGAGAGAATCATTGATTGGCTGCCTTCTGCACATCCTCTGCTGGGGATCAAGCCCACAACTCAGGCATGTGCCCTTGACTAGAATCAATCCTGGGATTGATCCTTCAGTTCATAGGCTGACCCTCTATCCACTGAACTAAATCAGTTAGGGTTCAAGTGACTTTTTAATTGAGCTGAGTATGTGAAAATATTTGAGATTTGCTCTGTATTTCTTAAGCTCAGAGTTGTCACCTGAGTCATTTTATCTCTAACTAGAGCCCCAGTGCATGAAATTTGTACTCTGGGGGCAGGGTTCCTCAGCCCCGCCTGCACCCTCTCCCAGTCCAGGACCCACCAGGAGATGTAGCAGTGTGCCAAACAACAGGCAGCCAGGGAGGAGCCCGAATCAGGACCGGGCGCCACTCGTGCTCATCCCAGCTTGTTGCACTTGCTGCTGCAGAGTCGGGAGAGGCTTCCATCATGGCAGCTGCACTCACCAGCCATGAGCTAGCTTCTGGCTGAGTGGCGTTCCCCCTTTAGGAGCACACTGACCTCCAAGAGGCATCTCCTATGTTGAACATCTGCCCTCTGATGGTCAGTATGCATCATAGCAACTGGCCGCTCCATTGTAACAGTCACTTAGGCTTTTATTATATAGGCTAGAGGCCCAGGGCATGAATTTATGCACTAGTGGAATTCCTCAACCTGGCCTGTGGGATTGGGCCAAAATTGGCTCTCCAACATCACCCGAGGGGGTCCCGAAATGCAAGAGGGCTCAGGCCAGGCCGAGAGACCCCACCAGTGCCTGATTGGGGCCGCCAAGGGACATGGAGGTTGGCCAGCCAGGTAGAGACCACGGGAGGGTTCCAGGGCATGTCCTGCCTGTCTCAATCCCAATCGGCCAGATTCCAGCAGCAAGCTAACCTACTGGTTGAAATGTCTACCTCCTAGTGGTCAGTGCACATCATAGTGAGCGGTAGAGCTGCCCTAGCATATCATTACCATATTATACTTTGATTGGTTGAATGGTCAACTGGACAATTACCATATTTGGCTTTTATTATATAGGATGACTATAAGCTGGTCTTCATTTTACATGGTAGATGCTCAAGAAATGTGTAAAAATGAAGATTCAATTTCAGCATACAGATTTGTGCAGGGTTTAAGTGTAATCTAAAATTTAGTAGGTGTTAAAATATCAATTAATTGCACTATAATTTGAAATAAAAATAAGTGGCCCATAATTTAGAATCAGAAGAATCTTACTGATCCAGGAAAACAATCTGCTGCCAATCTTTCACTTGGTAACTATTAGATGGAAGGGAGGATTATATAGGTTTTATTAGGTTTATTTCTTGAAAAATAAAACAGAATTATTAAAATGTATCATATATAACAAAATTTAAGTCACAATTATAATTATTTGAATAAAATTATCCTGGCATATTTATTTCCAACAAAATCCAATAATGCTATATACACCTTTTTTTTCTTTAGATTTAGCTTCTTCTATGGTAAGGTCTTAAAGATGGCTACTCATCTTCTGATATTTAAGTCATCTCATTCTATAAATTTCCTCTCTTATCATCATCCTTTTGGATTTGCATTTATTCTAACATGATTAAGTTTTCATTTGTTACTAGCTTCATACATATTTCTCTAACACTACTTTTGTTGACTACATGAAATTTTCTGTCTTTAAAATATAATTGCAAATTATTTGTGTTGTGTTGACACTAAGTTGTTGGCTACTTGTTATATTCAACAATTAGAAAACACAAGGCATATTTTCTCTCATTTAAAAGTACAATAGCCCCAGTTTTCTGAGACCATGTCATTCCAACAGTATATGTTTTTCCTTGGATACCATAAAATTCAAAGATTCTGTCTAATTTGGAATTCTTCAAGTGTGATTATGAAATCAAAAGAGTAGTCTTATTTCCGTAAAATCTTTGCTTAAAATCTGAACAATTTAAGCTGAGGTTTAATACTATAATCAAAAGCAGGATATTTTACCAGGGTTTGTAGAAGGGGGTAATGGTGAGTCATTGCTTAATAGGTTCAGAGTTTCTATTTGGGATGATAACAATTTTTTGAAAATAAATAGTGGTAATGCTTATATAATATTCTGAATGTATTAATGGCACTGAATTGTATACTTAAAAAGGGTTTAAATAGCAAATGATTACAATTTAAAAATAATAAAAATAGCAGAATACTGTTCCTTTGATATAGTTCTGCAAAGCCATTAACTCAACTGTCCATAATTAGTACTTTGGTGGGTATTCTCAGATGCTTTTCATTTAAAACTTGACAGATAAGATATTTATTGATTTTACATTTGTTTCTCTGTTCCATATTACAAATGAATAAAGAATTGTTCCAATTTTCTAATGGTTTTTACTTCTTCCACAGAGAGTGTGGCCTGCTTCTCAGCGAGATGTATTATATCTTTCTGCCATTCGGAAGATACCAGCCTTGACTGAAAACGATCCTGAAACTTGGATAGTTTGTAATTTTTCTGTGGACCATGACAGTGCTCCTGTAAGTACATCGTATAAATGTGTGCAGGTGTACAATACAAAGCTAGCTATACATGCCATGCAAAAATGATAAACACATGCCAGACACACACAGATACTAGAGTTGATAATACTTACAGTTGGTGTTATTTTGGCTTCTTAGAATAATATAGCCTGTGTGTTATCTGAAGGACAGTAGTCGTGGCTGTGAACATTTCAGCAGGTCTCTTTTCCTTTGTTCCTGAGATGAGGTAAGACAGCACTGATCGGTAGTGTATGCAGACTACTTCTTACAGTTACCTCTCAAGCCTTGATCAACTACTGGCAAAACCTCTGGTTGCTACCTCGGTTTAGCTCCATTTACTACGTAAAAGGAGGAGAAATCATTTCTGATATCAGTTTGTCATGTGTTAGTTGATCCTTATAAGATTTTGTTGAATATTTTGATAAGTTGAGGTTTCAGCTTACTTAATATAGTATTATTAGACTAGTAGAGATTACAAAATACTGGGTGTCTGTTATACTGCTGTTTTGTTTTTATTTTTGTTTTTGGCAGCTGAACAATCGATGTGTTCGTGCCAAAATAAATATTGCTATGATTTGTCAAACCTTGGTTAGCCCACCAGAAGGAAATCAGAAGATTAGCAGGGACAACATTTTATGCAAGATTACGTATGTAGCTAATGGTATGTATTTCGTTGTTTGTTTTTCTACTTGGTAATGTGGATATTCTTAGTGTGATCTACATGATAATTAGCCATTTGGATAAATACCATTACAAATGCCTTTTGAGTTTTTATCCTTTAGATTAGTAATTTTTAATTTGGAAAGATGTAGACCAAACTTTCAGGAATACACATACCTGTCTTCCACCTCAGAGCTACTATATCAGAATTTTTGAAGCTGGGACTAGATAAGTAAATTTTAAAACTTTAGGCCAACTGGTGTTTATCAGCCTATGAACAAGAAGGTCATGGTTCCATTCCTGGTCAGGGCACATGGGCTCGAACTCCAGTGGGGGACATGCAGGAGGTATCTGATGTTTCTATCTCTCCCTCTCCCTTCCTCACTGAAATCAATAAAAATATTTATTTTTAAAAATTGTGTATCAAGGTATCACTATCACATATCCTTGGTTTAAGAACCATTTTATTAAGTATTTACCTAAGAGGATATATGTAGAATTAGAAATATAACCAACAGTGGGAAAGAAAATTAGCCAACTTGCTCGTTTTTTGCATCAATTGGTCCCTAATCTTTATTAGTTGCTAGTTACAAATTTGTTTTATATTGACCTGCTGTTAGACAGCCCTGTTGCTTTGGTTCCTTACTACACCCATTTCCTGCTTGCAGGAGTTATTAAAATCCAAATCCTGATGCCTTCTTTATACAGGACCATAACTTCTAGTGTGTTTAAAGAGATAATTATGTCTGAGTAAGTTATTATGCTATACTAGAGGCCTGGTGCACAAAAATCGTGCACTTGGGGGAAGAGGGACCATCAGCCCAAATTGTGAAACGGCACAGGCCAGGCCAGGCCAAGGGACCCCACCAGTGCATGATCTAGGCCAGGGAGGGATGCAGGAGGTTGGCCAGCTGGGGAGGGACCGTGGGAAGGTTCCAGGCGTGTTCAGCCTGTCTTACTCAGTCCTGATCAGCCAGACCCCAGCAGCAAGCTAACCTACCAGTTGGAGCGTCTGCCCCCTGGTGGTCACTGCATGTCATAGAGACTGGTCAACCAGTTAACTGCCTGCCCCCTGGTGGTCAGTGTACGTCATAGTGAGAGGTTGAGAGGCCTTAGCATATCATTGACATATTACACTTTGATTGAACGGAAGACCGTAGGACCAGACACTTCGCATATTAGGCTTTTATTATATAGGACTAGAGGCCCAGTGCACGAAATTCATGCATGGAGGAGGAGAGGTCCCCTCAGCCCAGCCTGTATCCTCTCCAATCCAGGACCCCTCCTGGGATGTCCGACTGGCGGTTTAGGCACAATCCCCAGGCACGTGCCTAAACCAGCAGTTGGACATCCCTCTCACAATCTGACACTGCTGGCTTCTAACTGCTCACCTGCCTGCCTGCCAGTTTGCCCTTAACTGCCCTTCCCGCCAACCTGGTTGCCCCTAACTGCCTCTGCCTGCCAACCTGAAAGAGAAGTATGCAAATTGACCATACTTTTGCTATACCCATCAGCCAATCAGGAGTGAGTATGCAAATTAACATAAAACACATGGGTTAATTTGCAGCCAGGCAGGGTGGGACACCTGCTAGGGGGGGAAGGATGCAGAGGGAGCTACAGGAGCAGCGCTCCAGCCAGGAGCAAAGACTGCAGGCTTTCAGGCAGCTGAGAGCGAAGCCAGGGAAAGGAAGGCCTTTTCTTGCACAAATCTTTGTGCATCTGGCCTCTAGTCTCTATATATAAAAGCCTAAGTAAATGAATGATCAAACAACTGGTATATAATAAAAGGCTAATATGCAAATTGACCAAGTGGCAGAACACGTGCTGCCCACCAGAGGCAGACACTCAACCCAGGAACTGCCCCCTGGTGGTCAGTGTGCTACCACAGGAGGAGTGCTGCTCAGCCAGAAGCCGGGCTCATGGCTGGCGAGTGCAGCGGTGGTGTTGGGGGCCTCCATGCCAGGCAGACATTCCCTTGGGGCTCCCTCTCCCTCTGAGTGCACAAAATATTCCTGCACCAGAGCTCTAGTTTATCCTATCTGATAAAGTGGGAACATGCTAATTGACTATCACTCCATCACAAAGATGGCTGCACTCACAGCTGAGACCAAGTTCCCATAAGGAGCCTTAACAAGCAATCAGCAAGGACCTCAGGCTACACCCTCCCCCGCCCCATGGGGCTTTACAGGGGACCTCAGGCCATGTTCCCCACCTGGCAGGGCTTGACATGGGATCTCAGGCCGCATCCCCCACCTGGCAGGGCTTGACAAGGGACTTCAGCCCGCCGCCGCCCAAACCCTGCATGGTTTGACGGGACCTCAAGGTGTGCTTCCCATCCTGGTGCTGGGCTAGGGGACCTCATGCAGGGCTTGACAGGGGAAGTCAGGCCACACACCCTGGCCCAGCACTAGGCCAGGGGACCTGAAGCTGCGCCCCCCTGCCTGCCTGGTACCTCAGGCCTTGCCCCCCTCCTGGTGGGGCTTGACGGGGGATCTCAGGCTGTGTCCCATACCTGGTGAGGCTTGACGGAGGACCTCAAGGCACGCCCCCCCCACCCCCGCCCTGGTCTAGGCTGGGGGACCTCAAGCCACACACCCCCATCCTGGCACCAGGCCAGAGGACCTGAGGCTATGCCCCCTGCCTGGCAGGGCTTGACAAGGTGGGACTGGCCAGGTCTGGATCTAGCCCAATGGGGACGGGCGCTGGCTGGGTCTGGGTCTCACACAATTTTGAGGTGCATATGGGTAGGCGGGGACTTGACTCTGGGTCCCGTGGTGAGCCCCAGACGCTGACAGGAGGAAGGTTTCCGTATACATTTTACTAATTTTCATCTCTGACACTTGTATTATAGAGAAAGGGCAATTAGGAATATTATTTTCTCTAATTAATCCCCTTTTAATGTACACAAATTTCATGCACCGAGTCACTAGTATGCAATGGACTGGGGAGTTCCATTGCCCGCTATGATGTGCACTGACCAGAACGTCAGGGGTGGCTCAGAATGAAGAAGGCCCCAGCCAGCAGCCAGCAGCCACTAGGGACCCTACCCATTCACGAATTTCATGTACTGGGCCTCTAGTTTGATTATAATAGATAGAGCTTAATGAAAAAAAATCTGCCTCAAGTAACCTAAAGTGTAGCTATGCTAATACTTAAATATATTTTAGGGAAGTAAGAACAATTTAGAAAGATACTAAATGCTTTCATATTTGCTGTCTCTTCTTGTTTGGTGGTTAAGACTTAAGAGATGCCATTGTTCCAACATCATGAAATTTTTTAATACAAAGGAACAAGATGAGTACTTCATGTGTATTTGGAGAATTGTATCTTAACATTTATTTTTTCTTTAACTCATAGTGAACCCTGGAGGATGGGCACCAGCCTCAGTGTTAAGGGCAGTGGCAAAACGAGAGTATCCAAAGTTTCTAAAACGTTTTACTTCTTACGTACAAGAGAAAACAGCAGGAAAACCTATTTTATTCTAGTATTAACAGGTACTGGACAATAGATGTTATCCTTTTAAACTTTGACTAACATGACTCTGTAGACCAGGGATGGGGAAGGTTTTTTCTGCCAAGGGCCATTTGGATACTAAAACACCATTTGCGGGCCATACAAAATTACCAACCAAAAATTAGCCTGCTACATTTGGTCAAACATTTAATTTACCCACCCCTAATGCCTTGGCAGGACCAGACCAAATGATTTTGCAGGCCTTATACGGCCCCAGGCCAGACATTCCCCACTCCTGCTGCAGATACTAAAATTTAGTTAACTATTGAAAGTAGTTTCTGTGTTTTATGTTATTCCCAGATAAAGAGTTGTTGTTTTTATAGCCTTAAAACTTACATTTTTATCTTTCTGTTTTTGTTAAATAATATCTGTTTATTTAAAGGAATTTCAACATTATAGAACTGCAGAATTTCAGAAGTACAAATTCCCTATATCTTTCCCTTTGCAGAAATTACTTTTAGGTTTGTGATATATTCTTCCAGATTTTTACATGTACGTACTTACATATATGTATTTTTAATTGTTTTAAAAAATGTGTTTATATTATTTTGCAGCTTGTTTTTCTAGTTAATAAATGTTAACTATTATTCCATATAAAGATATGAGACATATACAACCATCTCATTGTTTTAAAATGTTATATGAATGTTGCAGAATTTATTAACTAGTCTCCATAGTAACATCTGTTTTGGTTTCACATTTTTACTGTCAAATAATGCTGCATTGAACATTTTTGTGCAAGGAGCCAGAATCTTTAATTATCTGTGAATAAGTGATATGTTAACATGGTTTCTTCAAAAGTCAAAAGTGTAAAAAGATATACAGTAAAATTTATCCCCTATTCACTCAGTTTTGTCCTCCCTCCACACACAGAAAAGTGTATTAACTGAAATTACTAGTTTCTTGTGTGTTTTTCCACAGGTTTTTTAAATGCCTGAATAAGCAAATACAATTATATTCTTCCCACAGATATTTTTTCATTGTTGAAGAAAATTTAGCATACTATGCACACCGTTCTGCATCTTGTTTTTGCACTTACTTTATTATCTTGAAAGTTTTTACATTTCAGTGAGGAACTTCTTATTCTAAGGCTATAAAATGTCTCATTGTTTGGATGTACTCTTGCCATATAGTTTTAATTGTATTTCTCATATTATGAATGAATGTGAGCATCTTTTGGTCCACTGGAGAACATTTGCATAATTCTGTTTCTGTGAACTCTCAGTATGTTAGCATTTAAATGTTTTTCTTTAAAATTTATTTTTAATCCTTGCCCAAGGATATGTTTTTTATTTTTGTTTTTTATTTTAGAGAGAGAGAGAAGGAGAGGGAGAGCCAGAGAGAGAAACATCAATCATTTGCCTCTTATACACACACACCCTGGCCAGAAAATGAGACCACATTCTGGGTATGTGTTCTGACCAAGAATCAAACCCACAACCTTTTGGTGCATTGGGCAATGCTCCAACCCCAGCCCAGGGCAGCATTTACATTTTTAATAGAGGCTTGACTGGCATGACTCAGTGATTGAGCATTGCCAGTCAGGGCACATGCCTGGGTTGCAGGCTCAATCCCCAGTGTGGGGAGTGTAGGAGACAGCCAATCCATGATTCTCTCTCATTATTGATGTTTCTGTCTCTTTCCCCATCTCTTTGAAATCAATTGGAAAAAAAAAATTAATAGATATTACCAAAGTATAAGTTACAGGCAGTAAATATATATTAACATCTTCTCATTCGTTTCTATACTGAATGTTAAATCATTGGCTGAGGAATTTATGTTCTTGAGTCAGTTTCTTTAGATAAAAATAATATAGGCAATCATATGACTGATGTCTTTAAATCTGGTTTCTGAAGCTGTCTATAGTATATCATTTTGTTTTGTTTTATTAATCCTCACCCAGTGATATTTTTCCACTGATTTTTAGGGAAAGTGGAAGCAAGAGGGAAAAACAGAGAAACACTGATTGGTTGCCTCCTGCATGAGCCCTGACCCAGCGTCTAGGCCAGGGAGGAGCCTGCAGTCAAAGTACCTGCCCTTGACCAGAATCAAACCTGGGACCTTTTGGTCTGCAGGCTGACGCTCTGTCCACTGAGCCAAACTGGCTAGGACTTAGAGTATGTCTTTTTAAAAAAAAGACCTGAAAAGCTAAATCTATTATCAGATGCTAACACAAGGGTTATTATTGCATTGATGTCCTAGATATTTAGATTTTCCCAGGAAAGAGGTGACCTGAAAATGTTAAACAGGTTCTGGCCTATTGATCTGAATGGTTAGTGTTTTGCAATACAGCCTGACCTTTGTTTTGAGGAATTCTCTTTCTTCAGGCATAATTGCATTGCATAAATGTGCCGACTATTTTTAGACTATTTTGTATTTAGGATTGTTATGACTAGATTTGGACACATAATTTCTGCACCATATTTGTCAAACCAGAAACCTGTTGCCACACAATGGCAGTAGGCTTGTCACCTTGCCTAAAGTTTTCTAAAAAGTTGCTATTTGCTGTAACCAAGACTAAGTATTCAACTCTACCTGCTTTCTCTCTTCACCTCCACTCCCAGCCTTTAGTAAGCAGGGCAGAGAATATAACCATGTATTAAGCAGAAAAAAATTCAGAATGCAGTTATATACAGGATTGAGCAAAAGTAGGTTTATATTTTTCAGTATGCAAAACACATAGTTTATTCTTGTATTACGTATTTATTAACTGCTAATAGCCCTGCGCATGAATCCGTGCACCAGTAGCTTGTTGCTGCCCTCCTGTAGCTCTCCACCCACTGTCCCACCCTCCTGTAGTTCCCCCAGCCCCCCCTCATAGGTTGCTTCCCTGCCCCCTCCTGTAGCTCTCTGCTGCCCACTTGTAGCCAGTAGCTCACTGTCGCCCTCCTGTAGTTCCCCCCACCTCACTATCCCCCTCCCCCCTATAGCTTGCTACCCTGCCCCCTCTCCGCGCCCGCTTGTAGCTCGCTGCCCCACCCTCCTGCTGATGCGTGATCCAGTCATTATGTGGTCATGGTTGGTCATTATACCTCATGGCATAATGGATAATTAGTATATTCCTCTCTTATTATATAGGATTGTATTCTTTTCCATATAAACAACTGTAAACCGTATTTGGCCCACCCTGTATAGAACATGCTCTCAACTATGAGAGGACTAATTTCTTAAACATTTGAAATATACATACTCACACATTACTAGCATTTGCCACTAAACTAGTTTGATTTGGAGCATTGTTTTATTGACTGTGTTTGTGTGGAGTGGGAGGGTATTCATTCTTCTTTAGTGGACCTAGGAGGGAAGTGATTGAAATCCATTGGAAAAAAAATTCAAGGGGGATGAGGTAGCATTGTTTGTGGACCTGTGTGTATGTATGTAAAGATATAAATAAAAAAAGACTCACTGGCCAAAAATTAGCACTGGCCTTGAATCCAGATTGAGCTTCTTTCTGACAAAAACCCAAAGTCTAACCTTAACATAAAAATCCTTGTTCACCTAAAGTAATGTTTGTTTCATAATAATGAAGATCTATCTACGAAGTGGATTCTAGCAGTGAAACCTTAAAAAAACTAACATGCTTAATTTTGGTGATGGAGAAACAGTAACTTTAGATAAATTTCATAAAGTTAATAAGGTCCAAAGATACTCAGAACTCTTACTCAAATTTCTTAAACACATTTGATGAGGACTGAGTCTGTTTATTTTTAAGTCTTTTCATAGCTTAAGTAAATTTTTAAAATTTTTGAAAAATTATATAGCATAATTTTTATTGAAGACTAAGAAGGAAATGCCAAGTTTGTGGGGTACAAATGCAGAGACCTTTGGTTGATTTCCTCCTTGTTTACATATAGTGTATTACCCTTTTACATTTCCTAGCTTTCAAAGATTCATTATACCTGCTGTTCCTTCTGATGAACAATTTTATGTTCTTAAAGTTGAAAATCCTTTAAAGTTCAATTTTAAGAGAGAATCTATGCATTCCATGAATTCAGAGAGTAGGGGGAATCTATTCTGGTAAACTTACAGTTGTTAGCAATATATTGCTGAATTTTTAACTTGTCATTTTCTTTCCTACAGTGGTTGAAACAAGGCTGTGTGACATTCCATGTTGGAGGGAAAATTTTAAAAAAACCACACACACAAAAAAAATTGAATGCTCTAAGCTGGAACGTAGGATCTACAGCCTTGTCTATGGCCCAACACCTTGACCTTGTGTACAAAAATGAAGAAATGTTGCAATAGCAAAGCTGAACATCTAACCCTAGCTGTCTCCTGCTAGACCTCTATGCTCAGCATATAATTATAAATACATGTAAAATTACATGTACATGGCTATATTTTTATTTGCTTGTTCCTAAAAGAGAGAAAAATCAACTTTGAATCACAAATAGGAATTGATGCTTTAATTTTTGGAAGCTTTTTCAGAATTTTTAATTTAGTATACGGTCCAGCCTAAGATCCTCAGTGGTATCAGGTTTTGTGCACGAAAGTTGAATACTCATGGGGCATGTGCTTTCTGTGCACCAAATATCTGGACGGGTTCTTTTTTCAAGTCTGCAGTTAAGTCTGCAACTAGAATTTTTCAACCCCCCCCCCTTTTTTTTTTTTTTTTTTTTGCTTTGTATAATCATAGAATTTATTGCTGCTGATTTCTGTAATGATTCATGTAGTCATGTAAAGTGTCTCTTAATAACTGAGGGCTGTTAATAACTGTGATTTTGCCTTTTCTATATTCTTATTCCAATGAAGAACCTTGGTTCTGATGGAGAAAGAATGAAAAGCTTTATTCCTTCTCCTACCCCCCAGTTATCTTTCTATTTCCTATATTTTAATTGTGTTCTGTATGTTACAGATTTTTTTTCCAGTTTGTTAGAAACAGAATTTGGCAATTTCTAAATTGTTTCTTCCTGCCTTCGGACAGAAACATCTATATAAATCTTGTGGGTACAAACTGCTTTCTGGAAAAATGGTCAGGATAAAATGAACTCACATTTTTTAACGAAATTTGTAAGAGGATATGCAGTTAGTACTTGTGAAAGCAAATCAGACTGAGTTTGATATTTGACATTTTATGACTCAATAACAGGTATGTTTTTTACTTTTTCTAATTTGGGTTAGTTTAAAAGATATATTGCAAGGTATGCATAGAAATGTGAGCAGTGCTTCTGTTTGCCTTTTGATCAGAAACTTCAGCAGAGCTTTGAGGTATTCCATGTGATTCAGACTGAAATTCTTTCCTCAGTGGCTTTAAGAACTTAAATGTAAAATCCTTTTTTAGTTTTATTAGTTTTAGGCCTCTGTGAAAATCGTGAAGCATGAAGTTGAGGCAAGGAATTATACTCATCGAAGTAGAAATGACTGCCCACTTCAAAATCTTCATTATGTTTATACACAAACGTGCTTGCATAAAGCAGAGGCATTTTGTAGACGCTTTGCTGACTTAAATTCATCTCTGTAGAAACACAGAAATCCGACCCATTTTGTACAGCAGAAAGTCATATCACGTGGAACATGTCCTGTATATATTTCATACGTGGTATTGGAGTCTTAATGATAAATGCAAGGTGATAATTTAATGATGGGATTAGTCTGGTCACTTCATATGCACAATCCTGGAAGTGAATTACTTGCATCAAATATAGTGGTATTTATTATTCTGTATAGAGAGGAAATACATATAAAACATAGCTTACATTACATGCACGCAGATTTCATGCTCCATAAATTTTTCTATTTTTTAATTTACTTTTCTCTAAATGATGTGCATGGAATATGCCTTATTATAGAAAAATACTGTTCATAATTTGACTACGTGGAAAAGTGCCTATGGTGGTAATGCTAGTAAGGCAAATAAGACAAATTATATCAGTTTACTACATCACCAGTTAACATTTTATATTGTGATGTTTAAAAAAGAAAAGTTTATACCTCAAATGTGTATTTTATTTTACAATCAGCTGTGGGTCAGGGTGTGGGAGGGTTGGGGAGGGAAGGTATATTCACCATAGATGCTGATGGAATCTTCAAAAAAAGTTCTGTATGCCCACTAAATGTTTCTCTGTTTGCCATTTTTTCTGGTAACTATCATGAACACAGACAAGTAACTCTTTCGTAACTAAATTAAATAGCTTTGTTTTACAAAAGTATGGAAAGTTTACAAAGCAGTATCTAAATCTAATTATCATTAGTTGCATTTGCACTAAATGTTAATGATATACTTTTGCAATTCTGTAAATAAAATTACTCTAAAATATTTGTATTAAAAAGGAAAAGAAAAAGATACATTTTACCTTTAGATAACTGCACTGGTACTTTACTAGAGTTAATCCTGTCCAACCAGATTTAGAAATGAGTAGGAGAGTATGAAAAGAATTTAAAACAGGTTAAAAAAAAAAAAAGAATTTAAAACAGGTTATAATTTGGATAGGTACTAGCCCTTTAGACAATATTCGGACCCTCTAGAATTCCATATGGCTAATTCCTTCATACTCTGAATATACATGATGTTTTCTCATCCATAGTTATTTTCTACTTCTCTTCCCCAAGCCAAAAAAAAAAAAAAAAAAAAAAAATTTACCTTTTTACTCTGTTTTCTGCTCAGTTACTCTTTTTTGTACTATGATAGAAACTTTAAAAATATTGGTGATAAGGGGTTTTGTTCCCTGAGTGCCCATTCTACAGTTCGAGAGAGAGAGCACAGTGTTTCGGTTGGAAGTCAGGACTAATGGTTTTGAGGTGGAGGGTGATCATAGCAGCTTTTGGTTTGGGATCGCCACGGGCAGCCAGACCAAGGAGGAGGATGGCTGGGAGAGGTGTGAGAATACAAAATAAGGCAAGGGAGGAATAGGTTTCCCGTTTGTTAAATTTCGTCAACTAATTTATACACCCGTACAACATCAGTGTCAATTGCTATTGAGAAGTTTTTAGTAGGGCTGACCTGGTTCTTGTGAAATTGTGGTTATCTTTAAACTTATCAGTTGTTTGTCCAATTAAACATTTTCTCCAGTATTTAGTCCAAGTTATACAGACAATGTATGTGGATTACTGTCATTGTTTATCTACAAACTCAAAACATCATTTTAAAGTACCTTGGGAGTGTATAGAGTGTAACTATTCTGTAATAGCTTTATGATCCTGATTATGTGTTTTTTTAAAAAAGTAATAAAGTTGGATCTTCCATGTTACAATCACAAATTTAAAACCAGTATTTAAAAGTGGAAAAGTATTAAAATATTATGGACAAATGTGCTTGTTTGATTGTTTTTCTTAAACCCAAGATACTGTCCTTCATAATCCTCTGAGTAGTTAAGAGCTTGAAATACTCTAGTTCATTGTTCTTCAAACTAGGTTGTAACCCAGTTAGGGATCAAGAAAACTGTTAATGAGTTACGATCTGATTATTTTCTTAAAACAGAATGGAATAATCAAGTACATAGAATGTAATAAAGGTAAATATTTTGTGAATATTTTTTCATATGTATAAATGTGTATATAATGGGTTACAATTTCAGATGAATTTTTTACTATGTGTCATAGCCCAAATTTTTTTTTAATTGCTAGACAGTGAAAGCATACACAGTTGGGAATTTCTAAAATGAAACTACAGTGTGTCAATCCACACATATTTACATGAATTTAGCCATAAGTAAATCATCTCTCATTTATTGAGTGCTAGATACATGAAAATGAGTAACACAGGAATAATGACAAGAAGGTTGCAAGCATTTGGGGGCTTTGAACTTGTCCCTTGGCTTCTTGGGTTTAGTTTACAGGTCTGTGCAGCAAGGGAGAAATATCGGAAGAGACATATTTTCAGGGGAGAAAAATTGCAAGCTATGTGAAGTAGTTTGATTTTTGTTCTGTCAGCAATGGTAGTCCCTAAGGGCCTTTTTTTTTTTTTTTTTTTTACATTTTTGTTTTACATATCTGAGAAAAATCAGTGGGACTTGGTGCCAGGTTTTGTTTGTATGTGGAATAAATCAACTGTTAACGTTGTTTTTATTTGTAAATAATTCCCATGCTACTGTTAGAAATGAGGAGGGAAAACCAGGAGTTTTTAACTTGAGAAATGGAAGTGATAGCATTTCAAACTGTAACTGCTTAGTAGTCACTCCCATGTTTATAAAATACTAGAGCCCAGGTGCATGGATTTGTGCACTGGTGGGGTCCCTCAGCTTGACCTGCAGGAATCAGGCCAAAACCAGCTCTCCGACATCCCCCAACAGGTCCCTGATTGTGAGAGGCGTAGGCCAGGCTGAGGCACCTCACCAGTGCATGAATCTGTGCACCAGGCCTCTAGACTATAATAATAATAAAAGCATAATGCTAATTGGCCAGACCACCTTCTGGATGAAGCTGGTGTGAGAGGGACGGACGGCCTAGGCAGCCAGGGCTCTAAGGGGTGGCTGCAAAGGCCTGCTGGGGCTGTGAAGACCTGATCTTGCATGAATTTTTTGCATCAGGCCTCTAGTATGCATATAAGATCTTTGGTTAATTTTTTCCCAACTTCCCCCCTGCCCTCTGAGATTCATCAATCTGTTCCATGTTTCCATGCCTGTGGTTTCTGCTCCTATGTTGAGTGTCTGCCTCCTGGTGATCAGGGTGCATCATAGCTATCGGTCATATGGTTGCTTAGGCTTTTATATATATACTAGAGGCCCAGTGCACAAAATTTGTGCACGGGGGGGGAGGGGCGGGTTGTCCCTCAATCCAGCCTGCACCCTCTCCAATCTGGGAGCCCTTGAGGGATGTCTGACAGCCCTCTCACAATCCAGGACTGCTGGCTCTCAACTACTCGCCTACCTGCCTTCCTGATTGTCCCTAACCACTTCTGCCTGCCAGTCTGATCACCTCCTAACCACTTCCCTGCCAGCCTGCTTGATGTCTAACTGCTCCCCTACCAGCCTTTTTGCCCCCAACTTCACTCTTCTGCTGGCCTAGTAACCCCTCACTGCCCTCCCCTGCAGGCTTGATCTCCCACAGCTGCCCTCCCTTGCAGGCCTGGTCCCTCCCAATACCCCTTCCCTGCTGGTCATCTTGTGGTGGCCATCTAGTATCCACATGAGGGCAGGATCTTTGACCACATGGGGACAGCCATCTTGTATGTTGGAGTGATGGTTAATCTGCATATTACTCTTTTATTAGATAGGATAGAGGCCTGGTGCATGGGGGTGGGGGAGGTGCTGGTTTGCCCTGAAGGGTGTCCCAGATCAGGGTGGGGGTTCCCTTGGGGCATGGGGCGGCCTGGGCGAGGGGCCTGTGGTAGTTTGCAGGCTGGCCACGCCCCCCCCCCCCCCAGGTGAACCAAGCGGAGGCCCTGGTATCTGGGATTTATTTATCTTCTACAATTGAAACTTTGTAGCCCTCAGCGGAGCCAAGCCTTCTGCTCCCTCTGTGGTGGCAGCCATTTCTGTTGGCTTCTATAATTGAAACATTGTAGCCTGGAGTGGAGGCCTAGGCTGGCCATAGCTGCAGAAGCTTGGTTTCCTCCATTGCCAGGGCAACCCTAGCCTCTGCTCTTTCCAGCTCTGTGGCTGCCGTTATTAGCTTCCTCCATTGCTGGGGAAACCCAAGCCTCCCTCCTGCTCTCAGCAGCTGCAGCCATTTTGGTTGGGGTTTATGTGCATGTTTGCTCCTCATTGGCTTGTAGGTGTGGTTTTTGGGTGTAGCAGAGGTGTGGTCAGTTTTCACATTACTCTTTTATTAGATAGGCTCTATAGATTAACTGTAGAAGAGTTCAGAATTGGAAAGTCATTGTAGAGACAAGAGTCTCCTAAGTGATATCTTTGCCTTTCTCATGTTCAATTCTTCCTCCTGCAATTATCAAGTTATCTTTTAGTACATAATGTGCCTTGCTAAAGGTTTAAATAGTGCCCTTTTCTCCAGGACTTTGTTACACTCTTTGACTTCACTCTGAGGCCCAGAGTATCCTTAAAGAGTTTGGCTTCACCCCATCTGCCTTACCAGCATAACCAGTCTTGGTCCCCTGTACATGTATGGCAACTCAGCCAGGTGGATCTATTCCATGCCACTCAGCAGTGCAGGCTTACCTTCTAATGAACGCTGCTCCTCCTAGTCAACATCCAAAACCTACTTTAAGGTCTCAATTTCTGACCGGCCTCCTCAGCTTCATTTCTGTTGTGTGCTTTTCTACTTGAAGTCTATAACTACAGTAGTTGCCATGCATCCCCAGGAGACATGCCCCAAGAACCCCCAGTGGATGCCTGGGACTCTGTGCACTGCACTGTTTATAAACTCTGTACTGTTTATTCCTCTATGTACATCCCTATGGTGAAGTTTAATTTGTACATTAGGCACAGTAAGAGATTAACAACTAGTAATAGAACAGTCTTCTATTGTATAGAAGTTATGTGAATGTGGTCTCTCATAATCTAGACAGCTATCCAGTGACTAACGGGCAAGTAACATACACAGTGTGGATCCACTGGGCAAACGGATGATTCATGTCCACGGTGGAAGAAAGCAGGATGGCATCTCAAGATTTCATTACACTACTAAATTGTTTATTTCAGGAATTTTCCATTTAGTACTTTTCTAGTGCAGCAACAAACCACTGAACATGAAACTGGATAAGAGGCCAAAGTTGCAAGTGTCCCTCCCACGTCCCACGTGGTTCAGGGTTCAGTCTCTGGAGGAGACCACACACACGAAAGAGACTAGACAAGAAAATATTAATTTGGGAATTGGGGGCCAGGCAGAAGCCCAAGAGAGCACTACAGTTTGCTCTGGCCTTGCCCTTAGGCAGGCAATTCCAATAATAGCTCAATGTTAGCCCATTAGCAAGGATTTACATAAAACTAAAAGGTGGAAGTTGCTTTAGCTACCTTTGTCTCAACTAAACAGTGGGTGTATGGCCTGACCCTTGCCAGAGCCTAAAGATTGACCAGCCTTCCTGGTGCCTTGTCCTTTGTGCTAGTGAGGGCAATGGGCAGCTTCCAACACAAACTAATGTACTATAACATGGCTTGTTGTATTAATAAGCTTATCAGCCCAACTAGCTTGTAAGCCTCAGAACATAGGGCCCCATCTAAAATAAGCAATTTCAATGGAATGTATATTTGAAGCAGCAAATTAGTGAAAAAAAATTGCTAGGTTATTGTATACCTGGAACTAATATATTGTATGTCAACTATACATTAAAAAAGCAAACCCTCACTTTAAAAAATGGATAGGTTGTGAAAAGCAAATAGGACTGATATGGGCAGAGATTTTAACCTGAATGAGAAGGTACATACTTGACAACAGGAGGAACAAATGGAGGAGGGTGAGCTAAGAAGAGTATGTTAAATTCAAAAGGATGAGATTCAGGAAGAGGGACATCTTTATCTTCTTTTCTCCTAGGATTTAAGCTTTATAAAAAGATCTTAATCTCTCAGCCAGGGAGGTGGCAAATGTGCAAGGACTTGTAAAGCAAATGCTGTGACAACCACAGGGTTAAACAGCTTTGCAGTTCCTGAGGAGACATGGTAAAAGGGAGGCAAGTGGTTAAGCAACTCTGCCCAGAACCCCAGAATGCTCTGTGGACGGCATAGGCTGTTCCCTAAACTATACATGAGATCCTTATCACAGCCACTAGAAAATTGGCTAATAAAATGCTGTACACATATGAGAGAATATAACATTTTATAGTGTACACATATGAGAGAATATAACATTTTATAGTGTGTGTAGAGTAAGCTAGGGCCTTAGCAGCCAGCTATCCAACTGTTCCTTTTACAAATAAGGCAACTGAGAGAACCATGAATTTAAAGTCTCTCACAGTTAGTAGTGGCAGCCACGACTGCAATGGAGCTTTCTAGACTTCCAGCTCCCACAACACTTTAAATGACTTATTTTTTATGTTGGAATAAGTCCTGATTATATTAATGCATTGTGCTAGCCATTCAACATCAAGTACCTTTAACTTTAAGGTGCTAAAGTAACAAGACATTGTCCTTGTCTTGAAGAGACCTCAGTCTGGAGGAAAATGGGGCAAGACTTACCACTGGAGTACAAAAAAATCTTCAACTTTTATTTATATACTACAGGCTCATTACATGAATATCCATGCAATAGGCCTTCCTTTCCCTGGCTTCACTCCTGGCTGCCCAGGAGCCTGCAGATCCTCAATCATGGCTGCCCAGGACCTGACCGGAGAGCTGTTCCGGTAGCTCCCTTCACCCCCCACCATCCCTCTCATAGCAGGCATCCTGCTGCTCAGGAAAATTAACCCACCATCTTTGATGTGTTAATTTGCATACTTGTTCCTGATTGGCTTATGGGTGTTGAGGTAGTCAATTTGCATATTTCTCTTTTATTAGTGTAGATATTTATATATTTTGGTTTTGATGAATATACATGTCAACATAACCTATCAAGAAATACACTTATGCCGAGACCGGTTTGGCTCAGTGGATAGAGCGTCGGACTGCGGACTGAAGGGTCCCGGGTTCAATTCTGGCAAGGGCATGTACCTTGGCTGTGGACACATCTCCAGTAGGGGGCGTGCAAGAGGCAGCTGATGGATGTCTCTCCCATCGATGTTTCTGACTTTCTATCCCTCTCCCTTCTGCTCTGTAAAAAAATCAATAAAATATATACATATTTTAAAAAGAAATACACTTATTATAGGTGTTTCTGAAAGCTTTTTTTCAGATGGGATGTTCAAGATTTGGATTCTGGCCCTAATCAGTTTGACTCAGTGGATAGAGGGTTGGCCTGTGGACTGAAGAGTTCTTCAATTCTGGCCAAGGCACATCCCTGGGTTATGGGCTTGATCCCCAGTAGGGGGCATGGAGGAGGCAGCTGATCAATGATTCTCTTCCTCTCCCTTCCTCTCTGAAACTGTCCTGTCACATGCACATCACTGCTCATGAAAGCACTCCCACAGAAAAGGGGATGAAAATCCTTCACTGTTGCCTAACTTGTTCTAATCTGGGAAGGGAGCGGGAGGGGGCCTGACTACAAGTAATCACGTCATCTGGAAAGAAAAATTCAAACTGATTTCTTATTGTATCGGTTTTTGGTCTTGGAGACTCACACATACCTTTTCACGTCTTAACTACAGCAGAAGTGTAGTCAATTGCAACTAAACGGGAATCCGTTTTTAAAGAGGCCAACTCTACTCTCCATTTCAACTGAAAAAGCTTAAAAGCACACCTGCAATGGCTGTTTGGTTTTGGCTGCCCAATCTTTATGCCCTTTTCCTCTCAACTAACCCTCACACCCTAATATCCGAAAGTAGTTGAGTTGAAATGATAAATCTCAACTAATCCAATGCGCTAAGTATAAGAAAGATGATGTTAATGTACATGCAGCACCAGCCTGCCATTAATGCTACAGCGCTGGAGAACAATGAACGGTCATGCCACCTAGCATGAATTAGGTTTTCACTCTGGCCAGACTTTGCAAGCTTCCAGGCCTCAGGCTGAGGGTTAATCCAAACAAAAAAGGTTACTGCTTACACAGTATTTCCATAATTTACTGGAACTGGAAAAAAGTATAACAAAATGTATGCAATGCAGTAATTGTACAAAACATGAATTTAGCAAGACGATATTGGTTATAGTCACCAAAATGAAGACTCAGCGTATTTTTCACTGCCACGTCTATGAAAAGGTCAGATATTAAGTCACTGGCTGAAAGGTCGCAACAGAAGCAATTTCAAGTTTACAGACAACTTTTACAACAACACTGCAGAGGCAATCATTCAGAGGCTCTCCGTGCTGCCACGGCATTGCTGGAATGTTTCTCAGAGTCCATCTTCTACATGAGCCATCAGTTCTCCAAGACGAACACTTGAAGCATAAGGTGTAATACAAAATAAAGAGTTCTTTATTACTTATACAAAACTTGTACATTAAAAAAATTAAGATCCCACAGCTCTGCTGACCCCCTGAGAAAGCTAAGAGCTTTTATGGGTCCATCCAAGAGCCCTGTATGAAGTCACCAACCTCCTGGCCACAGGAACACGGCACACCTTCCAGGGCCATTCACACGGCACCTCCTTTCACTGGCTCTGAAACCCGACTTCCCCTTGCATTAGGCTCCACAAGCAAGCCAGGGTTTCCTGGCAACATCAAAGAACACTATTGTCTCTGGCCTAAGCTTAGAGTGTTTTATCAGTATACAAGTTTTTATTTATTTATTGAACACTTTCAATAAATTCCTAGCATGAGGTTCAATTACAACATATGTAGATTTTATACAATTCTTTACAAGAAACTAGATTTTCAGCTAAAGAAATTAAAGTTGGTGAATGAAATTGTATTTTTTCTTCCAGACCTATTTTCCACCCTCTGAGTCCTGAGAGGGGTCCCAGGAGTTGTATGTTCTTGTGAAACAGTCATCTTTATCTAAGCAGCGATTTTTAACAGGTGTGCTGCAAAAATTTTAAAACATGCAATACCTGACTCCTTAGTCAGGGGCACTGACCTCTTTTCCTTTAGATTGTCAAGTAAAATATTGACAATGGCCAATACAACAATAGATGTCTCATGTGAACAAATCATAATTATACCTTTTTTTGGGTCAGATCCACAAAAGAAGTAATTTTTGGTGTGTAATGGAACTTTAGCAATTAGTTTGTGTGCCATGAAATGAAAAAGGTTGAAAATCACTAGTCTCATTAAAATTAAGAGCTCTGGTATCTTTAATAAAAAGCTCAAAATTCTGTTTCTTAAAGCCTTATGTTCAAAGATAAGTTATAGCCAATCTAGACAAACATTGACATTTCTACAAGAGCTCTCTCTGAGCAAATAGCCTGCAGAGATAAATGCAGTGCTTGTTTTCTTGATTGAGAACTATTTAGCACTGCTTAGCACATTTATTCTGTAGTTGGGGAATAAAAGTAATTCCTTCCTTGAAGAAAGCAGATCATCTTCTGAAGAATCATGTTGGCTACCCCAAAAGAAATCAGACCAGCACCAAATGAAGTATTAGTTTACAAAAAATAAACTTAGCTCTTATTTCTTAAAGTTCTACAACCCAGGCTTAATAAATTAACTATGAAATCAGGAATTTTGTCAGCTACCGTACAATTTAAAAACCCATTTCCAACCCTTGGTGGTGGGAGGTTTGGGCGGGGAGGGCCAATCTCACTTTGATCACCATGAACTCCATGAATTTCATCAAATGAAAACACTTTTTTCCAGCGTATTCTCTCTTTCAGAAGTGAGCTGCTGATTACCATCAGTGACGCTTTAAAGTATAATATCCACTAGAGATCTTTCCAAAGAACACAGCACATAAAGCACTAAACTGTCTTCCGAGCTGAGGAAGCTGCATGGAAAGGACCTCAGACTTTTCTGAAAGAGTCAAACACCAAGCGGCTGTCTCACGATCACATCTATTCATCCTCAACAAGACACTGCATTGAGCTTTTTAATTCACAGATTTTATGT
Source organism: Antrozous pallidus (assembly GCA_027563665.1). Classification (NCBI taxonomy): domain Eukaryota; kingdom Metazoa; phylum Chordata; class Mammalia; order Chiroptera; family Vespertilionidae; genus Antrozous; species Antrozous pallidus. The sequence goes on along the minus strand of CM050512.1, from coordinate 41,900,023 downwards.
TAGTCCATTAGAACCCAACACCCGTATTTCAGTTCAGAACCATCCGGCTATTTATTCAAGCGGCCTGCTTGGTGCAAGTTCCTTGGAGGTCTTGTAAATTTATCTTTGACCTATGGGAAAAAGCACAAAGAGATATACAAAATATCAAGAATGCAGAACTTTAAGTTAGAAATATTATATCTGAATACTAGGTTTTTATTATTATTTATTTTTTTACTTCTTAATCCTCATCTGAAAATATGTTTATTGATTTTAGAGAGAGAAAGGAGGGGAATGGGGGGAGAGAGAAATGTTGATTGGTTGCCTCCTAACCAGGGATTGAACCTGCATTTGGGAATGTGCCCTGATCAGGAATTGAACCCATGACCCTTCAGTGCACAGGACGATGCTCCCAACTGACTGAGCCACAGTAGCCAGGGCTGAATCCTAGGTTTTTCTAATGATATTTTGAGTGCAAAGAAAACATGTTAAATAAATCTTTAAGTCTTACCTGTTGTGAACCATGTGACTTTTGACAAGATGTCCTGCTGCCAATGCTGCCATCAGTGATAACTCCCCGGCCATTACTGTACCACACACGATTCTGGCAAGCTGCCGGGCATTTTCCCCAGGATTGTCTTTGCATGCTCCTTGAACACCTAGCATCTGCAGTCGGGGAGAGAGAAACAGCAGGACTCACCCTTAATTAAAATCAGGACAATTTCCTACTCAAATCAACTAAATAAGGGCAACTACAATGGCAGCAGAATCGAACTAGACTCCATTAAACTTCCAAGATTTACAATGTATATACCATAGTTAACATACATCCACACCCTGGCTGGCGGTGTACTTACTCGGAGTACATGAACATTTATTTGCCTCTTAATCTACTTTCACAATTTACTAAGCATACTCCTAAACATACACATACTGGACTAGGCTGGTGGAAAACAGAAGAATGAAAAGACCAACTAAAATAGAGAGGGGAGTCACAGGCAGTGTCAGGCAGAAACAGAGTCTCGGTGAGAACTAGACTGAGATCGCTTCATACCTGCAAACAGGCTTGCTGTGGGAGCAGATTGGTGCCACCACCCACAGTTCCTATTTCTATGGATGGCATGGTACAACTGATATACAAATCTTCATTTGTGGGGCCACTTGCTTCCATTAAAGTAATACAGTTTGAACTACTAACATTCTGTGCTGCATCCTGGGGGGAAAAAATGGGAGGGAAATTATAAACTTCTCTCACTGAGAACAAAAGAGTAAAAGAAGTGGAGGCCGAGCCCTCACCTGTCCACAGGCGATGTAGATGGCAGTGACAATGTTTGCCGCATGGGCATTGTACCCTCCGATGCTCCCGGCCATGGCAGAGCCCACCAGATTCTTATTAATATTGACATCAATCATAGCTTCCGTAGTAGTCTTTAACACCTAGAAAACAGAATTGTGCACATTTTACATCTACCCCAAAAGATTCAGGAGTGTGTTCCCCATATCTATCTATCTGTCCCTTCAGAAAACAAGCAAGTTTAGACATGGCCCAATTTAAGCGCTGTCCTCAATAAAGAGTACCAGCTCCTATGAATGCCATGGACAGATGGGCAAGATAAGGTAAAATAGTCGTCTTTAACATATATTAAACTTAGAATGTTACCATTCCTTTCTCTAATTTTTAATCTAATTAAAGATTAAACTAATAGAATGTTTAACTAATCACTCACTTCTCTGACGACCTTGGCTGGAATGACAGCTTCACAAACAACAGACTTTCCTCTCCCCTCTATCCAATTTATAGCAGCAGGTTTCTTGTCAGTACAATAGTTACCACTGACTGCCAGGATCTGCATTTCAGGGAAATACTCATGGAGTTTCGAAAGTGCTTTCTCTGTACCCTAGTAACAATAGCAAAACAAACAAGAAAAAAATTACATTAAAGTGCACAGTTATTTATAGATCAGAGGCTTTATTTGTATCTGATACTAAGTACAGTAACTACAATAATCTTAATTTCTAATACAATAACTATAAAGAAACTGAGCACAAAAGTAATTTCTCAATCAGGTATAGATTCCTAGATTCTTTCTAGATATGAAAACGAACTTCTGTGATTGATAGAATGTAGGTGAGAATATTGAAAAATACTCAATGAGAACACTCATATTCATGTCACTGGGGAAGAAGTTACCCAACTCATGATCAATGTTTAATAAATTCCTTCTTATAGTTATTAAATTACCTAGAAGTCCAATTTACTAAACTTGGAAGGAGAGGTCAGACAAGTAAATCTTGTTGTAAATGGAAAGTTGATGGTATTTATATTACATGAAATGTAAGACTTCTAATGATTTCCAATTAAGTGAAATTAATTCAGTTAGCTCACACCTCAATAACCTAAAACATACCGTGGACAATTTAAAAAATGGTTTTGAATTGTGGTAAAATACACATAACACAGAATTTAACACCTTAACTAATTTTAAGTTTACAATTTAATAGTTTTAAGTATATCCAATTGTTGTATAACCAATCTTCAAAACTCTCTTTATCTTACAAAACTGAAACTCTGTACCCATTAAATAACTCCCATTCTCCTTTCTCCTCAGCCCCTGGCAATCACCATTCCACTTTCTATCTTTATGAATTTTACCAAACTACCTCCTACATGGGAAGCATACAGACTTATTTTTTATAACCAGAGTATTTCAATTAACAAGGGAATTTTACAGTCCATCCATACTTAGCATGTCAGAATTTCCTTTCTTTTTAGGGGTGAATAATATTGGATCACATATACACACCACATTTAGTTGATCCATTCATCCGTCAATGGACACTTGGCTGCTCTGACCCTTTGGCCATTGTGAATAATGCTGCTATAAACAAGGATGTACAATTATCTCTGAGACCTTTCTGAATTATTTTGAATATATAACTAGAAGTGGAATATCTAGATCATAGTAATTATATTTTTAATTGTTTCAGGAACCTCTGTATACTGTTGATTGGCAATTTTTAAAGGGTATGCATTTAGTCACTATCCGCTCTCTTTCCAAATAGTCCTTATAAACAGGTAAACCAAAAAATAAATTTGCTAACTTTAAAATTTTACATTTATGTCTGGTAAATAACAAATACCAACAGAATAAAATGAAGCCATACACAAGCTTCTTATACAAGAAAATTAAAATAAATGGACTATATAAATGAGCTTGGCCTCTTAAACACAAGACTTGAAGTCTCCAGCAGAGGTCAACTTTCAAGGTTTATAGGACAAAGTTTTAAAGTGCTAACTCCTAGACTGCTCACATCCTCTGAATAGACACAGAACGTGTATAATGCCAAATCTAAATTAAATGTATCAAATACAAACACCACCAATCAATAAATGTTTGATATATAATGAGTTACATAAATCAATATTTACTTTTCAATAAAAATCAATCAACTAACTCTTTGAGTAAGTAGCGCATGTATGTGGTATAATATTCCAAGTATAGGAGGGCACAAAATAGACAGGGAGGCTGGTCCCACTTCTGTCTCTGAGTTTCCCTTTTCTGGGACACTCCTGCAAGTTCTGTTCTAGTCTACCCATGCTCACCTTTGAAATCATGTTCATCCCCATGGCATCACCTGACCTGGACTGGAAACGAATGTAAAGGTTACGCCCAGCCACACTCATATGAAGTTTCTGTAGACGTGCAAACCTGTCAAGAAAAGAAGCAAGTATTTTTTTTAAGATGGAAGTTAAGATAATCTAATTTGTTGGATCATTTTATTTGTAACAGAAACCCCATGGAGATTACTTATTAATGCATTGTCTTCTTTAAACATTATATTAGAATACTACATCAACTCTCTCATTCTTACATGCTACAAGAAGAGAGGGCTACAGACAGTCATTTCATCATAAACTTTAAAAGTCCAAACAAAAACAAGCATATAAGTTTGAATTATAGCAAGGTTATCATTTGTATCGTTTATGCTTCATTATGATTTTAATTTTCTGTATTCAAAGAAAATCTACTATACTAATATTTACTTCTATCCTGCTTCCAAAATCATTTTTCTCAGGCAATTTTGCCCTAATGCAAGGCTAAGTCAAAGCTCTTCTAGGGCAAAGTAACAGTCTGATCGAAGTGAGTGTTATAAAATCAACACACAAACTTGCCAGCTCACATACCACTCACACTATACTTTTCTAAGTTACCTCTATGGAAGTATTCATTTAGATTAACATTCTGCTCTACCCCAAACCAAGCATTAATATTACTAATGTTGAACTAATGAACTTAAGGTAGAGATTTTAGATCATTTTAAGCTGTCAATATGCTAACAATTATGTTTAGTGATCAAAGAAGATGGCACTGGTTCTGAAATAAACATAAATGCACTTACACACACACACACACACACACACACACACACACACGCACACACGCGCACACGCGCACACGCGCACACACACCTGCTGGTGCTGTCAAATGCTTCCTTCATCACTGTGAACCCTTCAGGTGTCTCAAGCCAGGCCTTCACTTCTGCAGAGTCAGAAGCACGGGGAAGACGCACCACTGGGCCACGTGTCATCCCATCTGCAAGGACTCGGCTGCTGGCACCCCCACCAAGCTATGCAGAGTTACAGAAGCACATATTAATTCTGAAAACATTTCTGCTTATCCCAAAAGGTGTCCCTGATTGTCCCCAATCTCTTCCCATCGCCTGGCCTAGAGTGTACCCTAAAATAGGCAAATATGTAAATGCCAACTTACGCCTATTGCTCTGCAGCCTCTGTTAGTGCTGGCCACAAGACAGCCTTCTGTTGTTGCCATTGGAACCTGAAATTCTTTTCCGTCCAAACACAGAGGTCCCGCCACTCCAACAGGGATGGGCATATATCCAATAACATTCTCACAACAAGCTCCCATCACCTAAAAGGTAAAGTTAGACACCTAGTGAAAATCAGTACTGCAAATATAACACTCTTGTCGTTAATGACTTTCTTCACTTAACCCTTTAGTGGATTTTTCAACAAAAAACAGGAAGGACATTTTTAATTTTTATGACCTTTATCATAAGCAGAATACAAAATTACAGTAAAATTACTTAAGAAAAAAATATTGGGGACCCTTTCCCCCTCCCTACTTGGGAGTCCATTCTGTGGAACTCTTTCCCTCTCCCCATGTGGGAATCTGTACTTTTCTTCAATAAATCTCCACCTTTGCTACTAAAAAAAAAAAAAAAAAAGAAAAATATTTTATAAAAACTATGTACATATAAAAGATCAGTCAAGAACAAAATTAGCCCTAGCTGGTTTGGCTCAGTGGATAGAGCATCAGTTTGAGGACTGATGGGTTCTAGGTTCGATTCCGGTCAAGGGCACATGCCTGGGTTGTGGGCTTGATCCCCAGTCCGGGACTGCAAGAGGCAGCCAATCAATGATTCTCTCTCATCATTGATGTTACTCTCTCTCTCTCCCTCTCCCTCCCTCTCTGAAATCAAGAGAGAGAGAGAGAGGGGGGGGGGGGGAGGGAGGGAGAGAAATATAAATATATATATGACTAAAACTAAAAAGCTAAAGACCAAAGCTATAAAACCAAAAAGTTACAAAGCAAACCTTCTCAAATCAAGAAAATAACATACCAAGGAGTAATTATAGTCCCTGTAAGGTAGATACTGGAGAGAAGAAGCCTCTGGAAGTTTCTTGGAAAGCAACTGTCGGCGAATAGATACACCTCGTTCATGGTTTTCCATCAGAGTTTCCAATTTGTAAGCCGGGATATGCTTAGCATTGACTAACTGGATGACCTCAGCATCACTAAGGAATTTTGCGCCTTTCTAACGAAACGAAGAAATAAAAACGAGAGGGAGTTGAAGGATAGTGATGACAAAAGACTTTGAAGAACTGCACTTCATATCATTCATACTAAATAAACCATTTAACACAAATAATACTCTCAATAGAACTACCATACAAGAGGAGAATCTAAAGGACTGTGAAATTCTAAAGATGATAACTTAGGAACAAATAAGATTATCAAAACGAAAGAAAATTCATAAAAATGTGACAAACAAATGTAAGACCAAAACACTAAATTTAGAAAGGAAGGTCCACAGGGAAAATATCCATAATTTAAAAATTCTGACATCTTTAGGTTTTGCTAACCCTATATACAGGAGAAGTCAGCTGAGATATTGGTATGCATGTTAATAGGAATGAGGGAAAGGAAAGTGGTAAAGAAAACAAACATAACTCTATTCTCACTCATATGTACATAAATCAATGAACCAGATGAAGCAGGTGTGGCTAGAACACAATATCCCACTAAAGCATGAGAGTACTCATTTGGTCATGTGGGTGAGAACTGTGTTAAAATCTCAGAAAGGAAAATAAACTTCTTGAGCAACAAGCTTACTTTAAAAACAAAAAGCTTTCTTCTATTTTTGAGACTCATTTCTATGTTAAACCGTTTCTAGGCCTCACCACACATATGAGAACACAATAGTTGCTCATCTCTCTAATCAGCAGTAATGAAGGAGAAAGACTGCTGACTCTTATGCCAGTAAATCTTGAACCTACGAGCCCAGTTTTAACATTTCCTAGATGTATTACTTGAGGGAATACTTAAACCTCTTGGGGCTTCAGCTTATTCATCTAAAAAATGGGGATAGCCGAAACCAGTTTGACTCAGTGGCTAGAGCGTCGACCTGTGGACTGAAAGGTCCCGGGTTCGATTCCAGTCAAGGGCATGTACCTTTGTTGCAGGCACATCCCCAGTGGGGGGTGTGCAAGAGGCAGCTGATCAGTTTCTCTCTCATCAGTGTTTCTACCTTTCTATCCCTCTCCCTTCTTCTCTGTAAAAAAATCAATAAAATATATTTTTTCAAAAATGGGGATAATTCCACCAATCTCACAGGTTGTGGGTCATAAGACCAATACCTGAAATCATGCAACGATGCCTAGAACTTAGTAAGTACTTAGTCACTATAACTTCCTTCCTTTACTAAAAAAAAAAAAACTCCTTTTCTCAGGGAAGATACCAAGCCTTGAGTTTAGTTTATTTTCCTCACCTCTGCATTCCCAAGTATCTGTAGACATTCTTCACTAGGCCGAGGCTCCGTAGGAAGTTCGATTTCAGGTTCCTGTGTCCTTAGTTCCGGTGAAGTACTGAACGAGGAGGAATTACCAACCACAAATGTAGCTCTGTTTGAGGTGTCACTTTCTGCCACTAAGGGTTTTATGACCTCAGCTGTTCAAGAGATCAAGACATTTCACAATAACGAACATAAGTTTTTAAATTGGCTCAACTTCTTGACAAACCAGCATTTTAAGAGTGGAAAATGAGGAGACTGAGAAATTACCTTTTTTTTCTTTGTTCATCCTTGTCTCCTCCTGCACCGCATGGCATTTCTGGTCACTTCTGACCACTACGGGGTCACGTCTACAGCAATCATCTGGGACTTTCTTTTGGGTCACTCCTGGAGACGTGATGGGGTTTTTCAATGAAAGTGTAGATTCTGTCTCTGCTTGTTCAAAGAAGATGTACTTAACAGCCAGAAGGAGCGCTAAACTTAGGGTAATAACTTGTTCAATATCCATGCTGATCATTCTAAATGAAAGAAAGCAAATTAAATTACTCAAAAATACAAAGGCATAACCTAAAATTACAGTAGCACAGAGTACCATGACTAATATACAACAAAGTAGGTCTCAGGTAACTTACTTAGAGAGATAAAACTGCCAGAGGGAAACACTTGGTTCAATTCTCTTGGACACATTTTCATCCAGTCCTAAAGAAACCTTAGAGTTTTCTGCCGTATTGTTTTGAGGAGAAGGATCAGCTATCCAGCGACTGTGGGCATGAACAAGAACCAAGCCTAGAGACTGAAATAAAGTTTTTAAAAAATTATGTATCTTCTACATATCAATAAAACCTAAGCTTCTCATCCTTAGCAACTGAATAACTAGATATACTATCTTCCTTAGCCTCCCCATACATACACGAAAAGCACCAAGCTCTCTACATAACTAATGTATTGGCCTCACTGAACTACTGAACACATTCCAAAGAACAGGTTTTCAGAGAGAGATAAGGGAAAAACTTGAAAAAAATCTGTTCTGGGGAGACACTAAGAAAGACCAGGAGCCTCTAAGAAATGAGAAACAAGTTAAGAAAAGGTTAGAGGAAAATCAGTGAAATCCAAAAATTAAAGGATAACAAAAAAAGAAAAATAAAACAAAACTGAAAAGCAGAAGATAGTGAAGGGAGAAGAAAGCTATGTAATTACCATAATCATCTTAACCCTCTGAGTAACAGGATTCGGTTTATTTTCTTCTTCTTCTAAAACTCGAGCAAAATGGCTGAGCTGCCAAATTGGACGACCCTCGCGGCTTTCCCGAGAAAGCTACAAAGTAAACCAATGTTACCTTAGAAGGTACTAATTTTATTTAGGTAAAGTGATATAATGAGAAGTATTTCTCGTCTACTAATGTCACAGTAAGAACTGCAGTTACCTCTAAAACCAAGGAAACGCAAGCTGGAAAGAAAGTCATGAACACGAAGTAGTTGGCAAGAACTGACATGCAGCCAAAACAGCACATAATTTCAAGTTGACGTACCCCTGAAAAGAGAAAAATTAAATATACAATTAATGAAGTATGTGCATTTCTGACGCTGTGTACATCACAAGGACTCTTTCCATAGTTAGACAAATATATTAAAACTAGAGGCCACAGGCACAAAATTCATGCAGGGTGTGTGTGTGCATGTGCGAGTGTGTGTGTCCCACAACCCAGCCTGCACACTCTCACCCCTCGAGGGATATCTGACTACCCGTTTAGGCCCAATCTAAATGGACAGTCAGACATCCCTCTACAATCCAGGACTGCTGGCTCTTAACCACTCACCTGCCTGCCTACCTGATTGCCCCTAACCACTCTATTTGCCAGCCTGCTTGCCCCCAACTGCTCCCCACACCAGCCTTCTTGCCCCAAACTGCCCTGCCTGGTGGCCCCAAATGCCCACCCCACTTTCTGCTTGCCCCCCTACTCACCCCTAACTGACCCCCTGCCGGCCTGCTCACCCCCAACTGCCCTCCCCTCCTGGCCTGATCACCCCTAACCACCTCTGCCTGGACCCTGCCACCATGGCTTTGTCCGATAGGATGTCCAGAGGGTCTCCCAGTCTAATTAGCATATTTTCCTTTTATTAGTATAGAGTTGTACAGCTATAAATGTCTCCTAACTGGCTTCTCCAAATATAAATCTAATCACTTCTTTTGTCCACTTCTCTGACCTACTGTAACAAAACTCATGACCATACTTTCCACATCAGTTTCCACAGCTTTCCATATAAATTTTAAATGATTAATCCTTGGTTTCATGGCCTACTACTAGTTCCTGGCTAATCCTTTTTATGTACTTTTGCTTGAAAAAAATCATAGGTATGTTTTCATCTAATCAAAAACATTTTTCTTGGTTGTGGTGGTAGTTAAATTAGAGTATATTTTTGTCAAAAACAGAAGTTTAACCAAAAAAATTTTAACTAAGGTACATTTTTTAAAATTATTTTAAAAATATACTCTTTGCAAAATAAAATTTGTTGAATGACAGATTAATAACTTAAACAAAATTGACCCTTCAGAAAGTTTTAAGAAATATTACATAAAATGAGGAAGATTAAAAATGGCAACAGAGTAGGAGGATGCTGCACGGACATGCTCCAGGAACAAGTTGGAATTACAACTGAAATATGGAAAGGCTTCCTGAATAAATCAATGGAAAACTTACAGGAGAGAATCCTGACACCCAAGAACAGAAGGTGGAGACCAAATAGAGACTGCTAGGAAGAGTAGAGGCATGAAAGGGCTGGCTGGGCACCCACAAACAGCAACTAAAGTTCCAAAGAAATATCTCAGTTGTGGGGCAGTGCCACTGAGAACTTCGGGATCTAATCCCGAAGCTGGGCTCCCCAGCAGAGAGCACCAAATCTCAGGGTATCCACATAACATCTAGCCGTGAAAAGCAATGGGGTATTGTATGCCAGGGAGTGGTAGCTGAAAGTTCGGGCACTCTTTAAAGGACCAACACACACTGTGGAGCCACTCACTTTGTGCTCTGGCAGAGGGAGGGTGCAGTGGACTGGAGTTATGAGAGCAGAACCCAGGACTGGGGACCCAGGGTATAGAGCTCAGAAGGCAAGACACTGGGCTGTCATTCCCCCTCACAGCAGAGGACATCTTTCCCACATAGACATCTGCCTTGCCTGGGGGGGAGAAGGGGGACAGTCTACACACCCTATTGTAAAGCACCTTGCCCTGAGGCTACTTAAGATATTAAAATAACAATCAGCCTCCAGGCAGAAGCAACTGCTCCACCCTGTTGAAAAACTCTCACTACACCTGAGGACGTTTGCCTGGGGACAATTCAAGTCATCAGTCTGTAGACTGAGGCAGTCTCTGGAGCCTTTGAGTCTTAGCCTGATCCAATTAGTCAGAAACAACCTTTAACACTATCCTACACTAGAGATTGAGAGGTATAGAGAGGATCTACCTAAAAAAGTCACAAACCTAACCAGACAACCAAAATGAGGAAACAAAGAAACAACCTCCAAATGAAAGAATTAGTCAATTCTCCATAAGAGATAAATGAAGGAAAGATAAGAAATTTATCTGAAACAGAATTCAAAGTAATGATGTTAAAAATGCTCAACAAAGAGATCAACTGAAGGACTTGTATGCATGCAAATAAGCATAACCAATGGACACAAGACACTGGGGGTGGGGGGGTGAGGTGAGGGCATGTGCTGGGGGAGGGGAGGAGATGAGACCAGGGGAAGGTCAATGGGGGGAAAAAGGGATACATATGTACTACTATTTGTAATACTTTAAACAATAAAATAAAAAATTTTTTAAATGCTCAACAGATAGCAGCACAATTCACCATAGCTAAGATTTGGAAACAGCCTAAGTGCCCATCAGCAGATGAGTGGATTAAAAACTGTGGCTCATCTACACAATGGAATACTATGCTGCGATAAAAAAGAAGGAATTCTTATCATTCTAAACAGCATGAATGGAACTGGAGAGTATTATGCTAAGTGAAATAAGCCAGTCAGAGAAAGATAAATATCACATGGCCTCACTCATTTATGAAATATAATGAAGAACATAAATTGATGAACAAAAACAGATCTAGAGACAGAAAAGCATAGATCAGACAGTCAAACCTCAGAGGGAAGACAGGAGAGGGTGGGAATAAGGGGGAGGGATCAACCAAAGGACCTGTATGCATGCATATAAGCCTAACCAATGGACACACACAACACGGGGGTGAGGGCATGAGTGGGGGTGTTGAAGAGGGTAATGGGGGCATAAGGACATATACGTAATCCTACCTAATAAAGAAGGAATATGCTAATTGACCATCACTCCATCACAAAGATGGCTGCACCCACAGCTGAAGCCAAGTTCCCATAGTAATCTTAAGGAGCAATCAGTAGGGACCTGAGGCTACATCCTCCCCTGCCCCCATATGGCTTGACAGGGGACCTCAGGCTCCATCTGCCACCTGGCAGGGCTTGACAGGGGACCTCAGACTGCACCCCCAACCCAGGGCCAGGCTAGGGGACCTCACGCCATGCCCCCAACCCTGGTGCCAGGTCAGGGGACCTAAGACAATGGACCCAGCCCAGTGGGATTTGATGAGGGACTTCAAGGTGTGCTTCCCGTCCTGGTGCTAGGCTAAGGGACCTCAGGCTACTCCCCCAGACCCAGCACCAGGCTAGGGAACCTCAGACTGTGCCCCCCACCAGGTGGGACTTGACAGGGGACTTCAGGCCGTGCCCCCCACCCTGGCACAGGCTACACCCCGTCCCAGCACTGAGCCAGGGGATCGGAGGCTGTGCCCCCTGCTGGTGGGACTTGACAGGGGACCTCAGGACATGCTCCCTACCCAGCAGGGCTTGCCAAAGGACCTCAAGGTGCACCCCCAGTACTGGGTCGGGGGAACTCAAGCCATGCCCTCTGCCCAGCGGGGCTTGATGTGGGACCTGAGGCTATGCCCCCCTCCAAGTACCAGGCAGGGGGACCTGAGGCTGCGCCCCCCAGCCTGGCATGGCTTGATGAGGGACCTCAGGCCATGTCCCCCACCTGGTGGGTCTTGATGAGGCACCTCAAGGCACGCCCCCTACCCTGAGGGGGGACCTCAGGCCATGCCTTCTCCCCATCCTAACACTGAGCCAGGGGACCTGAGGCTGCATCCCTTGCTCAGTGGGGCTTGACAAGGGTGGAACTGGCCAGGTTTGGATCTAGCCCAATGGGGGTGGGGACCAGCCAGGTCTGGGTCTCATACGATTTTGAGGCTCACGTGGGTGGGCGGGGACTTGACTCTGGATCCTGTGGTGAGCCCCAGAATCTGACATGAGGAAGGTTTTCATATATATATTTTACTAATTTTCTTTCATCTCTGACACTTCTATTATAGAGAAAGAGCAAATAGCAATATTAAATTATTTCCTCTAATTAATCCCCTTTTAATGTGCACATATCTCATGCACCAGGCCACTAGTACCTTGAAATTAAAAACAAAAACAAAAAAATGCTCAACAGTATGAAAAAAGATATAGTGACTATGAAAAGACAGTCTGAGGTAAAGAATGATATGACACAAATAAAGAAGACACGGGAAGAAATACACAGCTGATTAGGGGAAGCTGAGGATCAAATCAGTGAGTTAGAAGACAGAATTGAAAATATCACTCTATTAGAGAACCAAAAAGAAAAAGGAATGAAAAAACCGGAGGACAGCTTAACAGAGCTGTAGGACAATGTGAAATGTAACAATAGTAGAATAGCAGGTGTGCTCGAAAAGGCAGAAAGAAACAGAGAAGGTGTTTGAAGAAATAATGGTAGAAAACTTCCCTAACCTGGTAAAGGAAAAAGTCACACAAGTTCAGGAGGCATAGAGAACCCCAAACAAGAAGAACCCAAACAGACCCACACCCAGACACATCATAATTAAAATGCCAAAAATTAAAGACAGAGAGAATCTTAAAGGCTGCAAGAGAAAACTGTTACCTTATAAAGGAGTTTCCAAGACTAACACCTGACTTCCCATCAGAAACTTTACAGGCCAGAAGGGAATGGCATGAAGTACTCAAGATAAAAAAAAGCAAGGATCTGAAACCAAGATTACTATATACAGAAAGGCTATCATTTAAAATAGACGGTCAAATAACAAGCTTCCTAGACAAAAAAAAAAAAGGCTAAAGAGTTCATCACCACCAAACCAGCAATAATTTATAGGAAATGCTAAAGGGACTGCTGAGAAAACAGAGAGAAACCTAGCCATAAAGAATTAAAATGGCTATAAATAAGTACCTTTCAATAATAATCCTAAGTATAAGTAGAGTAAATGCTCCAATCAAAAAGTGTAGGGTAGCTGAATGGATACAAAAACATGACTCACCTATATGATGTCTACAAGAGACCCACCTCAAAATAAATGACACGCACAGAATGAAAGTGAAGTGATGGGAAAAATGTTTCCATGCAAATGGAAAAGAAAAATAAAGCTGGAGTAGCAATACTCATATCCAACTTTGAAAGCATCATGCTAAGCAAGATAACCCAGTTGGAGAAAGATAAATATCATATGCTCTCACTCATTTGTGGAATATAATGAACAACATAAACTGATGGGCAAAAATAGAGCCAAAGGGGGGAAAATATGCTAGAATATAATAGAAGTAATCCTGCTATTTGCAGATTTTTACTATTTCCTACAACTTTTGTGATATCATACTATGTTAGTACAGTTTTGGTAATATTTAATTATACTTAAAATACTTTTATTCTTGAAATATTAATATTTATTGCATGTAATACTATATGTAAGGTCATTTTTCTTGAATAATTGGTGTTTACTGCATATAACGTATTTAAAATTGTTTTTTCTTGAGATATTAATGTTTATTGCATGTAACATTATATTCAAGTTAGTTTTTCTTGAAATATCAAGGTTTACTGCATGTAACATTATATTTAAAATCATTTTTCTTAAAAAAAAATTATATTTTTACTGAGTGAAGAGACCTCAACTAATAACAACAACTAACTATTCTCAAAACTTAATTTGTCCTGGCTGGTGTGGCGCCATGGTTGGAGCCTCAGACTATGCACCGAAGGGTCCTGGTCAAGGGCTGGTACCTGGGTTTCTCCCTAGCTCCGGTCGGGTTGTGAGGCAATAGATGGATGTGTCTCTCTTACATCAATGTCTGTCTTTCTGTCTGTCTGTCTCTCTCTCTTCCCTCTCCTTCTCCCCCTCCCCCAGCCCTGAAAAGCAATGGAAAAGAATATCCTCAGGTGAAGATTAACAAAAACTTAGATAATTTATTTCTGAAAGAATGAAGCCCCTTAATAAGGGCACTAAGTTATTAAGAAGTATATGATAACAGGAGTTAACTACATGTAGCCTACATGAGAAAATTATTCAATGATTTAGAAAACCTCCACAACAGCATGATATATTCATTCTAGCAAAATTCCAAGCCAGACCATAATTTTTGTTTTTTAGAACAGAGTCCTGTGTTTGATATTTAACATCTGATTCTCTCCTCTCCAACTGCGATATACTACATACTGTCTGACTAAATCTTCTTACCATCCTATCAGGGGACTCTGACTTACCTCTATCCAACTCCTGACTTAAAAAAATATTTTTAATTTATTGATTGATTTTAGAGAGAAATGAAGGGAGAAAGAAACATCAATTTGTTGTTCCACTTGTTTATATATTCATTAGTCGCTTCTTATATGTGCCCAGATTGGAGATCAAACGCATAACACCTTGGCACATCAGGAAGATGCTCTAACCAACTGAGCTACCTGGCCAGGGCCGACAACTCCTAACTCTTGTACTATCTCTACAAGACAATAAAATATAAGGAACCAAGTCACTAATTTAGTATAAGCTACAGCAGGGTCTGGAAGGTGCTTTCCAGAAAAGCCTTTCAATACAAACAAAACAAAGAACAAAAGCATCACAGACAAAGTCACTGAAAGGAATGTGCACTGAAATAGATGGCAAGAGTGAAAAATAAATCAGTAACCTGCTGCTAAGTTTATATTAAAACTAACAGAGAGGTCAAATATACCCACATATTCATACAATTAAAAATTTTTAAGAGTGATATCAGACTTTTAGAAGTCAGGATTTAAGAATAACCCAATGCAATCTAAGATTTTTTTCCCTCTTTATTAAAAACTTAGTTTGAACTATATTAAAAATTGCTTACAAACCTGACATGGTCCCAACTCCAATCACGAGACATTCTACAAGAGCATCAAGGGTGAACGTGGGGCCTAAAATTGCCATTCCACGAGCAATATTTTCCCTTACTTCATCCTATGACAAAGACCAACACATCAATGAGGGGAAGACCCAAAATAACCTTAAAAATGTTACAGAGCATGCGAGGGCTTCCACATCAATATAACTTATTTGCAAAGAATAAAATATACAATATGATACAACTAACAGGCATTCTGAATGCAAAGTACACTAATAATACAGTGGACTAAAATCAAACCAAAAACATATATAGTCCCCTGCTTTCCCTTTACACTGAACAAGATATTTCTAGTCAAGTTTCTTGAGAAGCGGTGCATTAATCCTGCCATTTAAATATCACATAATTAAAATTTATAACATGTTATATTTTGGCTACCATTGACAGAAGTTCTTAGTTGCAAAATTTTGGAGACCATGTTAGTATTATAAAACCTAAATCATATCCTTGCTCAAATGATCATAACTATTCCTCAAATTACAAAATCAAGGCAGAAATACATGCCTTTTTTTTTTTTAGTACATGCTCTTTTATACTCAGTTACTCTAATGAAAGACTGTTAAAATGTTATTCTTTAAAGTGACTAATGAACACCAAGATAAAACTTTAGGTAGGAAATAATGCTAGTTTTCAAAATGTTTAGAAATAAGCCCTAACCGGTTTGGCTCAGTGGACAGTCAGCCTGAGGACTGAAGAGTCCCAGGTTCGATTCTGGACAAGGGCATGTATCTCGGTTGTGGGCACATCCCCAGTAGGGGGTGTGCAGCAGGCAGCTGATGTCTCTCTCTCATTGATGTTTCTAACTCTCTATTTCTCTCCCTTCCTCTCTGTAACAAAAAAATCAATTATATATATATATATATATATATATATATATATATATTTTTTTTTTTTTTTTTTTTTTTAAGGTTTAGAAATAAATCTACTCTGAGACTCTCTTCCATAGTCCTATCCTGTGTTTTATTAGGAAGGTACTCTTACTTATCCAAAAGTCCAAAATATAACTTTAATTTCTGAAACCTTCAAAAAGGAAAATGGGGACGATTCCAAATTCCAGAAGCTATGGAATTATAATTGAGTTGTTAGATAAATGGGACCATTCTTAGGCACTTAAGACCAATCTTAGGACTTAATAATTAAACTTACAATCAATTCCTAAATCTTGAACTATAAAGAAACTCTATTAATCCTTCCACTGTTAATTAACAATCTACTGTTTAATGTAAAATCCTTCCTATTATTGTAAACAAACTAAAAAAAAGGAATACTATTAACATTTGTGTCTTATAAATAATACTTACCTGTGAGTTGGAACTGAGGGCAAACTTTGCCAGTGCACTTGCTCTGGAAAGGTCAATCAAAAGTAGAAAAAAGGGCAAAGCTTCACTGGAAAAAACAAATCCAGATAATGAGGTGCATGTAACAGAGGAAAAAATATGGTTTAAAAAATTCTTTCTAAAACAAAACTTTTCCCCCCTTACATTGTATGATCCTAATTGTACTTTTTTTGCAAAACAAAAAGTATATATCCTATAATCCTTTGACAAAACTAAACATTTTAGTTATTCAAAACATTTAAGTGTAAATATATTTATACAGAAATACCTTTTGCTAATTTTATACCAAATATCATCCTTAGTAAACAATGTCACCTTGATTTAGCATGGGGGGGATGGGGAAGAATATACTTCTCTTTCATTCATTACTTCTGTGAGGATAAACTGAACCTTACTGGAGAGTAAATGTGCAAAAGATAGCACTCAAAAGTACTTAAAACTTACACAGCCACTATCACATTCCTAAGAATGTATCCTAAGCAAATGACTATGAACCTAAACAAAAAATTTAGTTTCAAAGACATTCAACAGTGTTTTTATTAATGAAAAAAATTAAATAACCTAACAATTCAGCCATACAGAGGATAAGTAAATAAACTGCAATGTATTTATACAGAGGAATACTAGACAGACACTACAAATAATTTAGTTTAGTATTAATAACATGCAAAGATGTTGATAAACTATTTAGTAGGCATTAAGTTATAAAGTAGTATGTAGTTATAAAGTATTATATATAGAGGCCCGATGCACAAAATTCATGCAAGGGGTTTGGCCCTCACAGCCTCGGCCCTCCCAGTCCTGGCTTCGTCCAGAAGGTCATTTGCCTGTCTGGTCTAATTCGCATATTATACTTTTATTATTATAGATTATCTCAGAAGTTTTCTTTAATTATTAAAAAAAAAGTGACAAAGGATATATACCAAAACGTTAACAAGTTTTAAAAATAGCTAAAAGACTGCATGTAAACTTTCTTTGTATTTTCTAAAACTTCTGAAAATTTATGTTACAACTTTAGAAGTTTTTACTATATTTTGAAAAAATATAAAATATTTTCAAAAAAGTATATTTATGCTTTAAATACTTACTTCAAGCCTGTCAATTCTTTATCTAAGAAATGAATGACAACTGTACTGAATACAAAACTTGAGAAAATTGTGAAGAGGCCAGCAATACCTAAAATGACAAAATTCAACAAACTGAAAATTTTCATACTTTATTAGACAAGAAAAACATATAGACTTATCAATATTCTGAAATAATAATTATTTTTCTCCAGATTATTAAGGTCTTAAATACTAGAATGTCTAACTCCAAATAAAAAGAAAGTAAACTATAAGCAATACACACATTTCCATACACATGATTTGAACAACCAGGTGTATTTCCACAGCAAGTAAAAAAAATCTGATGGCACACAAATAAGCTAAATGTATAAAATGATTACCCAAAATATATTTTGATCCAAGTTGACGTAAATTCTGAAACTGGAAGTAAATATACAGGATTGCTATGCATCGTGTTATTGTCAGAATTATAATGTCACTGCTCAAAACATCCTATTGGGAGAGAAAAAATCATAATAGCTATAACTTTTTAAAATAAGCAATCAAAAATAAGAATTTTTATTTTGTATGCATCATTCTTTTACATATTATGGTAAAATACCATTTGTTTACAAATTATGGTTAAATAAGTATAGGCACAGTACAAGTCAAATAAAAATATTAAATATACAACTCAAAAATTAAATCTGCCCCAAATGGTTTGGCTCAGTGGCTAGAGCGTAGGCCTGCAGACAGAAGGGTCCCAGGCTATGGGCTGGATCCCCAGTAGGAGGCATGTAGGAGGCAGCCAATCAATGATTCTCTTTCATCATTGTTTCTATCTTTCTCCCTCACCTTTCCTCTCTGAAATTAATAAAAATATTTTTAATTAAATCCAATTTTTAAATAGCAATCTACTGTTAAAGCCAAACACCATTAATTATAAAAGCTATATTTCTCAAGTAGAGTTAATTACACTCATTTGTGTAGAGAAAGGCAAGAGTGCTTTTAGTACATTTTCATACTACATAAGTAAATGAAAATTTGAGGTTAAGTCCATAAATACTAAAATATTTTACTTGACCCTTTTGATTGTATGGTCTCTAAAAGAAGATAAGATACTCTTTAGAGCCGAGACCGGTTTGGCTCAGTGGATAGAGCGTCGGACTGCGGACTGAATGGTCCCGGGTTCGATTCCGGCAAGGGCATGTACCTTGGCTGCGGGCACATCCCCAGTAGGGGGTGTGCAAGAGGCAGCTGATCGATGTCTCTCTCTCACCGATGTTTCTGACTTTCTATCCCTCTCCCTTCCACTCTGTAAAAATCAATAAAATATATATTTTAAAAAAAAAAGATACTCTTTAGAAATTGAACATGTAATTTTCTTGAGCCAATATTGAATTAATTTTACAAACCTCTTCAAACTTTGGACACTCATAATTCCAACCACAGATCTTATCGTTGCCGGTAAACATGTTCATGGACATCATACAGATGGTCAATGTCACTGTCCCCACTATGACTTCCCAGGGATGGGAGGCCACAAAAAGGCCATGCATTCGGAAAAGTCTTGACAACATTGTAGCTACAGAATACTTGGATCCTGAAAGGAATAGCAATTATGAATAGCTGGTATACAGCTGACTGTATTTTTAGGAAAAAAATGTTATAAACCCTGCTATTGTATGCCCAGTATCTTGTACATTTGAATAACACTATTTAATAGTGCTCCTTATAATTTTGTAAAATAGTTATCAAAATCAAAATAGATGATTGTTATTACTTCTTTACTTATATCCTCTATTATTCACTAGCAACCAACTTAAGAACAGCTTATTTCTTACAATTGTATGAATTCAGGCATTTAGGATAAAAACAAATAAATATCTCAGCCCTTGATATTATCTGAGCCAAGGAGGAGAGCAATAAAGCAGAAAACAAAAGTGAGAAACAAATATTCATATTTATTTTCTAATTACCCTGATGTAAAATGCATGTAAGCACATTCTTCATTCTCCACATCCTGGTTATGCAAAAGGTAAAAATACTAAAGAATCTACTCCTTGAGTGTCCTGTAAATGATCTTAGTTTAAAACCCCTCAAGGAAGGGGCCATTACACTTTAACATTCTATCCAACATATAGCATAATGTCACTAGCCAAATGAGATTAGTTTCCTAATGTTGTCATTACCAGAGAAAAGTCTTTTCCCAAACCAAACATTTATAGCTAATCAAAAATACTACATTACTAAAAAACATTATTGAAAGAAGAGGATGGCCAACCAAAGTATGTGCTTATATCATTCAAAAATTCCCCACAGAACATACAGGTAATTTTTAACTACCCCTACCGTGATTATATTTCCCATGTTTGCTGACTAAATAATAACAATTTAGATATTCTGATTTTTTTTAAACTAACAGTCATTGAACTCTAATATAGGAACTTGCAAATCTTACTTCTTACTCTAAAATTAATGCTATAATAAAGAATACTAACTGCTCATAAAAATCCATTAAAATTAAGATATAAAATACAAGCTAATTGACACTAGTAAAAATTCAAATGAATCTCACACTTATGGTGATAACTAAAAAATGATTCATTCAAGACAGAAAATAAAAAGGCAAAAAATTAAGGTAAAGAAAGCGTTCATATATACAAAGGGACCAAATCTATTTAAAGAAAGCAAAGCAAACATCTCTCACTGCATTTCTCTATCTTCTTTACAAAGTAACCATATATGGTTTTCAAAGTACAAGTCACTAGGATCAATTACATTATGAAATCAATTTTGAATCAGAAAAAAAATTTTTTGAATAAAATAGAGAAAAATAGCTGTGGGTAAGAAATATAGTATGGGTAGGCATTACTCCTTGAAACTTTATGAAACTATACGTACATGACTATGTGTACTGGCTTCTAACATTACATGTATTTTGTACTGTGGATCCCCATTTTAAAAAGCTGGCAGTCACTAAGATATACAAATGTGTCATGCATCTGTGTTTATTCATGTTTTTCAACCTTCTCCCGTCTTTTTTTTTTTTTAATATATTTTATTGACATTTCAGAGAGGAAGAGAAAGGGAGAGTTAGAAACAGATGAGAGAGCTGAAACCGGTTTGGCTCAATGGATAGAGTGTCGGCCTGCAGACTGAAAGGTCCACGGTTCGATTCTGGTCAAGGGCATGTACGTTGGCTGCAGGCACATACCCAGTAGGAGGTGTGCAAGAGGCAGCTGATCGATGTTTCTCTCCCATCGATGTTTCTGACTTTCTATCCCTCTCCCTTCCTCTCTGTAAAAAAAAAAAAAAAAAAAAAAAAAAAAAAAAAAAAAATCAATAAAATATATTTTAAAAAAAAGAAACAGATGAGAGAGAAAAAATGATTTCAGCTGCCTCCTGCACATCACCCCCCACTGGGGATGCGCCCGCAACCCTTGACCGGAATCGAACCTGGGTCCTTGAGTCCGCAGGCCTACGCTCTATCCACTGAGCCAAACCGGTTTCGGCAACCTTCTCCTGTCTTCACTCATTTTATCCTTAGCACTTGTACTCATATATAGCAGTTGCTCAACAAATATCTGCTTAATTAAAAATAAATTCTTACACTACAATAGCATATATTTTATTGACACATCTTGAAACAGACATAAAGATTTTTTAAGTCACCAAGATATGAAAATAATCCCCACCATTCTTGGCCCCCAGTCAAAGGCTGAATGCAGAGTATTCAGGAAATATATTATAGGGAGATGAGGTGGGGAAGGAGGCTACATTTTATATACTCTGTGGAAAATGAATAGCATAAATATTTTCTATTAAATTAGCAGGGAACTGGCCTTAAAGTATTGGAGATTATTAATCATATCTTAGATTTGAACCCTACTTCATTATAACCAAAAGTCTCACAAGAGACTTAATGTTTCATGATGGTCTTCTATCACATAACTTCTTTCTTATATTAAAAAACAAAACAAAACACACCTGCAAACCAATCTAAAAAGTCAAGGGGAGTCAAAATTAGGTTAAAATGATTTGTAACACTTCCTCTCCCAAAACCCTCCAATATAAATTAATCCTATCAAGTCAACACATCCTTCACTATTAAAAATTAATTTAGTTGAATTAAAATCTGCACTACTAGCAGGAAGGCACCCCAATTTAATCACAAATCAGTTTAGCATTATTAACCTGTAATTATATATTCAGCACATTATATTTTCCCTCAAAAAGATTTCATGGTAGCACTGTCAATTCTGTGACATTTCTTTCCTGGGTGTAAAGTCATCTTTGCAACATTCAGGAAAAGAATTACACATGATGGCTTAAGCCATACCAAACACAAAGAACCTGACCTATTTGGAAATACAAACTGAGTAATGAAATATACAAAGGTGTGTCAAAAGTAACCATAACTGTAAACTCATTTCTCATGAGCACCCTCCCCATTTCTCTGTGATTATGCAAAGCATTTAAATGCCATGGAATCCAGTCTTCCACCTTCATCAGCAGTTGCAAATGGTACCAGCAGGCTACAGGTCGGCTCATGCAAATTCAATAGGCAGTATTTATGCCATGCTGCAATAAAAATAAAATTTACTTTAAAAATCAAGTTAAAAAGGCAATGTATGCCTTGCTTATTGGGACTGAAGTATGATACAAACATTTATCAAGGTTTTTCAAAAGCATGGATAATTTAAACTCAATGGAATCCCCCAGCTCTACTCCAGAGGATGCTACAGAAACCACCTACCATGGCTTCCTGCCCTAATTCCTTCCTCCCCCTCAGCACTCCACCTGTGTTATACATTCCAGTATTTGATTATACTAGCTTACACTGCTCTCAAATTAATTGCTGTGTATCTGTTTCTTTGATGCTAAGTACTTTGTCTTATTCTCAGACATTTTTAGTTCCAACAGATCTAGCATTCAACCTAGTATTCTAGGGAAAAAATAATTTCCTGCACTGGAAATCAGAAAGCATGGATTCTACATTCAATTCTAAAAATTCTAGTATATGCTACCTGCTTGTAAGTCACATCTCTTTTTTTAATTCACTTATAAAGCTTAAAGCTCCACAGTTTTGACAAAGTATTAAGTGAAACTATATGAAACTTATTTTTGAAGGTAAAAAAAAATCAAATTTCAAGTATCAGCAATTTCATATGGATCAACCTAAAAGGATATCAATATGCAAGGTGGGGCAAAAGTAGATTTACAGTTGTGAATGTGTGAAACAGAGCTTATTCTTATATTTTTATTAATTATCGTGTGATTTTTCCATACGAACAACAGTAAACCTATTTTGTTCCATCCTGTGTATCTGATTATCCATGGACTATAAACTGGATCAGACAATAAAAAGAGCACACACATCCAAAACACACACCTTATCTTGAAATGCTCGTGCCACACGCGAGTTTTCATGTTAATGGTGTAACCTTTGCACATTTTTTTAAACCTTCATGTTACTAGTTCCCATTTTTCCTCACTGCCAAGTTTATCATTAATTTTGAAAAGACATTACAACCAAGCAGGTCCCTGAAATCCAATCTATTCATCCACAGGGTGCACTCCAAGCCTTTGCTAGGTCATCTCTAAATCATAAAATGTCTTTCATTGCATGGAGTGAAAAATACATTCACTAGCCAACAAAAAGTACATTTTCTACATCGTGAGATGCTGACTTTGTGCACGATAATTTAGCATGGCCTATAAACAATGTTCAGTGTAACTTTTCAGCACCAAATCTAAGAAAGCATGTCCTCAAGCCCTGGAATATTTCAATTCACCCTATAAAATGGAGTACACATCAAACTTCTACCGCAGAAATTTGTTCAGATACTTGAACCTCCAAGGTAGGATTTTCTTAACTAAAGCCAAATAATTCCGCAAAACCTAAAGGTCTGGCCTAAAAGACATCGGCAATAAGGAGTCTACGACCCTTACAAAAAGTAATAAGAAAGAACAGCCGAAACCGGCTTGGCTCAGTAGATAGAGCTTCGGCCTGTGGATTAAAGGGTCCCAGGTTCGATTCCGGTGAAGGGCATGTTCTTGGCTGCGGGCACATCCCCAGTGGGGGGTGTGCAGGAGGCAGCTGATGGATGTTTCTCTCTCATCGATGTTTCTGACTTTCTAACCTTCTCTCTTCCTCTCTGTAAAAAATCAATAAAATATATTTTTCAAAAAGAAAGAACAAATAAGAATCCTTTAAGTCCTTGGGCGACTCCTTACATTGGGCTCCGCTTCTTCAACCCCGATCTCCTGGCCATAACGAACACAGCTATGCAGACCCGCAGTTTCGTCGCGGCTCTGAGTGAGTGGCATCATTTACGGAGGGCGGGCAGGGCGGGCAGCCCATCCCTCACCCCCATCCCTCAGGAGGATGCTGACGAGCAGCACCGCCTGGGCGTGGGCGCTGCGCCGGATGGACCTTCCAGCGCTCCCTCCGCGAGCTGCGGGCCGGGCCGGCCCCCAACCCTCCAACATCTCTCGAGTCGAGGGGCTTTTACCGTCGCCCTCCCAGCACGCTTTCATCTCAATGATCCAGACAGCGCAGCCGGCACCGCCTACATCCAACAGGGCCGGCAAACGCCGGTCCGCCCCGCCGTCCGCCGCCCTTCGCTCAGGTCCAGCCTGGCTCCCGGGCTCCCCCGGTACAGGTGTCGGGGACGCCGTCGGCTGCGCCTCAAGGACATCGAAGTCTGCGAGGGACAAGGCCGCCAACCCCGCAAAGCCACCCCCGCAGCTCCGCCTGGTCCGCAGAAGATGCCACCTACCCCTTTCCAAGGCCTAGCGGAGCTCGAAAACGGCCACCGGCAAGACGCGGAAGCCACCCCCCAGCCATCGCTCCCCCGCTGCCCCGCTCCCCGCCGCCCCGAGTCCCCTTCGCGGCCCCCGCCGCCTCACCTCCTGATCTCACTAGAGGTCACCGAACCCCGCGGCCGGCGCTCCGCCTGTCTCCCGTCGACGGAGACGGGGAGCGGAAGGAACCTTCAGCTTACGCACGCTCGGAGCCAGTCGAGCCTGCGACCAATGAGAGAGGATCGTCCGATCGTCTAGCCAATCACCGGGGGGCTGCTCGCCCTGGTGGAGCTGCGTCACGAACGGTCGCCTTAACAACCGCCCACAGCTCTCATCCTTGGTGAGAACGGGCACCGCACCATCTCTCACCACGGCTCGGCCAACCAATAGCGAGTCGAGTTCCTGCGCTGGGGCTTGCCCATTGGTCAGAGGGCCATGGGGCGCAAACCTCGAAGCTGCCTTGGCGAAGACGGGTGGAGTGAGTGTTCCACGACCCAGGAGCTGCCCTCTGTCACCCTGACCGTGAGAGCACTGTGAGAAGCAAGATGCGAGCCAGGTTCAGGAGATAAAGCTCAATTAGAGAGATGGAGGGAAGTGGAGGTGGCCCTGAAAAAGGGAATATAAAAAGGGGAAGATGGCAGCGAGGTGCAACCAAACCTCATGCTGACTAATATCCAAAACCTAAACCAACACCTGACTCTGTCTTGCCCATTAGTGTAAATGACTCCAGTCACTGACTGGTCTCCCCGCCCCCGCCCCCCCCCTCTCTCATCTCTCTCTTCCCTTTTCCCCTTCCCCATCCTTTCCTCTTTCTGAAATTAAAAACAAAACATAAAACCAGACAATTAGAATTTCTTTATTGCTTGCTTTTAAACCTATATGCTTATTGGAGTTCTCAATTCAGCAAAGTTTAGGAATAAAAGTTTTCAAATCTTGGTCTAAAACCTTTGTGGAAACACCTTCATAATCTTTATTTGAATTTATATTAGTCAACATTTGTATAATCTGTAATTCTTAGATATCTGGCCCTTTAGACTTCTAGGAACATTAAATGTATGACAAAGTTTCTAGGCTCTTAGTACTTACAGATCTTTTTTTCTCCCTTTCTTCTTCCTTTGGATAAGACTAAGAATATTTCAATCTTTGGTTAGTTCACCTCAGTCTTCTTCATTGTGAAAATTCCTTTCACTGTAATCAATTCAACAAATATGTAATGATCATCTATTCTGTGAAGAGATGTAAGGTTCATAAAGGTTTCATGTCTGTCGCTATTATCTCAGTGTTAACTATGGTGCATTTCACATAATGGGCATTCCAAAAGGATCTGGTCAAGATGTATGAATAAAGGTCTCATACTGAAGCAGTGGAGTATAGTAGAACCAGCATAAGCTTTACATCTGAGTTCAAATCCTAGTTTTTTCAATTATTATCTATGTGATCTACAGCAAGTTGCTTAACCATTTATTTTTGTGTTGCACAATGGTTAGAGTGCCAGCCCACCCACCAAAGGGTTATGGGTTCAATTCCCAGGCAAGGGCACGTACCTGAGTTTTCAGGTTGGATCCCCTGCCCTGGTTGGGTCTCATTTGGAAGGCAGTCAATAGCTGTGTTTCTCTCACATCAAAGTTTCTTTCTCTCTCTCTTTCTCTCTCTCTTCTCACCGCCTTCGATCTCTCCCTTTCACACTCTTTAAAAAGCAATGGGAGGGAAAAACTCCCACTTTGTGAATAGCTAGTATTTTCTAGGGTCTGTGTTTCAAAATGCATACAAGGCTTTAAAAATTGAATGGTTACAATTCCTGTTCTTTTTTAAATATATATTTTATTGATTTTTTTTTTTTTTTACAGAGAGGAAGGGAGAGGGATAGAGAGTTAGAAACATCGACCAACTGCCTCCTGCACATTCCCACTGGAGATGTCCCTGAAACCAAGGTTCCATGCCCTTGACCGAAATCGGCCTGGAACCTTTCATTCTGGAGGCCGATGCTCTCTCCACTGAGCCCAACTGGTTAAGGCTACAATTCCTGTTCTTAATAAATTTTCACAAATCACAAAGTATCATGGAAATTTTGGATATTCACAGTAGGGAGGGAGAAAGTGTGTTTGAGGGAATCAGGAAAGGAGGTGGCATATGAAATGGTCCTTACAGGATAGTTAAGATTTCAACAATTAAAATGTACGGGCATATCTTAAACAAAGACTCATATGCAGGGAGGTAAAAAGGTACTGAGGGTGACTGAAAAAAAGGCACTAAGTATGACTCTTTTGGCTGTAATGTAGGGATGGCACAGGGAAGTAGTGAGATATGCAAGGAATGTGGGGTGGGGCAATATTGGTGCTGTCCAGTTCTTTAACCTAGTAGACAATGGGTAACTTTTGATGCTTTGGAGGCAGGCCTATGGAATATGTAATAGGATTGCAGGGTGGAAGCACCAGAGTGGACAGACCAGTTAGGAGAGGCTACTAGTATCGCACTATTTCAGGTAAGAGATAATTAAGGCCTGTAGCAAAGGGAGGGCAGAGGAAATGCAGAGAAGACACTGGAGAGGCACATTTCAGAGAACTGCCCCACACTGGCAGGGGACAGTATGGTTGGTGGGGGCGGGGGGGAGAAAATGGAGGGACGATATTGATAGTATGCACCCCAACCGTGGACAAACCCACCACCATCTGGGTATGTGCCCTGCCGGGTAATGGAAACAGAAACTTCGATGTACAGGATGACGCTCCAACCAACCAACTGAGCCGCACTGGCCAGGGCTGGTTTTATGTTCTTAAAACAACTTTGGCGTGATTTCTAAAGTGTATTTCCAAAGAATCTTTATTACACTTAACTAACAATTTGTATTTAATGATAAATCACAAAATTTGTCCTGAATACGACATAGAGGCGTGAAGGATGGGGCCAATGGAATCTATGTGCCTTCTCTTGTGGTTTACCCTCAGACCAAATAAATATAATTTTAAGAGCCACTTTTAAAGTAATGAATGACCCATACTGCACCCTTAATTCACATTGCCCTTAGCATTTCCTGTGTAAACATGTTAGAACTCCCATCTTCACTTTTCCTCCTTTTTGTTGTCATGGGTTCTGCTTTAAGATAAGGAATTATGACAACAATTGCCGGGGTTCTTGTCCCAACCTTAAAAAGGGGTTCAGCAATCTGGAGAAAGGGTCTGATGCGTAGATTCAAAAAGGAGTCCAAAGACGAAAGATAATTTTGAAAGGCATTGGAGGTCAGAGGATCTTCAGCTAAAGGAACTGAAGACTACTTCCTTCTCTAAGAACCCTGTGCTATTTATTAACACAATTTGTCCTAAGGCAGTGGTCGGCAAACTCTAAATTAGTCAACAGAGCCAAATATCAACAGTAAAACGATTGAAATTTCTTTTGAGAGCCAAATTTTTTAAACTTAAACTTCTTCTAATGCCACTTCTTCAAAATAGACTCACCCAGGCCATGATATTTTGTGGAAGAGCCGCACTCAAGGGGCCAAAGAGCCGCATCTGACTCACAAGCCACAGTTTGCCAACCATGGTCCTAAGGCAAGGTGGAGGTATACACTTCGAAGAGTAAGGTTACGGAAGCATTGTCAGTTTGGGGAATAGCCTACAACTGTCCAGATGTTTGGCCAATAAGAGGCAATAAAATGCCCTCAGCTGTTGGCAGCAAATGATTATCCTGTTCAGGTTTGGGGGAAGTGCCATTTAGCGGTTCTAACAGGTAAACCACAATGTGGCTCACCTTTATTGAGACGCCCAAGCTTCACCAACCTTTTGGTGAAACTCTTGTAATTATTACATGCTGGAATTGGTTCCCAGCAAACAATAATAAAGCTCTTTCTATATACCAGCCCTTTTCTAAGTGCTTTATTTATATTTGCTTCTATAATTCTCATAACAATTCTATGAGGAAAGCATTAGTAGCATTTGTATTTTACAAATGATGAAGCTACATAAAAAGAGAAATTAAGTAACCTGCCTAAATTCCCCCAGCTTAGAAATGGCAGGACAGGAATATGAACTTTGAAATCTGGCTCCTAAACCAGTCCACTTACCATCTTTTGTATTAGCATAGTATGCATTGCTTTGTATTAGCAAATATTATGATTTTTTAAGCTTCTGATGCTCCATTGTAAATGACTTTCTTTCTTTTTTAAAAATATATTTTATTGATTTTTTACAGAGAGGAGAGGAGAGGGATAGAAAGTCAGAAACATCAATGAGAGAGAAACATCGATCAGCTGCCTCCTGCACACCCCCCACTGGGGACGTGCCCGCAACCACAGCACATGCCCCTGACCGAAACCCAACCCGGGTCCCCTCAGTCCGCAGGCCAACATGCTCTCCACTGAGCCAAACCGGTTTCGGCGTAAACGACTTTCATAATAATCAACATTCACAGTTCCCAGCTGTGTTCAGATTTATATCTTCCAGTGTTGGGCAACCTTATCTCCTTGTCTTGGACAATCTTTCTGTTTATTATTATTATTATTATTATTATTATTATTATTATTATTATTTTCATTATTATTGACTTCAGAATGAGAGGAGAGAGAAAAAAACATCGATGTGAGAGAGAAACATTGATCTGTTGCCTCCTGCACATGCCCCGAACAGGGATCGAACCAGCAAACTGGGTATGTGCCCTGATGGGGAGTCAAACCAGTGACCCTTCAGTGCACAGGAGGATGCTCCAAACAACGGAGCCACACCAACCAGAGCTCGATCATTTTTTTTTTTTCATCTCAAGAGGAATTTGTTTAGAGCATCGGCCTGCGGACTCAGGGGTCCCAGGTTCAATTCCGGTCAAGGGCATCTGCAGTAGGGGGTGTGCAAGAGGCGGCTGATTGATGTTTCTCTCTCATGGATGTTTCTAACTCTCTCTCCCTCTCCCTTCCTCTCTGTAAAAAAAAAAAAATCAATAAAACATATATTTAAAAAAAGAGTAATTTGTTTAACTAGTACATTTCAAGGGGTTAATTGGTCACTTGCTTTTGGCACATACTGTAATTATCAATCCCTGGTCAAGAAATATTCACTGAGGACCTACTCTATGCTAGGCAAAGGTCTAAGCATCAAGATACAGAGCTGTATAAGAAAATTTACATGAACAGATCCTTTCCAGAAGCATGGTAAATGTTCTGAGTGAGGGTCCAATGGGGTAAAAAAAGGGCATGGAGTTTTGAGTGTGGTGTGTTTTGAACAAGGGAGGAAGTGCTTTGAAAGAAGGCTATTCCAGCCACTAGAGCCGAGATTATGAGCATAGACACTGGAGCAGAAAAGTTAATTAGGCAGGAACAAAGTACTGTAGAATATGAAACATCTAGAGCTCATGAGCAGGTTGCCAGGAGATCTCAAATTTCTACTGGTGACACCTCACATGGCTAAAAGGCTTCTTCACTAGTCCTCTTCATTTTGTGCTTTACTTACAACTTCTGCTTCTTCTTGATCCTAAAACTTTCTGAACTGAAATAAGTAGCTGGAGTCTCTCTTGAAGTTGGGAGCAAAGGTCTCTACAGGAGATGGTACACACATGAAAGATTTCTTCTGTCCACCGAGACTGCTTTCAATGTTTAACCCTGTGTTTGTTTTCTTCTTCACAGTTCCCCATTCCTCTCGTTAGGCTTTTCCCCGGCTTTGTAGAATCATTTGGGGAGTAGATATGAGCTCTATTAGAATACTTCTTTTTTTTTTTTTCTTAAAGGGATTTACTCTCCTCCAGGAAGGGCGTGGGGTGAGGTGGGGAGGATGCCCACGCAACATAGAAACAACCTATCTAGGGATTCTTGGCTAAGGTGACTGATTCACAAAGGAGTTAGTGAAAGACCAAGAAAGGAGGTAAAGAAGAAAAAATTCTGACCCAAGTATGAGTACTACTTTTTCTTCAACAACAAACCTTCTCCTGGTCTCCATTGATAAGAATGAAGTGACCCATTTTTTAAAAATATGTCTTTATTGCCGAAACCAGTTTGGCTCAGTGGATAGAGTGTCAGCCTACAGACTGAAAGGTCCCAGGTTCGATTCCGGTCAAGGGCATGTACCTTGGTTGAGGGCACATCCCCAGAGGGGGGTGTTCAGGAGGCAGCTGATCGACGCTTCTCTCTCATTGATGTTTCTAACTCTCTATCCCTCTCCCTTCCTCCCTGTGAAAAATCAATTAAAAAACATATATATATATATATTTTTTTATTGATTTTAGAGAGAGAGATAGAAACATCTAACATCTGCCTTCTGCCTGCCCTCTACTGGGGACTTAGCTGGACACTCGGACAGGTGCCCTGGCAATCAAACCCATGACCTCCTGGTTCATAGGTCGACGCTCAACCTTTGAGCCATGCTGGCCAGGTGGCCACCAACATTTTAAGCTAGTGAGTGTTAGGTCCGCAATGGAGAAACGCACAAGGCCAGAATGGTGAGGAATTAGGATTTTATTCAATCATATGCACACCCTGTAGCTGAGCCTGGATGGCTCCAGCACCCAGTGGGTTTTAAAGGACTTCTGGTGGGCTTTTTTCTGGGTGGAGACTTTATGCATACCCAGAGGAGAGATAATGGAATGTGGTCACTGCAAGTGAAATATGGTCAAAGGGAATGTCCATAGTGAAATGACCTGAAAAGCCAGTTCCGGGGGATGGGTGGTTAGGGGTGGTATCAATTCAATTGCTCAGTTAAATCTAACAGTAAGTACTCTAGCTTACACATGGGAAATGACGAACATATATTTGTTGATGATTCTAACAATAGTGAAACCATGACTTACAATACTGTTAGGTAAGAACTTGTCAGGTGAAATCAGCAAACATTTCTTGAAAAAGTATTTTAAAGAAAGGACAAGAAAGCTAATGGACAGTTAAATAGGAATTCAAGAAGCTGTACAGGTAGAGTTATAATTGTTTCTGATATCTAAAAATCTCATCTTTGTCAGACAGAAGGGGCATATTATTTGTGGAAGTTAAGGTGTTTAAAATCAGTGTAAAAAAGAAAGTCTATCAGGATAGCAAGACTTTTTTTTTTTAAACCATGTGGAAGGGAAATTGTCAGAGTCAAAAATATTCGTGAAATCTCTTTATATGTAATAAAATAGTGTGCATATTTTGTTTTAATAATGGTAGAAATTATTATGCCCACTACGTTTAAGACCCTGGACTATTGAGAGAACTGTCAATAGATAATTAAGCATTCCAAACTTTCTGTCCGTAAGATCTAACTATTAAATCCTAAAAGGAATGAGAATTAGGTAGCTAATGCTAATATGTTCCTGTTTGCCTACAAGTTGCTCTAATCCAGCGATTTTCCTTTTCCTTTTCTTTTTAAATTTAATCTTTATTGTTGAAAGTATTACATTATGTCCCATTTTTTACCCATTGACCCCCTCCAGCCTGTCCCTGCCCCCTACTCCAGACCTTCACCACCTATTGTCTGTGTCCATGGGTTATGCATATATGCATACAAGTTCTTTGATTGATCACCTTCCACCCAACCACCCTACCCCACCCTCTGAGATTCCACACTCTGTTTCATACTTCCATGTCTCTGGATTCACTCCATTCATCAGGTTATTTTGTTCATTAGATTCCACATGTGTGAGATCATGTGATACTTGTCTTTCCCTGACTTAATCCATCGATTTTCAACCAATGTGCTGCAAGAGGCATAATGATGTGCCTCAAGAATTTTTACAACATGCAATACCTAACTATTTAGTCAGGGGCACCTGACCTCTTTTTCCTTAGATTATCAAATTAAAAAATGACAACAGCCAACACAATAGCTGTGAATGAATCAAAATCATACCTTTTTTTTTTTTTTTGCCAGATCAACAAAAACTCTATTTTTTGGTTGCTAAAGAATTTTAGTAATTCATTTATGTGTGCCACGAGACTAAAAAGGTTGAAAATTGCTGCTCTAATCTATGTCACTGTTGCTCCTCTCTATGCTATTATATTAGAGACTGGTGGCCCAGCACACAAAATTCGTGCATAGGGAAGGGGGGGTTGGAAGGTGTACCTCAGCACGGCCTGCACCATCTCCAATCTGGGACTGCTGACTCCTAACCACTCACCTGCCTACCTGCCTGATTGCCTCTAACCACTCTGCCTGCCAGCCTGCTTGCCCTCAACCACCCCCCACCGCCATCCTGCTTGCCCCCAAATGTCCCCCTGACAGCCTGATCACCCAAACTGCCCTCTGTGCCACTGTGCTCACTCCCAACTGTGCCCCCCCCTGCCAGCCTGCTCATCCCAACTGCCCCCCCTGCTGGCCTGATTGCCCTCACCATCCTTTCCCACTGGCCTGCTTGCCCCCAACTTCCCCCCTGATGGCCTGCTCACTCCAAACTGCTCCCTCTACTGTCCTAATCATCCCCAACTGACCCCCACTGATGGCCTACTCGCCCCCAACTGGCCCCCCTGCTGGTCTGCTCACCCCCAGCTCTCTCCCCACTGGCCTGATCATTCACAACTGCCCTCCCCTCTTGGCCTCTAATTGCCTCTACCTTGGCCCCGCCACTATGGCTTTGTCCAGAAGAACATCCAGAAGGTCTCCTGGAAGGTCTCCCAGTCTAATTAGCATATTACCCTTTTTATTAGTATAGATGTGCTTCTTGTTATGACTATTAGCCCATTATTTGTGATGTATTTTGCAAGGAGTGTCTTTTGAGTTTGCTGTTGGTGATTTTTGCTACATAAAGTTTTTGTAAAAAATATAGTCTTTTATTACATTTGGATTTTGAATTATAGTTCAAAAGCCTTCCCCACACCCAGGTTATAAAGGAATTCATCTGTGTTTTGGTACTTGTTTGGATTCTATTCTTGGGTGTGGTGTGAGGTGTAGATCCAATTTAATCTTTTGACCAATGACTATATTCTCTGCAGCCACACATCTATGAACTCTCCCTTAGGTTGAGTCACTTAGTGAATCACATTAGTTTTTTGTTTGGTTCCAAAGGATAGTGTGTTCTGAAAATGTTTGTAGATTCTGAGGGTGTGCCTTTTCTGGAGCTCTAGTGCCTTATTTACAAAGTACTTTCTGATTGGCCAGACCTACTCAAGCAAGGATTGTGGAAATTTTAAATAAGGTGATATGGTTTCCATGATTAAGGACTTCAACTTGTGGAAGTACATGTGGACTGATCAGAAAACAGTTGAAGGCAGCATAACTACCAGACTTTCCATTTTGTGTTACTCCCTAAATACCAGGAAGTATTTCTCTGCATTAGGGCAATCAATCTATGAAGGAGTTGCTTTTGAATCATTCATGTCATTCCTTTATTTTTATTAAATCTATTGGGATGACATTGGTTAATAAGATTATATAGGTTTCAAGGGTTCATTTTTATGATACATTTCAACTACAAGTAATGGAAAATTTAACTTGCAGAGGCTTAAACATTTCCCCCCCCTCTTTTATCAAGAAATCTGGAGGTAGCCGGTTACTAGCTTTGGTCCAGCAGCGCAACATTGATAGGTATACCACCTCTATGGTTCTGCTAGCCTTTACTCATGGTTCCAAGATGGCTGCTGAAGCTCCAGGTGTCACATCCAGGTTCTGGAGAGCAGCAGAATATACTACCCTAAAACATACCACTTTGGCATAAGGATTCTTTTTGAACTATAGGCATGTAAAGATTAGCTGATGCAAAAAGGACACTTTGATCTCTCCTTTTCCTCCTGAAAGCAGGAGATAAAATTCCCTTGTAAAAGGTGCCCTCCCTGTCCCAAGAGAAGGACATTTTTATCAGAGATAAGGAGCTGAGACCAAGAGAAACCTATATAAACAGACCTTGTTATAAATAGCCCTGTCTTCCCTCCACTTCCCCATATATTTTAGTTAGGTTTTCAAAATTACAACTCTATGTTCAACTTAGTGTGTACTAGTAAGTGCTTAGTTCAAAATGCTTTTTGGGTCTTCATTTTCCTAGAACAGTGGTCGGCAAACTGCGGCTCACGAGCCACATGCGGCTCTTTGGTCCCTTGAGTGTGGCTCTTCCACAAAATACCACGTGCGGGTGCACATGTACAGTGTGATTGAAACTTCGTGGTCCATGCACAGAAGTTGTTTTTCAACTCTCAAAAGAAATTTTAATCGTTGTACTGTTGATATTTGGTTCTGTTGACTAATGAGTTTGCTGACCATTGTCCTAGAAGGTTCTCATGTAAATGTAAAAGTAAAATGTGCATGCTTTTCTCCCCTAATCTGTTTTATGGCAACCTAATTCTTAGGCCCAGCCAGAGACCCTAGGAAGGTTGAGGAAAGTTTTGCACACATCCTCCCGCTATCCCCATCTTCCTATAGTACTAAGGAGGAATAGGGTAAAGAGGAATACAATCTGATCTGTTTCTTTTAACAGAAAAAAGAGTTTTCCTAGACTTCTTCAGAAAACTTCTGCTTATGTCTCCTTGGCTAGAATCTGTCACATGGCCACTCCTAAATGCAAGAGAAGCAGGGATATAGAGCATTTGGATTTTTAAATTTTTATTGGGAGAAACAGCAAGGGAGAGGGGGTTGGGAGTAACTACTCAGTAAGCCAACCAATGGACTTGGCTGCATTAAAGTATCTCATTTCTGCTTGCTGAAAACAATGCCTACCATGGCACAAGTCTGAATATGCAGTGCCAGATCTTATAAAATTTCTTTAAATAGGGCAATTGTGTATGCTATTAGGTAGGAAATATGTATGCATATTTCAGAGAGGAAAAGAAAGGGAGAGATAGAAATATCAACGATGGGTGAGAATCATTGATCGTCTAACTCCTGAATGCTCCGCACTGCGAATTGAGCCCAGACCTGGGCACATGCCCTGACTAGGAATCGAACTGTGACTTCCTGGTTCATAAGTCAACACTCAACCATTGAGCCACACGAGCTGGGTAGATAGGAAATATCTTGATTCCCACTTTTAGAAACTTAGCAAGCGATGAGCTCATTATTTTTTATTTTGTGTGGGATACTGTGATTTCATTTTTTTAATTTTTAAATATGTTTTATTGATTTTTCTTTTCACAGAGAAGAAGGGAGAGGGATAGAGAGCTAGAAACATTGATGAGAAAGAACATCGATCAGCTGCCTCCTGCACACCTCCTACTGGGGATGTGCCCAAAACCAAGATACATACCCTACCCCCCCCCATTGGAATCGAACCTGGGACCCTTCAGTCCACAGGCCGATGCTGCATCCACTTAGCCAAACTGGTTAGGGCTGATTTCATTTTGTAAATTTTTTTTATTTAATTTTTTTATCTTTATTGTTCAGTTTATTAATTACATTGTTTCCCCTTTTTATCCCCTTATAGCTCCCCTCCACCCTGTACCAATCCCACCCTCCACCCTCCCCTCCCCTCCCCACTGTCCTCTCCCATTGTTGCAAGATTTTTGTCCAGTCTCTTGCTGCACTTCCCACAACCCTTTTCTCCCCAAGAATTGTCAGTCCATTCCCTCTCTATGTCCATGTCTCTGTTATATTCACCAGTTTATCCTGTTCATCAGCCTATCAATTCACTTGATTTTTATGTTCATTTGTTGATAAATGTGTATTTGTTGTTCATAATTTATATATTTACCTTTTTCTTCTTCCTCTTCTTAAAGAATATCTTTCAGCATTTCATATAATGTTAGTTTGGTGGTGATGAACTCCTTTAGCTTTTTCTTATCTGCGAAGCACTTCATCTGACCTTCAATTCTGAATGATAGCTTTGCTGGATAGAGTAATCTTGGTTGTAGGTTCTTGCTGTTCATCACTTTGAATATTTCTTGCCACTCCCGTCTGGCCTGCATCGTTTCTGTTGAGAAATCCGCTGACAGTCGTATGGGTGCTCCCTTATAGGTAACCAACTGTTTCTCTCTTGCTGCTTTTATTATTCTCTCTTTGTCTTTTGCTCTTGGCATTTTAATTATGATGTGCCTTAGTGTGGTCCTGTTAGGGTTTCTATATATTGGGGTTCGGTGCACTTCTTGGACTCCTAAGTCAATTTCTTTCACCAGGTGTGGGAAGTTTTTGGTCACTATTTCTTCAAATAGGTTTTCATTGTCTTGGTCTCTCTCTTTTTCTGGCACCCCTATAATTCGGATGTTGGTATGCTTGAGGTTGTCCCAGAGGCCCCTTACACTATCTTCAATTTTTTGGATTCTTTTGGTTTCTTGCTTTTTCAGCTGAGTGGATTTTACCTCTTTGTATTTCAAATCTTTAACTTGGTTCTTGGGGTGCTCCAGAGCACTTTTAGGTCTTTGTATAATATTTTTTATTTCAGTCAGTGTATGCTTAATTTCTGGTTGGTCTTTTTTCATATCCTTGAGAGTCTCCTTTATATCCTTGAGGGTCTCCTTCATTTCCTTGTAGGACTCATTCATTTCCACGTTGGTCTTGATCATTTCCTTGCAGGTCTTGTTCATATCCTTGAGGGTCTTGTTCATTTCCTTGTAGGACTCATTCATTTCCACGTTGGTCTTGATCATTTCCTTTGTGGTCTTGCTTATTTCCTTATAGGCATTGACCTTTTGTTGGAGCCTCTTGAAAAACCCTATAACCATGGTTTTGAATTCCATGTCCAGTCGTTTTTTTCCCTCCATTTCTTTCACATCTGATTTCTTTCCATGTCTCTGCATGGTGGCTGCTTCCCTGAGTTGGCCAATTAGCTTTGTGTGGTAGACGTCCTACTAGGGACAGTGGCTCAGCCTCCCCAGTTACTTGAGGTGGATATGGGTTGCACAGTCTTGCTGAAGTTAAGATCAGTTTAATCCTTGTTAGCACTTAGAGGGGTTGACCTCCAGACCAATTGTTTGTGAAGCTCAGCTATGCTCTGGTTGGATGGGCGGAGTCTCCGGGCCAAGCAGACAGCTTTAGCTCTGCCCTCTGCGGCCCCAGGGACTCTGTGCCTTGGGCAATGGCTGCCAGCACCTCTGAGAGAGAGCCGCTGCCGAGCTCCACCTGTTACCGGGGAATTCAGACTCTCCCCAAATGACTGCACGTGCATTGTCTCACTCAGGGTCGTAAAACAAAGCACACTGATGGTTTTCCGAATGAGAGGGCAAGTCGCAGAGCACTCTGTATGTGGTCGCGCAGCCGAGCTGTTCACGCAAGCTGCCTTCTCCACAAGCCGGGAGAGCCCTGCAGCACCCGAGCTTCGGCGTGCCCTCCCACTGTCAAGTTTTCACCCCGTGTGATAGTGGGTTCTCTGGACTTCGCCCAGAGCTGGAGAATCAGTCCAGTGGGACGTCTTTGTCTCCTCATTCGAGACAACTGGCCGGTTTTCAGCCGCCCACCCTCTCCGCGGCGCGCGCTCCAAACCTCTCTCCGCACGAATCTTTCAATGCTGTCCGCTGCCGCTCCTCCGAGTCACAGTGTCTTATCTTCACTTTTATTTGTGGAGTTTTCACTCAGCGAGCTTTCTGGTGATTTTGGAAGGTGTTTGTTCTTTCGTTAAGTTGTAGTATTAAAATTGCTGAGCATGACGGCAAGATAGGTGTTTTATCTATGCCGCCATCTTGGTTCCCCCCCTGTAAATTTTTTTAAATTGATTTCAGAGAGAAAGGGAGAGGGATAGACAAAAGAAAAGTCAACAAAGCCACCGAGACCAGTTTGGCTCAGTGGATAGAGCTTTGGACTGCGGACTGAAGGGTCCTGGGTTTCGATTCCGGCAAGGGCTCTTGGCTGCGAGCGCATCCCTGGTGGGGGGCATGCAAGAGGCAGCTGATCAATGTCTCTCTCATCGATGTTTCTGACTTTCCCTCTCCCTTCCACTCTGTAAAAAATCAATAAAATATTTTTTTTAAAAAAAGTCAACAAACCCTAGAGAGAAGCCACTATCACCACAGCATGGTAACGGAGGCAGGAGAACTTCTAGGGCTCCTCATTTTATTGATTCCATGTTAAAGTAGGGAAGTGATCTGAAGTCACAGGAATAGATGCTGTTCCAACCAGAGAGAGACTTCCTAGTTACAAGAAATCTCAGAAAATAAAGCAAAGCCCAGGTACTGTGATAACAGGTGTGTGCAACCTCAGAAGGATTCTCCCTTCCCCCTTCTAGTGTTCTCAATCTACAAGGGGATGAGTAGAACCCATTGTTCAGCTTTAAAGTCCTTGTTCTTAGAGGGAGATAAATATGGGAAGAGTAACAAGGACAATTCCTCCATATCATAGATCATATATCAGATGAACAGAAGGCCTTACAGCAGAATTTATCATCTTGAGTACTTAAAATTTTGGGCCTGATAATTCCTTCTTGTGGTGGAGAGGGTTATCCTGTGCATTGCAGAATGTCTAATGTTACCCATGACCTCTACCTGTTAGATGCCAGTAACAAACACGGCTCCCTCTCCTGCACCAGTTTTGACCATCACAAATGTCTCCAGATATTACAAATGTTTTCTGTGCTGCAAAATCACTTTAAGTTGAGAATCTCTGCCCTGGAGTGTAGATATGGCAGCACATTTTAAACATGAGCAAGAAAAAAAATGACAGGGCAGCTAGACAAACATGCAATGTTAAATAAATGAATTAAATTAAGGAAGCTAGCAAGCAAAAGATAATGAACCCACTCTAGAAGAAAATATAACTTAAGAAATGAGAAGAAAATTCTCCCAAATGTTTTCTCATTATAGAACAATTTATTAATAATATAAATAAAACAAAAGTTCAAAGACTAGATGGTAAAATAACAGAATGGACTGTAAAAGGAGATTGCAATGCTTAGAAAATGAATTGAGTTCTAAAATAATACCACTATTCTATCTAATAAAAGAGTAATATGCAAATTGACCACACCTCTGATACACCCACAAGCCACGCCCACCAGCTATGCCCACCAGCCAATCAGGAGCAAATAAACCCCAACCAAGATGGCTGCAGCCACTGAGGGCAGGAGGGAGGCTTGGGTTTCCCAGGCAATGGAGGAAGCCAAGCTTTCCACCTGCCATTGTCAGCCTAGGCCTCCACTCAATACTAAAAAGCTTCAATTATAGAAGATACTAGAGGCCCAGTGCACGAAATTCATGTACTGGGGGCGGGTGTCCCTCAGCTCAGCCTGCACCCTCTCAGAGTGTAGAAGCCCTCAGGGGATGTCCCACTGACAGTGGGGGAGCGGGCCTAAGCTGGCAGGAGAGGCAGAAGAGTCTCCCGCCACCATCTTTGTGCTCGCCAGCCATGAGCCCAGTTTCTGGCTGAGTGTTGCTCCCCCTGTGGGAACACACTGACCACCAGGGGGAAGCTCCTGCAATGAGGATCTGCCCCTTGGTGATTAGTGTATATCATAGAGACCAGTCGTTCCACCATTCGATTTGCATGTTAGCCTTTTATTATATAGGATATCCCAACAAAATGGCAGTAGCCAGGGAGCTAGAGAGAGCAGAAGCTAGGGTTGCCTGGGCAATGGAGGAAGCCAAGTTTCTGCAGCCCTAGTACCTAGGCCTCCACTCTAGGCTACAAAGTTTCAATTACAGAATTTAAATAAACCCAAACAGAAATGACTATTGCCATAGAGTGAGCAGAAGGCTTGGCTTCATTCCTGGCTACAAAGTTTCAATTGTGGGACAAATTAATCCCAAATTAATCCCTTTGCTTGGGTGGTTGGGGGGCATGGCCAGCCTGCAAACCACCACAGGCCCCACCCTGATCCAGGACATCCTTCAGTGCAAACCAACTGGCCCCCACCCATGCACCAGGCCTCTAGCCTATCTAATAAAAGAGTAATACACAGATTGACAATCACTCCAACACACCAGAGGGCTGTCCCCATGTGGACACAAGATGGCCACCACAAGATGGCCAGCAGGGAAGGGCAGTTGGGAGGTTCCAGGCCTGCAAGGGAGGGCAGTTGTGGGAGATCAGGCCAGTAGGGGAGGCAGTTGGGAGGTATTAGGCCTGCAAGGAAGGGTAGCTGGGGCGATCAAGCCTGCAGGGGAGGGAAGTTAGGGGTGACCAGAGCAGCAGAGGAGGAAAGTTGGGGGCAAACAGGCTGGCAGGGGAGCAGTTAGACATCAATTAGTCTGTCAAGGTAGGGGTTAGGGGGTGATCAGGCTGGTAGGCATAAGTGGTTCGGAGCAATCATGGAGGCAGGCAGGTGAGCAGTTTGGAGCCAGCAGTCCTGGATTGTGAGAAGGATGTCCGACTGCCCGTTTAGGACCAATCCTACTGTCCTAAATGGGCAGTCGGACATCCCTTGAGGG
This sequence comes from Antrozous pallidus, assembly GCA_027563665.1. Taxonomy (NCBI): domain Eukaryota; kingdom Metazoa; phylum Chordata; class Mammalia; order Chiroptera; family Vespertilionidae; genus Antrozous; species Antrozous pallidus. The sequence goes on along the minus strand of CM050512.1, from coordinate 41,859,342 downwards.
GTCCCAGATGGGAGAGGGGGCAGGCTGGGCTGAGAGACATCCCCCACCCCCAACCATGAATTTTGTGCATCAGGCCTCTAGTAGAATTAATAATCTAAAATCATAAAAGCATAATATGCAAATTGACCAAACGGCCAAATAGTGGATGACCACACAATGATACCCATTGGCGCCAGGCCAGCCAAGGCAGGTCCGATGTGATTGGTCGGGGGCTGGCCATTGCCCCATGATTGCCCTGCAGAGGGAGGTCCACGCCACCAACCTGCGGGCTATGGAGTGTGGGCAGGGCCTCCCTCTGTGGGGTGATCCATCCAGGAGCCAAGGCCAGGTGGGCGGGGCCTATCTCTTTGGGGCTATGAATCACAGGGCTCCCAGACTATGAGAGGATGCAGTCCGGGCTGAGGGATAAACCTCCCTTCCCCGAATGCATGAATTTTGTGCAGCAGGCCTCTAGTTAAATCATAAATATCAAGGAACTGACTAGTCAGAATTAGAGAATTACTAATAAAGAGAAAGGTGGGATATCATAGTAAATGCAGAGTAAAAAAAAAAAACAAACCAATTAAAGCAATAGATAATAGAATATAAATATGTAAACTATAAAACATCACTTAACAGAAGGATAAATTGCTATTCTTGAAATAAAGAACTCTCAAATAAAACAAATATTCAGAAACAAAATAGTAGGATGCTGATAAATGATGACACTGGATGATGGATAGAGGAGATTTCATTACATTATTTCCTCTACATCTGTGTGAGTTTTTTAAATTGTAGTAAGAAAATGTTTTTAAAAGCATCTAAAGACAGTAGAAATCCATATTTATAAAGTCAACATAGTGACTTGACAGGTGAAAGGGAATGCAGTGGAATAGAAAAAGAAAATGAAATAAAAATGGTTGTATTCAAGATATTGTCTGGTTCAGTTGCTAAACTTTATATATAAAGAACTCTTCAGATCTCAGACACAAAATCATGAGAGAAAAAAACACATTTATCTCTGATTTTTCTATAGCAGCATTTAACACCAGAAGACAATGGAGTTGTGTCTACAAGCTCTGAGAAAATGTATTACCCAAGAATATTATACTCAGCCAGGTTGAACTGAATTTTAAATGCAGCTGGCAGAAATTCTTAAACATGAAAGGATTCAAGGAATATAACACTCATGAGCCATTCTTTAATAATTTATAGATGGATGAATCCAGATAACAAAAAGATGATTTGGAATAGTGTTAAAAGAACAAAAGGGAGTTTAATGCCAGAAAGAAATGGAGGAATATACACATTTTTGGAAGGAAAATATATGTGATCCAAATCTATGGAAAACCAGGCAAATTACTCTTCAAGTATAAAGACAAAATGCAGACTTGTAAAAGATAAAGAAATTCAATGGGTACAATACCTATGAGTGTGCTTTTGAAAATGTTACCATTGAAAAAATTCAGTGATCCAGGAATAAATGAAAACCAAAAACTCAATATGGAGAAAATGTGGTAAAAAGCCTGGCAAATTTAAATCACAAAAATAATACCTCATATCTTAAAAATTAAATAATACACCCTCACATACCCATGAGTCAAAGAAGAAATCAGAAATTGTAAATTCATTTGAGTTGAATGGTAATAAAGATTCAACATACTCAAAACTTGTGAAATATTATTCAAGTGGCATTTAGAGAGAAATCTGTGTTTTTTATTTTAAAAAATATATTTTATTGATTTCCACAGAGAGGAAGAGAGAGGGATAGAAAGTCAGAAACATCAATGAGAGAGAAACATTGATCAGCCTCCTCCTGCACACCCCCCACTGGGGATGTGCCCACAACCAAGGCACATGCCCTTGACTGGAATCGAATCTGAGATCCTTCGGTCCCCAGGCCGATGCGCTATCCACTGAGCCAAATAGGTTTCAGCAAAATCTATGCTTTTAAATGCATATATTAGGAAAGAAGAAAAGCTAAAAAATCAATTTTATTTCCTTCTTAGGAGGCTAAAAACTACATAAAATTAAACCTAAAGAAAGCAGGAAGAAATAAGTAATAAAGATAAGATTATAAATCAGTAAAATAATAAACTAATTTACAATAGAGAAAATAAAGCTTAACGTTGGGTCTTTAAAATGATGAAGGCCTTGCTGGCATGTCTCAGTGGTTAAGTGTGGACCTATGAACCAGGAGGTCACAGTTCAATTCCCAGTCAGGGCACATGCCCAGATTGCATTGCTGGCCCCATCAATGATTCTCTCTCATCATTGTTGTTTCTATCTCTCTCTCCCTCTTCCTTCCTCTCTGAAATCTATAAAAATATATTTTGAAAAAGTTGAGGGAAGTTGAAAACCCCCTATCAAGATGGGAAAAAATAGAACAAACACTAACAATATCCAAAATAAAAAAGGAAGTTGCCCTGGCCTGTTTGGATCAGTGGATAGAGCATAGGCCTGCGGATTGGAGGGTCCCAGGTTCAATTACAGCCAATGGCACACGCCTGGGTTGTGGGCTCGATCCCCAGTAGGGGTTGTGCAGGAGGCAGCCGAACAGTGACTCTCTCTTATCATTGGTGTTTCTGTCTCTCTATTTCTCTCTAAAATCAATAAAAAATATATTTTAAAAATAAATAAAAAGGAGGTCATTACTACATCGTGTTCATATTAAAAAGATGTTTATATAATATTATGAACAGTTCATGCCTCCCATTTCACATACTGCATTGTAGTACTGGATTTACTTGTCTGTCACTGAGCTTAGATAAGACAGCGGTACTATCTGTACCATGCCTGTTTAGTTTACATGAAGTGCTCAATAAGAGGAGAGTGATTGTAAACAAACACTGCTTTCAATAGTTTTTATTACTCAACCAATAATTGATGGTTGGATTACTCAAGACATATTTTTAGCTGTAAGTCTAAACAATATCAATTTCAAAACCAAAATATTAAGGAAACAGACACACCTAATTTTTTAAAGAAAAATATAAAGTAATAAAATAAAGATAAACAATATTATCCCAAAGCAATAGAGCTTTGAACTAAATCCAATTTATCTTTCCTTTATTGTACACGGACCAATACTCTATCTTCTTAATTTTAAATTCCATCCAGGTTATTTCCTAATCTGTCAATTTTAAAAGAAAAATACAGGATTCTTTGGGGTTGCATATATTTCCCATAATGGACTTATAGTGTAAATCTTGGTTATTTAACATTTTATAAACATCCATTAAGGCTATACATGTTGGAGGGGCCAGCTACAATGCATTCTGAAGAACCATAGAGGAACCATTTATAATGCTGCAGAGTAGAAATCAGGGGAGGCCATTTTCTATTAGATTTCCAAATAGTTTGAGAGCAATTAATGAGATTTGTGTATGTGGTGGTGTTTTGTTTTGTAGTAATATCTATATGTTTTGGCAAAATCTTTTTATGCAAGCTGACAGGTGAACTTTCTTAATAATTTTACTGTCATGTAAAAGGAAATTTTAAGAAAATACCTTTTTTATTTGAGAGAGAGAAAAGAAGGGAGAGGGAGTGGCAGAGAGAAACATCAGTCAGTTGTCTCCCAGGGATCAAACTTGAAACCTGGGTATGTGGCCTGACCAGGAATTGAACTGGCAACCTTTCGGTGCATGTGACCACACTCAGAAAGTCAGCCTGAGGTCTGGGGTTGCTGGGTCCTGCAGAAGCGGACAAGTCCTTCCGGCCTGGGTCGCAGGAGCATCAGGTGCACTGCAGGGGATGCCACCCTAGACTCCCTCCCTGCCAAAGGCATTAGCGGGCTCCGCCCGCGGTCTGCCCGCGGCGGCGCTGCTTCTCTGGCCTCACTGTCACAACGTCAGTCCCCACACCGCCCAGCCAGCTAAGAGGACGGGAATTCAACCCGAAAGCGGCGCGGCAGTGGGCTACGCCCTACCGAGACCGGAAAGCCGGATCCTCGGCGCGCCGCCGGCCACTTCCGGTCACGTGAGGGGGAGTGGGTGGAGGGAGGAGAGCGCAGAGCGCGAGCGGCGCGTGGCTCCCCCTGCCGGCCACTCAGCCAAGCGGGAGCGCCTTGCGAGGAGGACCTTCCTGGTCCCTCTGTCTCCTCAGCTTGCTGTTCTAGGCCAGGCTCCCACCAGGAATTTTATTTCTAACTCACAATTTAAAGAGGCGCTCGCTGAGCCTTTTTTTTTTTTTTTTTTTTTGGTGGGAAAGGGAAGATTGGAGAGGGAGGGTAAAAAAAGACTCCAAGTGTGAGGTGAAGATGGAGCAAGGCGCCCAGGCCGCAGACTGGGACAGCGATGAAACGGTGATAGACGGGTCGGTGACCGAGAGTGACCTGGAGGAAGAGGAGCTGCCCTGGAGAAGGTGACCATGAGCCCCTGGTGTGGGGAGCGTGGCCGCCCTCAGGCTCAGCACAGGTGCCGGGTGGGCGCCGAGATTGCCAGACCATCGCAGGTAGTAGGCCTCGTGGGTGAGGCAGCCAGGCCTGAGCTATGAACTTGCAGCTGAGACCAGTTTGTCCCAGTGGACAGAGCGCCGGCCTGCAGACTGAAGGGTCCCAGGTTCGATTCCGGTCAAGGGCATGTACCTTGGCTGCCTGCACATCCCCAGTGGGAAGTGTGCAGGAGGCAGCTGATCGATGTTTCTCTCTCATTGATGTTTCTAATTCTCTCCGCCTCTCCCTTTCTCTCTGTAAAAAATCAACAAAATATATTTTTAAAAAGAACTTGAAAATAAGGTCACAACCCCCCAACTTAAGACAAAATGAGCTTTCTTTAGAGTAGCTGGCTTTCTGGCATTAAAAAAAAAAGCCTTTACTCTTAGCCTAAGGCCTTAAGTCCTTTTGAACAGGCAAAAACCTAATAGGTCCAATCAGCTCCAGTGCCTTCTGCTTCCAGCAGCTTGTGGCTCAGGTCCAGGAGATGGTTAACATGGTTTCTCTCAGGAGAGGAATGTGTGGTGGGAGAACTGGATACTGCCAAACTGGAAACCGATACTTCTGTAAGAATAAAAAAAGGCAGTAGTGTAGTTCACCCACACATTCTTGAACATGTATCGTTTTCAGTGCTAGATTCAGGGAAAGATAAACGGGACGAGGACACTGCCTTTGGCCAGGAAGGGCACACACACGTAATTTCAGTGTAATGTAGGCAGTCCAGGGGGGCGTTGGGGGCACAGAGTGTCTTTCATCACAACCTATGTGGCCGTCAGAGCTTGTTAAGGTTGATTTCCGAGAGCAGGCTTGAAAACAGGTGAGGAATCAGCCAGGTGAAGAACAGGAGGTGTTCTAGGCCAAGCTGGGAGATGTACCATTGGGTTATAATGTGTTGGAATGTACAGTTAACTCTGACGGAAGTGCTCCGTGCTGAGGTGGGGGGTGGTGGGCCATGAGCCTGGCAGGGGGAGGTCTTCTAGCCTCAGATGTCCTGCAAGTTTCCTTGTGAAACGTTAGGTGGAGGAGCAGCATTTCCAGATTTCTGTTGACTCCAGCATGTTCTAGACGAGGGCCTTTTATTATTTATTTATTCACTTATTTTTAAGACGGGGGTGTCCATTTTCTTTTCTTTTTAAAATATATTTTATTGATTTTTCACCGAGAGGAAGGGAGAGGGATAAAAAGTTAGAAACATCGACGAGAGAGAAACATCCATTAGCCGCCTCTTGCACACCCCGTACTGGGGATGTGCCTGCAAACAAGAGACATGCTCTTGACCGGAATTGAACCTGGGACCTTTTAGTCTGCAGGCCGACGCTCTATCCACTGAGCCAAACCGGTTTCAGCAGGGCTGTCCATTTTCATCAGTCCTTAAAAAAAAAAAGTTTTTTCTTGTTTTGAGAAACATCCATGATGAAACAGTCATTGATTGACTGCCTCCTGCATGCCCCTCCACTGGGGACCGAGCCCAAAACCCAGGCGTGTGCCCTGACCCGGAAACGAACCGGGACTTCCTGGTTCATAGGTAGATGCTCAACCACTGATGCTGGCTGGGCTGGACGAGGGCTTTTTACATTTTCATGCCATTGTAAGTCACTGTGGAATCCTGGTAAAATGAAGATTCCAATCCAGGGGTTATCTGGAAGCATCTGAGATTCTGCATTGCTAACAAGCTTTCAGGTTAAAGTTGGTTCTATTAGAGGAGGGCTCACCTTTTATAAGAGCTTAGCTTTGAGATCCAAGTAGTAACAGACTGGGTTGATGAGACCTCAACTAAGAAGAAACAGTGGGAATGGAGGGAAAAGGGCAAATTTGAAACTCTTTATAGAGTTAATTTGGCAGGAGATGGTGGTTTATTAGAAATGGAGGATGATAGCCAGGTTTCTGGCTTATTTATGTACTAGAGGCCCAGTGTCTGAAGTCATACACTTGGGGGGTTCCTAGCACCTGCCTGCTGCTGGCCAGGACCTCCCTTTCCCCGGCTGGCCCTGCCCCCTGGTTGAACTCCCAGAGAACTGGTCAAGGGGACAATTTGCATACTATGCTTTTATTATATGGAATACACATATTGTAATATTTGATCTTGTTGGTGTCCAGGGAACATTTTGACTAATACATGGAATCTTATAACCAACACCACAATCAAGATCCAGACAGTTCCGTCATTCCAGAAAAACTCCCTTTAGCTGCCCCTTTGTAGTCCAGCCCCTCTCCAGTTTAAATCACTATTTGAATATATGTAGTATCTCATCTTTTTGTCTGTCTGCTTTCTTTGCTCCTCCCCCCATCTTTGGTTGTTAGCAGTTTGATTATGATGTGTCTAGGCATGATTTTCTTTGTGTTTTTTCCTGTTTTGGGTTCATTGACCTTGAATCTGTAAATTTATGTCTTTCATAATTCCTGTTATCTGTTATAATTCCTTCATATATTTTTTCTCTACCAATTTCTTCTCTTCTGGAACTTTAAATGACCATAAATGTTAGACTTTTTGATATTGTCTTCCAGCTGCTTGGAGCTTTATTAATTCTACTAGTGGCCCGGTGCACGAAATTTGTGCATATTAAAAAGGGATTAATTAAAGGAAATATTTTCATATTGCTATTTGCACTTTCTCTTAATAGAAGTGTCAGAGATGGAAGAAAATTAGTAAAATGTATATGGAAATCTTCCTCCTGTCAGAGTCTGGGGTGTATCATGGGACCCAGAGAAAGTCCTTGCCCACCCAGGTGCACCTCAGAATCGCACAAGATCCAGACCCAGCTAGCCCCACCACATTGGGATAGATCTAGACCCAGCCAGTCCCATCCTTGTCAAGCCCCACCAGGATGGGGAGGTGCAGCCTGAGGTCCCCTGGTCCATTGCTGGGGTGGGGGGTGCGGCTTGAGTTCCCCCCACCTGGCGCCTTTGTGGGGGGTGTGGCCTGAGATCCTGTCAAGCCCCACTTGGGGGACAGAGCCTCAGGTCCCTGCTGATTTCTCCGTTAAGGCTCGTTAGGGAACTTGGCCTCCACTGTGAGTGCAGCCATCTTGTGTTACAGAAACCCCCACCCTCGCCTCCGCTGTGGGTGCCATCATCTTTGTGGCAGAGTGATGGTCAATTTGCATAGTCCCTCTTTATTATATAGGATGGTCTTTCTTCTGTGTGCATGCATACCTGGTGTATCCCTCTCTTCTTCTTTTTCTTCTTCTTTTTTTAAAAAAATATATTTTATTGATTTTTTTACAGAGCGGAAGGGAGAGGGATAGAAAGTCAGAAACATCAATGAGAGAGAAACATCGATCAGCTGCCTCCTGCACGCCCCCCACCAGGGATGTGCCCGCAGCCAAGGTACATGCCCTTGACCGGAATTGAACCTGGGACCCCTCAGTCCGCAGTCCGATGCTCTATCCACTGAGCCAAACCAGTTTTGGCTGTATCCCTCTCTTCTAATTAGATTATTAGATACCAGTCATATTAGATTAGAGCCCCACCGTTATCATCTTAATTGCCTCCTTTAAGAACTTGTTTCCAAATGTAGTCACATTGGGGGTTGATATAAGTGGGTTTATGTAAAAAAAAAAAACCCATGAGCCACTTTGAAGAAGTTATCACTAGCTAAAAATTGGACAGTTTCAACATTGAAAAGAATTATAACAGCAGTGGATTTAAATCACATGAGTGAAAGTTTTTAAAAATATGTATTTCCATTAATAAATGAAGAAAGTAATAAAGTAAAATACCATCATTTTATATACTCCTAATAATGAATAGACCTAGGCAATTGTCATCAATGGTCAATAACATTACAAAATGAGTTACAACCATCATGTTGAGGAAGTGGCATCTGTTGCCTTTCACCAGAAACAGAAATCCAGACACTTCTACCCACTATATCATGGTATTAGCGTCACCAGTGGAAACACAGTGCTGGAACAACACTTTACATAGAGAAGAGACAGAGCAAGATTGGTATCAATAGTGGGCACTGGTCCCGCATGGCCATTGGCGTGCCCACACCCCTCTTGTGCCACAGAACGAAGAACTTCTTCCTCTCCCAACAGAAGACATTTATAGTGGTGGGACTGGCCAGGTGCCATGTGACACATACTTAAACAAATCAAAGGAATTCACATTGAGTCTGAAACAAGGAAAGGTATTCTCACACAAGGTAAGAGGTCCAACACAGCCTGAGAGAACTCTTTGTAAGAAAGTGTTTCAAGCTCAAGGCCAAAAGGTAGTTGAAAGACTGCATGCACAAAACTGCCTTTCCCGACATACACTTTATTATCTCCTGTAGGAAGTACACATATGCTTCCTCAAACTGAACTTGAATTAGAGCAAACCTCTGTATCTAATAACCAGTTTATAGGAAATATATAAGACAGAGGAACATATTAAACGACATGCAGTCAGTAAATGCAAAATGTAGGAAAGCCTTCAGTAAAAACAACCCAGTTTTTCAACAAATAAATTGCAAAGGGGTTGGGGAGGCAGGGAGTAATATGTAGATTTAAAAAGAGACTTACATAGCGACTAAATTCAGTGTGTACCTTGTTTGGATTCTGATTTGAACAAAATAACTGTAAAAAGATATACTTGGGGAAATGAGACTGAAATCTCTTCATTAGTTTTTCATTGCTGTATAACAACTTACTCCAAAACTTAGCATCTTAAAACAAAATAAACATTCCTATCTTGTAGTTTCTGTGCTTCAGGAATCTAGGAGTTGGTTAACTAAATCATCCTGCTCAGGGACTGCCAAGGCTGCATTCATCTCAAGGGTTCATGAGAAGGATCCACTTTCTACATGGTGGTTTTCAGAATTAGTGCCTCTCTGGCCTTAGTTCCCCTGTTACCTTCTTTCCACATAGGCTTCTCCACAGGGCATGTCACAAAGCAAGCTGACTTCCATGAGAGTATAGAAGCAAGATAATAGGAGGAAGACAAGATGGAAGCTAGTGAATTTTTGTATCCTAATCTTAGAAGTAACATCCCAACATATTAATAGTTTAACTAAAAATGTTAGCAAGTTTAGGTATAAAAAAGTTATAGCTAAGGTTTCATTTTTTATGGCTGAGTAATAATATTCCATCTTATATATGTACCACAACTTTTTTATTCACTTGATAGGTACTTGGTTTGCTTTCATATCTTGGCTATTCTAAATAATACTGCAGTGAATGTAGATAGGGGTACATATAATCTTTTGGGTTTCTTCTGATAAATCTCCATAAGTGAAATTGCTGGGTCATAAAGTAGTTCCATTTTGAATTTTTTGAGGAAACTCCATACTGTTCTCCATAGTGTCTGTACCAGTCTGCATTCCCACAAACAGTACATGAGGGTTCCCTTTTCTCCACATACTTATCAGCACTTATTACTTGTTGGTAGCCATTCTGACAGGTGTGAGGTGATATCTCATTGTGGTTTTAATTTTCATTTCTCTGATAGTGATGTTGAGCATCTTTTTATATGACTGTTGGCCATCCATATATCCTCTTCAGAGAAGTGCCTACTCAGATCCTGTCCTCATTTTTGTTAATCTTCACCTGAGGGAGGGAGAGAGGGAGGAAGGGAGGGAAGGAGAGAGACAGAGACAGAGACAGAGACAGAGAGACATAAACATCGGTATGAGAAAGACCGTTTGGTTGCCTCCTGCACTCGACAATGCTGCAGTGCTGGCCAGGGATTGAACCTTCAACCCAGGTATGTGCCCTTGATGGAATCAAACCCATGACAGTCTGGTGTGAGCACCAACACTTGAATCACTTAACCATATAGGCCAGGGCCTGTGCTCATTTTTTAAATTCAATTGTTTCTTGTTTCGACAGCCTGGATGGAACTAGAGGGTAGTATGATCAGGGAAATTAGTCAGTCAGAGAAAGAAATGCTGTATGATTTCACTTATATGCATAATCTAAAGAATAAAATAAATGAAACTGACTTATAGATGCAAATGATTGCCAGAAGGGAGAAGGGGTTGGGAACTGGGTGAAAAAGGTGAAGGGATTAAGAAGAACAAATTGATAGTTACAAAATAGTCACAGGTATGTGAAGGAAAGCATAAGGAATATAGTCAATAATATTGTAATAACTATATATGCTGCCAGTTGGGCACTGGAAATACTGAGGGGAACAGTCTGTAAAGTATTTGATTGTCCAACCTCTAAGCTGTACACCCTAAACCAATACCAAATAAAATGGACAGCAAACAGTAGGAAACCCTGACAGTTACACTGTTAGTCTTTGTTTAGGAACCGTGATGGTAATCTGTACCTTCTTTTCGTTATTTGAAAGGCTGCTCGTTGATCAAGACACATCTCTCAGATCTGAGTTCAGTCTCCATCCTGATATGAGTGGAACATGCAAAGGTGAGAAATAATTCTTTTCACTAAGTAATCCGTTTCCCAGGTGACATTACTTCATTAATGTCTTCTTTTACATTTAGTCTTGTTCTTTAACTTTACACAGAATCGTTTCTTTGAGGCATCTGTAATAGACCCTGAGGTCTATTGAGGTCTGTTACTATGAGGACAACAATGGGGATCATACTTCTGGAAGATGTTTACAATAGAGATATGGTAGTAGTACTGAGATACTCTTCTCCACCCCCCAGCTGTATAGCTTAACCCTAGAAGCTGAAAAAGTCAATAATACTTTTTTCTTGCTAATCCTCTCCTGAGGGTGTTTTTCCCATTGAGTTTGAGAGAGAGGAGGGAGGGGGCGAGAGAGAAACAGCAATGTGAGAGAGAGACATTGACTGGTTGCCTCCTGCACAAACCCCGACAGGGGCTGAGGATCAAACCTGCAACCGGGGTACGTGCTCTTGACTGGGACTCGAACCCACAGCCCTCTGGTGTACAGGCCAACATATTGAGCAACAACTACCAGGGCAGTAAATAGTACTTTTTAATAACCAACCTGATTCTTTCAGTCAAAATTAAGTTGTAAATATCCTTGGTATATATTTTTTATTTATTTTCATTTCATTATTTTTATTGAGATATAAGTGATATATAACATTATATTATTTTCAAGTATAAAAAATAATGATTCAATATCTTATATAATAAAACCCTAACATGCAAATAGACTAAATGGCGGAATGACCAGCGGAACGACTGGTCACTATGATGTGCACTGACCTCCAGGGGGCAGATGTTCAATGCAGGACAAGTGGGTAGCACCTGGCTGCCAGCCAAGGCAGTGCCACAGGGGTCCCCTCCCCCACCGATTGCCCCACCCGCCCATCACCCCACAGATGGCCCTGATCTCGGGCCGGCCGAGGGACCATACCCTAGATTTAAAAATTAAAACCTGGCAAGGCTACTCTAACATGGAAAAACAGGATTATTTAGTGATGACATGCATGAATGCTGGCTTGCACATTTTGTGGTCAGCTCTGACTTTGATACTTACAACTGTGTGACAAAGCCAATTACTTCACTTCTCTCTGCTTCAGTTTTTCCACCCATAAGATGGGGGAAATGGTACTGCTGCCTCAGAAGGATCATGTTATGTACTACTTTTTAAAAATATATATATTTTATTGATTTTTCACAGAGAGGAAGGGAGAGGGATAGAAAGTCAGAAACATCGATGAGAGAGAAACATCTATCAGCTGCCTCCTGCACACCTCCAACTGGGGATGTACCCACAGCCAAGGTACATGCCCTCGACCGGAATCGAACCTGGGACCTTTCAGTCCACAGGCCGACGCTCTATCCACTGAGCCAAACCGGTTCGCCTGTACTACTTTTTTTAATCAGGACAAAAAATGTAGCTACCCATACAACAGCAAGATGCCTTTCACCTGCATGAAAAGTATGGTCACTGGCTCATACAATGTCCCAGATTGTGAGAGGGATATCCGACTGATGGTTTAGGCCTGACATCCCCCGAGGGGTTCTGTTTTGTGAGAGGACACAGGATGGACTGAGGGCTCCCCACCCTGTGCATGAATTTCATGCACCGGACCTCTAGTTTCCATATATTTTGAAATGATCACCACAGTAAGTCTAGTTAACATAGTCTATTACATTAATGCAGTTAACATTGTCACACAATAAGTCTAGTTATATATTTTTAAAAAGTGCCTTTCACCTGCCAATTCATACTTCCTGAGTCCACTTCTAGATCAGTTTAAATGGTGTCTAGAAAAGCCTAGTACTAATTGTTACTGTTTAAAAAGTTCAGTTCTGCAGTTGGTTTTAAATGGTAAGTTATCATCCTTTTATTATTCGTGTGAGCATTTTTATTTTGGAGGATGTCTGGAAATGAGTATGGAAGAAAAATTTCCTAAACACCATGAAAATCTTTGTATAGTTTGCAAAGTCTTTTCATTATACATTACTTTACTTCATACCACAATGGCAAGTTTTGTCTTGGAGTGTTTTTCTTACTTGTAATCAAGTAAGGGACCGTGAGTAATATTGGTCTCTAGAATGTATTCTTTAATGTGTAAAGTGCCAGTAGGAAAAAAGTTAGAGGTCTACTTTAATATTCCATCCAAGTTTTTTTATTTTATTTCATTTTCCAAATAGACTTTTATTATTTTTACTAATTACTGGAAGTATAAAACACTTAAAAAATAAAAAGTTATATTATGTAGAAAATTAAAGATCCTACCCCCTATTCTTTCCTACAATTCCACTCCCAACAATTGCCAGCATTTAGTATTTGTATATTCTTCTAGACTTTTATATGCCAATATCAATATCTTTTCATAATTGCTATTATATTACATAATATGTTTCATATTTTTGTTATATTTGCCTCAACCTTTTAAATTGCTTATATTGGTTATATTTTTGATGTTTCTCAATACTGTAACAAATATGAATATTTCAATGCTTACACCTTTGCCTACTTTTTAATTATTTATTTAGAATAAACAACTAACTAAAATTAGATTTACTTTCAAATAATGCATTCTGGTTTTAAAGGTCTGACATGTGTCAGATCTTGACATTATGGTCCCCCAAAATGCCTTTCCCTCTATCCCCCCAAAATGCCTTTCCCTCTATCCCCCCAAAATGCCTTTCCCTCTATCCAGCATAGGACATATTCAGTCTTTGCAAGACTGATAAATAAAAGTATCCGGTTATTAAAATTTTTATTTTAAAGACTGTGTGTAGGCATATATTAATATTGACCTTTCATACTTCTTTTTTATGTGAATTGCCTTATATATCTCCTAATTTTTATTATTGATTTATAAGAGCATTTTTCATATTAAAGGTAACAAAAGTTGTCATATGTATTGCAAGTAGGTTTACCTAATTTCTTAGTTATGTTTTCATGTTATTCATGATATATTTTGTATTGTAAAAGTTTTAAGTTTTTATGCAGTAAAAGTTTTTTTTTGTTTTTGTTTTTGTTTTGTTTTGTTTTTTAATCCTCACCTGTTTTGTGAGTGAACGATTACTGGAGTCCAGGCCAAATTAAAATTTAGGGAGTCTTGATTGCCAGCCGGCGACTGCTCTGTCTTTCTCCACACAGGGAGTGCAGAGAACAGCCCCGACCCTTTGTGCAAGACCACTTTTAAAAAATATATATATTTTATTGATTTTTTACAGAGAGGAAGGGAGAGGGATAGAAAGTTAGAAACATCGATGAGAGAGAAACTCTATCAGCTGCCTCCTGCACACACACACCCCGCACGTCCCCCTCCCCCCCCCCCCCCAACCCCGGGGATGCACCTGAAACCAAGGTACATGCCCTTGACTGGAACTGAACCCGGGACCTTTCAGTCCACAGATCGACGTTCTATCCATTGAGCCAAACCAGTTTTAGCTGTGCAAGTCCACTTTAAGCACATTAAACACATCCTGTTTTTGTAGAACAAGCAACCCAAGATAAACAGTTTTTCCTAAGCTATGTCAGGATCATGCCATTGATGACCGTGGTATTCATAGGGTCATCCTGTTCTTCAGAAAGCTGACAGTGTTCTATTTTGCAAGGGTACGTGGTGGGAAGAGGCCATGAGACCATATTTCAAGGCCTGGCCTGGTGTCAGCACTGACAACTCTATCTGGGTCAGAGTCCACGGCCTCTCTGGAGTGCTCAAAAATTCCCACTCTAACACACCCAAAGTTATTTTTCCATTGAATTTTACAGAGAGTGGGAGGGAGAGAGGAAAACAGAGAGAAATATCGATGGGAGAGAAACACATCGATTGGCTGTCTCCTGCACATGCCCCAGCGAGGGCAAAGGGATGAATCTGCAACCCAAGCACATGCCCTTGACCGGAATGGGATCCAGGACACTTTGGTCTGCAGGCTGATGCTTTTATTTACGGAGCCAAACTGGCTAGGGCAGTCTTTTTTTTTTTTTTTTTTTTACGTTTATTAGTTTTTTCAAATTTAGAAATAGTTTACCTATTTCAAGACTATAAAGTATTTTATCTTTATTTCCATTTATTATGTTTATAGCTTTTACAAATAATCTGGAATATTTTGGCCTTTGGGAAGGTAGTTTTAAATTTATTTTTTTTCTAAATGATTAACCAATTTTCCCAATATTATTTATTGAATAATTCTTCTTGGTACCACTGTTTAAAATACCATGTCGTTACATATTAAGTTCATATATATATATATGTCTGTTTCCCACTTTTTGTTGTTTCGTTGATCTTTTTAACTATTTCTACTTCTGTGCCATTATTACATTATTTTACCAACATTAGCTTTTGTACAATTCTATATCTGGGCAAGAATATATCTTCCTACACGGAGTAGCTGGCTGAAGCATTCATCCTAAGCTTCTTGGATACAAACAGCAAGCTCAGTATCCACCGTGAACTTCTAATCTACCCTTTTCCATCCTTTGTTGGTGGGGTTTCTGAGCTGGGTAGTTTTCAGGGATTCTGATGGAAGAAATCCATATAGTTACTTCTGAAGGAGCCCCTCCTTTTCCTATGATGAGTCACCAGCTGTTTACTAATGTTTTCTATTTAATCTGTTTTCATCTTCTAATTTATAGAGAGTACCCCCCCCCCCATTTTTAAACCATTGCTGTTTTAGATTTTTAAAACCTAATCATTTCTTTAGATTCTTTTTAGGAATTGGAAAGGGAAGAAAGTTACAATATGGGCCAATTTGCCATTCACTGTAGTGTGTATGTTTTTTCCTAATAAGTTAAAACCATAATATATAAAAGTGGCAGTAAGGAAATTATAATTTCCTTAAAAATGATCTTTAATTACTTTTTTTTTACTATCTTTAAAACCTTGGATCATTGTCATAGCAATAAAACTGTTATGAGTGATTATGATTATATTCCATTCTAGGCACACACTCTCCTGAGATTCCTCTTGGTTTGAAGCTCAGAGAGAATCCACAAAATCAAATCAGTGAAAAGAAGACTATGCCTGTACTTAGTGAGGATGAAGTATTACAGGTGTGTAAGCATATTGATTCAATACATATTTGTTAAAAATAGGAAATGCTATTTTATAGGGTGGAAACTTACTAATGATTAATTCTTTTTATCTGTTTTTTGCTGCTTTTATCTTTTATCAATTTTTCTCCTTTCTTAGCTAATCATTCTGTTTCCCTGTTGAAAATTTATTGAAAGACAGTTTGCTGAGAACCCATTCCAGCATGTAATAATTACAAGAGTTCTGTCAAAAGGTTGATGGGAATTGGTGGGCTCAATAAGGGTGAGCCACATATGTAGTTTACCTGTTGGAAACAGTTAAGGCACTTCCCCCAAACCTGAGTAGAATAACTGTGAGCTGCCAGACAGCTCAGGGCATTTTATTGCCTCCTGTTGGCCAAACACATGAATAGTTGTAGGCTATTCCCCAAACTGATAATGCTTATGTACCCTTTGATACCTTACCCTTTGAAGTGTATATTTCCACCTTGCCTTGGGACAAATTGTGTTTAATAAAAGCATGGGGTCCTAAGACAAGAAGAGTCTTCAGTTCCCCTTAGCTGAAGCTCCTCTGACCCCCAGTGCCTTTCAAAAATATCTTTCATCCGTGGACTCAAGCTCCTTCTTGAATCTATGTGGAGCCCCTTTCTCCAGAATGCTGAAACCTTTGTAAAGTTGGGAAAATAAGTTTGGCATTATGGTGCCCTAAGGAGGTACACAACAACAGTTTTTTTTAGGAAGAGATGTAAAAATATTTCCTTTTTTCTTTACTTTTCTCTTTCAGTAGAGATGTGGAAGTGAGAGGAACAGAATATTATAAGAGGTTAAATTAGAATATAATGATTATAATTTTCATCTCCATGATATGTCATAGTCATCTTAAATTTATGAAGAAGATACTAGTCTATGTGGTAGAATTTAAGGTATGGGCCACTGAAAGGCTTTTCTGTTGTCCTGTGTGTGAATGCGTGTGTGTATAAACAGTTACATACATACATTTTTACTTGCTTCTTTGTAACGTAATCACCTTGAGGAAAGTTAAGGGGTGATTTAGTACCTTGACCTTGGCATAAATAAATTAACTAGAGATACCTACAAAGTCTTAAGGAATGGTCGGGAAGATTTGACCTTGAAAGATCTATTTAATATTGTACCAAGGAAGATATCTCACTTGAATTATCTCTGATTAAAAGAAAATTTTAACATAAAATATTTTTCCTTGAAGCTGAAATATCTATATTTAGTTTCTAATAATATGGTTAAAAATCATTTCGCAATTTCTGAGTTAAGGGAAAAAATATTTTCCTCCTTAGTTTCAGTAGTTGTGAAATGGGAAGTAATCTTTTCAATTTATTTCAGAAGCATTTGCTATGAGAATATTGTACCAGGCTCTAGATTATACCTCAGAACAAGATTTTGAAAGCTTAATTATCAGACTCATTTGGATAGCTTTTTAAAAATATAGGCTCTTAACACTAGTACTTGAGTGGACCTTAGGAATCTCCATTTTTGAAAGACTTTCAAGTAATTTTTGATAATCAACCAGCTTGGAACAATTGCTTTACAGGACTTTAAGAGTTAATGGAGTAGAGGAGGCTGGGGGAAAGTCAGGGGGGAGGGGGGAGGGGAGGGGAAGGAGACATACGTACTACTATATGTAATATTTTAAACAATTAAAAAACCATTAAAAAAGAGTTAATGATTATATCTTTCAGAGGTTGGACATCAGGTAGTAAATCAGCTATATGCTGTATGGCCTTGTTTTAAAATTATAATAAGAAGGATAAATGAGGTATTTGATATTTGTCCCTCTTTTTTTTCACCTTCATGGGAATTCATTGGTAGTAAAATAGATACCTCCTATAATTTTCCCCTACCCTTTTTTTGTCTACAGTAAAAGTTAGACCATATAACCAAAATCTTTAAACATCTGTAGTGAATTTTAATATTATTTAAAAAATTGATACATATTATTCTTATTATTTTTATTTTTATTCTGTGAAAATAAACCATTAGTGGAAGGGAAATATTCTTTCCCCACCTTAAAAACAGATCCCAACATTTTTCCAGTTATTCTTTCTTTATATTCCAGCACTCAGAATCCTTGTGACATTAGCCAGTGGAGGCTTGTTGTGTGAACCATGTATGGACATGCAAGTGGGCCTCAGCCAAGGAGACAGACTTGGGTCTCTTTCCTTCAACCTTTACACTTGGTCAATTTGAAATAAAAGGGGGTGGGGGGGGGAGAAAAGTCCACTCTTGGGAGGGGGGGAGGGGAGAAGAAATTATATGGGGAAATTGATTTTATCAAATAAAGAAATAGAAAAACAGAAAAGATGCTTTCCCATCATTATTTTCAAATAATGAAATATATTGCTTTATACCTTGAATTTATTTCTAAATAAATTCCAAAAAAATACTAAATGGATTTCTAAATAAATTCTTCCTTCGTACTCATATACAATATTTATATTTCAACTTCAAAACAGAATATCTTAGAAATGATGGATTATTTTGGATAAGGATAAACTTTGTAGAAATCAAGGATCTTTGGTTTGTATACACTATACTAATTTTTAAAAATATAGGCAGCCCTGGCCAGTGTGGCTTAGTTGGCTGGGTGTTGTCTTGTGCTCCAAAAGGTTCCCAGTTTGATTCCCGGTCAAGGACACATGGCTGAGTTGTGGGCTCAGTCCCCGGTAGGGGGTGTGCAGAAGACAACCAATTGATGTTTCTCTCTCTCTAAAAAAATAAAAAATAAAAATCAACAAACTATTCTTAAAAAAATATATATATAAGCAGCATCTTTTAAAATATATCATATTCACCATTTTTGTTGGGTTTTGCAATATCTTTCTTATTTACAGGTGCTATATAGCAAGCAGTTTTTATTTTTAAATTTTATTTTTTATTTTAACATTTATTTTCATGGATATATATATATAAGGTGGGACAACAGTATATTTACAGTTATGAATATGTGAAATAGTTTATTCTTATATCATTATTTGTTAATTAGAGGCCTGGTGCATGAATTTGTGTACCAGTGGGGTCCCTCGGCCTGGCCTGCAGATTGGGCCAAAATCAGCTCTCCAATATTCCCTGAGGGGTCCTAAATTGTGAGAGGGTGCAGGCCAGGCCGAGGGACCTCCCCCCCCCCCCCCCACCCCGGTGCAGGACTGGGAACAGGGAGAGACTCAGGAGGTTGGCCAGCTGGGGAGGGAATGATGGAAGGCTCCAGGGTGTGTCCAGCCCATCTCGCTCAGTCTCAATTGGCTGGACCCCAGCAGCAAGCTAACCTATTGGTCAGAGCATCTGCCCCCTGATGGTCAGTGCATGTCATAGTGAGCGGTTGAGCAGCCTTAACATATCATAAAGCATATTATGTTTAATTGGTTGAACAGATGACTGGATGACTGGAAATTTAGCATATTAGGATTTTATTGTATTATTTTTCATATAAACAACTATAAACCTACTTTTGTCTCACCTGTATAATACCTGTTTTATTATATTTCTAGCTGACATATATTTTTGGAAAGCAGTTTTTAAACTTTACATGGAAAATGTTTAGAATATCAGTTTCTGAGAGGATGTTTTTGAATGATATTAACATTTAAATAATAGATTTTAGTAGATTAGATTACCCTCCATAATGTAGGTGGCCCTCATCCAACCAGTTGAAGGCCTCAACAGAACAAAAAGACCAGCTGCCCTGAGCAAGACAGGATTCTCCAGCAGACAGCCTTTGGACTTCGTCTGCATCATCAGTTTTCCTGGTCTTGAGCCTCTTGACCCACACTGCAGACTGGACTTGCTAGTCCATGAAACCAGTTCCTTATAATACATCTCTTTCTATATGTATGTACATATTCTATTAGCTTTGTTTCTCTGGAGAACTCTGATTAGTATAGGGGCATCACTGGTTTTATTATAATCCATTTTTTAAAATATATTTTATTGATTTTTTTACAGAGAGAAAGGGAGAGGGATAGAAAGTCAGAAACACTGATGAGAGAGAAACATCAATCAGCTGCCTCTTGCACACCTCCTACTGGGGATGTGCCCACAACCACGATACATGCATGCCCTTGACCGTAATTGAACCCGGGACCTTTCAGTCCATAGGCCGACGCTCTATCCACTGAGCCAAACCGGTTTTGGCTGTACTCCATTTTTGATCAGATGGAAAATACTTGTTTGACAGGGAATAATGATTAATTCAATCTTATGGATATTACCAGTGGAACTCTTTATCTGAGAGGTGTGAATTCAGGTTGAATCTCACTTTCCTTCCCCATTCTGCAGCTTTCACCTTCCATCCTTACCCATATGTAAAGGTGAAATCAGTTTAAATGAACATTAATGAGAACCTTGAAGGAAATGAACAATCACACGCTTGTTTGATGACCATATGCTAGAAGAAGGATCGTGGTTGGCAAGGCCAGCACTCATAGAGAGATTTATATGTATATATAGTACCTGTTTTATTATATATGTAGCTGACGTGTGTGTGTAGCAGTTATCAGTCTTTTTAAGCCCCAGTTGGCAGGTGACATTCTCTCTATTTTTAAAAAATATATTTTATTGATTTTTTTTCACAGAGAGGAAGGGAGAGGGATAGAAAATTAGAAACATTGATGAGAGAGAAGCATTGACCAGCTGCCTCCTGCACACTTCCCACTGGGGAAGTACTCACAACCAAGGTACATGTCCATGATTGGAACCAAACCCAGGACCCCCCAGTCCGCAGGCCGACACTCTATCCACTGAGCCAAACCAGCCAGGGCAACATTCTCTCTCAATTATAATTCTTGCTCATTGCTGGTGGGAAATGTAGAATGGTTGCAATATTTGTGGAAAATGGTATAGTGATCCCACAAAATATTATACATAAGACCCCAAAATTCCACTTTTGCAATTATACCTAAAATAAGTGGACATAGGGACTCGGAAATATATTTGTTCACCCACATTCATAGAAACATTATTCACAATAGCCAAAAGGTGGAAGTAACTGAAGGGTCTACTAACAAATGAGTGGGTAAACAAAATATGGTACATACAATGGAATATTCTTTAGCCATGCTACAACATGGATAAACTTTGAAGACATTATACTAAGTGAAATAAACTAGTCATAAGAGGACAAATATACATGGTATTTTTTTATATTCATGGAGGATATTTTTCCATTATTTTTATAGAGAGTGGAAGAGAGGGGGAGAGGCAGAGAGAAACGTTGGACTGGTTGTCTCCCACACCTGAGGCCAGGAATTGAGCCTACAACTGATGTGCATGGCCTTGACCGGGAATTGAACCTGTGACCCTTCAGCCCACTGGCCAGCGCTCTATCAACTAGGCAAAACTGGCCAGTGCTGTAGTATTTCTTTTATAGGAACTTCTTAGAGTAGTCAAATTCATAGAAACAGAAAGTAAAAGGGTAGATACTGAGGGTTGGTGGGGTGGTGAATGGACAGTTAATGTTTAATGGATATGGAGTTTTAGTAGGAGAGGATGAATAACTTCTGGAGATGGATGTGGTGATGGTTGCACATCATTGTGAATATATATGTAACACAGAACTGTACATAGTTAAAATTGTAAATTTTATTTTATATGTATTTTACCATAAGTTCAAAAAAAAAGATGCTAAGAAAGAATAACGTGAATTACTTTATTTTTTTTTTTGTTTTTTTTCAAAATAAACCAGTTTATTTGAAAAAAATTGATAGAGAAATTACAGATTAGATTTGCATTGAAGGTCAAGCTATAAAGTGTCTATAAATCCCTAAGGGATCTTGTTTCTTTTTTTTTTTTCGTATTTTTTCTTTCTTTCTTTCTTTTTCTGCAGTATTTTATTTTATTTTTTAAAATTTTATTTACAATATAACTTATAGTAGTACATATGTTTTCCTCCCCCCCCCCTAACGTGAATTACTTTAAATGTTAAATGTTTAGTGTGTTGCATTGGGTTAGTATTCATCAGTTGGAAAAACTACTGTGTTTTTTCCCTAGCAACCTCAAGCTGAAATGGAACAAAATCAAGCTCTGTTAGGGTAAGCATACTAATTTTTGGCTTTATTATGCTATAGATACTTTGTCATTTTGCACATCAAAAATGTCTTCATTTTCTTAACAGTTTTAGAATTATGTTTTTTTAATCTTTATTGTTCAGTTTATTAATTACATTGTTTCCCCTTTTTATCCCCCTATAGCTCCCCTATCCCACCCTCCACCCTCACCTCCCCCTCCACAATGTCCTCTCCCATTGTTGCAAGATTTTTGTCCAGTCTCGTGCTGCACTTCCCACAACCCTTTTCTCCCCTAGAATTGTCAGTCCATTCCCTCTCTATGTCCATGTCTCTGTTATATTCACCAGTTTATCCTGTTCATCAGCCTATCAATTCACTTGATTTATATGTTCATTTGTTGATAGATGTGTATTTGTTGTTCATAATTTATATATTTACCTTTTTCTTCTTCCTCTTCTTAAAGAATATCCTTCAGCATTTCATATAATGTTGGTTTGGTGGTGATGAACTCCTTTAGCTTTTTCTTATCTGCGAAGCACTTCATCTGACCTTCAATTCTGAATGATAGCTTTGCTGGATAGAGTAATCTTGGTTGTAGATTCTTGCTGTTCATCACTTTGAATATTTCTTGCCACTCCCGTCCGGCCTGCATCGTTTCTGTTGAGAAATCCACTGACAAATCGTATGGGTGCTCCCTTATAGGTAACCAACTGTTTCTCTCTTGCTGCTTTTAATATTCTCTCTTTGTCTTTTGCTCTTGGCATTTTAATTATGATATGTCTTGGTGTGGTCCTCTTCAGATTCCTATATTTTGGGGTTCTGTGTACTTCTTGGGCTTTTAAGTCAGTTTCTTTCACCAGGTGGGGGAAGTTTTCAGTCACTATTTCTTCAAGTAGGTTTTCATTAACTTGCTCTCTCTCTTTTTCTGGCACCCCCAAAATTCGAATGTTGGCATGCTTGAGGTTGTCCCAGAGGCCCCTTACGCTATCTTCAATTTTCTGAATTCTTTTTGTTTCTTGCTTTTCCAGCTGAGTGGATTTTGCTTCTTTGTATTTCAAATCTTTGACTTGGTTCTTGTGGCCCTCTGGACTGCTTTTAGGAATTTGTGTAATATTTTTTATTTCAGTCTGTGTATGCTTGATTTCTAGTTGGTCCTTTTTCATATCCGTGAGGGTCTGGTTCATATCCTCAGAGGTCTTGTTCATTTCCTTGAGGGTCTCATTCATTTCCTTGTAGGTCTCATTCATTTCCTGGTTGGTCTTGTTTATTTCCTCGTAGTTCTCATTAAGTTGATCAGCCTTTTCTAGGAGCCTCTTGAAAAGCCTTATAACCGTGGTTTTGAACTCTATGTCTTGTCATCTTTTCTCCTCCATTTCTTTCACCCCTGATTTCTTTCCATATCTCTGCATGGTGGCTGCTTTATGTGGTAGATATCCTCTAGGGGTCAGTGGCACAGCCTCCCCAATTATTTGAGATGGGTACTCTTACTGCAATCCTTTATGGGTTGTACAGTATTTTTTAATTTAAACCCAGCTTGTTGTTGTTAGCCCTAGGAGGGTTTGACCTCCGGGCCAATTGGCTGTGAAGGGAGACTGTGTTCAGGTTGGATGGGCGGAGTCTCTGAGCTGCACAGGCAGGCAGCCTCAGTGTCAGCTGCGTCCTATGCGGCGAGCGCAAGCGCGCGTGGGTCTCTGTTGCATGGGGATGGCTGCAGACACCTCCAAGAGAAAGCTGCCAGTCTCTTCCCCTTGCCAGACAACTCTGCCTCTTCCCAAATGGGTCTGCACCCCTAAAGTCTAGCCCAGGGTTGTAAAATAGATGATTTCTGGGACCTGGAGACAAGTTTCCAGGGGGCAAGTCGCGGGTTTGCGCGACCCTTGCGCGAAAACTTCTTTTCCCTGCCTCCGGGTTTCTCGCAGACTAGGAGCCTCTGCCGCGCCCCGCTTCCAGGGTGCGTCCCCCGGATCTCGGACATCGCCTGGCACTGGGGAATCTGTGCAGGGGGACGTCTCCGCCCTCCCCGTTGGCGAAATCTGGCCGGGGTTGCTGCTCCAGCCCCAGCCTGCGCGCACGCGACCAGGACGGCTCCTAACCTGTTTCCGTCTGAAAGGCTGCGCTCCCGCTGCTCCTCTGAGTCTCAGTGTCCCACCTTTACTCTTATTTGTGGAGTCTTCACTCAGCCAGCTTTCTGGCGATTCTGGGTGATGTCTGTTCTGCTCTTTTGTTGTAGTTCTTAAATCGTTGCGCGGGGCAGAACAATAGGTGTTTACCTATGCCGCCATCTTAGTTCCCCCCCTAATCATTAGTGACTTTTACTTACATCTTAAAGTATAATGACGAACTTACAGTGTATTCAATAGTCAAGCTGCATAATTCAAGAGCAGGTTTTCTTTTTTCCTGACCCCTTCACCCCTTTTTGGCAGACAGTCATCTCCAAAGTTACTTTTAGAACTAAGTGTAATTTAACATATTTATACCACTGAAGTTCACCCATTAAAATTTCAGCTCCCGCTATGCAAGCACTTAAAATATTTTATTTAAATACTAGGGGCCCAGCACACAAATTCGTGCACCTTGAAAGGAACTGTGGGTTGCTAAGCTGCAGTGGGTACAGGGGTGGGTCTTGGCCCATCCTCATTGCCCCCGCCCTGTCCCTCCTGCGCTTTCCCCCTACCCTAGTGCCCTTTCTGCTAGTAACCCTGCTCCCTCCACCACCGTTCCCATGCACTGACAGTGCCAGTCCTGCTCACACCCACTGACGGCATGGAATGATTGGGGCTGACACTAGCAGTGGGTGTGAGTGGTGGCTGTTGCCCCGGTTGCTCCTTAGGAGCAGGGGGTTGTGGAGAAGCCCTGAAGGGTGATCAGAGCCAGCTGTCTCCACTCGCACCTACTGATGGCACTGAACGATCAGGGCTGGTGCCGCGAGCTGGCAGTGGATGTGAGCACCAGGTGGGATCATGGCACACTGGAGCAAAGAATTTTCAGTAACCACCAGAGGCTCGCCCCAATGACAGCGACTGGCACCCTACCTTGGTCTGGTGCCCCCACTCACCTGCTCTACCATCTCTCTTGGCTGACACCCCCATGTTCATGCATGTCCCCTGGTGGTCTGCATATGTCATAGCGACCGGTTGTTTGGTTGTACCGCCATTTGGTCTATTTTCATATTAGCCTTTTATTATATAGGATATTTTCAGAGAGGAAGGGAGAAGGGGAGAGAAATAGAACATTAGTGATCAGAGAGAATCACTGATTGGTTGCCTTCTGCATGCCCCCTACTGAGGATCGAACCTGCAACCCAGGCATGTGCCCATGACCAGAATTGAACCTAGGACCTTTCACTCTACAGGTTGACACTCTATCCACTGAGCCAAACAAAATAGGGCAGCACTTGAAATATTAATCTTAACAAATTGGTAGTAATTGTAAAAGTGATTAGAATAATGTAGCAATAAAAACATCCTATTTTGAAATTCCTTTAAATGAAGAAAAAAATTTAAATTGTATTTGAATGAGAAAGTGTTTTTTTTTCCATTTAAAGTTTTTATTTCTTTATTAATTGATTTATGTTTTAAAACCAGAAAAAGTTGTCCAATGTTCATTGTGTCATTTCCTGAAGCTGAGCTTTCACTGGACCACAAAAGTATTCAAGGTATGTTTTCATGAGTGGAGTCATATAAAATAAATTTGTCTTAGTCTAATTAGACATATTTATTTACAACTGGGCTTGTCTAGTATATATTGCTACCATACATTTTTAAAAATACATTTTTTTTGTTGCTTTCAGAGAGGGAGTGAGAGAGATAGAAAGATGATAATCTTTCATTGGTTGCCTCCTATATGCCCCTTACTGGGGATCCAGCCCACAACCACTGAGCCACATCGGCTGGGTAAAAAATATTTTTAAAAATGTTAATAGTGTACCAAAGGTAGTCTCAATGCAAAAGAAGAGCCAACTATAGTAGAGTGTTTAAGACTTCTTAGTGACTTTAAGAAAAAGGAACCTGTTAATACATGTGTTTTTTGTTTTCTCTATTAAATACATAATGTTTACAAAAGCATAGGATATTTTTGTTTATTACTGTGTAAGTAGAGAAGAAAGAAAACAGAATTGTAAGTCAAGTAGTCCTGGGATAAGAACTGTACCAAGAAAAGGAAAGACCACACAGAATCAGCAGCCACACGTAAAAATGTAAGAAGTGGGGTCTAATTAAGTTTCAAGATGGCAGACTAACTTGATATCCAGTTGAGAAGAGTTTTCTACACAGATTAGATCCCTTATCTCTTAGGAAATTAAAGCCGTAGATGGTCCTGCTACTCATGATAAGATATTATAATTGCAGGCATAAGTTTGCAATGATGCTAACAGAATAGATTAGTATGTAATAATGATAGCACAAAAACTTCTGTAACACTGGTCACCTAAAACTTAAAGGTAGCAGCATTCTTGGGCAAAACATTAGATCATAAAAAATAACCATTGTGAAGTTTAAGTTTATTAAAGTAAAGCCAGATAATTGGGTGTTCAGGTTTGAATTATCTTGAGGGAAATGTCTTATGCGCCAAGACATAAGACATAAGAAAAAAATCAGTCAATAACTTTATTAAGAAAGCATAGGAACAGATATAGAAATAATGTAGAATGAATTACACCAATGTATTGTTATTATAGAGTTAGGTTAAGAGCATTAATAAGTTTTATGGCCATTGTATTCATGTGTGTTTTGTCTAATAGTTAATGTTTTAAATAGCAAACATGTTAAATTTGTAGTTTAAATTATTTAAGGAAATTTAAGTTTATAATTAATGTTGAAATATTAAAGAAATAGTAGGTTTCAGATTAAACAAAAGTTTAATAAATTGACCATTAAACATAACTACAAATAGTAATGGATGTTTCTCTTCAGGTATAAAAGCCTTTGTAGTTTTTCAGATGTCTAATCAATAGCAGATAGCTAATATAATTCATATTATGCCAAATATGCCCTCTAAATGTGGTGAAAACCTGTTTAGCATCTTTTACAAGATTCAGTTTATAGATAAACTGGAACAATAATGAAGCTACAGAGGTACCATCTTAGAGTTTGAAATCCTTTTTTAGGTAAGTACTAGAGGCCTGGTGCACAAATTCATGCACCAGTGGAGTCCCTCAGTCTGGCCTGCAGGATTGTGCTGAAAACAGCTCTCTGACATCCCCCAAGGGGTCCTGGATTGCAAGAAAGAATAGGCCAGGCTGAGGATCCCCACCGGAGCACGATTGGGGCCAGGGCGGGATGTGGGAGGTCAGCCAGTCGAGGAAGGACCACAGGAGGGCTTGATTGGCTGGACCCCAGCAGCAAGTTAACCTACTAGTCAGAGCATCTGCCCCTTGGTGATCAGTGCACATCATAGTGACTAGTCAGCTGGTTGACTGTCTGCCCCCTGGTGGTCAGTGCAAGTCATAGTGACTAGTCAGCTGGTTGACTGTCTGCCCCCTGGTAGTCAGTGCAAGTCATAGTGACTGGTTGAGTGGCCTTAGTATATTAGCATATTACACTTTGATTGACTGAATGGATAACTGGATGACCGGAAACTTAGCATATTAGGCTTTTATTATATAGGTTGTCTTAAACAATTTGAGAGAAAGGTGTCATGGGTGATAGTATGCCTTGGGTATTCCTTTTTTTTAAAAAAAAAATATATTTTATTGATTTTTTACAGAGAGGAAGGAAGAGGGATAGAAAGTCAGAAACATCAATGAGAGGGAAACATCCATCAGCTGCCTCCTGCACACTCCCTACTGGGATGTGCCTGCAACCAAGGTACATGCCCTTGACCGGAATCGAACCCGAGACCCTTCAGTCCACAGGCTCACGCTCTATCCACTGAGCCAGACTGGTTTCAGCTTGGGTATTCCTTTCTTTCCTTTGGATTTTGATCATGATAACGAGCGTCAGCAATAGTTAGGCAAAAGCTCTATTCTCATTTTTCTCATGCTTAGTCTCAGAAAAACAGGGTTCCACTACGCCCTGCATTTCCCACACTTCCAACCTCCTACTCATTTGCCTTCTGAGAGTAGTTATACCTTATGCTATTGGTATTTGTGCACTTTTGCCACCACCAATAGCATCATAAGGCACTCATTGAACTTCTGAGTCACCAGTATTTTATTGACTGTTCCTTTAAAAGTGCCATGGGCACCAGGATTATAACTTTTCGGTGTTTCTTGATGCCAGGAAGCTTCTGTGACTTGAGCCCCAGAAATAATTCCCTTCCCTTCTGGCACTTCATTGCAGCGCCCTCTTGCTTTTACTCTTCAGAGTGTTCAGAACAGAATCTCCTTTTGTTATCATCCTAGCCAGTGGGTTAATTTACATATAAGGAAACGATTAAATTGTTAGTATAATTGACTCTGTGCTTATACAATTCTATCTTCTCCCTCCCAATTCAGAGTGATTCTAATCAGATTGTAACTGACCAAAATAAGTAAATGATCTTTAGTAAATATAACATTAGCCTTATATGTTTATAAGTTAAAATTCAGTTCCTCTGAGGGTTTTCTCTTAATTTGGCACTTCAGAATTTATTTCCCAAACAGCACATTTTATTTTTTCAAGTGATAAGTAGAAAATCTTTTAATAATTTATTAAAAGAGAGACAAGAACTCAAGAAAAATATTTTCTTGTGAAAACTGTTTTAAGTAAATTTTATTGCTGGAAAATGAGAATTCCTTCTAAATGTGTTTTTAAATATAGTAATCAAATTATAATAATACACTTCATTATATTAATTTATGAAGTTTTAAGAGTAGTAACTATTGGCATAAAAGAATGATAATTTTTATATTGAGGTGGTTTGAAACAACATAAAAGATGACAGGTTCTTTACAATGCAGAGAAGAGGATGAACTTTTTCTCTTTTGGAACTCTAACCCCAAACGATTTGAGAGTTTATTAAAAACAAAAATCTCCTTGCAAAGATGATTGAAGATGTATCTATTGTTTTTAAAATTTAATTGGTATTAAATTTTAAGCAACCAGAGATATAAAATTTTAAAGATATTGATAGTGCTGTATATCATTATTGCTTGTCACAAAGGACTCTAATGCAAGGATAAAAATGATTTATTCTTATGACTTTTTGCTCATAATTCTGTGAGGAACTGGAATACCATGCTATTAATCTTCCTAGCTGATTTTCATAGCTTTTCATCATAAAATGGCAAAGGTGAAGCAGATAATAATAATAATTACAGGTTTTTGCAGGCTATAAAGCTCAGTATGTTTATCCCCCCCCTGAAAAACCTGTCTTGCTTGTGAGGATGCATTCTGAAATTCAGTAGATCATTATTTGCTTACACTTTAGGTCTAGATATTGCCTAATCAAAAAAAGCCAAAGTAATGATTCAAACATATGCCAGTGAGCCCTGAATTCCTGCCTAAGTGTGTCAGAGTGGCAGGGCCTTACTGGTGCAGATTAGAGGCAAGAAGAACGGAGTAGGAGAAATATATCTTTTCTTGGTCCTCCTTAACTTGGTGTGAATTGCTGTCAGCCAGCTCATCTCAGGGGTAGCAGGCCAGGTGAGGAGTTGATGGTGAAGGCACATTTAGGATAACGTCCTGACTCTACATGGGACATTCCTTTTCATGCATAACTTGACGGCATGAATTTCTTTAAATTCTGTTACCTATATTGGATAAGAACACTGAGAAAGTAGATGTGATTTTTTCCCCCTTGTAGTTATAAACACTTAGAATAACTCAGCCAAAATGGAAAGGTTGGTTTTTAGCTAAAATAATTCCAATTTTACTTGACTTCATGTAAAATATTTTTAAAGAAGTGGCAAATTTTTTTTATAAACTTTATTGGCAACATAATGATACTTTTATATTAAATTGATATAATATTTAGAAAACATTTGAGATGTTACATATATTTCTGAGGGAGTCATTTCAAGTTACATGATTAAGGTGAGAGTACGTGTGGTTTTAGTGCTTTAATAAAACTGGAATGTAAACATATATTTTTCTCTTCTAGGGCCTAATGCTGAAAATCCTGAAGTTTTGCCACACCCAGCAAAGGTTGGTCTATATAGATCATGGGTTTAGATTTTTTTTTAATTATGTTGATTAAAGCCTCAAGCCCATTTAGACTCTTCCTTGGTCAATACTACTCTACCTGTACCTTACTTCATCTCAGTGGTACATCTCAGTGTAAACATTCCAGCTTCAGTGACTTGTTCAACTCAAGAACCCAGAAGCAAGAGAAAGAGCATAAAATTTGGAACCAGATAGGTGTGCATTCCAAATGTGTCATTTATATATGTAGACTACCACTAGTGGTATACATGTCACAGGATTGTGAGGACAGAGCAATGATAGTTCATTGTGTCTGGGCCTTAGTTGGTGCTTAATAATATGTGTTTCTCCCTTATTTCACTTCTTCACAATTTTTTTTTTTTTTATTTCAGGCTCAAGTCCCCTATCCTCTATGGCTCTTTCTCAGATAATTTTGTTGATCTTGAACAAATTGCTTCCTCATTAGCATTTGTTATTCACTGACTGTATCATTTTTTCCTAAGCACTTGCATCCTATAAAATTAATAGATCTTTTGAGAAAAAGGACTTTTTTGAACAAAGAAGTTTGGAGAACACTGTATCCTGAAGTCTCAGATTTATAATATGCATACTATGAAAATACTTATGGTAAAGAAACCTATTTAACTTTGTCTAATCAAGCATTTTTAAAACAATCATGAAAGCTTGCTGCAGACTCCCTCCTCTTCCCTTTTCCAAAAAACTATCTTGTAATGCATTAGGCCACGCTATGGTTTATGTCATTCATTTGAATTCATACAGTATTTTTTACATTATTTATACTTTATTTATTTAATGTCTTAAGTACTTATGTTTTTTTAAAATTTAATAAATCTTTATTGTTCAGATTATTACACTGTTCCTCCCCCCCCATAGCTCCCCTCCACCAGTACCCATCCCACCTTCTGCCCTTACCTCCCCACCACTGTCCTCATCCATAGGTGTATGATTTTTGTCCAGTCTCTTCCTGCACCTCCCACACCCCTTTACCCCCAACAATTGTCAGTCCATTCCCTTTCTATGCCCCTGATTCTATTATATTCACCAATTTATTCTGTTCATCAGATTTTTAATTCACTTAATTTTTAGATTCACTTGTTGGTAGATGTGTATTTGTTGTTCATAATTTTTATCTTTACCTTTTTCTTCTTCCTCCTCTTCTTAAATAATACATTTCAGCATTTTATATAATACTGGTTTGGCGGTGATGAACTCCTTTAGCTTTTTCTTATCTGCGAAGCACTTTATCTGACCTTCAATTCTGAATGATAGCTTTGCTGGGTAGAGTAATC
This sequence comes from Antrozous pallidus, assembly GCA_027563665.1. Taxonomy (NCBI): domain Eukaryota; kingdom Metazoa; phylum Chordata; class Mammalia; order Chiroptera; family Vespertilionidae; genus Antrozous; species Antrozous pallidus. The sequence goes on along the minus strand of CM050512.1, from coordinate 41,828,168 downwards.
TTGGTTGTAGGTTCTTGCTATTCATCACTTTGAATATTTCTTGCCATTCCTGTCTAGCGTGTATAGTTTCTGTTGAGAAATCAGCTGACAATCGAATGGATGCTCCCTTGTAGGTAATTGATTTTCTCTTGCTGCTTTTAATATTCTCTCTTTGTCTTTTGCTCTTGGCATTTTAATTATGATGTGTCTTGGTGTGGTCCTCTTTGGATTCCTTTTGTTTGGGATTCTGTGTGCTTTCTGGATTTTTAAGTCTATTTTTTTCACCAGGTGGGGAAAGTTTTTGGTCACTATTTCTTCAAATAGGTTTTCAGTATCGTGCTTGCTCTCTTTTTCTGCCACCTCCATAATTTGGATGTTGGTATGCTGGAGGTTGTCCCAGAGGCCCCTTACACTATCTTCAGTTTTTTTGGATTCTTTTTGCTTCTTGCTTTTCCAGATAAGTGGATTTTATCTCTTTGTTTTTCAAATCTTTGACTTGATTCTTGCAGTCCTCTAGTCTGCTGTTAGTTCTCTGTATAATATTTTTATTTTCAGTCAGTGTATGCTTAATTTCTAGTTGGACCTTTTTCATATCCTCAAGGGTCTTGTTAAATTTATCGGCCTTTTCTAGGAACCTCTTGAAAAACCTTATAACCGTGGTTTTGAACTCTATGTCCAGTTGTTTTTTTTCCCTCCATTTCTTTCAAATGTGATCTCTTTCCTTGTCTCTGCATTTTGGCTGCTTCCCTGAGTTGGTTGAGTAGCTTTGTATGGTAGGTGTCCTCTAAGGGACAGTGGCTCAGCCTCCCCGGTTACCAGAGGTGGATACTCTTTGTGCACCCCTTTATGGGCTGCACCAACTTGTTGTAGTTAAGCCTAGATTGTTGTTTGTATAACTGGGAGGGGTTGACCTCCAGGACAATTGGCTGTGAAAATCATGCTGGGAGAGCCTCTGTGCTCAACTTGGATGGGGCGGAGTCTCAGGGCTGAGCAGTCAGCCTTGGTTTCCCATCAGCCCTGCCCTAAGTGGTGCCTGGGTCTCTGTGCCCCGCAGCAATGGCTGCACACACCTCTGAGAGAAAGCTGCCCCTGAGCTCTGCCCTCAGCCAGACAGTCCAATTTCTCCCCAAATGAGTCTGGATACCCAAAGTCTCACCCAGAACTGGGAAACAATGCAGCCTGGAGGGGTTTTTTTTGTTTTTATTTTTCCCTCCCAAACGAGAGAGCTAGCCACGCGCCCTCTCTGTGAGCTCACCTCTGCAGCTCCGGAATTTCAGTGTGCTTTCTCCTGACAGTCCAGTTTCACCCCGTATGAGTCTGGGTTCCCTGAGACTCACCAGGAACTGGGGATCAGTGCAGTGGGACACCTTTGTCTCCCCAGTTCGAGAAAACTAGCCAGGTATTTAGCTGCCTGCCCTTTCCGCTTGCATGCATCTCTGAACCTCTGTCTCTGCACGTCTCCGCAACACTGCCCTCTACAGCTCTTCTGAGTCTCAGTGTCCTTTTATCTTTCCTTCTATTTGTAGAATGTCCACTCAGCCAGCTTTCTGGTGGTTTGGATAATGTCCGTTTTGTCTTTTAGTTGTAGTTTTGAAATTGTTGTGTGGGACAGTAGTATAGGCATTTACCTATGCTGCCATTTTGGTTCTTCCCATATATCTTAAGTACTTATGTTTTTAATATTTAGTTAGAAATTAAATTATTTTAGGGGAGTGTCCAATATACAGGTTGTCCCAAAAATGTATATAAGCTTTAATAGCTGATAGTTCAATTGATGTTTCTTTTTAGATTTAACAAACATTGCCTTTTTAAATATTTAAAGTGTGTATACATTTTGGGGGGGATGTCCTGTATATACTTTATTACATCTATGGCTTTGGATTTACTAGCTATAAAGATTTCAAATAGGAGACCTTGAATTGTGACTTTAAGAATGGATAGGATCTGGTTCTTGAATTCCTTCTAAATTCCTTCTATCTTTCAGAGAAAATTATAGTTTACATTACTGCTAAATAAATATATCTTCCTAAGCTTTGTGTGTTATGTACGGAAGAAGATAAATGGTGGCAGGTAGAAAAGGAGGAGAGGGAATAAAATAGTTTTCATTTTTCTTGTTCAAGTCAGAATATTAGAGGGCTTACTATTTACAATTCATTCTATCTCAGTGGTGTGCCATTGGAATGTGGATTTGACTTTCAGGAATAGTCAAAATTTATTGAAACCCATTCTGTTATTTAAGGTCAAGCAAATAAATGGTTTTTAGTGTTGAAAAGAAGTTCAATTCCTTTAAAATATTGAGAGTAGTTTTCTTGAATGGCTTAAAAAAAATTTGAAAGAACTACTTTCAAAAGAGGAAGTAATCTATTAAGATGATGTTTTTGAAAAATAATAGTCACTTAGAAATATAAGTTTTGTGGGTTTTTTGTTTAAAAAATTCACAACTCAGAACCATTTATTAATAGGCAGGGCTAGTAATATTTACATAGAACTGTGCCCTTATTTCTCCTCTTTGTTCCTCTGACCTCCTGTCTTTTGGCTTTTTTACTTTACATTTAATATATTCATAGAGAGGTAGGAAATAAAAAGAAGGTGAAACTATACCAATTTTATTCCTGATTAATAATTTTTATAAAATTCAATATATTTTGACCAAGTTTTTGATAACCATTAACTGTAGTAAAGTTTTGAGATAATCTGTTAACTATCCATGCCATCTCTGCTTCTTCTTTTAGCATGGTTAATTTAAACTTAGCTGAACAGATAATTTGCCATCTGTAATTAGGGTCTAGCCAATTTTACCCTTGGTCTTCTTTTATATCTTTAGCCATTTGTCCAATAGTGATTTGTTATAAAAAAGTAGTAAAGACTATTTTTATTTATAGAAGGGGGGGAATTTGTTAAAATTTTGGTCATAACTTACTGACATGATAAATTGGAAAACTATAAAAGTTTTCATTTTAAACACTTCTTTGTATATACTGTACTGATGGAATTTCTTTTTTGAATACACAGGAACTAGATGCAGACAGAGATTCTCCTGAAATTAGCCTTCTCTCAGGTATTACTATTAAAGTACCTGATATGGTTGCTGTCAAGGAGAACTCGTTAATAGAGCCACAGAAGATCTTAGCAGCACCAAATGTATTTTTTGAGACTGAAAATGAAGTCACATTGACCATGACTTCTGAAGAAACCAAAGATGAAGAAAGCTCTGTTGAAACTTTTGTTTCTGCCTTAGAAAAATTAATAACATCACCAGCAAACACTCAGGAGGAGACATTGTTTGAAACAGTGAATGATACTGAACCTAGAGAGCTGATGAGCCCATTGAGCAACTCTTTGAATTCCCTGTCAATACCTTTGACATGTCACAGGGATTTACTAGAAAACACAAAGGATGATGCATTGCCAGCTGAATTGTTAGCAGCCATAAACTCATTGCCAGAAGCCGAGGTGGGACCCACTTGTCACAGAAAAGAGGAAATCAGCAGTCTCAGTGCTGGAAATGAATGCTTAGGAATAGAGCCCAACATGTCTCAGACTGATGAAGTTTGCACACAGACAGCGGAGGGGGATTTTGAGTCTCTTCGTTCTACTGCACCATGTGAACAAGATTCCAAGTTAGCCGGGCTACAGGACAAGCATTCTTCAATGCAGCACGTAAGTGCAAGTATGAGTCTATGACTTTGCCTTTTATAGTGTCTTTTAACAAGTCTTATTGCTCATATACTTTATTTTAAAATCAAACCTTCTACACAACTATCAACACTCAAGAAAAGACTTGTTGACTTTGAAGCATAGTGATCTGTTTTTTAATTTTAAATATATTTTTATGGATTTCAGAGGGGTAGGGAGAGAGAGATAGAAACATCAATGATGACAGAGAGAATCATTGATAGGCTGCTGCCCACACGCCCCCTACTGGAGATCGAGCCCACAATCGAGGCATGGGCCCTTGACCGGAATTGAACTGTGACCTCCTGGTTCATAGGTAGACACTCAACCACTGAGCCATGCCACCTAGGCCAGTGATCTTTTTAGAAGTTCCTAGGGTTGAGTTTTCAAGGGGGCAAAAGTTAAAATAGATCAGTTTTTCCCCAGAAGACCTGCGAAGACGTATCTTTAGATTGCTTAGGAAAGAGAATTCTTTACCAGAATTTTCCCTGTTATCTAGGAAAGTCACTATGTCTGCCTGGGTGCACAGTAGAGTTGAGATACTTACCCCACATTAATCTCTAAGAGGACATAGAATATATGTAATTGGGCTGCTAAGAGAGGGGAAAAGTATGCCTGACTTCAGGAGAACTTTGCATTCTGTGTCTGGAGATACTGCCAGGTGTCACAGTGCTTACAGTATCATGCCTGGAGATCCTGCAGTGGCCTATTGCTTCCCATGTCCCTTTTCCTTGTTGACAATTAAAAAAAAATCATTATTGTTTTCCTGATTAAAATAGTAATATGTCCTCATTATACAAAAACTTAGCATTATAGCAATACATAATAATGTAGTCTCTCACAATTCTACTTTCCAGAGATAATCACTATTAACAGTTTAGTGTATCTCTGTCTCCATTTATTTCTATGCACAATCTATATAATTTTATGTAAATTGGACTATAATACTATCTAATAAAAGAGTAATATGCAAATTGACCATACCTCTGATAAACCCATAAGCCACGCCCATCAGCCAATCAGGAGCAAATAAACCCCAACCAAGATGGCTGCAGCCACTGAGAGCAGGAGGGAGGCTTGGGTTTCCCCGGCAATGGAAGAAGCCAAGCTTTCCGCCTGCCCTTGCCAGCCTAGGCCTCCACTCAATGCTACAAAGCTTCAATTATAGAAGACACATAATCCCAACATAAATAGTGGCAGCAACAGAGCTGGAAAGAGCAGAGGCTAGGGTGGCCCGGGCGATGGAGGAAGTCAACTTTTTGCAACCCTATACCCTAGGCCTCCACTCTAGGCTACAAAGTTTCAATTATAGAATTTAAATAAACCCAAACAGAAATGGCTGTCACCACTGAGCGAACAAAGGCTTGGCTCCATTCCAGGCTACAAAGTTTCAAATTAATCCCAGATCCCAGGGCCTCCGCTTGGGTTGTTGGGGTGTGTGGCAAGCCTGCAAACTACCATAGGTCCCTGGCCCAGGCTGCCCCACGCCCAAGGGAACCCCCATCCTGATCGAGGACACCCTTCAGGGCAAACCAACTGGCCCCACCCATATAACAGGCCTCTCTCTTATCTAATAAAAGAGTAATATGCAGATTAACCATCACTGCAACACACAAGATGGCTGCCCTCATGTGGTCAAAGATCCTGCCCCACAAGGTGGCCAGCAGGGGAGGGCCATTGGGAGGTTCCAGGCCTGCAAGGGAGGGCAGTTGTGGGCGATCAGGCAAGCAAGGGAGGGCAGTTGGGAGGGACCAGGCCTGCCAGAGAGGGCAGTTGGGGGTGATCAAGCCTACAGTGGAGGGCAGTTAGGGTGACCAGGCCTGCAGATGAGGGAAGTTGGGGGCAAACAGGCTGGCAGGGGAGCAGTTACACATCAATTAGGCTGGCAGGGTAGTGGTTAGGGGGTGATCAGGCTGGTAGGCAGAAGCAGTTAGGAGCAATCATGGAGGCAGGCAGGTGAGCAGTTTGGAGCGAGCAGTCCTGGATTGTGAGAAGGATGTCCGACTGCCTGTTTAGGCCTGATCCTACCGGGATTGAGCCTAAATGGTCAGTCAGACATCCCTCGAGGAGTCCCAGATTGGAGAGAGTGCAGGCTGGGCTGAGGGTCACCCCTCTCCCCCGGCTCCCTGTGAATGAATTTTGTGTACCAGGCCTCTAGTACATATAATGTAAACATATAACTTGTTTTTTAAATTTAACAATAATCTTGGTTCTTTTTCTGCCTCAGCAAATGTAGCACACAACTTAAATATTTTTATTTGCTACATGTCATTCTACTCTATGGATGTGTGTGTGTGTGTGTGTGTGTGTGTGTGTGTGTGTGTGTGTAATTAACTGATTCACTAATTATGGTTTCGGATTATTGTTCTTTCATTTTGGCTATTATTAAAATGCTCCTGTGAACATCCATAGGAAGATATAAATAACATGATACTAAGGTCATACTGCAACATACACACCTAGAATAAAACATTACATGTAATTTTGGATAAAAAAAAATCTCAACATTGAGGAGAACCAAGATGGTGGCATAGGCAAACACCTAGGCTTTTGCCCTGCACCACAATTTCAAAAATACAACTGAAGGAAAAAGTGGACATTGTCCAGAACCATGGGAAGGCTGGCTGACGGGAAGATCTGAAACTAGAGGGACATAGAAGTGCACACGGAAAATCAGAGCCTCTGCAAAGCCCAAGTAAGGTAGGAGACTCGAGCGCACAAGAGGACAGGGTGTCTGAACGCCTGGCAGGGGTGCTCTAGCGGAAAGGAGACAGAAACTCTAGGCTGCACTGAACCCAGTTTGGTTTTCACTCAAAACCCGGGGGAATGAGGCCCTTGCAGGGAGAATCTGGATTGTGGGCAAAATCACAGGGGAAGAGCCAGAGGCAGAGCTCCAGAGGCTTGTGTGCCAGTGCATGCAAAGAGGATGAACGGGGCGGCTGGCAGTGTCTGGCAGAGCTCTGGCCAGAGGTGCAACTCTGGGGGCACGCGTGAGTGCTCACGGTGAGGGCTTTCTGTTGACTGTGTGCCTGGTGTCTGGCAGAAGGAAAAAGGAGTTTCAGTTGCACTGAACCCAGGTGCCAGGCGAAAATCTGAGATTCCCGAATCATTGGGGACAGGACGGTCTGGCGGCAGGCAAAACGCGAGGGCACCTTTCTCACAGAGGTACTTGCAGCGATTGCCTGTGGGCGCTAGGACCCGGCGACTTCGTGGGCTGGGGCTGACTGGAAGCCAAGGCTGTTGGCTCCAGCCTGAGACTCCGCCCCACCCAGAAACTCTGCCCCATCCAAACTGAGCACAGAGGCTTTGGCAAGTTTGCGAGTCCTGGTGCATAAGGCTGTCTCCTAGAGTTGACACAGCTGATCCACACAGTCAGTTGACCTGGAGGTCAATCTTCCAGTGATACCAACAACAAACAAGACTTATCTGCAACAAGGCTATATACACAGTCCACAAAGGGGACTGTGTGGACAGCTCACATAACAGGGGGGGCCGAGACACCTCGCAAACAAAGCTACCCAACCAACTCAGTGAAGCAGTGAAAATGGGGAGAGAAAGAAACAGATCACAATGAAAGAAATGGAGGAAAACAAACAACTGGATATAGAGTTCAAAACCATGGTTATAAGGTATTTCAAGAGCCTCCTAGAAAAGGTTGATAAGCTTAGTGAGAACCTCGATATGAGCAAGACCCTTGAGGAGATAAGCGAGACCCTCATGGATATGAAAAGGGAACAACTAGAAATTAAACATACACTGACTGAAATAAAAAATATTTTATAGAGACCCAACAGCAGACTAGAGTACTGCAAGAATCAAGTCAAAGATTTGAAATACCAAGAGGCCAAAATCAATCAGAAAAGGAAAAAGAAAAAAAGAATCCAAAAATTTGAGGATAGAATAAGAAGCCTCTGGGACAACTTCAAAAGTACCAACATCAGAATTATGGGGGTGCCAGAAGAAGAGAGAGAGAGCAAGATAATGAAAACCTATTTGAAGAAATAATGACTGAAAACTTCCCCCACCTGGTGAAAGAAATAGACTTACAAGTCCAGGAAGCGCACAGAATCCCAAGCAAAAGGAATCCAAAGAGGACTATACCAAGACACATCATAATTAAAATGCCAAGAGCAAAAGACAAAGAGAGAATATTAAAAGCAGCAAGAGAAAAACACTTACTTACAAGGGAGCATCCATACGCTTTTCAGCTGATTTCTCAACAGAAACTATGCAGGCCAGATGGGAGTGGCAAAAAATTTTCCAAGTGATGAATACCAAGAACCTATAACCAAAATTAGTCTACCCAGCAAAGCTATCATTCAGAATTGAAGGTCAGATAAAGTGCTTCACAGATAAGAAGAAGCTAAAGGAGTTCATCAACACCAAACCAGTATTATATGAAATGCTGAAAGGTATTCTTTAAGGAGAAGAAAAAGGAGAAAAAGGTGGCTGCTTCAAACTAGAGCATGGATGGAAATGGAGAACATTATGCTAAGTGAAATAAGCTAGCCAAGGAAAGATAAGTATCACATGAACTCACTCATTTATGGAATACAATGAACACCATAAAGTGATGAACAAAAACAGATCGAGAGACAGAAAAGCATTGACTGTCAAACTTCAGAGGAATGGTAGGGGAGGGTGGTGGTAAGGGGAAGAGATCAACCAAAGGACTTGTATGCACACATATAAGCCTAATCAATGGACACGGACACCAGGGGGATGAGGGCATAAGTAGTGATGGGGTGAGGGGAGGATTGGAAGGGGTAATGGGTGATGAGGACACATATGTAATACCTTAATCCATCAATAAATTTAAAAAAATCTCAAAAAGACATAATAGGACTCAAAGTTATTCAGAAAAAGAGAAACTACAGGAATATGGCATGAAAATTAAAACACTTGAGTATTCTAATCTGAAATGAGGTAGTATGAATAATATTTAAGAAATTATGATTGGTATTGATAGACTATACATGACCTTAGCAAGTCTTCAAGAAAAAAAGCTTTTTAAAAGTAGAAAGAAGAAATCTTTGAATAATTGCTTGAGTTTGCTAATTTTCTTTATTGATTAAGGTATTACATATGTGTCTTTATTCCCCCCAATGCCCCTCACCCCCCACCTCCAGTCATGCCCTCATGTCTGTCCATTGGTTAGGCTTATATGCATGCATACAAGTCCTTTGGTTGATCTCTTCCCCCTTGTCCCCACCCTCCTCTACCTTCCCTCTGAGGTTTGATGATCTGATCGATGCTTCTCTCTCTCTGGATCTATTTTTGTTCATCAGTTGATGTTGTTCACTATATTCCACAAATGAGTGAGATCATGTGATATTTATCTTTCTCTGACTGGCTTATTTCGCTTACCATAATGCTCTTGAGTTTCATCCATGCTGTAGCCTGCTTGTGCAATGAGTTTTGCCCTAGTGACATTAAATAATCATTGTTGATTATTGGTTGTTTATTGAATATTACTATATTTAACTAGGGGCCCAGTACACAAATTCATGCATCTTGGAACTGTGGGCCATGAGGCTGCAGTGGGCACAGGAGTGGGTCTTGGCCCATCCTCTGCACCCCTGCCTGGCCCCTTCCACTGCAGCCCCTAGTTCCCTGTCTGCTGGCAGATCTGCTCCTGCTGCAGCTACTCCCACTACGTATTTACAGTGCCAGCCCCGCTCACACCCGCTGATGGTGTGGAGTGATTGGGGCCAGTGCCAGCAGCAGGTGCGAGTGGGGCTGGTGCCATCAGTGGGTACAAGCAGCAACTTCTTGCCTCAGTTGCCCCTCAGGAGCATGGGAAGTGGGGTGGAGAAGCCCTGAGGGGTGATTGGGACCGTCAGCCACCACTCACAGTTGCTGATGGCGCCAAGCGATTGTGGCTGGCACCGGGTGCTGGCAGTGGGTGTGAGCAGAGCCAGCGTTGGCAGCAAGTGCGAGCACCGGGGAGGACTGTGGCACATGTGAGCAAAGAATTTTCAGTAACCACCAGAGGCTCGCCCAATGACAGCAACCAGCGCCCTGCCTTGGTCTGGCACCCCCGCTCACCTGCTCCACCATCCTGCCATGGCCAACGCCCACCATGTTTCACACTCTGCTGCCTGCTGCTGACACCTGCCATGTTCTCTGTGCGGCCCCTGGTTGGCCACACAGGTCACAGCAACCAGTTGTTTGGTTGTTCAGTTGTTCTGCCATTTGGTCTATTTGCATATTAGGTTTTTATATACTATCCAATAAAAGAGCAATATGCAAATTTGACCGTAACTTCACCACACCCACAAGCCATGCCCACAGCCACGCCCGCCAGCCAATCAGGAGATTATGCAAATAAACCCCAACCAAGATGGCTGCCGCCACTGAGAGCAAGAGGAAGGCTTAGGTTTCCCCAGCAACAGATGAAGCCAAACTTTTCGCTTGCCTAGGCCTCCAATCAATGTTACAAAGTTTCAATTATAAAAGATACAAAAATGGCGGCAGCCACTGAGCTGGAGAGAACAGAAGCTTGGGTTTCCCTGGTAACAGAGGAAGCCAAACTTTCAGTCTGCTGTTGCTGGCCTAGGCCTCCACTCTAGGCTACAATGTTTCAAACAGAAATGGCTCCCACCGCACCCCTGAGTGAGGAGAAGGCTAGGCTCTGCTGTAGGCTACAAAGTTTCAATTGTAGACATAGATTAATCCCAGACCCCAGGGCCTCCACTTGAGTCACTGGGGTGCGTGGCCAGCCTGCAAACCTCCAAAGGCTCCTCGCCCAGGCTGCTCCTTACCCCAAGGGAACCTCCACCCTGATCTGGGACACTCTTCAGGGCAAACCAGCTGGCCCCCACCCATGCACCAAGCCTCTATCCTATCTAATAAAGGAGTAATTGGCAGATTGACCATCCCTCTAACACACAAGAGGGCTGCCCCCATATGGTCAAAGATCCTGCCCCCATGTGGACACAAGATAGCCACTACAAGATGGCCAGTAGGGGAGGGCTGTTGGGAGGTTCCAGGCCCTACATGGGAGGGCAGTTGTGGGCGATCATGCCAGCAGGGGAGGGCAGTTAGGGGTGACCAGGCCAGCAGAGGAGGGAAGTTGGGGGCAAATAAGCTGGCAGGGGAGCAGTTAGACATCAATTAGGCTGGCAGGGTAGTGGTTAGCGGGTGATCAGGCTGGCAGGCAGAAGCAGTTAGGGGCAATCAGGGAGGCAGGCAGGTGAGCAGTTTGGAGCCAGCAGTCCTGGATTGCGAGAAGGATGTCAGACTGCCTGTTTAGGCCCGATCCTGGTAGGGCAGTCGGACATCCCTCGAGGGGTCCCAGATTGGAGAGGGTGCAGGCTGGGCTAAGGGTCATACCCACCCCCATGCATGAATTTTGTGCACCATGCCTCTAGTATATAGATAATCGTAATCAATACATATAAACTATTCCCAATGAAAATTAATAATTTAATGTTAAAAGAAACCGTCATTAAACATATCACTCAAAAAATAAATCAAATTAGAAAGAAGATTGATTTAGAACAAAAGAAATTAAATACTCTTACACAGCTGTAATAAAAATATGGATCTTGTTACCTTGAGAAGTTTTGCAATCTGGATATGTAAATAATGCAGGAAATCTTTATAAGATATTTATAAAAATGTATTTCATCTTTATTAGATTATTAAGGGGGAAGTTAGAGTTATTCATAATATATTGTTAATCTTAAAATCAATATAATCTATACTTATAATAAGGTAATGTGCAAATTGGTTGGGGTGCTGTCATGTAACAACTGATCAGCAGGCAGGCAGGGCAGTGAGCTACGAGAGGCAGAGAGTTACCTTATTCCACAAAATATCATTAACTACTTCTGCCAAATAACAAAATATCTAGGCTGAATAGAACATATATCTAGCCTAGTGTTATATCTCTACCTTTTGTATGTGTCTGTGCTACCTGTTTCCTGTAAAATTAAAGCACCCAGAGTGACCCCAGGTTTGCCACTAAATTTTAAGGATGTATATTGATAAAAATAACTTTTACTTATATTCTGCTTAACTTAGGCTTTTAAATATGCATTGTCACCAAAACCGGTTTGGCTCAGTGGGTAGAGTGTGGGCCTGCAGACTGGGGGGGGGGGGGGGGAGGGCGAGGGGCGGGGTCCCGGTTCAATTCTGGTCCAGGGCATGTACCTTGGTTGTGGGCACAGCCCCAGTGGTGGGTGTGCAGGAAGCAGCTGATCAATGTTTCTCTCTCATCGATGTTTCTAACTCTCTATTCCTCTCCCTTCCTCTCTGTAAAAAATTGATAAAATAAAAAAACCTTTAAAAATATATGCATTGTCTTTTGTTATATTAACTAGAGGCCCAGTGCACGAAATTCATGCACAGGTGGGGTCCATAGGCCTGGCCAGTGATCCGGGTCTATCAGGGCTTTCCTTCTGGCTACCAGCTGCCTTCCTTCCCTGGCTGCCAGATGCTGGCCAGGGCTTTCTTTTCCCAGCTGCCAGCTGCCGGCTGGGACCTTCCCTCATTCTGCCCCCTGGTGGTCAATGCAGAGCATAGTGAGTGACTGAACTCCCAGTCTCTTGACCAAACTTCTGAGGGGACACTTTGTGTATTAGCCTTTTATACTGTACTGGGGGCCCGGTGCACGAAATTCGTGCACTGGGGATGGATGGTCCCCAACCTGCCCCCTCTCACATACTGGGAGCCCTCAGGGAATGTCCAATTGATGGCTCACCCCCAGCCTGCCCAAGTCATTGCCCTGTTCAGCTCAACCCCGGCTGTCTGTGACCACCCGGCCCCGGGGGCTGGGCGCTTGTCGCTGCTTCCCCTCACAGCACCCGGAGGCTGGGCGCTCACAGCCACCACCATTTCATCTCTACCCCTGGGGCCTGGCGCTCGCTCCACTTGGCCCCTCCCCTGCTCCTGATTGGCTGGTAGCATAGCCAATCAGGAGTGAAGGTACGGTCAAATTTGCACTTTTCTCTTTTATTATATAGGATATTACATGCATTTTCATTATGTTCACATATGTCTGGGTTTTTATACTTTCAACTTGTAAGAGGCACTTTCATGTACTCAAAGGATAAGATAAAACTTATTTCTCTTAGTTTTATTTTTGTATTGTAATTATTTGAATATGTATTTTTTTATTTTTTATTATAGACTCTAGAAGATCCAAATCCATTGGGATTGCAGACATTGGTTGATCAAAATGTAATCTCTTGTGAGCCACCAAATAATAAGAGAAATTCAAGTCCATTGAAAAATAGCTCTGATCAAGACCCTCCATCTGTGTTAAGGAGATCATCCGGAATGAAAGTAGGCAAATATACAAAGCACAAAGATGACCTGTGTAAGATACCAAAAAAGATTTTACCCATAGTAGTTGGCTGTGAGAGTCAAGCAAGTAACTCTTCAACTGAAACTTTCAGGTATGCTATGAAATTATATTTTTCTACCAAGTATGCTACAGAGCTTATAGATAAATCTATGCTTGGGACATTGAGTCATGGTATAGTTACCCCAAGTAAAGAACCTTACTTTTTAGTATTGATAAATAATTATCTTGCAGTTGCTTTTCTTAAAAACTAGAAAACCCTTTTACCTTTTTATTTGTAAGACAAAGTAATGGTGACTTGTATTTCAGTCTAACATTAATTTTCTTCGATTTTTTTAAGTAAGTTTTAGATAACCCATCACCACACATAGTTACAGTTTTTTTGACTTGAGATGAGAACTTTTAAGATTTACTCTCTAAGCAATTTTCAAATATCCAATACAGTATTATTAACTACTGGGAGCCCAGTGCACAAATTTGTGCACTGTGAAAGGACCTGTGGGCCGCGAGGCTGCAGTATACACAGGGGGCAGTATTGGTCCATCCTCCATGCCCCTTCCTGGCCCCTCCCACTGCGGCCCCTGATCTCTCTGCCAGCAGCCCCACTCCTGCTGCCACAGCTCCCATGCACTAACAGCGCTGGCCCCACTCGCACCTGCTGATAGTGCGGAACAATTGGGGTCAGCACCAGCAGTGGGTACGAGTGGGGCTGGTGCTGTCAGTGGGTGAGAGTGGCAGCTGTTTCCCCGATCACTCCTCTGGAGCAAGGGGAGGAGGAGAAGCCATCAGGGGCGATCAGGGCCAGCAGTTGCCGCTTGCACCCACTGATGGTGCCGAGAGATCGGAACTGGTGCTGGGTGCCAACAACGGGTGCGAGTGGAGGCACTGGCTGAAGGTGTAAGCGGGGCTGATGCTGGCAGTGGGTGCAGTGGCAGCTCCAGTGCCAGCAGCAGGTGCGAGTGGAGCCAGCACTGGCAACAGGTGCGAGAGCTGGGAGCAATCACAGCGTGTGAGAGCAAAGAATTTTCAGTAACCACCAGAGGCTCACCCTGATGATAGCAACTAGCACTCAGCTTTGATCTGGGTCCCCCGCTCACCTGCTGCACCATCCTGCCATGGCCAACGCCTTCCATGTTCCGTACATGTCCCCTGGTGGTCAGTGCATGTCATAGCGACTGGTTGTTTGGTTGTTCCAATTTGCATATTAGCCTTTTATTATATAGGATAGTCACTGTGCTGTATATTATATCCCCAGGACTATAATATACATATATATCTATCTATATATCTATATCTATATATTTTTTAAAAAAAAATAATTTTCTTTAAGAGAGAGAAAGGAATGGAGAGGGATAGAGAGAAACATTGACGAGAGAGAAACATTATCAATAGCCTATCTCCCGCATACCCCCTACTGGGGATCAGTCCCACAATTGGCATGTGCCCTGACCAGGAATTGAATCGTGATCTCTTGGTTCCTAGATTGATGCTTAACCACCGAGCCACACCGGTAGGACTGGACTTATTTATGTGTATATCTTAATTTTTAATTAAATTTATTGGGGTAAGTATTAGTAAATAAAATTATATAGGTTTCAAGTGTACATTTCTATAATTCATTGTCTGCGTATTGCATTGTATGTTTCCACCCAAAGTCAGATCTCCTTCTGTCACCATATATTTGACCCCCTTTACCTTTTACTACCTCCCTCCTTTCCCCACAGCACTATTGTCTGTGCCTATGAGTTTCTGTATGTTGGTTTTTCTTGTTTGTTCACTTGTTGATTTCACTTTTATATCTCACATATGAGTGAAATCATATGGTTCTTAATTTTTCTGTTTGACTTATTTTGCTTAGCACGATATTCGATTCATCCATGTTGTCACAAATGGCAGTATTTCATCTTTTCTTATGTTTGAGTAGTATTCTATTGCATGTATATGTCACATCTTTATCGAAAGTCATTTATCGAAAGATACTTTGGTTGTTTCTATGTCTTGGCCACCATAAATAATGCTGCAGTAAAATAGGGGTGCATATATGTTTGTAAATAAATGTTTTCAAGTTTTCAGTTAGATATCTAGAAAAAGAGTTTTTGGGTCATGTGGTAACTTTATTCTTAAATTTTTGAGGAATCTCTATACTATTTTTGCATAGTGGCTATACTAGTTTACATTTTTACCAGCAGTGAATGAGGGTTCCTTCATCACCACACCTTCTCTAACACGTGTTATTACCTGTTTTGTTGATAATAGCCATTCTAACAGGTATGAAATGGCGTCTCATTTTGCTTTGGATTTGCATTTCCCAAATTTCTAGTACAGTTGAACATCTTTTGTATTTTTTTGCCATTTGTATGTCTTCTTGGAAGAAATACCTGTTCGGGTACTCTGCCCATTTAATTGGATTGTTTGTTTTTTGTAGTTGAGTTGTATGAATTCTTTATATATTTTGAATATTAAATGCTACTGGAGGTTTTGTTTGCAAATTTCTTTTTCCATTTGGTTGGTTGCCTTTTTATTTTGTTAGTAGTTTCTTTTGCTGTGCAGAAGCTTTTTCGTGTTACATAGTTCCATTCATTTACTTTTGCTTTACTCCCATTGTCTTTATGGCCAAATTTACAAAATCCTCTCTAAGAAAAGGTCCTAGTGGTATGCTTTCCCCCTATGTAATTTTTTTAAAAAATATATTTTATTGATTTTTTACAGAGCGAAAGGGAAAGGGATAGAAAGTCAGAAACATCGATGAGAGAGAGACATCGATCAGCTGCCTCTTGCACGCCCCCTACAGGGGATGTGCCCGCAGCCAAAGTACATGCCCTTGCCGGAATCGAACCCGGGACCCTTCAGTCCGCAGTCCGATGCTCTATCCATTGAGCCACACCTGTCTCGGCTCCCCCTATGTAATTTATTGTTTCAGATCTTATATTTATATCTTTGGCCCATTTTGTGTTAATTTTTGTATATTGTGACAAACAAATACAATAAAGTCGCAGGTTTCAAAATTGATATATAAAAATCTATTACATTCCTATATACTAACAATGAAATTTCAGGAAAAGAAATGGAAAAAAACAGTTTCAGTTGCAACAAAAATAAAATAGCTAGGAATAAACTTAACAAAAAGTGGAAGGACCTATACACTGAAACCTATAGGACACTATTAAATGAAATTAAAGAAGATACAAAGAAATGGAAAGACTTTCTGTATGCATGAATTAGAAGAATCAGCATAGTTAACATGGCCACATTACCCAAAGCAATATACAGGTTAAATACAATCCCCATAAAAATCCCAATGGTATTTTTTAAAGAAATAGAACAACAACAACAACAAAATCACCATATTTGTATGGAACCACAAAAGATTCAAAATAGCCAAAGCAATTCTGGAAAGAAAAAAAAAAAAAAGATAAAGTGGGAGTTATCACACTCCCTGACTTCAAATTATACTACAATTAGTTTGAGACACTAATCAAAACAGCATGGTATTGGCAGAAAAACACACACACAGACCAATGGAACAGAATTGAGAACCCAGAAATAAATGTGAACAAATAATTTTTCACAAAGAAGCCAAAAACATACACTGGATAAAATGAAGCTTCTTCAATAAACAGTGCTGGGAAAATTGGAAACCACATGCAAAAAAATGAGACTACACTACTATTCGTCACCATTTACAAGGATCTATTTGTGTTATAACTAGAAATGTATACCTTGTGACCACTTTCACCCATTTTACCCACTTATCCTGCAACACCAATCTGTTCTCTGTATCCCTGAGTTTGGGTTTTTTTTTAGATTTCATTTATAAGGAGATCATGTGGTCTTTGTCTTTCTCTATCTGACTTATTTCACTTAACATAATACCCATAAGGTCCATCCATGTTGTAAAAAATGACAGGTTTTGCCCTAGGTGGTTTGGCTCAGTGGATAGAGATTGGTCTGCGGACTGAAGAGTCCCGGGTTTGATTCCAGTCAAGGGCACATGCCCAGTTTGTGAGAGACAACTGATCAATGATACCCTCTCATCATTGATGTTTCTCTCTCTCTCTCTCTCTCTCTCTCTCTCTTTCTCTCTCTCTGTTTCTCCCCCCGCTCCTCTCTCCCTCCCTCCCTCCCTCTCTCCCTCCTCTTTCCCTCCCTCCCTCTCTCGCTCTCTCCATCTCTTTCTCTCCCTCTTTCCCTCTCCCCTCCCTTCTTCTCTGAAATCAATTTTTAAAAAAGGGCAGGGTTGTTGTTTTTTCCTTTCTATGGCTGAATGATATCCTATTCTATATGTATACCACATTTTCTTTATCCATTCATTCAACAATATAGATTGTTTTTCATGTCTTGGCTGTTGTAAACAATGTAATGAATGTGAAGGTGCAGATACTTTTTCAAGATCGTGATTTTGTTTCCTTTGGATAAATACCTGGAAGCAGAATTGCTGGATCATGTGGTAATTTAATTTTTAAATTTTTTTTTTACGAAACTCCGTTCTGTTTTCCATAGTGGCTTTACCAATTTATATTCCCAACAACAGTGCACAACCATTCCCTTTTCTATTTGCTCACCAACCCTTGCTATTTCTTGTCTTTTGATAATAGCTACTCCACCAGGTATAAGGTGCTACCTTATTGTTGTTTTGATTTGCATTTCCTTGATGGTTAGTTATGTGGAGAACCTTTTCATATAACTCATGTACATCCATTGGCCATTTGGATGTCTTTAAAAAAATGTCCTTTCAGTTCCTCTTCCATTTAAAAAATGTTTTTAAAATAGATTTTTAGAGAGAGAGGAAGAGAGGGCAATAGAGAGATCGAAACATCAGTGAGAAACATCAATGATCAGCTGCCTCCCACATGTCCCCTGTTGGGGATCGAGCCTGCAACTTGGGCATATGCCCTGACCAGGAATTGAACTGGTGACCTCTTGGTTCCTGGGTCAGTGCTCAACCGCTGAGCCACACTGGCCAGGCCCTCTCTTATTTTAAAACCATATTTTATTGGCTATTGAGTTGTATGTTTATATATTTTGGATTTTAATTCCCCTTATCAGATATATGATTTGCAGGTATTTTCTTCCATTCAGTAGGTTGCCTTTTCATTTTGTTGATGGTTTCCTTTGCTCTGCAGGTTTATATAGTTCCACTTGCTTGTTTTTGCTTTTGTTACCTTCGCTTTTGGTGTTAATTTCGAAAAAATAATTGCCAAGACCAGTGTGAAAGTGCTTACCCCTACATTTTTTCCTATGAGTTATATGGTTTTAGGTCAAACTCTCAAATCTTCAATCCATTTTGGGCTAATTTTTGTGTATGGTATAGGATCATGATCCAGTTTTATTCTTTTGCATGTGGTGGTCCAGTTTTCCCAATACCATTTATTGAAGAGACTATCTTTTCTCCATTGTACATTCTTGGCTCCTTTGTCATAAATTAATTGATGCATGTATAGCTTTATTTCCAGGCTTTCTATTTTATTCCTCTGATCTGTGTGTCTGTTTTTATGCCAATATTTTGCAGTTTTTGATCAGTGCTATCCCATATGGCAAGTTCTTTTTTCTTGCAAAGAGCCTACCTCTTTTTCCCTAGAAGGTGAGTAGAGTGGATAGTTGCATGTCAACTTGGAGAGTAAGGGGCAAGAGACTCAGAATACACTTGCAGGTGACTTCCCCTGAAGGAGAGAAGCACACAGGTGACACAAAAAAATAGGCTAGAAATGATAATGACTAGCATACCTGTCACAGATTTATCCGCAGTTTTCTCAGGAGCCATTTTCTTACTTACAATTGCTGCGTTGCTTGACAATAGATAAGTAAAATACCTTTTGAGTTTTAAAAATTTAGTCAGAATTTTTGATATGCCTCTCTGTTAATGGTTATAGAGAACATGAGAATAATTTTAAAAACATTTATTTTTTCAAGAATGCAGGGTCATGCTTTAATGATTGAAGGTAAAAGGAAGAATATGCATTCATCTAGACTCAAGAGTAAAGAACAAATCTGGAAAAATGGAAAAATTATGAGACAAAAAGGTGAGGAATATTTTATTTCTTTAAGTAGTAACTTACAGAAACAAAATTCTGGCACTGAAAAAGATTTAAAGTTTCTCTATCTCAAAGTTTTCATTTTACTGATGAGGCAATTCAAGGAGGTAGGTTAAGGATTTTTCCCAACATTGCACAGATCATCAGTAGCATAATTAGGACTTAATCCTGAACTTTTGACTCATAGGATGATATTTTTCTATACTTATTAGAGAGAATAGTTATAGAACCCTTTTATTTTTTTATTTTTTATTTTTTTAATTATTTTTTATTGATTTTTTACAGAGCGGAAGGGAGAGGGATAGAAAGTCAGAAACATCGATGAGCAACATCGATCAGCTGCCTCTTGCACACCCCCTACCGGGGATGCGCCCGCAGCCAAGGTACATGCCCTTGACCGGAATCGAACCCGGGTCCCTTCAGTCCACAGTCCAATGCTCTATCCACTGAGCCAAACCGGTTTCGGCTATAGAACCCTTTTAAAACCTAGATGTCTGATTTATATTAATTACATGGAAGAGATATATTGGCTATAGAGGTCGTCTCTGAAGAGTGAGCTGTCCCAGCACTATAACAGACCCTAGCCCAGGGTTCCAGAGCTGGAAAGAGAAGTCCCCATACTTCAGGCTGTAAAAACCAGCAGGGAATATGCCTGAATGATATAGAGGCTGCTGGAGTCCTAGGCAATTCCTCTTAAAGGGCCCACTCATTAACTTATTTGGACTCACTCCCTCTGAGCTACCTCATTGGGGCAGCAACTTGAGAGGAACCAGGGACATACAGGGAGTAACTAAATTGTCTGGCATCAGTGCAAGAGCTGGGGGAGAAGCTTTCTCCCAGACAAAAGTGCTGGCAGAGGCCACTGTTCCTTTTCTGAGCCATCACCCCAACACAGCTAACATGACATATCTGAGTCTCCATCAACTGGGTTCACACTTTTCATCCCATCCTGGTGATTCCCTGAAACCCTGCCATTCCCAACTTGGGGGCTCATTCAAGCAATTTACAATTACTTTTCCGTACAACTGTCCTCAATTGCCTCAGAGGAAACGACTTTCCTAAAATCTTTCAAACAAGCAGCAGCTGGCCCCAGTGTACCCCATATCTCTTGCTAAGTGGTCCCAGGCCTGGCACTAGCTGTAGCCTGCCTTGGGTCATAGCTAGGCCTCTCCTAAGTACCTCCAAACCCCAAACAAGTATCACCCATTTTTTGGAGAGGACTTACTGTATAAGGCTGCTCTTCTCAAGGCTGAAGATCACTCTGTAGTTTACACTGTGTGGCCCCATGAAGGCACTGGCACCTCCCGGGAGGCCCCAGAGCCAGTGCACTTATTGGATACCTTCAATCCATGGCAGATTACAATGCCCCGTTAGTGACACACTCAAGGGGCAGACTCAGTGAGCACTGAAGCCCCACCGAAGCAAGTCCTGCTCTGTAGGGTCAGCTCCTGCACAGCAGCTCTTCTGTAGTCACAAATGGTCCTCACAGCCGATTGGTCTAGGGGTCAATTCCTCCCAGTGATGCCAACAGCAATCGGCTCAACTACAGCAGCACAGTGTACCTAGCCCACATAGGGATGCACCTAGAGTGTCCAGCTCCGGTGACTGGGGAGATGAGCCATTGGGCCCTCAGGACACTTAACACAAGGCCACTCTATTAAGACCGAGAGACATAGCAGTTCTACCTAATACATAGAAATAAACACAGAGAAGCAGCAAAATGTGTAGACAAAAAGACATGTTGCATTGAAAGAATGGAAGAAATCTCTAGAAAAAGAACTAAATTAAATGGAAGAAAACTACCAGATATGGAGTTTGAAACAATGATTATAAGGATGCTCAGGGAACTTAGGAAGAAATTCAAGTAACTTAGTTAAACTTAAAACACCATGATAAAGGACATAGGAATCATAGAAAAGAATCAGTCAGAAATGAAGAATACACTAACCGAAATGAAGAATCAGTAGTAGAATAGATGATGCCTACAATCAAATCAGCAATTTGGAAAATGAGGAAGCCAGAAATGCTCAATCAGAACAGCAAAAAGAAAAAAAAAAAGAAGATAGTGTAAGGAGCCTCAGATACAACTTCAAGTGTACCAACATGCACATCATGTTTACCCTGTAAATATGTATGGTAAAGTGAGCCAGGAGAAGAGGAAGCAAGAAATTAAAAACCATTCTGGCCGGTTTGACTCAATGGATAGAGTGTCTGCCTACAGACCAAGGGGTCCCGGGTTCCATTCTGGTCAAGGACACATGCCTGGGTTGTGGGCTTGATCCCCACAAGGGAGTGTGCAGAAGGCAGCCAATCTATGATTCTCATTGATGATGTTTCTATCTCTCTTCCTCTCTGAAATAAATTTTTAAAAAAAATTTAAAAAAGATATTAAAAACCTATTCTCAACAATAAAGGTTAAACAAAAGAAAATAATCTGTTAATTTTTTCATATATGCACCTTTCATGGGTTTCAATCAACATAAACTGTTCAGATGATTTAGAACTTCAATTAACATTTGTCTCTTTCATCTTATTTCATGTAGATATTATAGTTGGGTTAATGGATAAAATGCTCTTTTATAATATAGTGTACATCTATTCCATTGACTGGATTCACTGTGTCATTTGTATTCCCCCTGATTTTCAAATAAAGATTATTATTTTTTGTTTACTTTTGTTCCTTCCTTCTTTTTAGAAAAAAAGGAGATGAATAAAATACCCCTTTCTCTCATTAACCGGAGAAACATTTTTGGAGAGAACTTACTGCACAAGGCTGCTTTTCTCAATGATTTTCATCTTGTTCATTGTTGTATTGAAAAAGGAGGAAATGTTAATCAACCAAGTTATGCTGGTAAGTTGGGTTATCACCCGCAGTTATTTTGAAATAACTGTTTTAAATTTGTTATTTTTGATTAGTTAGTTAGGTTTGTAGTTTTAGATTAGTTATTCCTGTGAATGTATGGTGAAGTGAGCCTAAGGCAAGTCTTAAATAAAGCTTCCAGTAATTTTCCTTCACAGGTAGCTCTTCAACATCATCTCCTAGGGAAGTGGGAAGTGGAGGGAGGAAGAGAAGAGCATTATATTTCATTTTCAGTGATTATGCCTGCCTAGGGCCCACTGGGCAGGCATGGCATTATACAGAAGGATGGATTCCTGAGGCTGGCTTGCTGCCTTTGCCTGGGCATTGTTACTATGCACCTCATCTTTGAGTGGAAAATGAGGTCAAAATTTGAAAGAAGCTAATGTTATACTGAGCTTATAAAAAAAGTAATATTTCTTACAGGATATTATTCTACTATCCTTTTTTATTGACTTTATTATTATGAGGCCTTTTAAATCTTTTAATGCAGTCTTGATAACCTTTTATTTTTAATTTTTTGCACAGAAATATGACTGCTTTGTATTCATAGCATGTTTAGCAATTTTACTATAAGATGAACCATCAATAAAATTTTTAATTAATACTTCAGGAACAGTTTTGTGTCCAGTACAATTAAGTTTTTATGTATATTCACTTATTTATTAACTTCAACTTTATTTGTCCTAGGTTATGGACAGTAAATGACATTAATTTTCTGCTATTAATCTTTAACTTTACATAAAACTTATCTGGGGAGGCAAGAACACAAATTATTTACTCCAATTTAAGAGGCCAAATATATAGACTTTTAATTAGTTCTTAAGACATTTGAAGGAAACCTATCTCTTTTTCCTTCCAAAATAACTTTCAGGCTACAGAGAGTTTCATTTAAGAATCTTTGTCTTTCTTTTTTACAACATACAGTTTTGTATCGCCAGGCCATGTCACATGAAACAATTTCTCTTCAAGTTATGGTGACCACTGATACGGATCAGATTTAATATTTTAATAATAATCTTAGTTTGTTAAGTCCGGGACGCCTGCCGCTCTCACAAAGGCACCAAGAGACGTTCTCATGCAAACAGCAAAGGGTTTATTCACCAAGCATGCTGGGGCTCACAACATACCCTGAAGTCAGAGTAGAGGCTGAGAGCCCCGAGACAGTGCAGAGCCAGGGCTTAAATACCCTGAAACAATTAACAGAGTCATACAGATGTCGTCAGGGGGACTTGTTACAGTTTTACAGTTTGTTTTTCCCGAAACCGTTGACATGTACATCATGTACATTAATCTCAGTTTTACAATCTCAGTTTCACATTCTTGGTCAAACATCCTGTTTTCCTGTTCTCTTATCATTATCCCTGTGCTCTCCCACTCTGCAAGGGGGGTAGGATGTAGTGTACTGGGTAATGTCTCTGTAATCTTTACTACCAATCTAGTCGCCCTACAGGGTGCACTCTACCGACCACTACTTCCAATTCTGCTGCCTTACAAGTTTACCCTGTAAATATTAGTGAAGGAGAACTCAAAATCTTAAAATTTCTTCTTTTTATTAAAATTATAATTATATTTTAAAAGTTTCCTCTTAGGCTTATTTGTATATACAGAAAGATTATGGGAAGGCTTCAATAACTTTCTTTAAATAACTTTAAATTGCTTACAAAGACATTGGGTTACTCAAAGGAAGGGGTTGGCCTTTGTTATTTCCAAGATGGTGGCCCCCATGTGATCAGTAACCATGTGGCCACCATGGCGGCTATCTAATCCCTTCTTTTAAAAGACAGTCAAAATCACATTACAGACAGACAGAAATCTCACTAGTTGTTTTTGGTTTTTATTAGAATTGTTTATAAAAATATTGGCTTTTCATTTAGCTGAAAACCTTGATTATAAATTAATAAGCTAATATACTTAAGTAATTAAGTAGGCACCTTCATTTAAAAGCAAAGCAAATTTAGTAAATGTTTGCATCTGATTCACAAGCAGCAAATGGTGCCTTAATTAAGAATGCAGGCGGCTACCAAAGTCAGGCAGTAAATGGTGGCTTCTGATCTGTTTTTTTGGATTTCCTTGGATTCAATTACTTATAAAAACATTGGCTTCTCAATGTAACTTAATTTGTATAAGACCTTGATTATATTTTAAAAGGCTAATTTATAAAGTAACTTAAGTAGGTAACTTTAATTAAAAAGGCAAAAAAATCTTATTCAGTAAACTTATAGGTATGAACTTATTGGTCTGATTCACAAAGCACAAACGCTATCCCACTGCTTGGAGCTTTTGTGTTTCTTAAAATTCTACAGCTGTTGAAAAATTTGGCTATATTTAAGAAATATATTGTTACTTTATTTTGCCCTTCTTTCATAACATTTAATATATGTACGTGAGTAAAATATATTGATTAATTTTTACTTGATAAAACTTTCCAATTTCAAGTATCAATCAGTTTAATTAATAAATACTTCTTTTAAGAGAGAACAGGCTTTTGAAAACATTTCTGGGCCCATGAAATGTCCGAAAGTTATTCTGAATGTCTTGAAATATACTTGGAAAGATCAAATATATATATTTATATATATAATTTAAAGATTATATACTTAAATTAACTTAAAGAATATAAATTAAATGTAAACTGGATCATAGAATTAATGCTCTTTTTAAAATTAGACCAATAAGTAACATATTTTGAATTCCTAATTATCAGAGAAAAACACATTTTATTTTCTCAAAAAAACAAGTTATACTTTAGGCATTTCATTACCACATTTATATAATTTCTCGCAATTCAATCCGAACTTTAAACTTTCAGAGCTTCAAATTTTATGGTAGCAAATTAAATACTTGGAATTTCTCAAAGTAATAATACTTTTACATTTTTAAAGATACATTTCAAATAAAATACAAGGCATATTCAATTAATAGATTAACTTCTACCTATTAGACTTTATACTAGTCATACTCAGATCAACATTTCAGTATTACATCATTTCAATATATTTAGATATGTTTTTATCATTAGAATTAATGAACTTCAAACTTTTTTTTTTTTTTTAAGTTTCCAGCCAATAGGCCTGGCACAACTAACCTTTAAAAGTGACCATTTTTCTGCTGGGGAAGTCAAAAAGCAAACCTGTAGCTATTCACATGCAAAATTGCTATCTATTTCCTGCTGGTTACTTGCCTCTGGGCAGGAGGTAAGTAACCAGCAGGAAATACTTTAGATTGCCATGGGAAACCTGTCTGTATTTTCCACCCCCAGTTCCTGTCCACCATCTTTGAGGCTAAAAAACAGTCTCGGGTTTTTATTCTGTACATAGCAAAAAGTTAAGCTCAGCTCAAAAACTCTATCTAAAATGTCCCAATAGTGGACAGTTGCGCGGCTTCATTTTTAAAAATGGCCTTTCCCTTTACATGTGCACAGAAATCCCCGATGCATTTATAGATTTTGTAAAAATTTTAAGTCACTAGCTGGAAAAAGCACGGCGAAGATGAGACCTTTTAAAATGGCTTTTTCAGGGAGTGGCATCCATATTGGATCGCCACATGTCTCTCTTCCCCCACCTTCTTCTTCTTTGGGGGAAAATTCAGTAATGGTCTGGCATCTGCTGTTTTTATTTTCATTATTATTTTTTCAATTTTTATTTTTATTTTTTAAGGAAAGAAAAAGATTTCTTAAGATAAATAATCATTGGCAGTTGCTGAGAAATTCCTTCATCTTTTCTACTTGGTTACAAGTAGTCTGAGCCTCCAACAAAAGAAGTCACTTTCAGGCGAGTGCCTCTATCCAGCCATAAAGGCTGGGCAGCTGTAAGCAAAACTTTCCTCATCTCTCACAGTGATGCTAGTCTCTCTCTTCCTCACACTCTGGCTCCCACTTGTATTTATTTACAAGATAAATCTTTATTTGGTGGCTTTTGACTGTGGTTGAGGTCGCAGGAGGGGTACATGGAGGCGGAGGAGGTGCAGATGGTATTCTTAGAGATTCGCACCCCTCCACTGCAGGCTGTAAGCTCATGGCTACATCCCCCTTAGACATTCTTAAACTCTCTTGTGCTGGATCACAAATTAAAGTAGGAACAGGAATCTTCTCTGGACCCTCTGCTGAATATCGGTCACACAACTGCTTTCTAAAGTTTCACCATGTTTCTTCAACAAGACTTCAGAAATTAAGTATCTGACTACACTTAACAGAGCATCCTTGAGCTTTGAGCATAGTTTTAAGCATTTGAAGATGACCCATATTTTACACCCAGCTTATTCAATACCCAACAATTGGCTCCCTACCTTACTTTTAAATCTGTGGTGCGCACAATTCTTGGAGCGGTCCCTGGCCTCTGGCCTCTTGCCTCTCGTTGGGTGACAGATGTGACGTAGGGGGTGAGATATGGCGGGAATCTCCCTTTTCCGCATCCAGCATGGAAAGAGAGATGAAACTGGTTCTGAATGTAGACAGCTGGGGATTGAGAAATAAAGAATAGAAGCAAAGCTGGGAGCTGGGTGGGATGCTGTCTTCTCTGATGGAGTGAAGGAGACTCAGAGCCCATGAAGCTGTGTTTATTTATATCCCCAAAATACCAGGAAGTTACACCAAAAGTTAGGATTAAAGGAGATTATTTGAATTCTTGAATAGCCCGGGCATTCCTGGTGCTTGACTGGATTTACATCTCAAGAGCCCGCTACAGACACCTGAGCAAAGGTGAGAGCCAAGCTGATAACACAACAGCCTTCTTGGTGAAGCATATTCCCAGGGCATGGCTCTGCCTGTCCCCTTGAGTTCAGCTGACAATAATTAAAGAAATGCCCATGTGCCTTCCCAGGGGGCCCTCTACAAAGCTGGGCCAAGGTGAAGCCAATCCCGGTGCCTGCAGCTGCAGCCAACCCAGGTGAAGCCACCCATGTTCCTGAGCAACGGTGGCTCAGGGCGACGAAGCATACATTCCGCCAGGCTGCTCACACTGCCCGCTCTCAGCAGCTGCCCTCCCCGGGACTCCAGCAGGGCTGTGAGGACTGGGGACTGCCAGTCCTTGTGGTTATGGGTGACACCATCTTTGTGATGGAATGATGGTTAATTTGCATATTACCCTTTTATTAGATAGGATAAACATTTAAAGCTTTAAGTTTCCCTCTAAATTCTGCATCTACCAGATTTTAATATATTGCATTTTCATTATCATTCAGTTTGCAATACTTTTTTTAAAAAAATATATTTTTATTGATTTTTTTACAGAGCAGAAGGGAGAGGGATAGAAAGTCAGAAACATCGATGAGAGAGAGACATCGATCAGCTGCCTCTTGCACACCCCCTACTGGGGATGTGCCCACAGCCATGGTACCTGCCCTTGCTGGAATCGAACCCGGGACCCTTCAGTCCGCAGTCCAACGCTCTATCCACTGAGCCAAACCGGTCTCGGCTGCAATACTTTTAATTTCTTGTATGTTTACTTATTTGAATCTAGCATTATATTAGAAGTTGTGTAATTTTTAAATATTTGAGGATTTTTCAGATCTTCTTCATTATTGATTTCTAATTTAATTCCATTGTGGTCAGAGGATACACTTCCTATGAATTTTATCCTTTTACAATTATTGAGAATTGGTTTATTGTCTGATATATGTTCTTGGTGAAGAACCCTTGTGTACTTGAATGTTTGTTCTTCAGTTGTATGTAATGACCTATCAATGTCAATTAGATGAAGGTGGTTGGTAATATTAAGAACATCTTTCTCTTTATTGACTTTTTGTTCTAGTTGATCTATTATTTCCTGAGAAGCGTATTGAAATCTTCACAGCTATGATTGTGGAACTGTCTGTTTCTCCATTTATCTATCTATCTATCTATCTATCTATCTATTTATTTATTTATTTATTTATTTATTTATTTATTTTAATAAATCTTTATTGTTCAGATTATTACAGGTGTTCCTCCCCTCCTCCCACCCTACCCCATGCCACTGTCTTCATCCATAGGTGTAAGATTTTTGTCCAATATCTTCCTACGCCCCTCACATCCTCTTCCCCCTGAGAACTGTCAGTCCACTCCCTTTCTATGTCCCTGATTCTATTATATTCATCCCTCCATTCTGTTCATCAGATTTTTCATTCACTTGGTTTTTAGATTCACTTGTTGTTAGGTATATATTTGTTGTTCATAGTTTTTATCTTTACCTTTTTCTTCTTCTCTTTTAAAGAATACCCTTGAGCATTTCATATAATCCTGGTGTGATAGTGATGAACTCCATTAGCTTTTTCTTATCTCGGAAGCTCGTTATTTGACCTTCAATTCTGAATGATAGCCTTGATGGTAGAATAATCTTGGTTGCAGGTTCTTGCTGTTCATCACTTTGAATATTTCTTGCTACTACTGTCTGGCCTGCATAGTTTCTGTTCAGAAATGTAGGTAACCAACTGTTTTTCTCTTGCTGCTTTCAAGATTCTCTCTTTGTCTTTTGCTCTTGGCATTTTAATTATGATGTGTCTTGGTGTGGTCCTCTTTGGATTCCTCTTTTTGGGGATTCTCTGCACTTCCTGGACTTATAAGTCTATTTCTTTCACCAGGTAGGGAAAGTTTTCTGTCATTATTTCTTCTAATATGTTTTCAATATTTTGCGCTCTCTCTTCTTTTGTCACCCCAATAATTCAGATGTTGGTACGCTTAAAGTTGTCCCAGAGGCTCCTTACACTATCTTCATATTTTTAGATTCTTTTTTCTTTTTGTTTTTCTGATTGGATGTTTTTTGTCTCTTCATATTTCAGATCTTTGGTTTGATTCTTGGAGTCCTTTGATCTACTATTGAATTTCTGTATATTCTTTATTTCAGACAGTGTATGCTTAATTTCTGACTGGTTCTTCCCATTTTCTTGGCATTCTCATTAAGATCCTTGAAGGTCTCATCAAGTTTCTCGGTGGTTTTTAGAAGATTCTTGAGTAACCTTATAAATGTGGTCCTGAATTCTATGTCCTCCATTTCTTTCATTCGTGACATGTTTCTTTGTCTCCACATTTTCACTGCTTCCCTGAGTTGGTATGGTAGCTTTATATACTAGGTGTCTCAGCCTCCCCTGTTACCTGAGGTGGACACTCTTTGTGCATCCCTTTGTAGACTGTGTGTACAGCCTTGTTGTGGTTAAGTCTTGATTGTTGTTGGTATCACTGGAAGGAATTGACCTCCAGGCCAATTGGCTGTGAGGATCTCCTGTGTCTATGCTGGGAGTCAGCCTTATGTGATAAGACTTGCAAAATTGCCCAAGCCTCTGTGCTCAGCTTGGATGGGGTGGAGTTTCACAGTGGAGCTGACAGCCTTAGCTTCCAGTTAGCCAATCCCCATGAAGTTCCTGGGTCTCTGTATCCCCAGGCAATCACTGCAAGCACTTCTGAGAGCAAGGCGCCTTCAAGCTTTGCCTGCTGTCAAACAGTCCAGTGTCTCCCCCAATGAATCTGGACTCCCAGATTCTCACTGGGTACTGGGGTTCAGTGCAGTCAGAACTGGGGTTCAGGGCTGTCTGGAGCCCTTGTCTCCTTCCCACTAGAGCAAGCCAGTGGCACAGTCAACAATCCGTTCTCTCTGCACGCACCCGCGTGCACGTGCCTCCAGACCTCTGTGTTTCGCCATTCCCCTGAGTTTCCGCCTTACAGTCCTAATACCCCCCGTATGGGCTTGGGTCCCCGGGGTCTTGCCTGGGACTGGGGCTCAGTGCAGTTAGAACTGGGGTTCAGTGCAGCCCAGAGATTTGTCAGTCCTCTCTGTGTGCACTCATGTAGGCGCCCCTGGACCTCTGCCCTTCGCTGCTCCTCTGAGATTCCGCTTTACAGCCCAGATTCCCCCCATATGAGCCTGGGTCCCCAGGGTCTCGCCTGGAACTGGGGTTCAGTGCATTCAGAACTGGGATTCGGAGAAGTCTGGAGCTTTTGTCTCCTTCCTGCTAGAGCGCACCAGCCAGGTACTCAGCCTCTCCGTCCTTGTCCTTTACGCACGGGTTTGTCTCCCTACCTTAGCCTTTTGCAGCTCCTCTGATTCTCTGTGTGCATTCCTCTTTCCTTCTAGTTGTAGAATTTCCAGTCAGCTAGCTTTCCTGTGATTCTGGATGATGTCCGTTTTGTCTTTTAGTTGTTTTTGAAATTGTTGTGCGAGGCAGCAGTTTAGGTGTTTATCTATGCCACCATCTTGGTTTCTCTGTTTCTCCCTTTAATTCTATCAAATTTTGCTTCTTGTATTTTGAAGCTCTGTTATTAGGTGCATACATAATTATAATGGTCATATCTTATTATAAATTGGCTTTGTATAAATAAATTTTTTGTTGATTTCAGAGAAGAAGGGAGAGGTAGAGAGAGATAGAAAGATTAATAATGAAAGAGAAAAAATGACTGGCTTCCTCCTGCATGTCCTCCACTGGAGACTGAGTCAACAACCAGGGCAAATTCCCTTGACCAGAATTAAACACAGGACCCTTCAGTTCATAGGCTGTTGCTCTTACCCACTGAGCCAAACCAGCTAGGGCTAAATCAGCTTTTAATCTTTGTGAAATACTAGAGGCTAGTGCATGAAATTCGTGCATTGGGGGGGGGGGGGTTTGTCCCTCAGCCCAGTCTGCAGCTTCTCCAATCTGGGCCCCCTCCAGGGATGTCCGACTGCTCGTTTAGGCCCTATCCTTCCTCAGGCCTAAACGGGCAGTCAGACATCCCTCTCACAATCCAGGATTGCTGGCTCCCAACTGCTTGCTTGCCTGCCTTCCTGATTGCCCCTAACTACTTCTGCCTGCCAGCCTGATAACCCCCTAACCACTCCCCTGCCAGCCTGATTGATGCCTAACTGCTCTCCTGCCAGTCTGATTGCCCCTAACTGCCTTCCCCCGCAGGCCTGGTCACCTCTAACAGCCTCCCCTGCAGGCCTGGTTCTCCCCAACTGCTCTCTCCTGCAGGCCTGGGTCCCCCCCCAAACTGCCCTTCCCTGCTGGCCCAGTCACCCCCAACTTCCCTCTTCTGCCTGCCTGGTCACCCCTAACTGCCCTCCCCTGCAGGCTTGATCGCCCCCAACTGCCTTCCCTTGCAGTCCTAGTCTCTCCCTACTGACCTTCCCTGCTGGCCTGACCACCCACAACTGCCCTCCCTTGCAGGTCTGGTCCCTCCCAGCTGCCCTACCCTGCTGCCAATCTTGTGGTGGCCATCTTGTGTCCACATGGGGGCAGCCATCTTTAACTACATGGGGGAAGCCATCTTGTAAGTTGGAATGATGGTCAAATTGCATATTACTCTTTTATTAGATAGGATAGAGGCCTGGTGCATGGGTGGGAGCCAGCTGGTACACCCTGAACAGTGTCCTGGATCAGGGTGGGGGTTCTCTTGGGGCATGAGGTGGCCTGGGTGAGGGGCCTGTGGTAGTTTGCAGGCCAGCCATGCCCCCTGGCAACTTAAGCAGAAGCCCTGGTATCTGGGATTTATTTATCTTCTATAATTGAAACTTTGTAGCCTTGAGCAGAGGCCTGAGCCAACCAGGAACTTGGCTTCCTCCATCACTGGGGATACCTAAGTCTCCTGCTCGCTTCGTGGCTGCTGCCATTTAAAAAATATATATTTTTAATTGATTTTTTACAGAGAGGAAGGGAGAGGGATAGAAAGTCAGAAACATCGCTGAGAGAGAAACATCGATCAGCTGCCTCTTGCACGCCCCTACTGGGGATGTGCCCACAGCCAAGGTACATGCCCTTGACCGGAATCGAACCTGGGACCCTTCAGTCCGCAGTCCGACACTCTATCCACTGAGCCAAACCGGTCTCAGCGGCTACTGCCATTTTTGTTGGGATTTATTTTTCTTCTATAATTGAAACTTTGTAGCCTCGAACGGAGTTCTGGGCTGGCCAGGATGTGCAGGAAGCTTTGCTTCCTCCATTGCCAGGGAAACACAGCCTACTGTTCGCTCTGTGGCCACAGCCATCTTGGCTGTGATAATTTGCATACTTGCTCCTGATTGGTTGGTGGGCAAGGCTTGTGGGTATAGCAGAAGTAAACTCAATTTGCATATTACTCTTTTATTAGATAGGATATCCCTTTATCTCTGGTAATACACTTTGTCTTAAAGTCTACTTTGTATGTTAATATAGACATTGTAGTCTTCTATATTTCTTGTCTATTTGCAATGCCATTTTTTATCCTTTTATTTTTGGCCTATTTGTGTCTTTATTTTTAAATTTTATTTTTCTTGTTAATCCTCACCTGAGAACATTTTTCTATTGATTTTTAGAGAGAGTGGAGGGGGAGACAGAGAGAAACATAGATGTGAGATACATATCCATTGGTTGCCTCCCACATGAGCTCTGACCAGGCCTGGAATCAAGCCTATAATCAAGATATGTACGTGCCCTTGACTGGAGTTGAATCTGCGACCCTTCAGTCCATAGGCCAGTGCTCTATCCACTGAGCCAAACCAGCTAGGACTACACGTAATATGTTTTAAATATGAAGACACAGACAGGCCCTAGCTGGTTTGGCCTGTGGACTAAAGGGTCCTGGGCTCAATTCTCAAGGGCACATGCCTGAATTGTGTGGGCTTAATCCCCAGTAAGGGGTGTGCACGAGGCAGCTAATCAGTGATTCTCATCATTGATGTTTCTATCTCTCTCACCCTCTCTCTTCCTTGATGAAATCAATAAAAATATATTAAAAAATGTATTTTGTGTAGCATACATTTTTGCTATTTTACACATTTTAACATTTTTTGCCTTTTAATTGGAATGATTAGTAAATTTTCACTTTACATAAGTATTCAGATTTAGGATTACCATTTTGCTAATTGCCCTTTGTGAGCTTCATTTTTTGTTTGTTTGTTTCCTTTTCTGTATTATTTTGTGGTGGATAGTGTAGGGATTACAATATGCATCTTTAATATGCCACAGTCTTTTTAGAGTAAATATTATAACACTTCATATAAAATGTATGAACATTGAACATACTTCCCTTATCCTTTGTGTGATGACTGTCACATAAAAGGCTAATATGCCACAGTCTTTTTAGAGTAAATATTATAACACTTCATATGAAATGTATGAACATTGAACTTACTTCCCTTATCCTTTGTGTGATAACTGTCACATAAAAGGCTAATATGCTAAGTGTCTGACTCTCCAGCTGTCCAACTGGTCACTATGACATGTACTGACCACCAGGGGGCAGATGCTCAATGCAAGAGCTACCATGATATGCACTGGCCATTTACAAAGAAATGGTACTGTGGACCTGGTGCCCACAAAGCAACACTCGACTTTTCCAAAGTGGGACACAGGCTCCACCACCAATCCAGAGTGACAGTTCATGAAATGGCAGCTGATGCTGCCAAGACCCCATGGTGCAAAATGTGGCCCGCACCCAGCCAAGCTTGGAAATGGTGGCTGTGGGCACCAAGTAATGACGTCACGTAGCAAGGCCCAGCTTCCTCTCCCTAGCGACTAGCCTCCTTGGAGTTTCTTCAGCCCAGGAACACAACTTACTTTTTAGCCAGGTGGAAATATTTTACCCTTAACCAAATATCTGTGAAGCGTTTTCCCCTACCTCATCTCATTTGATTCTCACAGAAGTACTGGAGTAGGTAGATAGGAGACTTGGTGGAACCCTGTTTTCTTTTTATTAGCCAGAAAACAGAGATTTAGAAAGCTTAGAAACCTGACCCAACTGAAAAGAGGTAAGAAATGGTGCACGTTGAAAATGTCTTCAGGTTTTCTTTCTGTGAAGAATGTAGTCAAACACTGCTGCAGTTAAATATTTTACCCTTTGTTTTACCTGTGTGATCTATAATAATTGCTTTGTATTGATATTTACTGCTTTGTTGCTGACAATTACCTGAAAGAGAAGTTGGAGTGCTTCACTGGGCTGGAAAAAGTTTAGCTAAATAAGAAAGCAGGTCTAATTAAGCAAGTTTATCCTATATAATAAAAGCCTAATATGCTAAGGATGTCCAACTGACAGTGGGGAGTGTGCCTAAGCCATCAGTCGGACACCCTCCAAGGGCTCCTGGACTGCAAGAGGGCACCATTCGGGCTGAGAGACCCTCTCTCCCAGTGCACGAATTTTGTGCACTGGAACTCTAGTAATGTTATAATTATCGACCAATATTACTTATCAATTGCTTTAAATAACCATGTGCATTTTAAGGAAATTTATAGGAAAAAAACCCCTCTATTAAATATATATTTTCTGTTTTTAGTCCTTTATTTTTTACTCTAGGTTTTCTATTTAAGAAAAATTCCTTCTATAACTGGGGTGATTTTGCCTCTCAGGGGGCATTTGGCAGTTTCTGGAAACATTTTTAGTTATTACACCTGGGAAGGGGTTGGGTGCTACTGGCCTTTGATAGAATGCTCAGAACGATAAAGAATTATCCAGCCCAAAAATGTTAGTCCCAAATCTAGAAACCATTGTTTATGGAGAAGGTACTGAAAAGAGTGAAATACACTTTGAAAAAAAATTGTATTATATTATATTATTATTAGTCCTGACCTAAGCATATATTTTCCATTGATTTCTAGAGAGTAGAAGGGAGGAGTGGGGTGAGAGAGAGAGAGAGAGAAAAAAAAAAAACATCATGAGAGGCACATCAATTGGTTGCTTCCTGCATGCTTCCTTATAGGGGTTGGAGAACCTACAGCCAAGGTATGAGGTATGTGCCCTTGACCAGGAATCCAACTTGAGACCCTTCGATCAGTGGGCTGATGCTCTAACTGTTAAGAAACCAACCAGAGCTGAAATACACTTTAAACATGCAACTTTTAGATTTTCTTACATCAATCATATGGAATTTAACAAATCTCTATAACCTATACCATTGTCTCTGGCTAACAAAGAAAAAGAACATTCATCTGGATGAATGGTTTTCTTGGAATAGTTTGTAGATTCTTAATTGAGCTACCTTAAATAGTTTTTTGCAAATAAGGAGAAAAGAAATATATACTTTTAAACTGATTCTATGTAGTTCTGCCAGTTGGGTTACTTTAATGGAAGTACCTTCAGCAAGAAATAAAGCTTTTCTTTCCTCTTTTTTTTTTTTTTGCAGAAAAGTAGCCTGCAGCCAGCAATTTTTTCTGAGTTAATAATGACACCTCACTCTCCTTATAGCCTTTTTATTTGAAGAATATTTTTCTGCAACAGAGCTGGGGTAGAAATTTGATTTATCCCTCAGATTTGTTGAATTCACCACATAATAAGGTTGTTTTCATGGTGAGATTATCTTGTCTCGTATATTAAAAATATTTCTTAAAGAAACAGTTTAGGATTTGAGTTTTTATTTTAAGGCTAAGCACAGAACATTATTAAGATGTGCTAAGATGCCCATTATAAACAAGTACCATTTCTTTTTTGTATAATAGGCTGGACAGCACTTCATGAAGCCAGTGTAAGGGGCTTTTATGAAACAGCAAGTGAACTAGTAAAAGGTGGAGCAGATGTGAATGTCAAAGGAAAGTACCAAATCACTCCCCTACATGATGCTGTGACGAGTGGACATTATAAGGTACCGTGATGCTTTCGTTTGTGGATCAGATGCTACATTCTGCAAGTCTTAAAAGCTCTGGCACCAAGAAATAGGAAAATAGGAATTATTTTAGGTTATTCTGCTAATCAATATTCAAAATTATTCTAAAATTTTACTGTAAATGGGTTTATTTTCCTAATATGGTAGGTGACATTTTAATGTAACTTAAAAAAATTTTTAAATTGATTTCTGAGAGGAAGGGAGAAGGAAAGAGAGATAGAAACAGCAACACTGTGAGAGAATTATTTATTGACTGCATCCTACATGCCGCATACTGGGGATTCAGCCCGAAACCCAGGCGTGTGCCCTTGAGAATTGAACTTTGATCTCCTGGTTCATAGGTTGAAGCTCAACCACTAAGCTGTGCCAGCTGGGTACTTTTAGACTCTTTTTGTATAGTGCTTTATAAGCTTCAAGAGAATCTTGCCTTCTATGAAGTGTTACACAATGATGTCCAGTCCTGTTAGGAGGCATATAGTTTTATGGAGTCTAGTATCAGTTTCAGAGTTGCCATAAGACATGAGAACCTCCTAGATTTAATGATCAGGCAGTATATACCAGCATAAGCATTACTTGGTTAAATATCAAAATACTGTAATTCCATATGAGTTGATTAATAGTAACTGTAATAATGGATAATGAAAATTATGAATTCTAGCACACATAGTTTATTTCAGAAATCGAATATGCTGTGAGCTTTCTTTGCTTTTGTTGTTGTTGTTGTTCAGGCATTGCATTACAGGGCTGAGGCACTTACTGAAATTATCTTATTATTTATTTCAGTACTGAAGTTCCTCCTGGGTTCAAAACTCCTAGGATAGGAAAGAGGGCTAACAACTGGGCTCAGGAAGATCTGTTCTGTATGCCTTCAGAAGAAATGCCTAACACAGAGCTGTGGGAGGCTGCTGGAAGCTATGGTCATAGATAGGCCTATTCCTTCCTAGTGTGAAACAGTGCTTTAGGTAGTTTTGCTTTTTTGGATAATGTATCACCTGC
Organism: Antrozous pallidus; assembly: GCA_027563665.1. Lineage (NCBI taxonomy): Eukaryota > Metazoa > Chordata > Mammalia > Chiroptera > Vespertilionidae > Antrozous > Antrozous pallidus. The sequence continues at coordinate 41,791,802 of CM050512.1, read as the reverse complement.
TAGTAAGTGATCATTTCTGCACATTGTGTAGAAGCTGGGAGGAAAGAATTCTGCCTGGGACCTAATTTAATGGCCAGAAGAATACAGGTTTAGATAGGTAATGAATGGTATGCACCCTCTCTCTGCTCTCTACTCTCTCTTCACAGCTGACCTCCAGCAGTGAAAACTTAATGCCAAAGCACTTCTTTCTTCTCCTCTTGCCAGGGCTGACATTTTCTGGTGAGGAATCTTTTCTCCTTTTGGATAATGTGAGCATTTTTCTTTCTCAGTTCTTTTTTTGCTCTACCTGGTGATGAGTCCTCAGTTCATTTCCACCTCAAAAGCTAGAATTAGCTGTCTCCCTCTAGCCTTTGCAGATATGTAACCTTCTCCTGTTCCCTCAGTGAAGTAGAAGGGACCAAAGTTACAGGCTTACTACTTACCACTCTCTCTTTTGCCAACTCCTGTGTTCCATGACTCATGTGTTCCTGGCCTCATGGCATACCCTGATTGATGGCCAGATAAAAGATAATGACAAGGAGGACAAGTCTAGAGAAGGGTCATGAGAATTAAAAGCTAAAATCTAGTAGGGTGGGATGAAGTCAGTTTGTCTTCTTTTTACCATCCCTTCAGTTTATCTGGGTTAAGCCAACAAATTACTTCACCCAGTTTCTCTTGGATGAAGTATAAAACTCCAACTTAGTTCTGGACTGATTTAAGAACCAGAGCCGTGAGAATCAAAGTGAGACAGGAAATTGTGTTGGAGCACAGAGTAGGAATTGTGAGAGCATCAGGCTTACCTCAGGGAATCTTGTAGGTGAAGCAGAGATGATCAGAAAAAATGGCACAGGCCCTGGGTATAGGATTCCTCATTTATTTTAGATGTGACAGGACTAAAGATGTCAGATAGGGGAGCCATGGAAACTTGATTCTGGACCCAGAAGCTGGAGAGGGTGATCTTCTTAAACATTCCAGAGTTGAAGAACTTGAATATACACTGAGTGGCCAGATTATTATGATCTCTGAACACATAATAATCTGGCCACTCAGTGTATATCCTATATAATAAAAGGCTAATATGCAAATTGTCCCCTTGACCAGGAGTTCGACCAGCAGGCAGGCTGGCCAACCACCCATGTTCCCTCCCCCTAGCTAGGCTGGCCGGACCCCACCCATGCACGAATTCATGCATGGGTAGGGTGATTATATATATAATTACTGAATGGCCAGATTATTATTTGTTCAGAGGTCATAATAATCTGGCCACTCAGTGTATTGTCCAACAGGCATTGACTATATATTGGGAAGATACTAACAGATAGGAGATACTAGAAGATAATATTTTTTAAAAGTGAAAAAGCCATTAAAAACACATATTGTATTATTTTAAAAAATCCATAATAGACCAACTGTATAGATAAAGAAAGAAGATTAGGAATGTTAGACGGTAGGGAAAAGTGAGTTGACAGATCATGGTAAAAGGGTTCTTTTAAGGGGAATGAAAATGTTCCAACATAAGGTTATAGTTACATTTACACAACCTTCTTAACATACTAAAAACATTGATTATATTTTTTAAAAATATATTTTATTGATTTTTTACAGAGCAGAAGGGAGAGGGATAGAAAGTCAGAAACATCGATGAGAGAGAGAGAGAGTGATCAGCTGCCTCTTGCACGCCCCCTACTGGGGATGTGCCCGCAGCCAAGGTACGTGCCCTTGCCAGAACCGAACCCGGGACCCTTCAGTCCGCAGTCCGACGCTCTATCCACTGAGCCAAACCGGTCTTGGCTGATTGTATTTTTTTACATGAATTGAGTGTTGTCTGAATTCTATATCAATAAAACTTAAAAATACATTTTTTAAATGAGGAAAAGATAAAATTTGAGAATTACGGATCAGCTCAGTGTGGATCCTTAGAAAAATCTGGAACAAATCATTTAACAGATGGTAGAAGACATTTAGATAAGAAGATAGTGGTCTTTGAAGATCTTTAAGTATCACTAAGAACAAGTTTTATCAGACAAACCTTGATTCCTCTTTCATTAGGCTTACTTTGTTAGTTGGTGAAAGAAATGGCATGGCGAGTGGATGTAAGCTGTCATGATTTTAACAAAGCTTTTATTTCATGCAGTGTCCTGAGGTATATGAGTGTATGAAATTGGTTGACAGTGGTATTGGGATTCACATATATTGAAAAGATCTTCCTGAGACATGGTGATTATTCATTTCCATGTGTGTCTAGAGTGAGCTCTCTTACAAAGTTTGATGATCTATTCTATTACATTATAAAGAGTCAAACCACTTCTTACAGTCTGTGGAGCAAATACAGAATCACTCTGAATCACACAAAGACATTAATAACTCCCTGGCAAAACTGCACTAATAGTTTTCTCTATTAATCATTAAAAAAAATCAAGATTGTATTACAGTTTGGCATTTGAAATATTTCTATTGTAAAGATGCTTGGATTGAGAAATACCTTTGAACATTTGGAAAAAAACTTGAAATGTGTTTTTTATTTTAAATCATTTAGAAGACCTCAGTTATCAAACAACTAAAAATATGTAATAGCAGATAAATAGAAACTTATTAAAACCATTGTCTTCTATAAACCTGACCTTAATGCAAATTAATCCAGGGTGGGATTTTGATTTTTGTTTTTTTTTCCATATGGAACAGTTTTGCAAATTTTCAAGATGATTAGCTAGAATAAGAGTACATTCTGTGAACATGTAATAAAGTTCTGTTGTATGCAAAAAAAAAGTCTCCAACTGTACAAAAATTAAATGTTAAGGCATCTTTTACTCCCATCTTGGTGTGCAATGAAGAAAAATATATTAATAGGAATCAATACTTCTATACAGATGCTTTCTAATGTATTGGCAGATTTGTTTTATATTCTCTTATTTCACATACCATGGAAAGCTTTCATGATCAAACATTATGATTATGAGAAAATTATAAACAAGTATTCATTTATTAAAGAGAAGCAGTTCACCATTGGAAAAGTGAAAACAAACTACAAATAATATTATGTGTAAAGCTCAAATACTAGTATTTAAATTTCTCTGAAGCAATTTATGCCTCAGTAATTAAGAGAAAGAAGAGATGAATACTTTAGTAAGACAAGAAGCCACCTAATATGGATCATGCTGTGGAATAATTCTCCACTCAGTATTCTATTTCACTGGGATAGGAGTTTTTTAAAAAGGTCTTCATACTTCTTTAAAAAATAATCACATCTGCCGAAACCATTTTGGCTCAGTGGGTAAAATGTTGGCCTGCAGACTGAAAGGTCCCAGGTTTGATTCCAGTCAAGGGCATGTACCTTGGTTGTGGGCACATCCCCAGTAGGGGGTGTGCAAGAGGCAACTGATCGATGTTTCTCTCTCATCGATGTTTCTGACTTTCCCTCTCCCTTCCTCTCTGTAAAAAATCAATAAAATATATTTTTTAAAAAATTAGCACATCTACTAGAATAAGATGGTATAAATTAACGTTGGTTACTCATTATCCTCCATATTTGTCCATTGACAAAGCTGAAAAGGTTTCTGAAGTATACTATACAGTAACATTTTCACCTTTTTTTAAGGCATATGTGTGAAAATAATTTAATACAACCAAGTCTCTTCATGAATTTTCAGTTTAAAACATTTTTATGTAAAAATCATACAAACATTTTATTTAATAAAGGGGGAATATGCTGACTGTCATGCCCTCACAAAGACATGGGCACCCACAGCCAATAAGGAGGGAATATGCTAATTGATTGCCACACACTCAAAAATGGCAGCGCCCACAGCCACAAAATGGAAGCATTCATTTCCCTCAGCCCTGCTGGCATGGCAGATGCATGGCATGGCTGGGCCTATCCCCAGGCAGGTTCAGCCGCTCTGCGTGCCTGCCTCTGGAGTCCCCAGTCCCTTCAGCCCCCCAGCCGCCCAGGGCCAGCCTAAGGTACAGGTAAGCCTCAAATGGCAGCTGCCCAGCTGCCCAGGGCCGCTCAAGGCTAAGGTAACCAAGGCTGGCCGAGGCTTGAATTGCTGGTGGTGGCAGCAGCAGAGGTATGATGGGGACGTCACCTTCCCCTAATCACTGGGTCACCTTCCACCCCTCAGGACTCCTGGACTGTAAGAGGGGGCAAGTGGGCTGAGGGACACCCCCCCTTCAGTGCATGAATTTTCATGCACCAGGCCTCCAGTTGTTTTATAAAAGAGTAATGAGAGATTTTGAACCCAGTTTACTTTTTAAAGGATCTTCTTTCCTTGTTTTTAATTCCAAGTGCTGTTTTCACCTTAAGAGCCAGTTTTGCTTAAATGC